>CM059784.1:36472500-37072500 GCA_030435695.1 Brachymystax lenok tsinlingensis
GACTTATCCTGGCATGACGTTTTAACATGTATTGTGTCAACTTAATATTTGCACAAAACAGTTCACAGAATTGTACATTTAAAGAAATGTTGCCAATTTATTAATTACTGCATTTAACAATCTTTAGATAGTTAATCCAGAGATTCTTACCTTTTCCTTGATTCGGCAGTCTCATCCAGATCATCGTGGCATTTGTAGTTCTTTATGATAGCCACATGATCAACTAATTAGCATTTCATTTTGGGGTGTAAATACAAGCAAATATATTGATTAAAGTCACCTTGTCCTAGAAATACACGAAGCACAGCTGTTATTTTAAATGTTTTTAAAATCCCCACTATTGGAACCAATTCCCTGTTTGACTGCTAGGTTTCATGGGTATTATGACTCATACTGTGGTACTCTAGTGGCTGCCATTTGGGATGGAGACTCATTTTAATATCCTACAGAAAGAGCTAGAAGTAGAAAAGGGCAGGGCTAACAGTGGTTATACACATCCAGTACCAATCAGTAAAGTAGTCATGTCCCAAACTGCTGTAAAGACTAATCCATGTGTTTGACATTCGCCACGTTGACTGGACTTGTTGAAATCTGACCCAGGCCTCTCACCATGCAACCTAATGAACATGTACCATTTATTTTTGTTTTGACCTCTCATATATGTTATTAATGACAAAACTATTACTTGTCTTTGTTCTCAGCCAGTGTTGTTATTCAGTGTTGTTTTTCTAGTGAACTTTAATATATTTACTCTAATTCCACTAATTGATGCACTGTCCATGGATAAATCTTCTCTTCATAGAAAAGGACAACAGACAGACAGCATCCCTGTTACTTGGTATTTTATTCCATTAAAACCTGAAAAGACTTCAAAGGCTGTGGACAGCAACAAAAAAAAACGACTGAATTAATTAACAAAATGGAGTGAATGTGTTTACAGCCGTCTAGATTTGCAAATGACTTATTTATTTTGAAAAAAGACACTTATCAGAGCAGTACCAGACATCACACCTCAAAAAAGAAGTTGTGTCTGTTGACACAAGGACAAATACAATGCATTTCTCCTTCAGAGAAAATTATCCCCTTTTATGCATATTTTCAGTTTACAAAGGCCATCAGCCAGGTTTCGGGAAATGAATTATGCTTATTTTTTATTTTTTTATTGTCTGTCTGCCTGAGTTTACCACCATTTGTTGTTGGTATCGTGTAAGAAGTACTAAGTGAAGAGAGGGGAACTTATTATCGTTGTGATGTACCTCTCAATATCAATTCACTATTCAATATGTATGACAGGGCTATCTCTTTAGAAGCTGTTTTTCTTAATAATTTGTCCTGTACTTCACCTCACAGTCCAAACCAGTTGACTTCTAGACACTCAACACACTGTCTATTCTATTCAAGCTCTTCAATAACACCTCAAACAACTCCTCTTAGAAAATGCTCTGCTCTCAAACAATATGCTTTATAATGACAATGAATCAAAAAAAAAATATTACAAAATGGAAAAAGAAGAGGCCCGTTGGTTAGGGAAAGGAGCCACTTTAAATGGTAATTGTTCCACCTTTCTCCTGTATGAAAGCTGTCGCAGTCCAGCAGCAGTGGAATAAATGAAACCCATTGCAGGCAGACAACCCCGAAGCATACATTCTCCCCAGCTCTGAGCAGCACATCCTCAATATTATATTCAGCCAACCTTCTATCACTTTTGAAGAGTACTTGTCACAAGGCTTTCCCTCTTCTTTAAAACAATAAAACTGGTGTTAGTGCATGATGTTGATTCTCTTAACATATTGGTTTGATGTCTGAATACATTTGCCGAGTGGATCATGAATAAAAATGACCATTATCATCTGTGAGCAAATTAGTAAAGGAGTTTGCGTCTTGCCATGGAGATGGTTGGCCAATTTCCAACCTTCTCTAAGTCTGAATACACTGTGTTAATTCACTTCAGAGTCAAATCAAATCAAATCAAACTTTATTTGTCACATGTGCCGAATACAACATGTGTAGACCTTAGCGTGAAATGCTTTCTTACAAGCCCTTAAACCAACAGTGCAGTTCAAGAAAGAGTTAAGAAAATATTTACCAAATAAACGAAAGTATTTTTTACAAGTAACACAACAAAATAACAATAACGAGGTTATATACAGGGGGTACCGCTGTACCGCCTTGCGGTCAGATGCAGAGCAGTTACCATGCCAGGTGGTGATGCAACCGGTCAGGATGCTCTCGATGGTGCAGCTGTTGAACCTTTTGAGGATCTGGGGATCCATGCCAAATCTTTTCAGTCTCCTGAGGGGGAAAAGGTGTTGTTGTGCCCTTTTTCACGACTGTCTTGGTGTGTTTGGACCATGAACGTTCGTTGGTGATGTGGACACCAAGGAATTTGAAATTCTCTACCTGCTCCACTACAGCCTGGTCGGTGTTAATGGGGGCCTGTTCGGCCCACCTTATCTTGTAGTCCACGATCAGCTCTTTTGTCTTCCTCACATTGAGGGAGAGGCTGTTGTCTTGTCCTGGCACCACACTGCCAGTTCTCTAACCACCTCTCTATCGGCTGTCTCATTGTTGTCGGTGATTAACCACTGTTGTGTCGTCAGCAAACTTAATGACGGTGTTGGAGTCGTGTTTGGCTACGCAGTCATAGGCGGAACATTGAGTACAAGAGGGGACTAAGCACACACCCCTGAGGGGCCCCAGTGTTGAGGATCAGCGTAGCAGACGTGTTGTTGCCTACCCTTACCACCTGGGGGCGCGGCCCATCAGGAAGTCTAGGATCCAGTTACAGAGGGAGGTGTTTCATCTTAGGGTCCTTAGCTTAGTGATGAGCTTGATGGGCACTATGGTGTTAAACTCTGAGCTGTAGTCAATGAACAGCATTCTCAAGTAAGTGAGAGATAAATACATAATGTAGAAGACGTATGAGGAGGAGTTAATAGAACAACGGAACAATACCAAGAAATCTAAAGATGAAGGTTGTTCAATGAAATGATGTTGAACATTAAGTTCCTCCCTTAAACTACCTAACTTGTTACAGAGCGTTTTCAGTTGTCCTTTTTTCTTTCTATCCTTGGATATAGTGTTCATAACAAAAAGTGTTGTTCAACGGCATCCCTTCTCACTGAGGTAATCATTGACATCCCCGCCTTTCAGCTCCCTGAGAACTTGAACCTAAATCGTTTCAGGCAATACCAAACAATATGAGGCCATTGTTAGTTCTAAAGGTAACATCCATAAAGTGGCTGTAACTTGTCCAATATTATGCCTGTGTTTTGGTGCAACGTTCCGGCACTCTCCGTCTTGATATTTCTGTGTTAGAAGAGACTACTACACCTCTCCCAAACACTTCTGTGTCTCACATGAATTTACATTTGCATGTTCCTGCTGAAATTATCATATTCACTTTCAGCAAGTGATCTGGTCGTATTATTCTGGTGATGAGAAGGCCATTTCCATCTCAGCTTTAAAACAAAGATGATTCGGGATCATGGACAGATACCAGTGGAAATAATGAAAGTCTAATGCATTCGGTCTGGTTACACATATGTAGTGAATTATAGTTGAATGACCACATTGTGACTGATATCATGACTTTAATGACCAATCTGACTTCCAATATGTTATGAGATTATGATAAAAGGGGTTAATGATGTTCATACAGGAACCGATAGACCCCTAGAATACGTCAGTCAAATCCAATCTAGACTTTACAAATAAACCATGCAGTTGCCTCGGCCCTAAAGAGTAAAAAATCAAACAACACAAAAATGTTACAATCCAAGAAATCCGTTAATCTGACTTTGAAAACATTTTTATTTTTCATGGTAGCTAGTCCTTGATTCCCATCTCACCTTAGAATACATAGCTGTTTGTGAATGGTAGGCATGGGGGAAATGAGAAATGTCATAAATCAACATTTACCACCAGGCTGCGAGCCATTGGCTGAAGGTTCACTGCTGCATCTCCTATGATTCTCAAATAGAACACAGCAGCATGTGGAATAACAGCCAGGTGATTGGCACCTCGTCGCACCGGCTCTCTGTCTGCAGCCGCTGCTTTGAATGCATAGCATGCCAATATGACTTAATAGTTTTTCCTTTACAGCCTACATTGGCTGGGCTTGTGTCCCAAATGGAACCCTATTCCTTATGAAGTGCACTACTTGTGACCAGGGCCCATAGGATGTACTATGTGACCAGGGTCCATAGTGATGTATTTTCTGACCAGGGCCCATAGTGATGTACAGTCGTGGCCAAAAGTTTTGAGAATGACACAATAATAATTTCCACAAAGTTTGCTGCTTCAGTGTCTTTAAATATTTTTGTCAGATGTTACTATGGAATACTGAAGTATAATTACAAGCATTTCATAAGTGTCAAAGGCTTTTATTGACAATTACATAAAGTTGATGCAAAGAGTCAATATTTGCAGTGTTGACCCTTCTTTTTTGCAATCCGCCCTGGCATGTTGTCAATTATCTTCTGGGCCACATCCTGACTGATGGCAGCCCATTCTCGCGTAATCAATACTTGGAGTTTGTCAGAATTTGTGGGTTTTTGTTTCTCCACCGGCCTCTTGAGGATTGACCACAAGTTCTCAACAGGATTAAGGTCTGGGGAGTTTCCTGGCGATGGACCCAAAATATCAATGTTTTGTTCCCCGAGCCACTTAGTTATCACTTTTGTCTTATAGCAAGGTGCTCCATCATGCTGGAAAAGGCATTGTTCGTCACCGAAATGTTCCTGGATGGTTGGGAGAAGTTGCTCTCGGAGGATGTGTTGGTACCATTCTTTATTCATGGCTGTGTTCTAAGGCAAAATTGTGAGTGAGCCCACTCCCAGGCTGAGAAGCAACCCCACACATCAATGGTCTCAGGATGCTTTACTGTTGGCATGACACAGGACTGATGGTAGCGCTCACCTTGTCTTCTCCGGACAAGCTTTTTTCCGGATGCCCCAAACAATCGGAAAGGGGATTCATCAGAGAAAATGACTTTACCCCAGTCATCAGCAGTCCAATCCCTGTACCTTTTGCAGAATATCAGTCTGCCCTTGATGTTTTTCCTGGAGAGAAGTGGCATCTCTGCTGCCCTTCTTGACACCAGGCCATCCTCCAAAAGTCTTTGCCTCACTGTGCGTGCAGATGCACTCACACCTGCCTGCTGCCATTCCTGAGCAAGCTCTGTACTGGTGGTGCCCCGATCCCGCAGCTGAATCAACTTTAGGAGACGGCTCTGGCGCTTGCTAGACTTTCTTGGGCGCCCTGAAGCCTTCTTCATAACAATTGAACCGCTCTCCTTGAAGTTCTTGATGATCCGATAAATGTTTGATTTAGGTGCAATCTTACTGGCAGCAATATCCTTGCCTGTGAAGCCCTTTTGAGCATAGCAATGATGACGGCACGTATTTCCTTGCAGGTAACCATTATTGACAGAGGAAGAACAATGATTCCAAGCACCATCCTCTTTTTGAAGCTTCCAGTCTGTTATTTGAACTCAATCAGCATGACAGAGTGATCTCCAGCCTTGTCCTCGTCAAAACTCACACCTGTGTTAACGAGAGAATCATGATGTCAGCTGGTCCATTTGTGGCAGGGCTGAAATGCAGTGGAAATGTTTTTGGGGGATTCAGTTCATTTGCATGGCAAAGAGGGACTTTGCAATTAATTGCAATTCATCTGATCACTCTTCATGACATTCTGGAGTAAATGCAAATTGCCATCATACAAACTGAGGCAGCAGACTTTGTGAAAATGTATATTTGTGTCATTCTCAAAACTTTTGGCCATGACTATACTATGTGACCAGGGCCCATAGTGATGTACTATGTGACCAGGACCCATAGGAATGTACTATGTGACCAGGGCCCATAGGAATGTACTATGTGACCAGGTGTCCATAGTGGTGTAGTATGTGACCAGGACCCATAGGAATGTACTATGTGACCAGGTGTCCATAGTGGTATACTACGTGACCAGGGCCCATAGGAATGTGCTATGCGACCAGGGCCCATAGTGGTGTACTATGTGACCAGGGTTCATAGTGGTGTACTATGTGACCAGGGCCCATAGTGGTGTACTATGTGACCAGTGCCCATAGCGGTGTACTATGTGACCAGGGCCCATAGTGGTGTACTATGTGACCAGGGCCCATAGCGGTGTACTATGTGACCAGGGCCCATAGCGGTGTACTATGTGACCAGGGTCCATAGTGGTGTACTATGTGACCAGGGCCCATAGAAATGTACTATGTGACCAGGGCCCATAGAAATGTACTATGTGACCAGGGCCCATTGAAATGTACTATGTAAGGAATAGGGTGCCATTTTGGGACGCACACAAAAAATAGATATGGTTTCATGTATTTTACTATGCCTCAACATTACACATGACTCCAGTATACCCGCTGCGTGGTATTAAAGTATGTTTCTCACTTCAAGTCTATGATGAACCCAAAGTGTAAAGTAGATTTAAAATGGCCCCTTAGGGCCACCATATAATTCCCCCGCTCTTCCCCCTCTAAGAACATGCTTACAGTATTTGTGGCACACATGCCATCATGTCGTCATTATTCCAGGACATTCGAATTTACCACCAACACTGGTCAGAGTGATTAACAACGTGCTGGTGATAAATGTGTAATTCAGGCCTTCTAGCTAGCTAGGGGAAAGCTTTGATTTCCCGTCTGTCGATTTGTCCCAAATGGCACCCTATTCCCGTAGGGCTCTGGTTAAAAGTAGTGCACTATGTAGGGAATAGGGTGCACTTTAGGAGAGTTATTCTGCGAAGGGTTGTCATTTGGTCCCTTTCAATAACCACACTAAGGATATTACTGGAAGAAATACACCTTGCTGCACTCTAGTCTTGATGAAGGTGTTGATGAGAACGGGTGAACTGAACTGAGTTCAGAGTTGGGTTCCAATTGAGTTTCAATTCATTCCTATTCAATTCAGAGTTGAGTTCAAATTGAGTTTCAATTCGTTCCTATTCAGCGCAGAGTTGAGTTCAAATTGAGTTTCAATTCATTCCTATTCAATGTAGAGTTGGCTTCAAATTGAGTTTCAATTCATTCCTAAATGACACCTGCAACTGGATGTGACGGACATGGCTCTAATAGGAGCATTCATGTGTTATGCCCAAGGACATTGGAGGAGAGGAGTTTTCATTGAGAAGTAAATTGTCCTACCCGATAAGGTTCAGTTAATTAGCAGTATGAGAGTGATGTGAAGAAGGTCCAGGATGAGAGTGATGTGAAGAAGGTCCAGGATGAGAGGGTTGTGAAGAAGGTCCAGGATGAGAGTGATGTGAAGAAGGTCCAGGATGAGAGTGTTGTGAAGAAGGTCCAGGATGAGAGTGATGTGAAGAAGGTCCAGGATGAGAGTGATGTGAAGAAGGTCCAGGATGAGAGTGTTGTGAAGAAGGTCCAGGATGAAAGTGACGTGAAGAAGGTCCAGGATGAGAGTGTTGTGAAGAAGGTCCAGGATGAGAGTGATGTGAAGAAGGTCCAGGATGAGAGTGATGTGAATAAGGTCCAGGATGAGGCAGCCTATTTCCCATGCGCTGTGGGGCCTGGTCAAAAGTGATGCGCTACACAGGGAATATGTTGCCATTTGGGATGCATACTGTACCTAGTGTGCAGACAGCTCTCTCTAGTAATAATAATACTAATAATAGCAATAATAATAATACTGGCAATACTAATAGTGATAATAATAATACTAGTAACAATAATACTAGTACTATTATTAATAATACTAATAGCAATAATAATAGTATTACTGGTAATACTAATAGTGATAATAATAATACTACTAACAATAATACTAGTAATATTAATAATACTAATAGCAATAATAATAATAATACTGGTAATACTAATAGTGATAATAATAATACTACTAACAATAATACCAGTAATATTAATAATACTAATAGCAATAATAATAATACTGGTAATACTAATAGTGATAATAATAATACTAGTAACAATAATACTAGTAATATTAATAATACTAATAGCAATAATAATAATACTACTGGTAATACTAATAGTGATAATAATAATACTAGTAACAATAATACTAGTAATATTAATAATACTAATAGCAATAATAATAATACTACTGGTAATACTAATAGTGATAATAATAATACTAGTAACAATAATACTAGTAATATTAATAATACTAATAGCAATAATAATAATACTACTGGTAATACTAATAGTGATAATAATAATACTAGTAACAATAATACTAGTAATATTAATAATACTAATAGCAATAATAATAATACTACTGGTAATAATAGTAATAATAATAATAATAGTGATAATAATAATAGTGATAATAACAACACCAGTAACAATAAGCAAAGACTAGCTTTTTCAAACAGAAATTTGCATCCTGTAGCTCTAACTCCAAAAAGTTTTGGGACACTGTAAATAAAGTCCATGGAGAATAGAGCACCTCCTCCCAGCTGCCTACTGCACTGAGGCTAGGTAACACTGTCACCACCGATAAATCCACGATAATCTAGAATTTCAATAAGCATTTCTCTACGGCTTGCAATGCTTTCCTCCTGGCTACCCCAACCCCGGCCAACAGCTCCGCACCCCCCGCAGCTACTTGCCCAAGCCTCCCCAGCTTCTCCTTCTCCCAAATCCAGATAGCATATGTTCTGAAAGAGCTGCAAAACCTGGACCCGTACAAATCAGCTGGGCCAGACAATCTGGACCCTCTCTTTCTAAAATTATTCGCCGCCATTGTTGCAACCACTAAAACCAGTCTGTTTAACCTCTCTTCCGTATCGTCCGAGATCCCTAAAGATTGGAAAGCTGCCGTGGTCATCCCCCTCTTCAAAGCGGGTGACACTCTAGACCCAAACTGTTATAGACCTATATCCATCCTGCCCATCCTTTCTAAAGTCTTCAAAAGCCAAGTTAATGAACAGATCAATGACCATTTAGAATCCCAACGTACCTTCTCCGCTGTGCAATCCGGTTTCCGAGCTGGTCACGGGTGCACCTCAGCCACGCTCAAGGTGCAGTCGTCTTCATCGACCTGGCAAAGGCTTTCGACTCTGTCAATCACCGTATTCTCATCGGCAGACTCAATAGCCTTGGTTTCTCAAATGACTGTCTCGCCTGGTTCACCAACTACTTCTCAGACAGAGTTCAGTGTGTCAAAATGGAGGGCCTGTTGTCCGGACCTCTGGCAGTGTCTATGGGGTTCAATTCTCGGGTTGACTCTTTTCTCGGTATATATCAATGATGTCGCTCTTGCTGCTGGTGATTCCCTGATCCACCACTACGCAGACGACACCATTCTGTATACATTTGGCCCTTCTTTGGACACTGTTAACAAACCTCAAAATGAGCTTCAATGTCATACAACACTCCATCCGTGGCCTCCAGCTGCTCTTAAATGCTAGTAAAATTAAATGCATGCTTTTCAACCGTTCGCTGCCCGCACCTGCCCGCCCGACTAACATCACTACTCTGGACGGTTAGACTTAGAATATGTGGACAACTACAAATACCTAGGTGTCTGGCTAGACTGTAAACTCTCCATCCAGACTCATATTAAACATCTCCAATCCAAAATTACATCTGGAATCAGCTTTTTATTGCGCAACAAAGCCTCCTTCACTCACGTCGCCAAACATACCCTCGTAAAACTGACTATCTTACCGATCCTCGACTTCGGCGATGTCATTTACAAAATAGCTTCTAATACTCTACTCAGCAAACTGGATGCAGTCTATCACAATGCCATCCGTTTTGTCACCAAAGCCCCTTATACCACCCACCACTGCGACCTGTATGCTCTAGCCGGCTGGCCCTCGCTACCTATTTGTCGCCAGACCCACTGGCTCCAGGTCATCTATAAGTCTATGCTAGGTAAAGCTCCACCTAATCTCAGCTCACTGCTCACAATAACAACACCCACCCGTAGCACGCACTCCAGCAGGTATATCTCACTGGTCATCCCCAAAGCCAACACCTCCTTTGGCCGCCTTTCCTTCCAGTTCTCTGCTGCAAATGACTGGAACGAATTGCTCTTTTGCACAGCAGTATTTCTACTTGCACGTCCTCATCTGCTCATCTATCACTTCAGTGTTAATTTGCTATATTATAATTACTTCGCTACTATGGCCTATTTATTGCCTTACCTCCTCACACCATTTGCACACACTATATATAGACTTTCTTTTTTTCTATTGTATTATTGACTGTATGTTAGTGTATTTCATGTGTAACTCTGTGTTGTTGTTTGTGTCGCACTGCTTTGCTTTGTCTTGGCCAGGTCGTGATTGTAAATGAGAACTTGTTCTCAACTAGCTTAACTGGTTAAATAAACGTGAAATTATAAAATAATAGTAATAATACTAGTAATAATAACAATAATAATAATAATAATGCAACTACTACTACTAATAATAACAATAATAATAATACTAGCAATAATAATAATATGAATAATATTAGTAATAATAATAATACGAATAATACTAGTAATAATAAGAATACGAATAATACTAGTCATAATAACAATAATAATAATACCAGTAATAATAATGATAATAATACTAGTAATACTAATCCGAATACTAATACTAATACTAATAGCAATAATAATAATACCAGTAATAATAATGATAATAATACTAGAAATAATAATACTAATACTAATAGCAATAATAATAATAGTAATACTGGTAATAATCTAAATAGTACTAGTGATAATAATAACAATAGTAATAATAATAGTAATAATAATAACAATACTACAAGTAATAATAATACTAGTAATAAAAATAATAGTAATAATAATACTAGTAATAAAAATAATAGTAATAATAATACTAGTAATAAAAATAATAGTAATAATAATAGTACTAATAGGACATTATCATAGAGACGTTTGTAGTGTCTTTATACATGGTGTCTGTCTTCCCTCAGTGAATAGGACATTATCATAGAGACATTGTTGGTGTCATTATGAAGTGGTGTCTGTCTTCCCTCAGTGAATAGGACATTATCATAGAGACATTGTTGGTGTCATTATGAAGTGGTGTCTGTCTTCCCTCAGTGAATAGGACATTATCATAGAGACATTGTTGGTGTCATTATGAAGTGGTGTCTGTCTTCCCTCAGTGAATAGGACATTATCATAGAGACATTGTTGGTGTCATTATGAAGTGGTGTCTGTCTTCCCTCAGTGAATAGGACATTATCATAGAGACATTGTTGGTGTCATTATGAAGTGGTGTCTGTCTTCCCTCAGTGAATAGGACATTATCATAGAGACATTGTTGGTGTCATTATGAAGTGGTGTCTGTCTTCCCTCAGTGAATAGGACATTATCATAGAGACATTGTTGGTGTCATTATGAAGTGGTGTCTGTCTTCCCTCAGTGAATAGGACATTATCATAGAGACATTGTTGGTGTCATTATGAAGTGGTGTCTGTCTTCCCTCAGTGAATAGGACATTATCATAGAGACTTTGTTGGTGTCATTATGAAGTGGTGTCTGTCTTCCCTCAGTGAATAGGACATTATCATAGAGACATTGTTGGTGTCATTATGAAGTGGTGTCTGTCTTCCCTCAGTGAATAGGACATTATCATAGAGATATTGTTGGTGTCATTATGAAGTGGTGTCTGTCTTCCCTCAGTGAATAGGACATTATCATAGAGACATTGTTGGTGTCATTATGAAGTGGTGTCTGTCTTCCTTCAGTGAATAGGGCATTTTTGAAGATATGTTTTTGGTACCTTTGTGAAGTGGTGTCTGTCTTTTTTCAGTGAATAAGACATTATCATAGAGATTCTGTTGGTTTCTTTATGAAGTGAGTCGCACAGTGATAGAAATAGACTGCAGGCCAGAACACAGAGTCCGATGCCAGTGACGTGATGCAGCACAGGAT
The DNA here is from genome assembly GCA_030435695.1 of Brachymystax lenok tsinlingensis. Taxonomy (NCBI): domain Eukaryota; kingdom Metazoa; phylum Chordata; class Actinopteri; order Salmoniformes; family Salmonidae; genus Brachymystax; species Brachymystax lenok. Next base: position 36,484,428 of record CM059784.1, read on the forward strand.
GAGCCATGGATACTCTGAGCTCACACATCACAACACAACACACGGCATGTTTCTTGATCCCAACATTCGGTTTGTAAAGTCTGTGTGTCTTTCCATGCCGTCGTCAAGCTTGGCTAATAGTTTCTACCTATACATTACGTCTGTCATACTATAGATTCCAACCTGAAAATGTAAACGCTTGAGCATGGCACTTAACACTAATTGCCTCTATGCATATGTATTTGGAAGAGGTGTTGAAGTTAGGGGAGGAAAGATCAATAGAAGTATTGAGGTTAGGGGTGAAGACAGATCAATAGATGTGTTGAGGTTAAGGGGATGAAGACAGATCAATAGATGTGTTGAGGTTAGGGGAGGAAGACAGATCAATAGATGTGTTGAGGTTAGGGGATGAAGACAGATCAATAGATGTGTTGAGGTTAGGGGATGAAGACAGATCAATAGATGTGTTGAGGTTAAGGGGAGGAAGACAGATCAATAGATGTGTTGAGGTTAGGGGAGGAAGACAGATCAATAGATGTGTTGAGGTTAGGGGAGGAAGACAGATCAATAGATGTGTTGAGGTTAGGGGTGGAAGACAGATCAATAGATGTGTTGAGGTTAGGGGAGGAAGACAGATCAATAGATGTGTTGAGGTTAGGGGATGAAGACAGATCAATAGATGTGTTGAGGTTAGGGGTGGAAGACAGATCAATAGATGTGTTGAGGTTAGGGGAGGAAGACAGATCAATAGATGTGTTGAGGTTAAGGGGAGGAAGACAGATCAATAGATGTGTTGAGGTTAAGGGGTGGAAGACAGATCAATAGATGTGTTGAGGTTAGGGGAGGAAGACAGATCAATAGAAGTGTTGAGGTTAGGGGAGGAAGACAGATCAATAGAAGTGTTGAGGTTAGGGGATGAAGGCAGATCAATAGATGTGTTGAGGTTAAGGGAGGAAGACAGATCAGCGGTGGTGAGGTTCTTGTTAGGTTAGGGGAGGTTCTTGTTAGGTATTTCTTGTTAGGTATTTCCTCTCAATGGAAATTATATTGCTTTAGATTATTCATATTTTATCTGCTGTGTAATTGTAGGCTTACATCTATTCCCAATGCATTTAGAGTGGATGTTACTCTACCTGCTTTTGATTCAATGCGAGACAGAATTGGGAGTCTTTTTTTACAGTGAGGTGAAATGAACTCCAGCAGAAAAGAAGGAATAGCAGGAGGATTCTGACATCTTACCCCAGAGAAATCACCTCATGTTTCTGCTATCTTTTATTTCTACGTTGTTGTGGATCCTCCAATGACAGTGTGTTGACAAGGAGACTGCACTCAACGCACCACAACAAGAACTTACCAACAGAAACATTAACGCAACCCTCCAACATAATGTATACCTACCACTGTGATTTTTGAAAGGGAGTTACTGTCAGCTGGAAAAGCCTTTTGCCGTTAACGTTAACCACAATGGTACTATGCACAGCTGTAGAAATGACAGCGAAGTCAACATCAAAAACTAGACACATACATCTGGATTAGTGTATGTTTATGTTTTTCGGTGATACCACTGTATGGTTTCCTGTTCCAACACACTGATATAGGTAAATGATCCATGCTTAGCAGTGAAATCTTTCTCTGAAAGCGTTACCCTTTTCAGGACAACCCCTGGACAGATTTAGTGGACCTATCACTGAGTATGAACAGGACAACCCCTGGACAGACAGCCAATGGACCGATCACTGAGTATGAACAGGACAACCCTTGGACAGAACCAGTGGACATATCACTGAGTAAAAACAGGACAACCCCTGGACAGAACCAGTGGACATATCACTGAGTATGATCAGGACAACCCCTGGACAGACAACCAGTGGACATATCACTGAGTATGAACAGGACAGAATTCATAATTCAAGGGAGGTTTTAGTGAAACATTAATTACTTGCCCCCCTGAGGAGATGCTGTACCACGTCAAAAAGGAAAACCTTTATAGGGAATTTGAAGTACTCTACCCCTCATATTAACAATGGTACCACACATAATGTAGCTACACTCTTAGAAACAAAGGGTGCAATCTAGAACCGTAAAGGGTATCCTATGGGCTGTTCCCATAGGATAACCATTAAAAGAACCATTTTTGGTTACACCTGAAACCAAAAAGGGGTTCTATCTGGAACCAAAAAGGGTTCTACCTGGAACCAAAAACAGATCTCCTATGGGAACAGCCGAATAAGCCTTTTGGAAGCCTTTGTTCTAAGAGTGTACGGTGTTGATCATGTACCACTGTAATAGCCTGCCGTCTCATACACAGTACAGGATTGTTCTACTCAGCTATGCGTTTGAGAGGTGTGTGTGTGCCCACACCTTGTAGAATATACATTTAAGCAGCCCTGAATTGCTTGCCAATATTTTGGCTGCAAGTCATTGCCATTTTACTGTATGTCATTGTTTCTGGTTCGAGAATACAAGTCAGGGTAAATTGAAAGCCTCGTTACTGTAGATGGATTTACTTCGGGACACAAGGGAATAACCCAGCAGTAGACGGTTGCTTATCTTCTACCATCCCTCCGTGGCGATGTGGTATTAAAGATTATACAGCGTCTTAGATCACTTATGTACTTGAGACGATGACACCAGCGTTGGCATCTTGCTTCCCGCCTGCCAGTTAACAGTTGAAAGATGGACTCTGTCGATGCCATTGTATCCACTTACTATCTGCCTGACCGCTGAGCCAATAACAATAATGTAGGGCTAAGGGAAACAGGAACTAATCATTAAGGACTGCAAGATACATTGCATAAGCTCTGCCACATTGTTTATTTGCCCCCCTCTCTCCTCCATGGAAATTCATTGAAGGTGCAGATTGCTCAGAGAGCAGAGAAGCACTTCAATGTTCATTTGATTCTTGTTTTCCATAATAATTGGGGGCAATGGGTCAGTGTGATAAATGCTTGTTACATGTATAGAATGTAGCCAGTCTAACACACGGCTTGCAGCTAGCTAGCTGTCCTTCGTGCAGGCCTCTTTTCATTTGAATCATAGACTGACCGTACTATAACCTTACTAGAGTCTACTATAGGTACTATGGTTCAACCACTACTGCTCATCCGGGTGGACACATTGATCTATAGGCCCACTAAGTATTTCAGCATAAGCCACTGCATTTTCAGATCTATAGGTTAAATCTCACTCCGTCAAAATATTTCATCTACTTTCTATAAAAGTTTACTACCTTCTCCATTTAATATAAATCTTCAGTTGCCTAAATCTAAGAAATATGGACATTTCAGACATTTACTGCAATTAATTTTAAGCGAAGAACAGGTTTAGCTCCCCCGATAAATATGCATTTACTTGTGAGTTATCTGTAGACGATGGACATCTAGCTATACACAACAATGTCATTTCTGTTCTTGGCCAAAATCAAAACGTGTGGCTGAGGTGGACTACTACTCGTCCTTCAGAGTAGCACCCTCAGTCATTATAATGATCAGGGCTGATTGCTGATTGTTCTGGTGTTTGGTGGTCCATTCAGCCCGTGTCTGAATCCTAAATGGTACCTTATTCCCTACATAGCTCACTACTTTTGACCAAATCCCTATGGGCCCTGGTAAAATAAAATAGACCACTATATAATGAATCGGGTGCCATTTAGGATACAGGATGTGTGTTTTGGGCGGCACTGATTGTGTTGATGCTGACACCCCCCAGATCACCGTCCGTCCATCCTCAAGGCCATCTCACATAATGAAGGAGATGCAATCAGTACCGTCACCATGACAACACAGAGCAAACAACAAAGACAAGGGCCACAACAGATTGAAGAACAACAGCTTGGCACCGTTACTGTTGCCTCTGCTTGTACTGATAGAAATCAAGAGTTATACAGTAGTACTCATTTTATTATGCTGTCAGACTTTAGAAAGAAAGAATAGTAGAGTAGTATGCCTTTTTCCACAAATGCTTGCTGTCGGGACGTGGAAAGTAAAAGGTGGACGGAATAATAAAACGATTGGCCCATAAATGCAGAATTATTGGTAATTATTTTGTTGTTGATAGAAATCCCAGCTACAGAGCAGAGCAGTAGGTATGACTTTCAGCAAATATTTATGTGGTCGGACTGAGAACGTACAAAGAGAGGATAGTGGAACAGCATGGCTGGATGATAGAATACTGAATGTACATTCAATTAAGTCTACACATTTCCCCTGGAGGTGGTAATGTCGAGAAACAAATACGTCTCTTCCATCCAGCAACATGTATTTAATCAACACTAACAAAAAGAGTGAAACGAGTGTTTGACACAGGGTGTCCACGGTGATCCTGTCTTTCTCAGTGCACTTTTGTCCTTTCTTTGTTCCTTTGTTACTTGTTTTGGGTGTTCTAATCTCAGTCAATAATATTCTTTTGTTGTCTGAAATTGTGTGTAAAAAAAACCAAACAAACCAACAAAAAAAAAAACAGACCTTGTCCTTTGTTGAAAGTACCTGTCTGTGACTTTTCTGTTGTCGACTCACAGATAAAGTAATCATTAGATGTTGTTTTCTACCTGCAATTACTCTCAGCTACAAATGGGTCAAATAGGAGAGAACAGGAGAGTAAGAGGTGGAACGGACTAGGGTAGATGGATAGCAGGAGTGGAATAGTATGGGTCCCTGAAGTGCTGATAAATAAGTACTCAGCTCAGGGACTGGCCATTGTGTGACCATGAACCTTGGTGAATGCATCAAATGAAAATGAGCCTGGAGTAGATATAAATTACATTTTCCTCCTCATCTCAGATGTCTGTTTTAATGAACCCATTGGTTAGCAGGGACACTGTACTGCTGTTGAAAAGAAGTAGAAAAAGACGGTGAAAAACACAACGCAGTCTTCTCTCTGAGAGCTGGGCCGGTGACATCCCTGACTAACTGTGTTAAATCAAATCAAATGTTAGTGGTCACATACACATGGTTAGCAGATGTTAATGAGAGTGAAAATGCTTGTGCTTCTAGTTCCGACAGTGCAGTAGTATCTAACAAGTAATCTAACAATCTCACAACAACTACCTTATACACACAAATCTAAAGGGGTGAATGATAATATGTACAGTACGTATAAGTATATGGATGAGCGATGGTGGAGTGGCATAGGTAAGGTGCAATAGATGATATAAAATACAATATATACATGTGATATGAGTAATGCAATATATGTAAACATTATTAAAGTGACATTATTTAAAGTCGCATAAACACCATTCATAACATTACTTTAGATATTTTACCATCATTTCTCAACTTCAGGTACTACTATGCTATTTGACTGTCACATACACTAGAATGGCTATGGATTTAACTGAATAGTGTATTTGATCATCATTTCATTGGGGTTGCAGTCAGAGGCTTTGACAATCATCATGTCCAATCTGACCTGCTGGATTATAATGAGAGGAAAACCTCCTACACGGTCATGTTGACCCCCTGACACATCAGCCAAACCTCCTACACAGCCACGTCGACCTCCCTGATACATCAGCCAAGCCCTGCATCGTTCCAATTCGTACAGTGCTTTTCATTGCCTCAAAATGGCATATTGACTCTCTCTCTCATCCCACTGCTCATGCCCTTGTCTCTGGTGACAATGACAGCGCTTGTCACCCTTTATTGCCTTCCCCCCGAGATTAGACCCTTCCTTATCTTCTTATAAAAATTAAGAAACACTAAATAAAATTGGGTTGGCTGCAAATAACTGGGGTAATTTAATCTCCATAGTAACCAACTCTGAAGACTCTGGAAACTGGTTGGCTAGATATACACCGCTGAAATGGATATGTAACGGTTTCCATACTGGCGGCTGCTATGACTGTTTTTACCATGGCATTTCAGTGATTACCCTGCATGTTTTAATGCCATGGGAAACATGGGATACGCCTGTCTGTCTTTTAAGTTTGTAATTCCATAAATACAATACCAGTCATACGTTTGGACACACCTACATTTCTTTATTTTGAATATTTTCTACATTGTACAATGATAGTGAAGACATCACAACTGTGAAATAACACATATGGAATCATATAGTAACCAAAGAAGTGTTAAACATACCAAAACATATTTTTGATTCTTCAAAGTAGCCACCCTTTACCTTGATGACAGTTTCGCACACTCTTGGCATTCTCTCAACCAGCTTCACCTGGAATGAGTTCCCACATATGCTGAGCACTTGTTGGCTGCTTTTCCTTCACTCTGCAGTCCAACTCATCCCAAACCATCTCAATTGGGTTGAGGTAGGGTGATTGTGGAGGCCAGGTCACCTGATGCATCACTCTCTCACTCTCCTTCTTGGTCAAATAGCCCTTACACAGCCTGGAGGTGTGTTGGGTCATTGTCCTGTTGAAAAACAAATGATAGTCCCACTAAGAGCAAACCAGATGGGATGGTGTATCGCTACATAACGCTGTGGTAGCCATGCTGGTTAAGTGTGCCTTGAATTCTAAATAAATCACAGACAGTGTCACCAGCAATGCACAAGCCTCACACCCTCACAGCTCCTTCTCCTCCATGCTTCACGGTGGGAACCACACACGCAGAGATCATCTGTTCACCTACTCTGTGTCTCACAAAGACAGAGCGGTTAGAACCAAAAATCACAAATTTGGACTCATCAGACCAAAGGACTGATTTTGTCCATTGCTCGTGTTTCTTGGCCCAAGCAAGTCTCTTCTTATTATTGGTGTCCTTTAGTAGTGGTTTCTTTGCATAAATTTGACCAAGGCCTCATTCACTCAGTTTCATTTAAACAGTTGATGTTGAGACGTGTCTGCTACTTATTTGGACTGCAATTTCTGAGGCTGGTAACTTAAATTAACTTATCCTCTGCAGCAGAGGTAAGTCTGGGTCTTCCTTTCCTGTGGCGGTCCTCATTAGAGCCAGTTTCATCATAGCGCTTGTTGGTTTTTGCGACTGCACTTCATGAAATGTTCCGTATTGACTGACCTTCATGTCTTGAAGTAATGATGGACTGTCGTTTCTCTTTGCTTATTTGAGTTCTTCTTGACATAATATGGACTTGGCATTTTACCGAATAGGGCTATCTTCTGTATATATCACCCCTACCATGTCACAACACATTAAGAAGGAAAGAAATTCCACAAATAAACTTTTAACAAGGCACACCTGTTAATTGAAATGCATTCCAGGTGACTACCTCAGGAAATTGGTTGAGAGAATGCCAAGAGTGTGCAAAGCTGTTGTCAAGGCAAAGTGTTGCTACTTTGAAGATTTGTAAAAAAAAAAAATGTGGTTACTACATGATTCCATATGTGTTATTTCATAGTTTTGATAATTTCACTATTATTCTACAATGTTGAAAACAATAAAATAAAAAAATAAGAAAAACCCTGGAATGAGTAGGCGTTCCCAAACTTTGGACCGGTACTGTACATCATGAAATCATATGTATCCCATCTCTGAAACTATCAATCACTCATGAGATGGGTCTTGGGGCTGAAATATGAATGTTTGAGAGAGTGCTGAGGAAATGAAACACATCCAGGGAGCATTTACTATGTGTCTCTTCTTCTCTGATTCTGGTGTCAAATGAAATATGGTCTTCATACTCAAAATGTTGCTTGTGACTTGGTCTGTTGTGAAAAATGTCATCTGTCCCTGTTGTCTAGCGCCTATGGGGTTAAACAGTCCCATTCTTAATAATGGCCATCCATTTGCCTATCCTGATGTACAGTTGGAGTGGGTGTTGAGGCAATGGAATGTGATAAAAGTCTTGGTAATTACAAACTACACACACACACACACAGAGGGAGAGATTGAGCAAAAATGTGTCTTGTGCAGATGGTTTGTACAGTCGTCTCAAATAAAACTGTGAAGGACCTCGGCGTTACTACGGACCCTGATCTCTCTTTTAACCAACACGTCAGGAATATTTCAAGGGCAGCTTTTTTTTCCATCTTCGTAACATTGAAAAAAATCTGAAAATGTTTGTCCAAATAATTATGCAGAAAAGCTAATTCATGCTTTTGTCACTCCTACATTAGACTACTGCAATGCTCTACTCTCCGGCTACCCGGATAAAGCACTAAATACACTTCAGTTAGTGCTAAACACGGCCGTTCGGCCATCGACCCAAATCTCTAGCCACTTTAATAATTATAACTGGATGAAATAATGTATCACTAGCCACTTTAAACAATGCCATTTATATAATGTTTACATATCCTACATTACTCATCTCATATATATATATATATATATATGTGTATATACTGTGCTCCATACCATCTACTGCATCTTGCCTATGCCGGTCAGCCATCGCTCATCCATATATTTATATGTACATACTCGTATTCATTCCTTTACTCTTGTGTGTATAAGGTAGTTGTTGTGAATTTGTTAGATTACTTGTTAGATACTACTGCATGGTCGCAACTAGAAGCACAAGCATTTTGCTACACTCACATTAACATCTGCTAACCATGTGTATGTGACAAATAAAATTTGATTTGATTTGCTAGACTCCCGGACTAGAACCAAAAAATTTAACATATTACTCTAGTGCTAGTCTTTCTACACTGGCTTCCTGTTAACTTGGGCTGATTTCAAGATTTTACTGCTAACCTACAAAGCATTACATGGACTTGCTCCTACCTATCTCTCCGATTTGGTCCTGATGTACATACTTTCACGTACGCTACAGTCACAAGACGCAGGCCTCCTTATTGTCCCTAGAATTTCTAAGCAAACAGCTGGAGGCAGGGCTTTCTCCTAGAGACCTCCATTATTATGGAATAGTTTGCCTATCCATGTGAGAGACGCAGACTCGGCCTCGACCTTTAAGTCTTTACTGAAGACTCATCTCTTCAGTAGGTCCTATGATTGAGTGTAGTCTGGCCCAGGGGTGTGAAGGTGAACGGCAAAGAAGTGGAGTGATGAAGCACCCTTGCTGTTTCTTCCTGGCCAGCTTCCCTCTCTCCACTGGGATTCTCTGCCTCTGACGCTATTACAGGGGCTAAGTCACTAGCTTACTAGTGCTCTTCCATTCCGTCTACTTAAGAGGGGTGCGTCACGTCGTGCCAGGCTTTATTCACTATACTCGACATGAGTGGGTTGAGTCACTGACTTGATCTTCCTGTGCGGTTCTGCGCTCCCTCTGGCTCGTGCGGTGGAGGAGCTCTTTCGTGCCTTGTCTCAAGGTAGTAAGTTGGTGTTCTGTTGATATCCTTCTAGTGGTGTGGGGGCTATGCTTTGGCAAAGTTGGTGGGGTTATATCCTGCCTGGTTGGCCCTGTTCGGGGGTATCGTCGGACAGGGCCACAGTTTCCCGCGACACCCCCCCCCCCATCTCAGCCTCCAGTATCTATGCTGCAATAGTCTATGTGCCGGGGGGATAGGGTCAGTTTGTCCTATCTGGTGAAATTCTCCTAATTTAGCTGGTGTCCTGTGTGAACTTAAGTATGCTCCCTCTAATTCTCGCATCTCTCTCTCTCTCTCCCGGAGGACCTGAGCCCTAGGACCATGCCTCAGGACTACCTTGCCTGATATCTCCTGGCTATCCTCGTCCCCAGTCCACCTGGTTGTGCTGCTGATCCAGTTTCTGCTGTTCTGCCTGTGGCTATGGAAACCTAACCTGTTCACCAGACGTGCTATCTTGTCGTGCTGCTGCTCCACTTTTAACTCTTCTGCCTGCGGCTATGGAACCCGGACCTGTTCACCCTCTCTCTTTCTCCCTCTCTCTCTTCCTCTCTGCTGCACCTGCTGTCTCAAACCTCTGAATGCTCGGCTATGAAAATCCAACTGACATTTACTCCTGAGGTGCTGACCTGTTGCACCCTCTACAACCACTGTGATTATTAGTTGACACTGCTGGTCATCTATGAACGTTTCAACATCTTGAAGAATGATCTGGCCTTAATGGCCATGAACTCTTATAATCTCCACCCGGTACAGCCAGAAGAGGACTGGTCACCCCTCAGATCCTGGTTCCTCTCTAAATTTCATCCTAGGTTTGTTCCTTTTTAGGGAGTTTTTCCTAGCCACCATGTTTCTACATTTGCATTGCTTGCTGTTTGGGGTTTTAGGCTGGGTTTCTGTATAAGCACTTTGTGACATCTGTTGATGTAAAAGGGGCTTTTTAAATACATTTGATTTGGATTTCAAGTCATAAATCAACTCTCATTGCTTACTGGTAACAAGAACTCTGCGTCCTGGTAGGAAAAGTTGGTGTTTAAAGAATCATATGTCCTGGATGATATGGTAGTCCACCTCTTACCTAACGGTGTTTGTGGAATCCCATGTCCTGGATGATATGCAATTATGCATTTAATTAGCATTAATGGGTTTGTACATGCTCGCGTAATGAGTTGAAAAGTAATTGATGTGCATGTCTTAATTGTGAACCTGTTCCAGATTTAACCAGGTATGGTGGTAAACATCCTTGTATTCACTTGGGAAGGTTTATGATTATTAGACTCAAAAGTATCTTTGTTGAATAAGACCCGAAGACCAATGCAATTTCCCAAGCAGAGGTTTTATGCTAAATTAGCACTCACTTCTTTGGTACTGAAGGTGTGTAAAGTAAGATTCGGTTGAATAAGATTCAGTCGAGTAAGATTTGGTTACGTACAGATGTTGGATCTTAATTTGAGCCAGTTTGCAGGAAAATAATGCTGCAGTAAGAGAAAATGTGAATTATTATGTTTATTTAAATAAATTAAACATTTTTTGTAGGGGTTAGATACATTTTTCGATAGGGCAAAACAACCTTGAATATACAACAAGTTTACTGTGCAGTAAAATTCCCTGCAACAAAAAAGTGATCAAATTAAGATCCTACATTTGTAGGATTCCGGGATTCACACGGCTGAGGTAAATCAGCCACAGAGGTTGCTATAGGGAAGGGAAGGTCAAAGCGAAAGGGACGTAGTATGTAAGCGTTCGATTGGCTAGTGGATGTGATGAGGTAGCAATACTATACTGACGTTGGCAAAAGCAGTGGAATCACCTTGCTTAAGACCTTCATATCTGCTGGTGGTCAAGAACTATGCCACACACACTGCAGGTCCAGGAAGAGTGATGTATTGTGTTATGATCTCAGTCCTTAGGGTGAATTTTGTCATATTTTCAAGAGGAGTCATTTAGACTGGTGTTGTACAGTAAGTTCTCATGGTTTGCCTTTGAAGTCCGCAGTGATAGATGATAACAAAGGTATAGTGCTGGATTGAAGACATAGGCTATGACATTAAAACAGAACACTGTTGGAAAATGCAAACACAGCTGCATGCCTGCAGTATGATAAACACGTAGTATTCTCAAACACCAGATCTAAACAGCATGTTACCTGCACCCGACAAAGACCCTCACAGATAATAGTTTTGGATCAACGTACGGTACCTATCAGCCCAATGTGTAATTCGTTATTTAAGCTCCACAAAGGGTACTGTTGTTTCCCTCAATACAAAAGGTAGTTAAATAGCATCAGACATTAGAGGTACCAGTTCCCCTCTTGGCTGATGAAGCAGCATCAGACATTAGAGGTACCAGTTCCCCTCTAGGCTGATGAAGCAGCATCAGACATTAGAGGTACCAGTTCCCCTCTAGGCTGATGACGCAGCATCAGACTTTGGCGGTACCAGTTCCCTCTTGGCTGATGAAGCAGCATCAGACATTAGAGGTACCAGTTCCCCTCTAGGCTGATGAAGCAGCATCAGACATTAGAGGTACCAGTTCCCCTCTAGGCTGATGAAGCAGCATCAGACATTAGAGGTACCAGTTCCCCTCTAGGCTGATGAAGCAGCATCAGACATTAGAGGTACCAGTTCCCCTCTAGGCTGATGAAGCAGCATCAGACATTAGAGGTACCAGTTCCCCTCTAGGCTGATGACGCAGCATCAGACTTTGGCGGTACCAGTTCCCCTCTTGGCTGATGAAGCAGCATCAGACATTAGAGGTACCAGTTCCCCTCTAGGCTGATGAAGCAGCATCAGACATTAGAGGTACCAGTTCCCCTCTAGGCTGATGAAGCAGCATCAGACATTAGAGGTACCAGTTCCCTCTAGGCTGATGAAGCAGCATCAGACATTAGAGGTACCAGTTCCCCTCTAGGCTGATGAAGCAGCATCAGACATTAGAGGTACCAGTTCCCCTCTAGGCTGATGAAGCAGCATCAGACATTAGAGGTACCAGTTCCCCTCTAGGCTGATGAAGCAGCATCAGACATTAGAGGTACCAGTTCCCCTCTAGGCTGATGAAGCAGCATCAGACATTAGAGGTACCAGTTCCCTCTAGGCTGATGACGCAGCATCAGACTTTGGCGGTACCAGTTCCCCTCTTGGCTGATGAAGCAGCATCAGACATTAGAGGTACCAGTTCCCCTCTAGGCTGATGAAGCAGCATCAGACATTAGAGGTACCAGTTCCCCTCTGGGCTGATGAAGCAGCATCAGACATTAGAGGTACCAGTTCCCCTCTAGGCTGATGAAGCAGCATCAGACATTAGAGGTACCAGTTCCCCTCTAGGCTGATGAAGCAGCATCAGACATTAGAGGTACCAGTTCCCCTCTAGGCTGATGACGCAGCATCAGACTTTGGCGGTACCAGTTCCCCTCTAGGCTGATGAAGCAGCATCAGACATTAGAGGTACCAGTTCCCCTCTAGGCTGATGAAGCAGCATCAGACATTAGAGGTACCGGTTCCCTTCTTGGCTGATGAAGCAGCATCAGACATTAGAGGTACCAGTTCCCCTCTAGGCTGATGAAGCAGCATCAGACATTAGAGGTACCAGATCCCCTCTAGGCTGATGAAGCAGCATCATACATTTGAGGTACCAGTTCCCCTCTTGGCTGATGAAGCAGCATCAGACATTAGAGGTACCAGTTCCCCTCTAGGCTGATGAAGCAGCATCAGACATTAGAGGTACCAGTTCCCCTCTTGGCTGATGAAGCAGCATCAGACATTAGAGGTACCAGTTCCCCTCTAGGCTGATGAAGCAGCATCAGACATTAGAGGTGGCAGTTCCCCTCTTGGCTGATGAAAGTAGTCTGAGCTCTTATCAACATCAGTCAAGGCTGCGTCCCCAAATGACACCCTATTCCCTACATAGTGCACTACTTTCGACCCCTATTTCAAGTAGTGCACTGTGAAGGGAATAGTGTGCCGTCTGGGACATAGCCCTGGTCCCCTGTGGAGTAGAAACTGATACAGACTCCATTCCTTTTGAGCTGTTTAATGTGAAATATCACATACAGACAAAGTAGCACTCCTTTGGCTATTGACACAGCAGCAATGACAGCTCTTACTGTGACTTCACCCAGGGAAAGCACTGCTGCAGGAAATACCTTTCCCTTGTATTATGTCATTACAGACAAGTTAATCTTCCTTTGTACTGATCACTTATGTTTTGAGGGGATGCACTAGTGTTCCTTGCACATGTATCTAGGCTTTGTCGTGTGCGTGTGTGCATGTGTGCGTGTCTTGAATAATATTTTATTGTTATTTTCCCCTTCAAAAAAATATATATGTACCTTGGAAAAGACAATTACATCAGAGTAAAGGCTGCTATTAAATGATTGACTCATGGGATAGTAAAGACTTGGAAAAGACAACTACATCAGACAAAAGGCTGCTATTTAATGATTGACTCATGGAATAGTAAGGACTTGTGCTTGCTCAGTGAGCTGCACAATTTTTTTCCCTTAATGAAGTTAGTGACCCTCTGAAAGCTGACACATTTACTGCTCAGGAGATGTATTCACTCAGACTCAGAGGCTGGGATGCTGAGCAGGCCAATATTGAGAGGTTTAGGGCTCCATTCAATCTGTATCGCTGCAGCGTTGCGTACTGTATTGAACGATAGAAATGAAGGTACTTTCCTATTGAGCCGACATATACAACGTTTACCGTGAATGCAGTCTCAGCTAACGCAGGAAAATAAACGTTACATTTCTATCACGCTTTAACGCTGAACTCCCGTGAAATGGATTGAATAGAGCCCTAATTTCCAGATCTCATTCCATGCCTCAGGGGAATGAATGCCCCATTGGCCACCATGCCCAAGGGGGACTCCATGCCCCAGGGGCCTCCATGCCCAAGGAGGACTCCATTCCCCAGGGGGGACTGCATGCCCCCAGGGGACTGCATGTATCTCCTGTAAGAATCTACACATTTTTCACCAGGTCTTGGTCATTATAAGCAGGGATGAGTTGTCATATTCAACAATACATTAGTATATACAGTGCCTCGACTTTTTCCCATTTTTTTTTTTACCTTACAGCCTTATTCTAAAATGGAAAAAATAAACAATTAATTCCTCAGCAATCTACACACAATACCCCATAATGACATCACAATACCCCATAATGACATCACAATACCCCAAAATGACATCACAATACCCCATAATCACAAAGTGAAAACAGGTTTTTAGAAATCTTTGCAAAATGTGAATGGCTAGCTAGGAAGCCTGAGAGGCAGCCCCTAATTTGTTTTGGGGGGCACAAGGAGTTTATTTGAGCCAGGTTGGAGACCTGAGCCAACTCCCTGTGCTTACCGGAGTGAGCGTCGTACTGGTCAAGCACCGTGTTATGCGATGAAGCGCATGGTGTCTCCAGTGAGCGTTCACAGCCCGGTGCGCGAAATTCCAGCTCCCCGCATCTGTCGGGCTAGGGTGAGCAATCAGCCTGGAAGGAGGGTGCCGGCTCAACACTCATGGTCTCCAGTGCGCCTCCTCGGACCAGGATATCCTGCGCCGGCTCTGCGCACTGTGTCTCCCTGGTGCGTCTCCACAGCCCAGTATGGCCTGCTCCTGCTCCACGCATCAGGTCCCCCGGTGCGCATCCAGAGCCCGGCACGGCCTGTCCCTGCTCCACGCATAAGGTCCCCTGTGCGCATCCAGAGCCCGGCACGGCCTGTCCCTGTTCCACGCATCAGGTCCCCTGTGCGCATCCAGTGCCTGGCACGTCCTGTCCCTGCATCAGGTCCCCTGTGCGCATCCAGAGCCCGGCACAGCCTGTCCTTGCTCCACGCATCAGGTCCCCTGTGCGCATCCAGAGCCCGGCACGGCCTGTTCCTGCTCCACGCATCAGGTCCCCTGTGCGCATCCAGAGCCCGGCACGTCCTGTCCCTACTCCACACATCAGGTCCCCTGTACGCATCCAGAGCCCGGCAAGTCCTGTCCCTGCTCTACGCATCAGGCCCCCTGTGCGCATTCAGAGCCCGGCACGGCCTTTCCCTGCTCCACGCACCAGGTCTCCCGTGCGCCTTCAGAGCCCAGCACGTCTCCTGTTCCTGCTCCACGCACCAGGTCTCCCCGTGCACCTTCAGAGCCCAGCACGTCCTGTTCCTGATCCACGCATCAGGTTCTCTGTGCGCCTACAAAGCCTGGTACGACCTGTTCCTGCATCACGCATCAGGTTCACTGTGAGTCTCCCGAGTCCAATGGCTTCTGTTCCGTCTCCACGACCCGGGCCTCCGGTGCGTTCTCTCGGGCCAGTACGGCCCGCGCCGGGGCCGCCACCAATAGCGAAGACCCACCCGAAAACCCTCCCTATTGACTTTCTGTCGCGGTCGGAGTCCGCGCCTTTGGGGAGGGTACTGTCACTGCCTGGCCTGGGATAGCCAGATGGCTAATCATTTGTGTTTAGGTCAGGAGGGTTTTTTGTTTCTAGGTTCTATATTTCTATGTTTGGTTTTGATGGTTCCCAATTAGAGGCAGCTGATTGTCGTTACCTCTAATTGGGAACCATATATATGTTTGTTCTTTTCAACACTGGGGTTGTGGGTTATTGAATGTATGTGAATGTCAGTTCTACTGTGTATGTGTTTGTCTACACAGTTTATCTATCGTTGTGTTTCTTTTATTTTGATTATTGCATATTTGTACGTTCCACTTTGCCCTATTAAACATGTGGAATAGCAATCGCGCTGCATTTTGGTCTGATCCTTACGACGGTCGTGACAGTAATGTAAAAGAAGTGGAAAAAGTCAAGGGGTCTGAATTCTTTCTGAATGCACTGTAGAATATAAAGAATGCAATTAAGAATTGAAAACAAATATTTTTTGGGGAGTTGAGGTTGGATATCAGTAATCACCCCCCAAAAAGTTAGATTTTGTAGTTTGAATTAAAACATTTTAGATTGTACTTTTAATGGAACATTAACCCTCTAAGAATGTCTACAACTCAGCGGAAATATAATTAGCACAATAAAAAAATGAAAAAGTCAACAACAAAAAAATTAAAAAATATGTAAAAAATAAATAAAATATGATATCTCTAGCTTAAACTGACAGATCTTTTTGTTATTAGACTTTTGATTTTTTTTATAGTGCTAATTATATTTCCGCTGAGTTGTGGACATCATTCTTAGAGGGTTAATGCGTCTTAATCCACCATATCCGCCTTTGTAACACGTCCGGCATCTGCGGTGAAAGGTGACAGAGCTGCAGCGTGTCAGTCAGACCATGAGACATCCCGAAAATTGGTCATCTCAAAAAATTGTCTGTCGCGTCCGATTTGGCCTACAAACTATAAACTACAAACCCTTCTATAAAAAAGACGAGACTCTCACAAAAACGATAGTGTTCTCTGTTTTGCTCTACGATCCCCACAACGTCTCCGGACTCGTTTGAAGTTTGGACAGCCGACCTGCCAACTTCTCTCTGTAGCGTCCGATAGCAAAATTATCCTTGGTATGACATTCTTAAAATCCATATAGCTTAGTAGAACCCCCCTCCCCCGGCTTAGACAGGGCTTAGACTCTTTAATAAAATAACTTCACTGTTGTGAAAGTCATTGTTTAAAATTTGAGCTGGCTAGGGAATTTAATTAAACAGAGCATGCTCAACTTGTAATGTCAGGATCTCACAGCCATAGACACAGACTAAGGACTAAGGACCATTCAATTATGGATAGCATTCTTACGTATGCAAATACGCTAAATTATTTCAATGTGACAGCTTGAAGCAGAGGCCTGGAGGACTGATGTGATGTTATAGCAAGGACCTATTTTCCTCTTTGTGTGTCAGAACCAAAGCACTATGGGCTCCTGTTTGCCGTGGTGCACACTGTTTTACATTCTAATTACCGGAGTTGACAGGTTTTATTGCTAGGGCTCAATGGTGAGGCCTCTTTCTCTTCCTGGACTCATTTCACATGCGATGTCAGCTTGAGCATAATGAGATAAGATAGTTGGAGTGCCTTGCTTTCTCCTCCCTGCTTTCTCCCTCCCTGCATTCTCCCTCCCTGCTTTCTGCCTACCTGCTTTCTGCCTACCTGCTTTCTCCCTCCCTGCATTCTCCCTCCCTGCTTTCTGCCTACCTGCTTTCTGCCTACCTGCTTTCTGCCTCCCTGCATTCTCCCTCCCTGCTTTCTGCCTACCTGCTTTCTGCCTACCTGTTTTCTCCCTGAATGCAAATACAGTCTAAAGCTCATAACTATACTCATTGTACCTTACACATCAAATATGCTAACAAGAATCCTAAGAAGTGTTGATTTGTGTGATTTTGTGATGTTCACATGTTTTAGTTATCATAGTTGACCAGATTGATCTAATGTTGAGTAGATCAGAGGACGCAAGGTGTGCCATGGTGACAATGATTTTTTTTTTTTAAATGGTTTGGGATGTTCATGAAATAATTAGTACAGTAAAGCCAATCTCAGAAACCAACAACAGAGACAGTTCTTATTTAATTAATCTACTGGGAATTCATTGCCTGTTGTAGGTAAACACAGGGAACCAAGGGAATACCAATGGGAATGAGATGTTCTGCTGCTGCTTTCTCCTTATGGGATGATTCAAACGAGTATTACTGCCTTTCATCACCTTCAGTTAAACATCTAACAGGTTAACATTGACAGGTCACCTTTCAGTTAAACATCTAACAGGTTAACATTTACAAGTCACCTTTCAGTTAAACATCTAACAGGTTAACATTTACAGGTCACCTTCAGTTATACATCTAACAGGTTAACATTTACAGGTCACCTTCAGTTAAACATCTAACAGGTTAACATTTACAGGTCACCTTCAGTTAAACATCTAACAGGTTAACATTTACAGGTCACCTTCAGTTAAATATACATCTGTATTCTATTAACTTAGCAGTTGTTGTTTTGTTTTTCCTCTCTAACTCAAAAAAAAGTACCAGCACTACAATATCCATGTCTTAATCCTTTTGCTAACAGTAAATGGCATGTTGACATGATTTAACTGAGCTCATCAGTATTTTCTTATCTTTTTCTTATTTTCTTATCTTTTGTTTTAATGTCTTTGTGCTGCAGCCATGGTGGAGGTGAACCTGGCCAAGGCCCTGGCGGAAGCCTCGGAGACGTGCACCCAGGAATGTCTCATCCTGGGCCACTCCGACAGCTGCTGGATGCCCCCCGCCCTGGTGACCGAGTTCCAGTCTCCGTCCAACACGGGTACCCTGCCTACCCTGCCCTCCTTTGGCTTCCAGCACCAGCAGAGTTACCCCTGGGCCAGGGGAGCCAAGGCAGACGGGCGTCAGTGCCATACCCTGGGCAGGCCTGCGCCCAAAGACGATCTGGCTAAGGGGATGAACCGGCCGCAGTTCTACAACACTCTGGAAAGACACTGCAGTAGCAAGAGTAAGGTGTCTGACCCCGTCAAGGTCATCCCTCTGGCCAGCTTTTCCTCGCCTTTGTCGGGCCAGCAGACCCCAGCCACCGAGGGATCCTCTGCCTTCTTACATGAGCATCAGCTGTAAGGGGCTGTAAAGGGGCCGAAGTAACACCAACCAGTTTGTCTAATGTATATTGATGTATATTTAACATCAACAGTAAGAGGCGGTAAGGGGACAGAGTAACACCAACCAGTTTGTCTAATGTATCTTGACGTATATTTAACATCAGCTGTAAGGGGCTGTAAGGGGACAGAGTAACACCAACCAGTTTGTCTAATGTATCTTGATGGTTTGTGTGTGTGTGTGTGTGTGTGTGTGTGTGTGTGTGTGTGTGTGTGTGTGTGTGTGTGTGTGTGTGTGTGTGTGTGTGTGAACATGAAAAATGTGGTGGAAGGGATGATGACAAAACTGTTTCTCATTCTCCACAATGTTGTTACTCAGTCTCCACAATGTTGTTACTCAGTCTCCACAATGTTGTTACTCAGTCTCCACAATGTTGTTACTCAGTCTCCACAATGTTGTTACTCATTCTCCACAACGTTGTTACTCATTCTCCACAACGTTGTTTCTCATTCTCCACAATGTTGTTACTCATTCTCCACAATGTTGTTTCTCATTCTCCACAATGTTGTTTCTCATTCTCCAAAATGTTGTTACTCAGTCTCCACAATGTTGTTTCTCATTCTCCACAACGTTGTTACTCATTCTCCACAATGTTGTTACTCATTCTCCACAATGTTGTTACTCATTCTCCACAATGTTGTTTCTCATTCTCCACAATGTTGTTACTCAGTTTCCACAATGTTGTTTCTCATTCTCCACAACGTTGTTACTCATTCTCCACAACGTTGTTTCTCATTCTCCACAATGTTGTTTCTCATTCTCCACAATGTTGTTACTCATTCTCCACAGTGTTTTACTCAGTCTCCACAATGTTGTTTCTCAGTCTCCACAATGTTGATACTCAGTCTCCACAATGTTGATACTCAGTCTCCACAATGTTGATACTCAGTCTCCACAATGTTGTTTCTCAGTCTCCACAATGTTGTTACTCAGTCTCCACAATGTTGATACTCAGTCTCCACAATGTTGTTTCTCAGTCTCCACAATGGTGTTACTCAGTCTCCACAATGTTGTTTCTCAGTCTCCACAATGTTGTTTCTCAGTCTCCACAATGTTGTTACTCAGTCTCCACAATGTTGTTTCTCAGTCTCCACAATGTTGTTACTCAGTCTCCACAATGTTGTTTCTCAGTCTCCACAATGTTGTTTCTCAGTCTCCACAACGTTGTTACTCAGTCTGCAATGTTGTAAAGAAGAGGATCTGACAATGGCTGTACTCATAGAATGATATTGTGCAAAAGAAATTGAAATATGTATGAAATGACAAACTTCTTTGAAAAAAAGCCTAACTAAATATTTGTCCAATTTAATCCATGTCCAGTATATAAATGGTAGTCCTATACCAAAGTAGATTCACAACAGCATACAAAATATATATAAAAGGTCATAGCTTTCAGTTTGGTAGAGATTTTTCTAATGATCAAAAATATAAATGAATACTATGCATATAGGAACCAGCTTAGTGGAACCTTCCCAAACACCATTTACTTACCGATAAACAAAACGCAAACACACAGTTTATCTTCTTAAACAAGCAGAATCTGGCTAAATGTTATTTGTGAACCCAAGGTGGAATGGTGTATTTGTCCAATCTCTGGTGAAATACTGCTTAGTGTATCCAGCAAGACATTCAGCTCCAGCTCCAACTGATGATAAAAGTTACCTGTTCAAACAATCCCGTCTTGTTCAGGGGTCTGCAGACACATACCTAAGCCTCAATGGACAAAAATGTGTTACTCTGTGTCGTGCTAACACTTATAAATATATATATAAATATACATCTACAGTACATGCTCTTCCCCCATGATAGTCCTAACACTGTGTTACTCCTCAAATGTTTCTTGCATGGCATGTTGCAATGCCTTTCACCACCTTTCCCTGCACTCTATTGCAAACCTACTCATTTTCTACATTATCTTTCCCCTGTAATAAGATCCTATTCATTTTCTACATTATCTTTCCCCTGTAATGAGAACCTACTCATTTTCTACATTATATCATTAAAAGAAGCCTTGAACAGCCCAGACAGAGGTTCCATGCAAGGAGATATAGCCTTTGCTTTCCTATTCATTTTTCCACCATACTATCACTTCGTTATCTTCCTTTCATAAAATATAACATGTAGTGTACGCATCGTAATGAGTGCTATGGAGCCAATTAAGAATATCTCCCAATAGTCGAATTACTTTGATCCGTCATCTCCACAGTAAGTAATAGCTGTGGTTGACAGCTCTGTAATAGTTGTCTAGTCTCACTGAAACATAATGTATTTCCTACAAGTCGGGTAATGAAAAGGTGTAGACATACAGTACCAGTCAAATTTGGACCCACCTACTCATTCAAGGGTTTTTCTTTATTTTTACTATTTTCTACACTGTATGATACTAGTGAGGACTTCAAAACTATGAAATAACACATATGGAATCATGTAGTAACCAAAAAAAGTGTTAAACAAATCAAATCAAAACCACCTTTTGTCTTGATGACAGCTTTGAATACTCTTGGCATTCTCTCAACCAGCTTCATGATGAATGCTTTTCCAACAGTCTTGAAGGAGTTCCCACATATGTTGAGCACTTGCTGGCTGCTTTTCCTTCACTCTGCAGTCCAAATCATCCCAAACCATCTCAAATGGGTTGAGGTTGGGTGATTGTGGAGACCAGGTAATATGATGCAGCACAATCACTCTCCTTCTTGGTCAAATAGCCCTTACACAGCCTGGAGGTGTGTTTTGGGTCATTGTCCTGTTGAAAAAATAGATAGTTCCACTAATCGCAAACCAGATGGGATGGCGTATCGCTGCAGAATGCTGTGATAGCCATGCTGGTTAAGTGTGCCTTGAATTTTAAATAAATCACAGACAGTGTCACCAGCAAAGCACCCCCAAGCCATCACACCTCCTCCATGCTTCACGGTGGGAACCACACATGTTTGCATCTCACAAAGATACGGCGGTTGGAACCAAAACTCTCAAATTTGGACTCATCAGAGCAAAGGGCAGATTTCCACCGGTCTAAATGTCCATTGCTTGTGTTTCTGGGCCCAAGCAAGACTTTTCTTCTTATTGGTGTCCTTTAGTAGTGGTTTCTTTGCAGCAATTTAACCATGAAGGCCTGATTACTCAGTCTCCTCTGAACAGTTGATGTTGAGATGTGTCTGCTACGTGAACTCTGTGAAACATGTATTTGGGCCAAATTCTGAGGTGCAATTAACTCTAATGAACTTATGTTCTGCAGCATGTTCTTGAAATGTTCCGGATTGACTGACCGTCATGTTTTAAAGTAATGATGGACAGTCGTTTCTCTTTGCTTATTAGATCTGTTCTTGCCATAATATGGACTTGGTCTTTTACCAAATAGGGCTATCTTCTGTATACCACCCCTAGCTTGTCACAACACCACTGGTTGGCTCAAACGCATTAAGAAGGAAAGAAATTCCACAAATTAACTTTTAACAAGACACACCTGTTCATTGAAATGCATTCCAGGTGACCACCTCATGAAGCTGGTTGAGAGAATGGCAAGAGTGTGCAAAGCTATCATTAAGGCAAAGGGTGGCTACCTTGAAGAATATAACAAATATTTTGATTCGTTAAAAATTGTTTTGGTTACTGCATGATTACATATGTGTTATTTCATAGTTTTGATGTCTTCACTATTATTCTACAATATAGAAAATAGTACAAATAAAGAAAAACCCTTGAATGAGTAGGTGTGTCCAAACTTTTGACTGGTACTGTATACAGTCTGGCCGCAAATAGCTTTTTATTTGCTTTAATTTGTACCCCTATCTCGTCAGGTTAGTAACCACTACAATAAGAGTTTCTGCATCCATATTCAGGCAGCCTAACATAGAGGTTACATTTTCCATATTCACATATTTACATACACCCTTTATGTAATGCTTTCTCCAATGTTTTATCCACTATGTCTTTGATTTAACCATATGTCCATAGTTTCAAGGATGTTCATTCTGGATACCAGTTGACTGTCATAGATTCGGCTAACATTGTATAACGATCATCAGTTAATACATTTGAATTTGTTTACAACTGTGTCCTCTAGCAACTTGTGAAAGAAACAGGACATGTTTAGGGTACCATTCTCCCTGGAGGGTTAGACAGTAACAGGACATGTTTAGGGTACCATTCTCCCTGGAGGGTTAGACAGTAACAGGACATGTTTAGGGTACCATTCTCCCTGGAGGGTTAGACAGTAACAGGACATGTTTAGGGTACCATTCTCCCTGGAGGGTTAGACAGTAACAGGACATGTTTAGGGTACCATTCTCCCTGGAGGGTTAGACAGTAAGAGGACATGTTTAAGGTATCATTCTCCCTGGAGGGTTAGACAGTAAGAGGACATGTTTAAGGTGCCATTCTCCTTGCAGGGTTAGACAGTAACAGGACATGTTTAGGGTACCATTCTCCCTGGAGGGTTAGACAGTAACAGGACATGTTTGAGGTACCATTCTCCCTGGAGGGTTAGACAGTAAGAGGACATGTTTGAGGTACCGTTCTCCCTGCAGGGTTAGACAGTAACAGGACATGCTTAGGGTACCATTCTCCCTGGAGAACTAGATTTTGGTCAAGTCTGCTTGCTTTCAGATGACACTTTGGGTCAGGTATCCATCAGTGTATGAATGCGTTAGCGAAGCTGCCAGTGGTGAAATTGCACGTGTCATAAAAGTGTTATGTTGAAGGGTCAAGGTCAGTGTCAATTTCATCTCACCCCGAGTCAATTAAGGAAATTAGTTGAATTTTGATTCATGAATTGAATAAATCTTACTCATTGAACATGGTTAACTACATCCAGTGGAAGCAATAGGTATTGCAATCACTGTCTAGAGACTGTTGACATCCAGTGGAAGCAATAGGTATTGCAATCTTACTCCCAGATATGGCTGTTTTCAATAGGGAGGGGTTCAAAATGAGCAAAGTGTCAAAAACACTTTTTCCAGGACAGAAATTCCTCGGGTTTTCGCCTGCTATATCAGTTCTGTTATACTCACAGACAATATTTTAACACTCTTAGAAACTTCAGAGTGTTTCCTATCCAATAGTACTAATTATGTGCATATCCTAGTTTCTGGGCCTGAGTGGCAGACCTTTTACTTTGGGCATGCCAGACTCTCCAAAACCGACACCTCAGCTGCCGCTCCCTAAGAAGTTAACCCACGGCCCATCCAAGTCCTAACCATGAATTGAATATCAATTCCTTTTTGCAGAATCATTTTTATTTCTATGTTATCCTGAAACAACTACTCGCTGCAGTTAAATGTTCAATACATTTGTCTTTCATCAAATACAGAAGGGACAGAGTAAGCTGACAAATAAAATACAAAGAACTTGCTTCCTTCGGACAGTGACAGTGAACACAGACCTGTCTCTTTGCAATGTGTGAGGTCTGATTCAAATACATTCTAACTCTGTATATAGCAATGATATTGACACTTAACTGAAACACACAAAATTACACAATATACTTATAGTATATGTACAGAACAAAAATATAAACACAACATGTGAAGTGTTGGTCCCATGTTTCATGAGCGGAAATAAATGTCCCCACTAATGTTCCATACACACAAAAATATTATTTCTCAAAAATAAATTGCACAAATTTGTTTACATCCCTGTTAGTGAGCATTTCTCCTTTGCTAACATAATCCATCCACCTGACAGGTGTGACTTATCAAGAAGCTGATTAAACGGCATTATCATTACACAGGTTTACCTTGTATTGGGGACAATGAAAGGCCACTCTAAAATGTGCAGTTTTGTCACAACACAATGCCACAGATGTCTCAAGTTTTGAGGGAGCATGCAATTGGCATGCTGACTGCAGGAATATCCACCAGAGCGGTTGCAAGAGAATTCCTCTACCATAAGAATTTGGTAATACGTCCAACCGGCCTCACAATCAAGGACCACGTGTAACCACGGCAGCCCAGGACATCCACATCTGGCTTTTTCACCTGCGGGATCGTCTGAGACCAGCCACCAGGTCAGCTGATGAAACGGTGGGTTTTGCACAACCGAAGAATTTCTGCACAAACTGTCAGAAACCGTCTCAGGGAAGCTCATCTTTGTGCTCGTCGTCCTCACCAGGGTCTTGACCTGGCTGCAGTTCGGCGTAACCAACTTCAGTGGGCAAATGCTCACTTTCGATGGCCACTGACACATTGGAGAAGTGTGCTCTTCACAGATGAATCCCGGTTTCAACTGTACCGGGCAGATGCAGGACAGTGTTTATGACGTCGTGTGGGCGAGTGGTTTGCTGATGTCAATGTTGCGTACAGAGTGCCCCATGGAGGCGGGTGGGGTTATGGTGTGGGCAGGCATAAGTTACGGACTACAAACATAATTGCATTTTATCGATGGCAATTTGAATGCACAGAGATACCGTGATGAGATCCTGAGGCCCATTGACCTTGCCATTCATCTGCCGCCATCACCTCATGTTTCAGCATGATAATTCACGGCTACATGTCGCAATGATCAGTACGCAATTCCTGGAAGCTAAAAATGTCCCAGTTCTTCCATGGCCTGCATCCTCACCAGACACGACATGCTCTGGATCGACGTGTACGACAGCGTGTTCTAGTTCCTACCAATATCCATCAAATTCACACAGCCAATGAAGAGGAGTGGGACAACATTCTACAGGCCACAAACAACAGCCTGATCAATGCAAAGAAACATAGATGTGTCGCGCTGCATGAGGCAGATGGTGGTCACCAGAAACTGAAACGTTTTCTGATCCACGCCCTTACCATTTTTTTTTAAATGATGCATATCTGTATTCCCAGTCATGTGAAATCGATAGATTAGGGCTTAAATATATTTTCGTTCAGTGTACATTTTATATACATAGATCATGTTCATACAGAGGAACACAGATGGATAGAATGCTCTTATGTCAAAATAAATCACACAATACAGACAGGGATAGGGAATGCTTGATACCTGAAAGTTTAATTAATTACCATCAACAACACCTAAGGCTCCATATCGGCCTACAGTGGGACTGTCAAACAGATATCTGATATAGGCCTACCGTGGGACTGTCAAACAGATATCTGATATAGGCCTACAGTGGGAATGACAAACAGATATCTGATATAGGCCTACCGTGGGAATGACAAACAGATATCTGATATAGGCCTACAGTGGGAATGACAAACAGATATCTGATATAGGCCTACCGTGGGAATGACAAACAGATATCTGATATAGGCCTACAGTGGGACTGTCAAACAGATATCTGATATAGGCCTACAGTGGGAATGACAAACAGATATCTGATATAGGCCTACCGTGGGAATGACAAACAGATATCTGATATAGGCCTACAGTGGGAATGACAAACAGATATCTGATATAGGCCTACAGTGGGAATGACAAACAGATATCTGATATAGGCCTACCGTGGGAATGACAAACAGATATCTGATATAGGCCTACAGTGGGAATGACAAACAGATATCTGATATAGGCCTACAGTGGGAATGACAAACAGATATCTGATATAGGCCTACAGTGGGAATGACAAACAGATATCTGATATAGGCCTACAGTGGGAATGACAAACAGATATCTGATATAGGCCTACAGTGGGAATGACAAACAGATATCTGATATAGGCCTACAGTGGGAATGTCAAACAGATATCTGATATAGGCCTACAGTGGGAATGACAAACAGATATCTGATATAGGCCTACAGTGGGAATGTCAAACAGATATCTGATATAGGCCTACAGTGGGAATGACAAACAGATATCTGATATAGGCCTACAGTGGGAATGACAAACAAATATCTGATATAGGCCTACAGTGGGAATGACACCAGATAACAACATTCTCAAGTGGCACTCATTATTATATAATTTCTTTAAAAACGATTTAAACAATTACACGAATGTAGAACAATAGACATGATATCAATTCAAATTTAAAATAACAAGTGGCATTTTAAGTTAATTTGTTATTTGGAATTCCCCATTTGTTTGTTCATCCCTGACAAAAGAGTTACAGATTTCAGTTTTTCTTAAAAACAAACGAAAGGAATGCAGTATAATTGTAAATGTGTCTTTTTGGAGGGAGTGAACGCTGTAGTGCAGTTTCGCTTTGTGCCAAAGGTTTCGCGTATGAACCAAACCAAGGAAGATAGTGAGTATGCATTGTGTGTGTCAAACGCATTGTAACGCAGATCCCAGAAAAACATAGTTTTATAGAAACAATGTTACCCGTCAGTTTTCCAAAAATCCTTTATTTCTCTACAGAAAGTTTTATTTTTTATCAACAACAAAAAAAGGTTTAATTTATAGAAGAAGTTCATTGGGATGTCATCTTCCATCGTCATCAACTGCATGTGGGCCATTTTTACCCCCTTTTATCGCTAGCTTGCTATGCTACTACGTTGATCATTTGTCATTTGGCCGTCATCAACCAACTGTGTTGTTGTAACCATATATCCCTTCTGACCAACTAACAATACATCACTAACAAACACAAAATGTTAACTTTCCAGACGTGTAATGAATATGAGGCATGTACACACAAAATTAATATCGCTTCAATTTTGTGAGAAAAAAAAAAGATTTTTGTATATTGTACATAACAGTACCTTTGAGAATAATTGACAAGGTGGCAACCAACAAGACTGGTTTATATATGTTTATATAATGTTGAGTAAAGGTTTAATCACCTGAAT
Source organism: Brachymystax lenok tsinlingensis (assembly GCA_030435695.1). Lineage (NCBI taxonomy): Eukaryota > Metazoa > Chordata > Actinopteri > Salmoniformes > Salmonidae > Brachymystax > Brachymystax lenok. The sequence continues at coordinate 36,511,872 of CM059784.1, forward strand.
TCAGTCATGAAAAAAAAAGCAAATCAAAATTAAATGTAATATGATGAGACAACAATCTCTGTTGTAATGTAAATGGGTACACGTGCATATATTGGTGAGTGTGTGTGTGTGTGTGTGTGTGTGTGCAGTGTGTGTGTGTGCAGCGCGTGTGTGTGTGCGCATTTTCTTGTGTGCATGTATGTATACTGGCATGCACCTTGCCAGAATATTTTATGTACACACATGTATCTTGTATAAAATCTATATATGATATACCTGCTATATAATATATATGCTTGTAAATTAGTCATTGGTGGGTGTAGGTTGGAGGTCGCTTGGAGAGAAAGCTCAAACGCTTGCCAGCAGTATAGTATTGATCAACTCTGTGTTGTCATGCCTTTGTAAAATATCACATCAAAATGACCTTCCGGACATGGTGAAACGATTTTTCTTGTCATGGAATTTTAGCTGAACCATTAAATATTGAGTCGTCAAAAGTAAGTTCGGACTACGCTTGAGTTTCTTCCTTCCGTAAGAGACACGTCTACTGCACGTGGAGATAACATGAACCTCTAACGCCAACTACAATATCTGCAAGCTGTTACAGTCGTCTTCAACCCATCACCATTACACTAGGCTGTTTTTCATTCAATAGTAAAAAAAAACCAAAAACAATTGCCATGTGATTTGAATGTATTCAACAATGCAAAGTACAATGAGCAGATTAATAGCTACATATCTTCAGAAATCATAACTTATATTCATAATCGACAAGACGTGTATAAAAATCGACAAGACGTGTTTCCGGCAGTACTTCTCTATACACAGAATCACAGCATCACAGAACACATGCAATGCAAGACAGTACAATACATTACAGTACAGACCAGAGATATGAAACACATCCTTGGTCTAGGTTTTGGTCAGCCCTTCCTCTGGGTAGCTTGGAATTCAGACCTGTATGTCTTGCTAAAGAGTGGCAAGGAGTGTTGTGATAACATATACAGGTCAGGGATTCAGGCTACATCTGTGGGGGGCATCATCTCAGAATGACTAGACATGACGTCCCACCTGGACTGCCTACAGAGCTAACCACCTCTGTTTTGTTCATGTGTATGATGCTAACCACCTCTGTTTTTTTCATGTGTATGATGCTAACCAACCCTGTTTTGTTCATGTGTATGAAGCTAACGAACCCTTATTTGTTACTGTGTATGAAGCTAACCAACCCTGTGTTGTTACTGTGTATGATGCTAACCAACCCTGCTGTGTTACTGTGTATGAAGCTAACCAACCCTGTATTGTTACTGTGTATGAAGCTAACCAACCCTGTGTTGTTACTGTGTATGATGCTAACGAACCTTGTTTTGTTACTGTGTATGAAGCTAAAGAACCCTGTATTGTTACTGTGTATGAAGCTAACCAACCCTGCTGTGTTACTGTGTATGAAGCTAACCAACCCTGTATTGTTACTGTGTATGATGCTAACCAACCCTGCTGTGTTACTGTGTATGAAGCTAACCAACCCTGCTGTGTTACTGTGTATGAAGCTAACCAACCCTGTATTGTTACTGTGTATGATGCTAACCAACCCTGCTGTGTTACTGTGTATGAAGCTAACCAACCCTGTGTTGTTACTGTGTATGATGCTAACCAACCCTGTTTTGTTACTGTGTATGAAGCTAACCAACCCTGTGTTGTTACTGTGTATGAAGCTAACCAACCCTGTGTTGTTACTGTGTATGAAGCTAACCAACCCTGTTTTGTTACTGTGTATGAAGCTAACCAACCCTGTATTGTTACTGTGTATGAAGCTAACCAACCCTGTTTTGTTACTGTGTATGAAGCTAACCAACCGTGCTGTGTTACTGTGTATGAAGCTAACCAACCCTGCTGTGTTGCTGTGTATGAAGCTAACCAACCCTGTATTGTTACTGTGTATGAAGCTAACCAACCCTGTATTGTTACTGTGTATGAAGCTAACCAAACCAAACACAGTACCTAGGGCTGCAGCAGTACTACAGTTAAATACCCCTGGGACAAACACAGTACCTAGGGCTGCAGCAGTACTACAGTTAAATACCCCTGGGCCAAACACAGTACCTGAAGCTGCATCAGTACTACAGTTAAATACCCCTGGGACAAACACAGTACCTGGGGCTGCAGCAGTACTACAGTTAAATACCCCTGGGGTAAACACAGTACCTGAAGCTGCAGCAGTACTACAATTAAATACCCCTGGGCCAAACACAGTACCTGGGGCTGCAGCAGTACTACAGTTAAATACCCCTGGGCCAAACACAGTACCTGGGGCTGCAGCAGTACTGTTACAGTTAATTACCCCTGGGCCATACACAGTACCTAGGGCTGCAGCAGTACTACAGTTAAATACCCCTGGGGTAAACACAGTACCTAGGGCTGCAGCAGTACTACAGTTAAATACCCCTGGGCCAAACACAGTACCTAGGGCTGCAGCAGTACTACAGTTAAATACCCCTGGGCCAAACACAGTACCTGGGGCTGCATCAGTACTACAGTTAAATACCCCTGGGCCAAACACAGTACCTGAAGCTGCAGCAGTACTGTTACAGTCAAATTGTCATGCCCTGATCTGTTTCACCTGTCTTTGTGATTGTCTCCACCCACCTCCAGGTGTCTCCTGTTTTCCCCTTTAGTCCCCGTTGTATTTATTCCTGTGTTTCCTGTCTCTCTGTGCCAGTTTGTCTTGTTTTGCCAAGTCAACCAACGTTTCTCCAAGCTCCTACTTTTTCCCAGTCTCAGTTTTTTCCTAGCCCTCCTAGTTTTGACCATTGCCTGTCCTGACGCCGAATCTGCCTGCCTGACCTCTCTGCCTGTTCTGACCTCGAGCCTGCCTATCCCCTTGTATTGTTTGGACTGACCTGTTCACTGAACCCCTGCCTGTCCTGACCTCGAGCCTGCCTATCGCCTGGTACTGTTTGGACTTTGACCTGGTTTATAAACTCTCGCCTGTCCCCAACTGCCTTTTGCCTACCCCTTTTGGTATAATAAATATCGGAGCTCAACCATCTGCCTCCTGTGTCTGCATTTGGGTCTCGCCTTGTGCCCTTATACAAATACCCTGGGGCCAAACACAGTACCTGGAGCTGCAGCAGTCAAATTACCCTGGGTCAAACACAGTACCTGGAGACACATTGGCTCAATGCTCTACTACTTTACTACTACTTTGATATCAATACAAAGGGACCAGAGGAGAGATATATTTCCATCATGTGCTTAGGGATGGGAACACATTTTGTTAGTATACGTGCTCTGTTCAATGTGTATCGCTGAAGTTCAGAGTAGCACCGTGATTGATATTTAAAGGCAATGTTCCTGCGTTGTTGTCATAGTAGCATGTATTGCATGATGGTATACATTGTGGACAGGAAAGGCACATGTACAATACATGTACAGAATCATAGCATACTGGCATTACAGCATTACAGCAGATGTCCAATCCCCAGATGTTCAAGACCTGTTAAAAAGATGACCATACAAGAGATGTCTGCATAGCATTAAAATCACCACAATACTATCACGTACGTACAATGCTTGTTAGCAGCAGTATTATACAGTACGTTTGTGTCTCAGAGCATTTACAAGCCTGTAGTGTACACTGTAGAACACTTGTGTCCCAAATGGCACCCTATTCCCTGTACAGAGCACTACTGTTGACCAGGGCCAATAAATGATCTGCCAACAAGCTAAGTTGGTTCTCATTTTAAGCCTACTTATTTCTCAAGGTGTATTGCGGCCTGGGAGAGCACTGGGTGAACATATAGAGATTGTCAAACAGTACACTCATTTCAAATTGTAATTAAACTGGCCATCAGGTACCTTGAGGCTGTTTAGTCAACAGCAGGCTACTAATTAATAGAAGATGACCTTTGGATTAATATGTGCTGAATTATTCATATTTGGGGGAAATTGCTTCCAAGACATACCAATGATGTCCAGGAGACACTGCAGTGTAAACAGACGTAGAAACTTCAGAAATGGGGTTCAAAGACTTTCAGAGATTCCAATCAATCAGCTCTCACCATTTACCATCTCCATCATTCCAATGACACAGCTCCTACCAATCACCATCATTCCAATCCCACAGCTCCCAACCAATCACCATCTCCATCTCCATCATTCCAATCCCACAGCTCCTCACCAATCACCATCTCCATCATTCCAATCCCACAGCTCACCACCAATCACCATCTCCATCATTCCAATTCACAGAAAAATGACGGAATATGCATAATAATAAAGGGCTTGAAGTTGGAAAGAATATAAGATTGTCCAATTAAGGTTGCGAAAGAGAATATGAACCAGAGGAAATCAAACAACCATTTAGCGTCCCAAATGGCCCCTATGCCCTATATTGCGTCCCAAATGACCCCCTATTCCCTACATAGTGCCCCAAATTGCCTCCTACTCCCTATATAGTGTCCCAAATGGCCCCCTTTTCCCTTTATAGTGTCCCAAATGGCCCCATATTCCCTAAATAGTGCCCTGGGCCCTGGTCAGAAGTAGTGCACTTGATAGGGAATAGGGTACCATTTGAGACGTAGTCCTATAGTTTATGTATGTCACGGATCCCCCCGGTACTGCTGCTCATTCTGTTCACCAGTTCCGGAGGTCTACGTCACCGGCTTTCTAGGCTTCACTGAACTGGATTCATTATCATCAACCCCGGACTGTCTTGTCTGGTTACACACACCTGGTTCCCATTTCCCCTGATTAGTATGTTAAATATGTGCCCTCTGTTCCTTCGGTCTTTGTCGGTTATTGTTCCCATGTCCGTTGGTGGTGCAAGTACCTATGCATTGGTGCAGCTGTTATGCTGCGTGCTGTATATATATATATATATATATTGTATATTACGGGTATCGCCCCGCGTCGTTCAACAAGGTTTATCCTCGCTCTTTTGTTTGGGTACAGCCCAGTGTTTTTGTATACGTGCCTGTTTTGGGTGTATTAAAAACCCCTTTTAGGTAGTGATGCACCTGTCTCCAAATCCTTTAAACTAGCGTGAAAATGTAAAGGAATGCAGACCATCCTCCCAGAGATGATTATTGAGCCCACATCTTCATCACCTCAATACACTGGAGTCTGCTAGCCAGTCAGGCAACGCATTATGGAGCCAACACATCTTCATCACCTCAATAAACTGGAGTCTTCTAGAATGTCAGGCAACACATCTTCATCACCTCAATACACTGGAGTCTGCTAGCCAGTCAGGCAACACATTATGGAGCCAACACATCTTCATCACCTCAATAAACTGGAGTCTTCTAGAATGTCAGGCAACACATCTTCATCACCTCAATACACTGGAGTCTGCTAGCCAGTCAGGCAACACATTATGGAGCCAACACATCTTCATCACCTCAATAAACTGGAGTCTTCTAGAATGTCAGGCAACTCATATTCATCACCTCAACACACTGAAGTCTGCTAGCCAGTCAGGAAACGCATTATGGAAGCAACACATTTTCATCACCTCAATACGCTGCAGTATGCTAGTCTGTCAGGCAACACATTATGGAAGCAGCACACCTTCATCATCTCAATACACTGGAGTCTGCAAGCCTGTCAGGCAACACATTATAGAACCAACACATCTCAAAGCAATACACTGGAGTCTGCTGGCCTGTTAGGCAACACTTTAAGGAAGCAACACGTCTTCATCACCTAAATACAATACACTAGAGTCTGCTAACCTGACAGGCAACGCATTATGGAAGCAACACTTCTTCATCACCTCAATACACTGCAGTCTGTTAGCCTGACAGGCAACCCCGGCCAACAGCTCCGCACCCCCCGCAGCTACTTGCCCAAGCCTCCCCAGCTACTCCTTCAGCCAAATCCAGATAGCAGATGTTCTGAAAGAGCTGCATAACCTGGACCCGTACAAATCAGCTGGGCTAGACAATCTGGACCCTCTCTTTCTAAAATTATCCGCCGTTATTGTTGCAACCCCTATTACCAGTCTGCTCAACCTCTCTTTCGTATCGTCTTAGATCCCTAAAGATTTGAAAGCTGCCGCGGTCATCCCCATATTCAAAGGGGGTGACACTCTAGACCCAAACTGTTATAGAGCTATATCCATCCTGCCCTGCCTTTCTAAAGTCTTCGAAAGCCAAGTTAATGAACAGATCACTGACCATTTCGAATCCCACCGTACCTTCTCCGCTGTGCAATCCGGTTTCCAAGCTGGTCACGGGTGCACCTCAGCCACGCTCAAGGTACTAAAAGATATCATAACCGCCATCGATAAAAGACAGTACTGTGCAGACGTCTTCATTGACCTGGCCAAGGCTTTCGACACTGTCAATCACCGTATTCTTTTCGGCATACTCAACAGCCTTGGTTTCTCAAATGACTGCCTCGCCTGGTTCACCAACTACTTCTCAGACAGAGTTCAGTGCGTCAAATCGGAGGGCCTGTTGGCACACTGGAGTATGCTAGTCTGTCAGACAACGCATTATGGAAGCAACACTAATCGGCTTCCTATTTCGCAACAAAGCCTCCTTCACTCACGCCGCCAAACATACCCTCGTAAAACTGACAATCCTACCGATCCTCGACTTCGGCAATGTCATTTATAAAATAGCTTCCAATACTCTACTCAGCAAACTGGATGCAGTCTATCACAGTGCCATCTGTTTTGTCACCAAAGCCCCTTATACCACCCACCACTGCGACCTGTATGCTCTAGTCGGCTGGCCCTCGCTACATATTCGTCGGCAGACCCACTGGCTCCAGGTCATCTATAAGTCTATGATAGGTAAAGCTCCGCCTTATCTCAGCTCACTGGTCACGATAACCCGTAGCACGCTCTCCAGCAGGTATACTCCAGCAGGTATATCTCACTGGTCATCCCCAAAGCCAACACCTCCTTTGGCCACCTTTCCTTCCAGTTCTCTGCTGCCAATGACTGGAACGAATTGCAAAAATCGCTGAAGATGGAGACTTATATTTCTCTCACTAACTTTAAACATCAGCTATCTGAGCAGCTAACCGATCGCTGCAGCTGTACATAGTCCATCTGTAAATAGCCCATCCAACTACCTACCTTATCCCCATGTTGTTTTTATTTACTTTTCTTCTCTTTTGCACCCCAGTATTTCTACTTGCACATCATCATCTGCTCATCTATCACTCCAGTGTTAATCTGCTAAATTGTAATTACTTCGCTACTATGGCCTATTTATTGCCTTACCTCCTCACGCCATTTGCACACACTGTATATAGACTTTCTTTTTTTTCTACTGTATTATTGACTGTATGTTTGTTTTACTCCATGTGTAACTCTGTGTTGTTGTATGTGTCGAACTGCTTTGCTTTATCTTGGCCAGGTCGCAGTTGTAAATGAGAACTTGTTCTCAACTGGCCTACCTGGTAAATAAAGGTGAAATAAAATAAAATAAAAATGATGTCATCAACACATCTTCATCATCTCAATACACTGGAGTATGCTAGTCTGTCAGACAACGCATTATGGAAGCAACACATCTTCATCACCTCAATACACTGGATTATGCTAGCCTGTCAGGCAACACATTATGGAGAGCAACACATTTTCCTCACCTCAATACATTGGAGTCTTACTAGCCTGTCAGGCAACACACTGTGGAAGCAACACATCTTCATCACCTCAATACACTGGAGTCTGTATTGATAGCACTGAAGTGACCCTTCAGCAGTTGTTCGTCTTTGTTGTTTAGACATGTTCAGAGGGCAGATAGTATGCCTGACAACCACGTTTAAGTACAACATAAATGTGCATCTCTTGCAGTGTGCAGGTAAGAATGTCTTGGAGCACAGTGGCTGTGCCATACACTATAACTTCACACTCTTGTACGAACAGATTGCCTCCCATACATCTAGCTTACAAGGTAGCCTTGTCTGGTTCATCATATGGTAGAATTTGGTAAGTACCTTTTCTCGTCACTAATCTCATGTCATATTTTTTGGGCTGACAGTCAAACCAAGTGCAAAGCAAGGCTAGCTAATGAAATCAGTGACCACAAACTTGCACAGCTAAGCTACACAAAAAAAAAACACACAACTATAATAGTGTGATGTTTAATTTAGACCAGAAAAAAAAAGGTGGTGATATGAAAATAACTACCAATGATGCGTGTTGGTCATCTATCTGTCTATCTATACCTCCTCCGTCTGAAAATAATGGCACAAATCTGGTCTCTCACTCAGAGACAGTCAGAACATCCTTTCAATAATGTACTTGTCAAACAATGGCAAACCAAAATAGGAGGGAAAGACAAAGAGAGAAACAAGAAGAAAAATCAATTGCAATTACGTGGTCTGATAATAGGCATCAAGGTGTTGTTCTGGGACACCCAAAAGAGAGGTGACATAAAACCAATTCACACACTGCAAACATTTCAATGTTACTCGCCGGGCACATTTCACATGGATTTAATGTCACAGATTTTGTGTCTCTTCTTCTGGCTGTGATTCATTACATGTTGTCTTGTTGCTTTTTTGTTATGATAGATGCTTGCATATTCTCCCCAGTTTGAACTTGATTAGCCTTTTTTTGTTTATTGTTTTTTATCACAAACAAACAAAAAGAACACCATTCAGACAAAAGATTTTCTCAGAGTCATGTTAAAATAGTTAATGAATTAACAGTCGCAAAGGGGTCACCTTCAGACCCATCACCCCTCCCCCTACAGTCTCAAAGGGGTCACCATCAGACCCATCACCCCTTCCCCTACAGTCTCAAAGGGGTCACCTTCAGACCCATCACCCCTCCCCCTACAGTCTCAAAGGGGTCACCTTCAGACCCATCACCCCTCCCCTACAGTCTCAAAGGGGTCACCTTCAGACCCATCACCCCTCCCTACAGTCTCAAAGGGGTCACCATCAGACCCATCACCCCTCCCCTACAGTCTCAAAGGGGTCACCTTCAGACCCATCACCCCTCCCCCTACAGTCTCAAAGGGGTCACCTTCAGCTCCATCACCCCTTCCCCTCCCTCCCTACAGTCTTCAGTGACTGCCTCCCCATATCCTGTCTCACATAAAGATGACTGCCGTCCAAATCTCTTGATTAATCTAATGATGACTGATCTCCTGATTAACATAATGATGACTGCCAGCCCTATCTCCTATCTCATACAATGATGACTGCCAGCCCATCTCCTATCTCATATAATGATGACTGCCAGCCCTATCTCCTATCTCATATAATGATGACTGCCAGCCACATCTCCTATCTCATATAATGATGACTGCCAGCACCATCTCCTATCTCATATAATGATGACTGCCAGCCGCATCTCCTATTTCATATAATGATGACTGCCAGCCCCATCTCCTGATTAAATAAGGATGACTGCCTTCCCATTTCCTGATTAACATAATGATGACTGCCATCCCTATCGCCTATCTCACATAATTATGACTGCCTCCCCATCTCCTGATTAATGTAATGATGACTGCCATCCCTATCGCATATCTCACATAATGATGACTGCCATCCCTATCGCCTATCTCACATAATGATGACTGCCTCCCCATCTCCTGATTAATGTAATGATGACTGCCATCCCTATCTCCTGATTAATCTAATGATGACTGCCATCCCTATCTCCTGATTAATCTAATGATGACTGCCATCATTATCTCCTAATTAACATGAAGATGAATGCCGTCACAAACCAGCCGGTGCATAGGATATGCACACCCTATTCTGCATATGAAAACGTTGAATAAGTAGAACTCTCTTTATGAAAGTTTTAATGTGGAGCATACTTAGTATTGAACACATGGCCACCATGTACAATATGTTAATGAATATTCATCAGGTATCGTGTAGGGGTGACTGTCGTTATGTCGTTGAACTCTCTTGACTCTACTACTTGAACTGTGTTAACTTTTCTTCCTTCGTTACTGATCTTCAAGGACTTCCAGACTGAATGCATTGAGAGAGTGAATACAATGAGAGACTGAATGCAATAAGAGACTGAATGCAATGAGATAGTGAATGCAATGAGAGACTGCATGCATTGAGAGACTGAATGCATTGAGAACTGAATGCAATGAGAGACTGAATGCGTTGAGAGAGTGAATGCAATGGGAGAGTGAAGACAATGAGAGACTGAATGTATTGAGAGACTGAATGCAATGAGAGACTGAATTCAATGAGAGACTGAATGCAATGAGAGACTGAATTCATTGAGAGACTGAATGCTATGGGATATTGAATGCATTGAGAGATTGAATGCAATGAGAGACTGGATGCATTGAGAGACTGAATGCATTGAGAGACTGAATGCAATGTGATACTGATTGCATTGAGAGAGTGAATGCAATGGGAGACTGAATGCATAGAGAGACTGGATGCAATGAGATGCTGAATACATTGAGAGACTGAATGCAATGAGATACTGAAGGCAATGAGAGATGGAATGCGATGAGAGGCAGAATGCATAGAGAGAACGAATGCAATGAGAGACTGAATGCAATGAGAGACTGAATGCATTGAGAGAATGAATGCAATGGGAGACTGAATACAATGAGAGACTGGATGTATTGAGAGACTGAATGCAACGAGAGAGTGAATTCAATGAGAGACTGAATGCAATGAGAGACTGGATGCATTGAGAGACTGAATGCATTGAGAGACTGAATGCAATGAGAGGCTGAATGCAATGAGAGACTGCATGCAATGGGAGACTGCATGCAATGAGAGACTGCATGCAATGAGAGACTGAAAGCGTTGAAATACTTACTGCAATGAGTGACTGAACTCATTGAGAGACTGAATGCAATGAGATACTGAATGCATTGAGAGACTGATTGTAATGAGAGACGGAATGCAATGAGAGAATGAATGCAATGAGAGACTGAATGCAATGAGAGAGTGAATGCAATGTTGTATTCAGCAGTCAGCTCAGTCTGTGAAAACATATGTCTGTGTATAGAAAATAACACGTCTTTGTGTAGAATGTTACGTATAGAACCAAGGCAGCAGTTTTTCTGCTGTAGCTAACGTACTTCAACAGTCAGTTCATATCCTCTGACTGGTCTCCTATTCTCTAAAGAGCAACCCTAATCCCAATATGTATTAACATCGTAGCACTCACCTTTCCATTAATTATTTGGCGGGAGTAGGATCTCCTGTGTCCCTGGCTTTGAAATAGGATGAGCCCTCCCTGGTTGAGACACAAATGCCACCCTATTCCTTATATAGTGCACTACTACCAGAGCAGCCTTGGTCAAAAGTAGTGTACTATTAAGGGAATAGCGTGCCATTAGCCTCCCCTCACCTTTCAGAGGAACTCGCAAGTACGGTGTCCATGCTAGGACACACTCAGCCTCAAGCCTCACATACCAGACATGCCTTGTCACCGTGCCACTAAGGACTGGGTTCCCAGACCCAGATTAAGACAACTCCTACTGCTAATCATGCAATACTGAACGGAGAATATCCATTAACCCCTCTAGAGTCTAATTAGTATAATAATCAAATTAGTATAGTAATAAAAATCCTCATAAAAATATGTCAGTTTAAGCTAGAGATATCGTCTTGGGATTCGTCTTAAATTGGTACAGCCGATCTGCGACGTCTGTCTGTAACAGTTTGGGATAACCCCCCGTGGAAAGGTGAGACTCTCATGTACACATATATGTCAATTGTTTTGCTTAAGGATTCCCACAGGCCTCACAAGACTCTTCTGATTGTCCCCCGGGAACCAGTAAAAAAAATGAATGGAAGTACAGTATATACTGCAGACATGGAGACAGTTTAGTGCCAGGAATATGGGGTTAAATACTTGTAAAAAAAAAAATACAAATGTTTCCTGAACTTTCGTATACCTCACAGATATAGGACTGACACAACTAGTGAAGTAGTGAATATGTTATTCAATGCGTTTGTATGGACTCATAGCAGTTAGGCCAAATAAGGTAAAATATTTGTTTTACATTTTTTTGGGGTATACTTCAAGGGGTCTTAAAATTCTAAATGAAATAGCAAGATGATTCTTGGTATGACCTTCTTAAAAAAAAAAGACATATAGCTTAGTAGCATCCCACGATCCCCTCCTCCGGATTAGACAGGGCTAAGACTGTAATGGGTTAAAATTATCCTCTTAGTCTAGTATATGAGGCAAAATGTTTGTCTTGGAAACCAGCCTTAAATGTTATATCTGTCCATTTGACCTGACTAGTATAGCAGCAAGTAGCACAGACGTGTAAAATGGAGACTTAACTGCAGGGGAGTCAGCGCGAGTCTGACGTTGGAGAGTGGGTGGGGTCGGGGTGGGAAACATTGTGCTAGGAGGTCTGAAGATACAGACAAATCTCAACATACAAATTGGCAAATTTACAAGGCTATGAGGGCCCTTGCAGGAATCCTTACTCTGGTACAGTCCAATCAGTCTTTAGTGCCATTCATGCTGTGCTGAGTAATTCATGTGGATATATTCAATTAAACAACCATTTTGTACTCTTTCTCTGCTACTGTATGATTCATTTAGTTGCATATTTCTCACTTATGCTATGTCAGGTTGCTTCTACTGCTGCTCTACTTACCATACGGTTTGAAACTTAACTAAATATTTTCAACTTATTATATAGTTATTATACTGTAATAATAACCAGTACCATAGATCGTCATGGCCACCTCTCTCCTGCAGTTATGATACTGTAATAATAACCAGTACCATAGATCGTCATGGTCACCTCTCTCCTGCAGTTATTATACTGTATTAATAACCAGTACCATAGATCGTCATGGTCACCTCTCTCCTGCAGTTATTATACTGTAATAATAAACAGTACCATAGATCATCATGGTCACCTCTCTCCTGCAGTTATTATACTGTAATAATAAACAGTACCATAGATCGTCATGGCCACCTCTCTCCTGCAGTTATTATACTGTATTAATAACCAGTACCATAGATCATCATGGTCACCTCTCTCCTGCAGTTATTATACTGTAATAATAACCAGTACCATAGATCATCATGGTCACCTCTCTCCTGCAGTTATTATACTGTAATAATAACCAGTACCATAGATCATCATGGCCACCACTCTCCTGCAGTTATTATACTGTATTAATAACTAGTAGCATACATCATCATGGCCGTCGCTCTCCTGCATGAAATTAACACACGCAATACACCATATAGACTTAAGATGCTATCCTTTTATCAGAGATAATTCAGATTGATTCACACTATTGATTCAAACTCTATGATCTTGGAGAGACACCTCTCACCATCTGACCTGTTGGCTTGTGGCCTCTCTCTCTCTCTCTCTCTCTCTCTCTCTCTCTCTCTCTCTCTCTCTCTCTCTCTCTCTCTCTCTCTCTCTCTCTCTCTCTCTCTCTCTCTCTCTCTATCTATCTCTGGCCCAGAACAGAGTGTCACGTTTTGCTCTTAATTGTAATCAGAGGGCTGATATAAATACTATGCATGCCAGTCTCTCTTGGCTAAGAGTTGAGGAGAGACTGACTGCATCACTTCTTCTCTTTTATAAGAAACATTCATGTGTTGAAAATCCCAAATTGTTTGCATAGTCAAAAAACAGATAAAGCAACACCTCGCGGCACCACGCCTCTCCCCTATTTGACCTAGATAGTTTTGTGTGTAATGCATTGATATGTAGGCTACGTGTGCCTTTTTTAAAAATGTATGTAGTTCTGTCCTTGAGCTGTTCTTGTCTAATGACGTTCTGTATTATGTCATTCTGTATTATGTTTTATGTTCTGTGTTGGACCCCAGGAAGAGTAGCTGCTGCTTATGCAACAGCTAATGGGGATCCTAATAAAATACCACATACCAAATACAACCTGACCTAAACTAGCTACAGATTAAAGCATATGGTTTCCCACGTCTGTTCTAATGTTTATAAACATTCATACACTTTGTACTTAAACTTACTTTGTTGTTGCCAACAACAATGCCTTTTCCCAGTGCGGTGAGTAATGACTGTGGTTCGGCAATGTAAGCTTTTTATCTCACTCGCACACTGCTTTGAGAGTGAGAAGGAAGCAGTCAGTGGCGGCAGGTGAAGTGACTCACATAAAGTTCCTGCAGCAGAGAAACTTTTCAAAATAAAAGTCCCTCAACAAATCTGGTGACAAATTTGTCAAAATAAAAGTATTGAGGTCGTTTTTACCTGCTTCGAACATTGGGAGGGACATGCCCCCCTTGTCCCCCTGGCCCATACTCCCTTGACTTGACTGATGAGACCAAGTAAAATGTGTCTATACCAAAGTAAAGAGAGAGGACCACAGACAGACACTGTGGTATTAGTACAATTCCCTTAACATCGTTAGAGAGAGAGGACAGACAGACACAGTGGTACCAGTACAATTTCCTTACCATCATTAGAGAGAGAGAGAGGACAGACACAGTGGTACCAGTACAATTTCCTTACCATCATTAGAGAGAGAGAGAGGACAGACACAGTGGTACCAGTACAATTCCCTAAACATCATTAACACCTCTAGTATACCCCTCTAGTGTTACCCCTCTAGTGTTACCCCCTCTAGTATACCCCTCTAGAATACCCCTCTAGTATACCCCTCTAGTGTTACCTCTCTGGTGTTACCCCCTCTGGTGTTACCCCCTCTGGTGTTACCCCCTCTAGTGTTACCCCTCTAGTGTTACCCCTCTAGTGTTACCCCCTCTAGTATACCCCTCTGGTGTTACCCCTCTGGTGTTACCGCTCTAGTGTTACCCCTCTGGTGTTACCCCCTCTAGTATACCCCTCTGGTGTTACCCCTCTGGTGTTACCCCCTCTAGTATACCCCTCTGTTGTTACCCCTCTAGTATACCCCTCTGGTGTTACCCCTCTGGTGTTACACCTCTAGTATACCCCTCTGGTGTTACCCCTCCAGTGTTACCCCTCTAGTGTTACCCCCTCTAGTATACCCCTCTGTTGTTACCCCTCTAGTGTTACCCCCTCTAGTATACCCCTCTGGTGTTACCCCTCTGGTGTTACCCCCTCTAGTATACCCCTCTGTTGTTACCCCCTCTAGTCTTACCCCTCTGGTGTTACCCCTCTAGTGTAACCCCTCTGTTGTTACCCCCTCTGGTGTTACCCCTCTGGTGTTACCCCTCCAGTGTTACCCCTCTAGTGTTACCCCCTCTAGTATACCCCTCTGTTGTTACCCCTCTAGTGTTACCCCCTCTAGTATACCCCTCTGGTGTTACCCCTCTGGTGTTACCCCCTCTGTTGTTACCCCCTCTGGTGTTACCCCTCTAGTGTTACCCCCTCTAGTATACCCCTCTGGTGTTACCCCTCTGGTGTTACCGCTCTAGTGTTACCCCTCTGGTGTTACCCCCTCTAGTATACCCCTCTGTTGTTACCCCTCTAGTGTTACCCCTCTGTTGTTACCCCCTCTAGTATACCCCTCTGTTGTTACCCCTCTGGTGTTACCCCCTCTGGTGTTACCCCTCCAGTGTTACCCCTCTAGTGTTACCCCCTATAGTATACCCCTCTGGTATTACCCCTCTGTTGTTACCCCCTCTGGTGTTACCCCTCTGTTGTTACCCCCTCTAGTATACCCCTCTGTTGTTACCCCTCTGGTGTTACCCCTCTGGTGTTACCCCCTCTGTTGTTACCCCCTCTGGTGTTACCCCTCTAGTGTTACCCCCTCTAGTATACCCCTCTGTTGTTACCCCTCTGGTGTTACTGCTCTAGTGTTACCCCTCTGGTGTTACCCCCTCTAGTATACCCCTCTGTTGTTACCCCTCTAGTGTTACCCCTCTGTTGTTACCCCCTCTAGTATACCCCTCTGTTGTTACCCCTCTGGTGTTACCCTCTGGTGTTACCCCTCTGGTGTTACCCCTCTAGTGTTACCCCTCTAGTATACCCCTCTGTTGTTACCCCCTCTGGTGTTACCCCCTCTGTTGTTACCCCCTCTGGTGTTACCCCTCTGTTGTTACCCCCTCTAGTATACCCCTCTGTTGTTACCCCTCTGTTGTTACCCCCTCTGGTGTTACCCCTCTGGTGTTACCCCTCTAGTGTTACCCCTCTAGTATACCCCTCTGTTGTTACCCCTCTGGTGTTACCCCCTCTGGTGTTACCCCTCTGGTGTTACCCCTCTGTTGTTACCCCCTCTAGTATACCCCTCTGTTGTTACCCCTCTGGTGTTACCCCTCTAGTGTTACCCCTCTAGTATACCCCTCTGTTGTTACCCCCATCTGTTGTTACCCCTCTGGTGTTACCCCTCTGTTGTTACCCCCTCTAGTATACCCCTCTGTTGTTACCCCTCTGGTGTTACCCCTCTGGTGTTACCCCCTCTGTTGTTACCCCCTCTGGTGTTACCCCCTCTAGTATACCCCTCTGTTGTTACCCCCTCTAGTCTTACCCCTCTGGTGTTACCCCTCTAGTGTAACCCCTCTGTTGTTACCCCCTCTGGTGTTACCCCTCTGGTGTTACCCCTCCAGTGTTACCCCTCTAGTGTTACCCCCTCTAGTATACCCCTCTGGTGTTACCCCTCTGGTGTTACCCCTCTGGTGTTACCCCCTCTAGTATACCCCTCTAGTGTTACCCCTCTGGTGTTACACCTCTAGTATACCCCTCTGGTGTTACCCTCTGTTGTTACCCCCTCTGGTGTTACCCCTCTGTTGTTACCCCCTCTAGTATACCCCTCTGTTGTTACCCCTCTGGTGTTACCCCTCTGTTGTTACCCCCTCTGGTGTTACCCCTCTGTTGTTACCCCCTCTAGTATACCCCTCTGTTGTTACCCCTCTGGTGTTACCCCTCTGGTGTTACCCCCTCTGGTGTTACCCCTCTAGTGTTACCCACTCTAGTATACCCCTCTGTTGTTACCCCCTCTAATCTTACCCCTCTGGTGTTACCCCTCTGGTGTTACCCCTCTAGTGTTACCCCCTCTAGTATACCCCTCTGGTGTTACCCCTCTGGTGTTACCCCCTCTAGTATACCCCTCTAGTGTTACCCCTCTGGTGTTACACCCTGGTGTTACCCCCTCTGGTGTTACCCCCTCTAGTGTTACATATTTTGGACATAGAAACAGTAGGATTGGCTCTACGGTCTCACAGGTCTTTTCCTTGAGTCCATGTCTTGATCCCTCTACCCTCGCCTCCTTCTCAAAACTGACTGGTGAGTAGCCTAGGTTCTTTCTGTGGTGTTTTTTCCTTTGATTCCTTACCTTGTGTCCTCTCTCCTTGCTTCCTTCTCAAAACGTCAGGGGAAGCGAGGAGAGCATTGGAGGAGATTGTTATCATGTGACCAGTCATTCTGAAGTCATAATCTCTCACATTTATATCACCTAGAACCGTTCCATTCTATCAGTTATAACTATACTACTTTAGTTTTTTGCTATTGTTGTGATACAATTGTATCCTCCACTTCACGTGGCCACAATTATATCAGTCCATCAACTATCTGTATTCAAATACCTCCGGGATAGTGGTGTAAATCAAACTGAAAGTCTCCAAACGAAAAATCCTTTTGTACAGACATTTCTATGACAGTTCCTTGGCAACACATAAGCCCGTGTGCCACACATTCCCTAAGCTGACTATTTGGATCAGGAGGGAGAGAGGCAGCCGTTTCCAACAGTGGACAAAATAGAAGATCCCTGCAGCTTTCAGAGTTGATGCTTTGAGATTGGTTGTGTATGTCGATGTGGGGGGGAAAACGGCAAGGGAGATGTACTTGGAGAGTGAAACCCTTTGAAATGTCAGACAAATCCTCATAACAGTCACAAGTAGGAATAATGCTTCCCGTATGTGTCATACTTGAATGAAAATCCTCCTCATCCAAATGAATTATACTGTGAAGTCATTTCTGTCTGTTTTGTTAATTAAGGTGCAGAAAATATAAAAAATCGGATTATTTATTACCCTGGTTTTCCATGACTTGAATGCTTGTCTATTACTCAGTATGCCATTCAATATGCTGACCTGACATTCAAATAAAGTGCCCCTAAAGAATTTCACTCATGTTTATGCTAACACACATTCAAGGTTCTAATGGTAGCCTTTTCTGTTACAGTGTCTTGAATAGCATGTTTTATGCCGTCTTTACAATTGAAGTATATTTAGTTACCAAGCATTCATGTGGTTATTTAATGGAGAAAAAAAATTGAAGTCTAACCATTCTCTAAGATCAGACGGTGAAAAGGTGTTATGGAAACGGCATCACGAATTATGTATGTCGAAGAAGTTTATGTCTGAAATAGAACTTAGTTAGTGAAAATGTCAATGTCTACTATTCTGCTACAAAGGGTTCTGCAATATGCAGGCTACGATAATGAGGAGTTAATTACTGACAGTAATAATACAATGTGAAGAAACACTATTGATACAGTGCATAATGAACACCAGAAGCGAACGTCTTGACCGTTGTATTACCGCTTCAGATGATGATGTCTTGAATGTCACTGCAACAATGTACTGTATCTACAAACATATCATACTGTACTTACAAATATATCATACTGTACCTACAAATATATCATACTGTACTTACAAATATATCATACTGTACCTACAAATATATCATACTGTACCTACAAATACATCATTCTGTACCTACAAATACATCATACTGTACCTACAAATACATCATACTGTACCTACAAATATATCATACTGTACCTACAAATACATCATACTGTGCTTTCAAATATACCATGATGTACCTTCAAATACATCACACTGTACTTACACATACATCATACTGTACCTACAAATACATCATAACTACAATGGAAGAACACAGCACACCTCAGTAGGTATACTCCAGAATCTAACATCACATGAAATAGCCATGAAAGGGCTCTGATGTTCTTTTAAAGAAGACTGTCTACAGATCTAAACATGTTCACTGGTCGGCCGGAATCGTATCCAGACAGACAATTGTATCCAACTGATAATCTGTTTATACAGCCATAAATGTGTCAAAATCAAATCATCATTCGAAATTTCAAATTCTAAAGACACTGGTGTGAGTTTGTACATGATCCTTTTTAATTTTTTTGCTTTCACATTTCACATCTTCTCAAAGATGAATGGTGAATAGTGAATACAAACGTGAATAGGTCAACTCAGACATGTTTGTATATAGTACTTTACATTTCAAAGTTTTTCTCAGAATAGCAATTCACTAGTCTCACACACGTGTACATGTGACTGATTTGACAGAAACTGAGCCTTAAAGAAAGCCCAGATTGGTTCCACTCCACATCATTTGATGTGTTCCAGTCTATTAGCACTTTGGTTGACACACCATCTTTTCCACCATTTAAAAAGTGACACCTTTCCTTCCATACTATAGTCAAATCAAATCGAATTTAATTGGTCACATTACACGTGTTTAGCAGATGTTATTATGTGTGTAGCGAAATGCTTGTGTTTCTAGCTCCAACAGCGCAGCAATATCTAACAAGTAATATTTAACAACTTCACAACATATACACACAATGCACACAAATCCAAAGTAAAGGAATGGAATTAAGAATATATAAATATATGGACGAGCAATGTCAGAGCTGCATAGACTAAGATACGGTAGAATAGAATACAGTAAACATATGAGATGAGAAATGCAAAATATGTAAACATTATTAAAGTGACAAGTGTTCCATTATTAAAGTGGGCAGTGATTTTAAGTCTGTGTGTATAAGGCAGCAGCCTCTAACGTGCTACTGATGGCAATTTAACAGTCTGATGGCCTTGAGAAAGAAGCTGTTTTTCAGTCTCTCGGTCAAAGCTTTGATGCACCTGTACTGACCTTACCTTCAAGATTATAGCGGGGTGAACAGGCAGTGGCTCGGGAGGTTGTTGTCCTTGATGATCTTGTTGGCCTTGCTGTGACATTGGGTGCTGTAGGTGTCCTGGAGGGCAGGTAGTTTGCCCCCGGTGATGCTTTTGGCCAACTATAGCTCAGCATTGACTATAGCTCAGCATTCAACACCATAGTGGCAACTGCACCGCCCGCAACTGCAGGGCTCTCCAGAGGGTGGCGCAGTTGCCACTATGGTTTTGAATGCTGAGCTATAGCCATTGAACAGCATTCTTACATAGGTATTCCTCTTGTCCAGATGGGATAGGGCAGTGTGCAGTGCGATGGTGATTCCATCGTCTGTGGATCTATTGGGGCGGTGTGCAAATGGAAGTGGGTTCAGTGTGTCAGGAAAGATAGAGGTGATATGATCCTTGACTAGTCTCTCAAAGCACTTCATGATTACAGAAGTGAGTGCTTTGGGGCAAAAGTCCTTTAGTTCAGATACCTTTGATTTCTTGAGGACAGGAACAATGGTGGACATCTTGAAGCATGTGGGGACAGCAGACTGAGATATGGAGAGATTAAATATGGTTTTCCCTTTGTAGTCCGTGATTGTCTGTAGACCCTGACACATACGTCTCGTGTCTGAGCCTTTGAATTGTGACTCCACTTTTTCTCTATACTGATGTTTTGCCTGTTTGATAACTACACTGTCTGTATTCGGCCATATTCCCAGTCACCTTTCCATGGTTAAATGCAGTGGTTCGCGCTTTCAGTTTTGTGTGAATGCTGCCATCTGTCCACGGTTTCTGGTTGGGGAAGGTTTAATTGTCACAGTGGGTACAACATCTCCTATACCCTTCCTGATGAACTCAGTCACCGTGTGCGTGTGTACGTCAATATTATTATCAGAGGCTACCCGGAACAAATCCTAGTCCGCGTGATCAAAACAATTTTGATTCCGATTGGTCAGACCAGTGTTGAATAGTCCTTAGCACGGGTACTTCCTGTTTGAGTTTCTGCCTATAGGAAGGGAGGAGCAAAATGGAGTCGTGATCAGATTTGCCAAAGGGAGGGCGGGGGAGGGCCTGGTAGGCATCACGGAAGTTGAAGTAGATGTTACAGCTCTGTTGTTGTCTGAGCATGTGTCACAGCTGTGGAAGCTTCAATTTTAAGATATATCCCTTGACAAGAGATTGCCCACTGTCTGTTGGAAATGCTGCTCTACTGAAAGGTGCAATAGACTGGCGCTCGCTTTTGTCAAAAGGAATTGAATACAGGCAACAGCAGATGTGATGTGCGAGTCAATCGTAAGGCAGAAGCATGTACCATGTGAGGATGTACTGTACCCAGATAAAGGTTTCTGAAAAAACCCAGTTGTTGATACAAAAAGAGGCATTGGTGTGCATTAGGACCATGCAGATGCCTCAGAGCGGTCGGGGTAGGCTGTTTGGTGATTTCAGCCGGCTGGATTTAGGACCACACGGACACTACAAGGAGTGCGAACCGGAGGCAGTTGCTGTCTGTGTGTGTGTGTTGTTCTTTTTCTCAGAGTTGTAAAATCAAGAAGAGCAGGATCTGGCCTCTCTTTATTTGACTGATGGCAAGGTAACTGCTGTATGATTTAACTTCTTTGGGAGCAGCGCACGAGGTGACCGTTCTGGAGAGCCTGGCGTGCCCAAAGTAAAATGCCTCCCATTCAGGCCCAGAAAATAGGATATGCACATATTTAGTACCATTGGATAGGAAACACTCAGAATCTTCTGAAAGTGTTAATATTTCGTCTGTGAGTATAACAGAACGGATATGGCAGGCGAAAACCCGAAGAATTTCTGTCCTGGAAAAAGTGATTTTGACAGATTGCCTCATTTAGAACCCCTCCCTTATGAAAATGCCCATATAAGGGCATATGAATGCAGTACCTATCGCTTCCTCTGGATGTCAACAGTCTCGAGAAAGTGTTCTGATTCATTTTAGATGCTTTTAGAGCAGAGAAGAAGACGAATAAGGAAGTGGCCACACAGATGTCAATAGTAAAACGAGCGTTCACGGCTGGCACGCTCTGTGGTTTTTTTCCTTTCTTATCGCCCAGTTTATATTCCGGTTGAAATATTATACTATTTATACATAAAAGTGTTCCTAAGGATACATTTAAAATTATGTTTGATTGTTCTTGGACAAGTTTATAGGTATAAGTTGAACGAGTTCTCTTCACGTTTCAATGGAGGAGTCGACGCTCTATTTTCTCATTATAACGCGCCAACCAAACAGAGATTTATGGATATAATACATTACTTTTTCTAACAAAAGAACCATGGATTGTCTTCGTTGGACACTTGGGAAGCCCTCAGCAGAAGTTCTTCAAAAGGTAATTGATTTGTTTTCGTTGTGAAATGTGTTTTCTGTGAACCGTGATGGCTTATGTGGGGTGCTATCCTCAAACAATCAAATGTGGTGCTTTCGCCGTAAAGCCTTTTTGAAATCTGACAACGCTGTGATATTGCCAAGAAACAGAGCTTTTGATGACTATGAAACACTTGTATATTGATGCATGTTTAATAATTAAACTTTTGGATTTTGAATTTGGCGCCTTGCATATTACCGGGTAGCGCCCCACCACTCCGTAAGAAGTTAAAGTAGTCAAAAGTTAAATGTTTGGTCCTACATTTATAGCACTACATCTAGCTTGTGACTCTATACATGTGTTGGAAGTGTTTGCTGTTTGTTTTGGTTGTTTCAGATGATTTTGTACCCAATATAAATGAATGGTAAAACATGTATTGTGTCACTTTGGAATCAATATATCACTATTATATTCTTATTGCAAATTACTCAGGCCCTGAAGCCAGGATATGCATATAATTGGTACCATTGGAAAGAAAACACTTTGAAGTTTGTGGAAATGCTAAATTAATGTAGGAGACTATAACACAACAGACATGGTAGGAGAAAATCCCAAGGAGAAAATTTTAGGTAGAATATTTTTTTTTTGAGAGCCCATGCTCTTACAATGGAAGGTATAGGTAAATAATTAAATCTATCTCCCAGTATGCAATACCTATGGCTTCCACAGGGTGTCAGCACTCTATGTTCAAGGTTTCAGGCTTGTATCTTCCAAAATGATTAAGAATAATGAGTTTTAGTACTGGGACACACTTTTGGAAATTCGTGTTTGGGCGCGCGAGGAAGACAAGACGCACCTGCTATTATCGGTTTCCTATTGAACATACTTCTTTCCGTATGAAATCTTAAAGTTTGATTACATTTTAGGTATCTGAGGAGTCAATAGAAACGTATTTTGACTTGTTTTAGCAAAGTTTAGCTGAAGGTTTTTGAATTCCTTTCTCTTCAAATCGATGGCGCCAACTAAACTGACACTACATGTTATAGCTGGGACCCTTTGGTTGACAAATCAGAGGAAGATTTTCAAGAAGTAAATTAATATTTAATCGCTATTGTGAATTTATGAAGCCATGAGCCGGTGGAAAAATATGTTGATGTGGGGCGCTGTCCTCAAACAATCACATGGCATGCTTTCACTGTAATGGCTACTGTAAATCGGACAAGAATTTAAGCTTTCAACTGATATAAGACACTTGCATGTACCTACATGTTTAAAATCCATAATTTGTATTATTATTTATTTGAATTGTGCGGCCTCCAGTTTCACCGGAAGTTGTCCCACTAGCAGGATGCCTAGCCTTAAGAAGTTTGCGGAAGCGAGGAACAGAGCTGGGGGACAGACCGATATAGGGAAGGAAATAACATAGGTGATTGAGTCCAGGTGAGTCCAAATGATCGCTGATGCGCGTGGCGAGGGAAGCAGGTAATGATGGTGGCGGGAGTGCGTAATGTTGGGGAAGAGCGGGAGCGTGACAATATTAGATTGTGTAGAAAAGGAGCTTTAGATGCCCCAAAAATTCTGTAGGACCACGAGAGCCCCCCACCAGGTTATGCCTACCCCCCACTTCTAAAACCAACGTAGCCCACCTTTTGAAACCTTAAGTCTCTTTTTTTGTCAATGTCCCAGTGAGATGATCAGTTGAAGGATATTCAGAAGATCAGGTCTTTTGGATATCTCCTCCTGCCCCCCAAAAAATAAAAACATGTATGCTTGTTATATTGTGGAAAGACAATAGCAGCATCTTCTAAAAGCAACATACAACATTATTTAATATAATATAATATGTAATGCATATTATTTAGCCTTCAGATTTCAATGCCAAGACTTATGTGTGCACATGCTATCCACCAAATCCCTTGCGACAGTCAAGACAGTTATGTGAGCTTGGAAGAGAGGCTTGTGGCTGTCATAGTGCAGGTGTTAAGGGAATACCAGTCATGCCAAAAAAACAACCGCTCCCTGGGACTTCTCGTCTGCCACTTAGTATTCAAAAAATTCATGATTGATTAGACGTCCACAAGACTGGCTAGTCTGAAGCATCTGGTAGCAGGTTGTAATCCTGATGTCATGCTAATCAAACTCTGTTTTTATGCTTTGGATACGTACAGGTGAAGACCTCAGGCATACAAACATGCCGAAAAGTGAGGTTGTTGGTTGTTCGGAATACTGAAATTTTCTGTAATGTTTAAAACGGACTTGAATACATTGCTAGCTTCCCAGATTGCTAGCTTCCCAGATACAATGTTGTCTGCTAGCGCAAGTGGATTGCAATTAAAGGACATTGCTCTGTCTTGACATGGCCTTACTGAGAGAACCTAAAGTCGTAATTGTCAGAACCTGTACACTCAACACCTTTGTCCTGTTAAATAAGGGAAGGATAGAGAGGGAGAGGGATGTGGAAGTCTCCAGTGTAAATACTGACATCGACCCTTAGCCTACAAATTACTCAGGGAACACAACAAAGCACCGTACACTGTTCGAAAAAATGGTTCCAAAGGGGTTCTTTGGCTGTCACCATAGGAGAACCCTTTTTTGTTCCAGGTAGAACTATTGTGGGTTCCATGAAAAACTGGGGAATGGGTTCT
The DNA here is from genome assembly GCA_030435695.1 of Brachymystax lenok tsinlingensis. NCBI lineage: Eukaryota > Metazoa > Chordata > Actinopteri > Salmoniformes > Salmonidae > Brachymystax > Brachymystax lenok. Next base: position 36,536,603 of record CM059784.1, read on the forward strand.
ATCTGTGATCAAAAGAGTTCTACCTGGAACCAAAAATGTTTTGTCAAAGGGTTCTCCTATGGGGACAGCTGAAGAACCCTTTTAGGTTCTAGATAGCACCTTTTTTCCCTAAGAGTGTAGATTACCTGGAACCATTTAATAGTTGGAAAAAGGGTTACAAAAAAACAAGACATTTGACTAGATTGTGTACAGGGCCTTGCAAAAGTATTCACCCCCTTGGTGTTTTTCCTATTTTGTTGCATTAAATTGATTTTATTTGGATTTCATGTAATGGACATACACAAAATAGTCCAAATTGGTTAAGTGAAATGAAAAAAAATACTAGTTTCAAAAAATGTGAAAGTGGTGCGTGTATATGTATGGTGCAACCAATTACATTCAGAAGTCACATAATTAGTTAAATAAAGTCCACCTGTGTGCAATCTAAGTGTCACATGATCTGTCGCATGATCTCAGTATATATACACCTGTTCTGAAAGGCCCCAGAGTCTGCAACACCACTAAGCAAGCGGCACCACCAGCAAGCGACACCATGAAGACCAAGGAGCTCTCCAAACAGGCCAGGGACAAAGTTGTGGAGAAGTACAGATCAGGGTTATGTTATAAAAACATCCCACAGAGCACCATTAAATCCATTATTAAAAAATGGAAAGAATATGGCACCACAACAAACCTGCCAAGAGAGGGCCGCCCACCAAAACTCACAGATCAGAGAGGCAACAAAGAGACCAAAGATGACCCTAAAGGAGCTGCAAAGCTCCCCCGCGGAGATTGGAGTGTCTGTGCACAGGACCACTTTAAGCCATACACTCCACAGAGCTGGGCTTTACGGGAGAGTGGCCAGAAAAAAATAAGCAAAAATGTTTGGTGTTCGCCAAAAGGTATGTGGGAGACTCCCGAAACACATTGAAGAAGGTACTCTGGTCAGATGAGACTAAAATTTTGCTTTTTGGCCATCAAGGAAAATGTTATGTCTGGCACAAACCCAACACCTCTCATCACCCCGGAACCTGTTTCAGTCTTCCAGAGATTTGAGACTGGGACGGAGGTTCACCTTCCAGCAGGACAATGACCCTAAGCATACTGCTAAAGCAACACTCGAGTGGTTTAATTAGAAACCTTTAAATGTCTTGGAATGGCCTAGTCAAAACCCAGACCTCAATCCAATTGAGAATCTGTGGTATGACTTAAAGATTGCTGTACAACTTGAAGGAGCTGGAGCAGTTTTTCCTTGAAGAATGGGCAAAAATCACAATGGCTAGATGTGCCAAGCTTATAGAGACATATCCCAAGAGACTTGCAGCTGTAATTTCTGCAAATGGTGGCTCTACAAAGTATTGAGTTTGGGGGGGTGAATAGCTATGCACGCTCAAGTTTTCAGTTTTTTTGTCTTGTTTCTTGTTTGTTTCACAAAATAAAAATATTTTGCATCTTCAAAGTGGTAGGCATGTTGTGTAAATCAAATGATACAAACCCCCCCAAAAGTCATTTTGAATTCCAGGTTGTAAGGCAACAAAATAGGAAAAATGCCAAGGGGGTGAATACTTTCACAAGCCACTGTAAATGGCATAGAACATAAGTACAAAACAATTGTACTGCTCTCTTTCGCTGTATGATCTCAGGCCCTATTCAATCCAAATCAGACAAGTATCTGAACAGTCTTTCTGTAGACCTACATTACACTCCGCTACAGTATATACCCTAAAAGGTCAACAACATATGATTACTCTGTAAACTGTAAACTGGTACGGCCACAAATGCAATTTAGAAGTCATTGAAGTGGAGCTAGATCATCCTAGATTTGTCTCGGTCTTGTCAGCCTTTATCTCTGCAAACATCAAATTCCTTATACAAAACAGGAGAACATTTGCAATTGATTTTCCCCTCTACTTTTCCCCCCTCAGTATTGTCATTCTATAGTCTAATTGAAGGTCAGTGCTGGTTTCCTTTCCCTATCAGCCTTTTTATTTAACCTTTATTTAACTAGGCAACTCAGTTAAGCAGAAATTCTTCTTTACAATGACAGTCTACACCATCCAATCTGGACAACGCTGGGTCAACTGTGCACTGCCCTATGGAACTCCCAATCACAGCCAGTTGTGATACAGCCTGGATTCGAACCAGGGTGTCTGTAGTGATGCCTCTAGAACTAGAGATGCAATGCCTTAGACTGCTGCGCCACTTGGGAGCATTCTTGGGAGCATTAAGTCTTTCTATAGCCTATTTGAAGATCAGTGTTGGTTTCCATTCCCTCTCAATACTGTCATTCTATAGTCTAATTGAAGGTTAGTGTTGGTTTCCATTCCCTCTCATCATTGTCATTCTATAGTCTAATTGAAGGTCAGTGTTGGTTTCCTTGTCACTGGGCTGCTTTCTGAGAGACAGTTGAACACATCAGAAAATATAAAACCTTGATTTGATTTAATCGTGAAGGACTTCCCACTTGATGGGATGTCACGACCATCTATAGGAATTCATTGATCTAAAAGTTTGTTTTTAAATGCTACATATTTACTTGATTGGATGCTCAAGAGGACAAACACAGTCACACATAAATCAGGGTTGGGGTCCATTCTGAATTGAGTTGTGAATTACTATTTAAAACCTGTTAGGGAGCGGCAGCAGTGTTCAGAGTTTTGGAGAGTCTGGCGTGCCCAAAGTAAAATGCCTGGTACTCAGGCCCAGAAACTAGAATATGCACATAATTAGTAGTATTGGATAGAAAACACTCGGAAGTTTCTAAAACTGTTAAAATAATGTCTGTGAGTATAACAGAACTGTGGCAGGCGAAAACCAGAGGAAAATTCATCCGAGAAAATGTGATTCTGTGAGCTGCCTCCTTTTCCAATGACTTGCTATAGGAAATGCTTAAATCCAGCTCCCAGGTTGCAGTACCTATGGCTTCCACTAGATGTCAACAGTCTTTAGACAAGGTTTAATGCGTTTACCTTCAAAAATAAGGGAGTAGAAGAAGTTTATCCAAGTGGAGTGAGGAAGTACCTTTTGTCTTTGGCGCGTGGGACCGTGAGTGCGCAGCTCGGTTTTTTCCTTTTCTATCGCCCAAGAAATTACCCGTGTGAAATATTATCGTTAATATACATAATAGTGTACCTAAAGATTGATTAGAAACGCTGTTTGATTTTTTTGGACATAGTTTATAGGTATATTTTTAACGCTCTGTATGTCTTGTATAATGGACGAGTGGACGGTGGATTTTATGAACAGAACATGCCAAGCAAACAGAGCTTTATGGATATAAAGAGGGACTTTTTCGAACAAAAGGAACATTGATTGTCTTGCTTGGACACTTCGGCTTGCCATCAGCAGAATGGCAAGCGATTTTTTTTCTCTTTTTATGTGTTTTGTGACACCCGTGATGGTTATGATATTATGCTAATGAATTTGGCGCCACTGATCCCTAAGAATTAATTCCAATTAAATGTTTGAATTGGAATTAATTTTTAATTGGGCACACCCCATAAGTAGCATAATTTGAATTGAATTTGAATGAAAGGAAGTAGAATTTAATTCAGTGAATGATTTATTCTACACGTCCCCATAGAAATATTTATCTTGACATCATGTATGGTTACCACTACCATGAAGCATGAGGTTGAACATTTTCTCTTAACATCTCATGACAAAGAAAAATACTGTTTGACAAACTAATATTTGAAATGGTATGTGTATTCATTGCATGAATAAGTGGCATACTCTTTTGATAAAATATATCAAATTAATGAGACTAATGTTTCACTTTTCAGTTAAATCGGGTTTTAATTAAATTATACTTCCTTCAATTCAAATTCAGCTTCCTGTGGGATGTGGCCAATTCGAATTCAGCATTATGCTCACACGCATAGACACCACATACACACACATACACACACACACATAATTGCACGTGCACGGACACGCACAAGCTATCAAGCAATCTCTGTGTGAACTCCAAGACCTCTTCCTGTGAGTTCTATATAATAGGGGGAGACATGGTAGTACTCTCTGGTCTTACATGATCTCTACAGAAAATATTTTCTTGTTGATAACATTGTATACCATAGTCGTACAGCGTTTCATGACAATTAATTATGTCCCAACACACTGAATAATATGTTTCGTTTAGTCCTTGAATCGTTACGCCCTATCTGTTATATTTTAGTCACTTAGCAGACATCCATTTCAGAGTGACTTACAATTAGTGCATTCATCTTAAGACAGCTAGGTGGGACAACCACACATCACAGGCATAGAAAGTACATTTTTCCTCAATAATGTATCTTTCAGTAGGGAGGGGCAGCTCCTCTTTCTGTTCTGTAGTCAAGTACCATTGTCTTTAGTTGATGTGCGCTTCGACTGGAAGCCAGTAGTGTGGGTGGAGGAGCGGGGTGACATAAGAGAACTTGGGAAGGTTGAAAACCAAGCGAACTGCAGAGTTCTGGATAAGTTGCAGGGGTTTGATGGCACAAGCGGAGAGCCAAGCCAACAGTGAGTTGTAGTTGTCCAGACGGGAGAGGACAAGTGCTTGGATTAGGACCTGCGCCACTTGTCGAGTTTGACCTTGAGGTGGTGGGCCGACATCCAAGTTAAGATACTGTATCTGCCAGACACACAGAGATGCTTGGTTGAGTGTCATCCGCATAGCAAATGACAGGAGAGACCATATGACGGAGCCAAGTGACTTGGTGTACAAAGAGAACAAGAGAGGGCCTAGAACAGAGCCCTGGGGGACATCAGTAGTGAGAGTATGTGGTGCAGATGTAATGGGGTTGAAAACAAAGTCACTAAAAACAGACACTTTATTTTATTTTTTTAAACCAGTTTATATATTTGTCTTAATCTAAACTGTATATTCTACATGCTTTAGAAGTAGTCGTCCATCATGCCAATAGATGGCGCTGATCCACTGTGGTAGTAAGAGAAATAGCATGTTCTGGCCAAGCAAAAGCATCATTATTCAGAATAAAGAAAGCGCCAGAACTTTGCAGACGTAGACTTGTGTCCATTATTTTTGCTATTACAGGTATAGTACCAGTCAAATGTTTGGACACACCTAATCATTCAAGGGGTTTTTCTTTATTTGTACTATTTTCTACATTGTTTAATAATAGCCAAGACATCATAACTATGAAATAACACATATGGAATCATGTTTTAACCAACAACAAAAAAAAGTGTTAAATCAAAAAATATTTTATATTTGAGATTCTTCAAAGTAGCCACCCTTTGCCTTGATGAAAGCTTTGCACACTGTTGGCATTCTCTCAACCAGCTTCATGAGGTAGTCACCTAGAATGCATTTCAATTAACAGGTGTGCCTTCTTTGAATTTTTTCCTTCTTAATGCATTTGAGCCAATCAGTTGTGTTGTGACAAGGAAGTGGTGGTATACAGAAGATAGCCCTATTTGGTAAAAGACCAAGTCAATATTATGGCAAGAACAGCTGAAATAAGCAAAGAGAAATAACAGTACATCATTACTTTAAGACATGAAGGTCAGTCAATGCAGAGAATATGAAGAACTTTGAAAGTTTCTTCAAGTGCAGTTGCAAAAAACATAAAGCGCTATGATGAAACTGGCTCTCATGAGGACCGCCTCAGGAAAGAAAGACCCAGAGTTACCTCTGCTGCAGAGGATAAGTTCATTAGAGTTACCTGCACCTCAGATTGCAGCACAAATAAATGCTTCACAGAGTTCAAGTAACAGACATCAACATCAACTGTTCGGAGAAGACTGTGTGAATCAGGCCTTCATGGATGGCTGCAAAGAAACCACTGCTAAAGGACAAAAATAAGAAGAGACTTGCTTGGGCCAAGAAACACGAGCAACAGACATTAGACCAGTGGAACACTGTCCTTTGGTCTGATGAATGCAAATTTGAGATTTTTGGTTCCAACCGCCATGTCTTTGTGAGACGCAGAGTATGTGAACAGATGATCTCCTTATGTGTGCTTCCCACCGTGAAGCATGGAGGAGGAAGTGTGATGGTGCTTTGCTGGTGACACTGTCAGTGATTTATTAGCATTCTGCAGCGATACACCATCCCATCTGGTTTGTGCTTAGTGGGACTATCGTTTGTTTTTCAACAGGACAATGGCCCAACACACCTCAAGGCTGTGTAAGGGCTATTTGATGAAGGAGAGTGATGAGTGCTACATCAGATGACCTGGCCTCCACAATCACCCGTCCTCAACCCTATTGAGATGGTTTGGGATGAGTCGAACCGCAGAGTTAAGGAAAAGCAGCCAACAAGTGCTCAGCATATGTGGGAACTCCTTCAAGACCAGCATTCCAGGTGAAACTGGTTGAGAGAATGTCAAGTGTGTGCAAAGATGTCAAGGCAACGGTTGGCTACTTTGTTTAACACTTTTGGTTATGCCGTGATTCCATGTCTTCACTATTTTTGTACGACATAGAAAATAAAAAAACCTTGAATGAGTAGGTGTCCAAACTTATGACTGACACTGTATGTGTTTCTACTTTATGAATGTGAAAGTAAGACCAGGTAATTTGTTAGGAAATTAGCTTATCAAGGTGTCAAGCTCATTGAGGAACTCTCCAAGGGCACCTGGTGGGCGATAGATGATGGACAGGTGAGAGAGGGAGAAGAGAGAATCTCCAGAGAAATTAGTAGACCTGTGCCACCACCACAACGACCAGATGCTCTCGGACTATGAGAGAAAACGTCATCAGATGAAGAAAGAGTAGCTGGAGTAGCAGTGTTCTCTGCGGTGATCTATGTTTCCATCAGGGCCAAAAAGTAAAGGGACTGAAGGGCAGCGTAGGCTGAGATGAACTAAGTATTCTTGACCGCAGATCAAAACGTTGTCAGAGATCAGGAATTCCACATGGGCTGTGAGCGCAAGGTACACTAAATTAGAAGGGTTGCAGACAAGGGGTGGGGAGCATCTGTAAAGCCTACAGGGAGAGGAGTGAACAGGTATAGAAAAGACAGTTGCCAAAGCTGCAATAGAGCAAAATGAGATAATCAGAAAACAACTAGATAAGATACTGCCGTGAGAGAGTGGTGAGAAGCCTTCCTCTCATTCGTTCCTCCATCAACTCGACAGAACCATCACAGTTTTGCAACTAAACTGGCACTGTTAAACCAGGGGAGACTGAAGTACTAACACTAATTGCTAATTGCCTAGCAAAGGTGGAGAGCACACCTCCCTGTGCTAATTGCTGATTGCCTAGGAGAGGTGGAGAGCCCACCTCCCTGTACTAATTGTTGATTGCCTGGGAGAGGTGAAACCACTCCCCCTCCAATACAGCCACTGATTATCAAAACAAGTCTTTCAAATCAGTTTTAAAATATGTTCACTGATCAATGGAGATCAAAGGAAACATGAAGTCAACAGTGACACTCTCTTTGGAGGAAGCGTCGCCTCTCATCTCCATGCATCACCTCCCAAGGTGAAGGAGCCACCATGCCTTCAACTACTACTACTCTTCCTGGAGATAACCCTTCTGCATATTATCCAACACTTATTTATGGTTTAGTGAGCAGGTCACTCCCCCTGCTTGCTGTAACAGCTGCTGAAATGCTGACCCCCCCATCCCTCCCTCTCTAAACCGGGTTCTGAAGACGATGTTGTGGTCTCAAATTAGACCCTATTCCCTATTTAGTGCACTACTTTTAAGCAGGGCCCATAGGGAATACCATAAGGATCTGGTCAAAAGTAGTGCACAAAATAGGGAATAGGATGCCATTTGTTATACGTCATCTCTGGTGCTGCTTGCTGTCAGTTTCCCCCTCTCCTTATGAGTCTTGGTGATGACCTCCCGTTCTGCCTCTGCCGGGGTCACATGAATAATTTACTCTTTGAATTTAGCCTGGCTCTGACATTTAGATGTTTGATGCCCAAGGGCTTCCTCTTAACTGTGCAGATCGAGTTATTTTCCCCAGTGCATCATCTGATAAAGTACAAAGTGCAGACAGTGTCGTTTTTTCCCATTTTTTTTTTTACACCTCTGATATCCCTTCATGCTCCGTAGATACTTAAATCCCATGTGTTCATTCTTTGTGACTGACGCCAAGTGGTGTACTGTGAAGATGAGGATGTAAACATTTAAGAATTTGTTCTTAACTGACTTACCTAATTAAATAAAGGTAAAAAAATATATATATATTAAATGTTAACATAATGTAGTGACACATTATGATTATTCCGTATAACCTTATTCCACTAGAACAGTATCATTAATTCTGCTCTTGCTAAACTAATTGATGTGTAACTACTCAGGTAAAACATAAACTAATGGTTAAGTGTTTACATTACTTTTAATTAAAATAAAAGGTTTATTGGTTCATACAGAACCAAATCATTATTTACCCAAAACATGTTTAAGCATTTCGCTACACCCGCAATAACATCTGCTAAACATGTGTACGTGACCAATAAAATTTGATTTGACGTACATGATGCATGGCTTACACCTTAATACCAACGCTTAATCCTCTCTTATAATACACAGAGAAAAGTATCTAATTTACCGGCATAACAGAGATGAAACCAAATAAGGTGTGGATTCAATCTGTATCTTATGAAGATCAGTGTTAAAATGTTAAGGTCATTTCTGATAGAACCGACATTGTGCTGTGTTTACCGTTGAATGCAGTCTCTGCAACCACGGGAACATTGCCTTTAATTGTCAATCGTGCTATAAACAGGATCTTCAACTCTACGGTTTGAATAAAGCCCTAATTTAATGGAGCTGTTCAATATCTTTGACTCATCTGACAACGTCAATATGAGCCAGTTCCTTCTCACCACCATCACCATTCCTTTCAGTTGTCTAGTCCACCCTCTATCGTCTCCACAACCTCCTTCAACATTACTTTTACTTTAAAAGACTTCGTCTTTGAATGTTTTAACTTTTGCATCTTTTTGCATCTGATCTGACTTTTTTTGTCTTTTCTTCAAGGACAGTTGAAGTCTTCCTGCTGCCAAGAACTGTCAGAGATTTCGCATCGCGGGTTTCAAAGGTGAGAGGACACCAATTAGAATGCCATCCCCGGCCATGAGCCAGTGGCACAGCTTGCCACAGGAAGTGGGATGCCTGACTTCCTGCAAGGGGTCACAGCTGTTGGTGGAGAGGCTGAGAGGCTGCCACTGCCAACCAATACGTGAACCGTTTAGCGTCGAAGCAGGGTGAAGAAGCAGGGTGAAGAAGCAGGGTGACACTCATTTGAATCGCAAAGAAGGCGGAAAAAAAAGTGTCTCAATGTCACCAATAAATTTACATGATTTCATAACATCTGCCACAGGACTTTGGTGGAATTAGAAGAGCATGTAGATGTCAAAAGGAATTCAGCGGGAGGCACAACTGGAAGTGTTGAGCACTTGGCAGCAAAAGTTTATCTTGACTCTCGCTCACAGTGGAAGTATCCTTAGAAGCAGCACTAGTTGTGTATATATGATACTGAGACAGAATATTTGAAAAAAAGTGCCCTTTTGTAGAGAATCTATTTTTTCTTGTTATAAAGAACAACAAATAGTGCTGAGCAATTAGATATTTCTGAGGTGTGTTCGATTTCGGTTTGATTATAAACATTTTGACAGATTCTGATTTGTTTTTTTAAACATGCATTATGTAGGTAAAAGTCCCATGAGGGTAGTGACTGTCCATTACTGCTGATCACTCATTGATTCACATTACTTTACTTTAATACATTTCAGTTGTTGTGTATATTAAATTTGTTTTATTTGATGACTTTATCATTTGATTCCAAGTCATCATCTCATATCTATGAAGATGCTGCCTATGCTGTCTGACAGAAATCACTATTTTGTAGTTCTTCAAAGTAAATGAGGCATACTTTTATGACTGCTGAATGCCAACTACCAAACACTTAGATCTTGGTAGAGATACCTCCCAAAGCAACAGCTGCTCACCATATCCCCTCACAATCCCACATTATTTAGTCTCTTCCGTAGGAGGTATAAAAGAAACACACAGTCCGGCATTGTAGTAAAGTACCACATTTTTTGTGCTAAACTATGTAAAATATTTACCTGTTGGAAACTACAACTCCCTACTACAACAAACATGTTGCTAAATGTAAACTTGTTCTTCAAGAAACATAACTTTTTGTGTTTATTAAGGCATTTCCTCTGTCTGGATGTGATAATCTTTACCTGAGGTGAACCACTGGAAGTGTGGCAGGGATGAAGACGGTGTGGGATTGGCTCCTGCTATGAGCAGCTGTCTGACTATGCCCGTATATGGCTCAACCCAATTACGTTTTACTGATCGCCAGTCACTCTGCTGCCACACAGTCAAAACCATTAATCTCTCTGTCTGAGTGCTTGGCTATGTGTTAACAGCCTGGCCGTACCTCACTGTTCACCTGTCTGACCATCTCACACAAAACTATGCCAATCATCCTGACTTACAGTGCATTCCGAAAGAATTCAGACCCCTTGACTTTTTCCACATTTTGTTACTTTACAGCCTTATTCTGAAATTGATTACATTGTATTTACCCGCTCATCAATCCAGACACAATACACCATAATGACCAAGCAAAAAACAGTTTTTGGGACGTTTTTGCAACTGTGTTAACTTTTGTTAACTAGCGCCCCACCTATGACAACAACCGGTGAAATGCAGAGCGCCAAATTCAAATGACAAAAATAGTAATATTAACCTATTAGGGAGCGTCAGCAGAGGTGACGGTTTTGGAGAGTCTGGCGTGCCCAAAGTAAAATGCCTCCCACTCAGGCCCAGGAAATAGGATATGCACATAATTAGTACTATTGGATAGGAAACACTGACGTTTCTAAGAGTGTTAAGATATTGTCTGTGAGTATAACAGAACGGATATACAGTGGGGCAAAAAAGTATTTAGTCAGCCACCAATTGTGCAAGTTCTCTCACTTAAAAAGATGAGAGAGGCCTGTAATTTTCATCATAGGTACACTTCAACTATGACAGACAAAATGAGGAAAAAAAATCCAGAAAATCACATTGTAGGATTTTTAATGAATTTATTTGCATATTATGGTGGAAAATAAGTATTTGGTCACATACAAACAAGCAAGATTTCTGGCTCTCACAGACCTGTAACTTCTTCTTTAAGAGGCTCCTCTGTCCTCCACTCGTTACCTGTATTAATGGCACCTGTTTGAACTTGTTATCAGTATAAAGACACCTGTCCACAACCTCAAACAGTCACACTCCAAACTCCACTATGGCCAAGACCAAAGAGCTGTCAAAGGACACCAGAAACAAAATTGTAGACTTGCACCAGGTTGGGAAGACTGAATCTGCAATAGGTAAGCAGCTTGGTTTGAAGAAATCAACTGTGGGAGCAATTATTAGGAAATGGAAGACATACAAGACCACTGATAATCTTCCTCGATCTGGGGCTCCACGCAAGATCTCACCCCGTGGGTCAAAATGATCACAAGAACGGTGAGCAAATATCCCAGAACCACACGGGGACCTAGTGAATGACCTGCAGAGAGCTGGGACCAAAGTAACAAAGCCTACCATCAGTAACACACTCGCCGCCAGGGACTCAAATCCTGCAGTGCCAGACGTGTCCCCCTGCTTAAGCCAGTACATGTTCAGGCCCGTCTGAAGTTTGCTAGAGAGCATTTGGATGATCCAGATGAGGATTGGGAGAATGTCATATGGTCAGATGAAACCAAAATATAACTTTTTGGTAAAAACTCAACTCGTCGTGTTTGGAGGACAAAGAATGCTGAGTTGCATCCAAAGAACACCATACCTACTGTGAAGCATGGGGGTGGAAACATCATGCTTTGGGGCTGTTTTTCTGCAAAGGGACCAGGACGACTGCTCCGTGTAAAGGAAAGAATGAATGGGGCCATGTATCGTGAGATTTTAAATGTGAAAACCTCCTTCCATCAGCAAGGGCATTGAAGATGAAACGTGGCTGGGTCTTTCAGCATGACAATGATTCCAAACACACCGCCCGGGCAATGAAGGAGTGGCTTCGTAAGAAGCATTTCAAGGTCCTGGAGTGGCCTAGCCAGTCTCCAGATCTCAACCCCATAGAAAATCTTTGGAGGGAGTTGAAAGTCCGTGTTGCCCAGCGACAGCCCCAAAACATCACTGCTCTAGAGGAGATCTGCATGGAGGAATGGGCCAGCAACAGTGTGTGAAAACCTTGTGAAGACTTACAGAAAACGTTTGACCTCATTGCCAACAAAGGGTATATAACAAAGTATTGAGATAAACTTTTGTTATTGACCAAATACTTATTTTCCACCATCATTGGCAAATAAATAAATTAAAAATCCTACAATGTGATTTTCTGGATTTCTTTTTCTCATTTCGTCTGTCATAGTTGAAGTGTACCTATGATGAAAATTACAGGCCTCTCTCATCTTTTTAAGTTGGAGAACTTGCACAATTGGTGGCTGACTAAATACTTTTTTGCCCCACTGTAGCAGGTGAAAACCCGAGGAATTTCTGTCCTGGAAAAGGAGTATTTGACACATTGCCTCATTTTGAACCCCTCCCTATTGAAAATGACCATATAAGGGAGTAAGATTTCAGTACCTATTGCTTCCACTGGATGTCAACAGTCTCTAGACAGTGTTTTAAATATGTTTAGTTGCTCTGGATGGTAATAGAAGAAGAATTGGGAAGTGGTCACCAGATGTAAACAGAAGAGGATGCGCGTTCACAGGCTTGCGGGCGCTGTGGTTTTTTCCTTTCCTAACGCCCAGTTTATAATCCGGTTGAAATATTATAGTAAATATACATAAAAGTGTTCCTAAGGATACATTATCAACGATGTTTGATTGTTCTTGGACAAGTGTATAGGTACAGTGGGGAAAAAAAGTATTTAGTCAGCCACCAATTGTGCAAGTTCTCCAACTTAAAAAGATGAGAGAGGCCTGTAATTTTCATCATAGGTACACTTCAACTATGACAGACAAAATGAGGAAAAATCCAGAAAATCACATTGTAGGATTTTTATGAATTTATTTGCAAATTATGGTGGAAAATAAGTATTTGGTCAATAACAAAAGTTTATCTCTATACTTTGTTATATACCCTTTGTTGGCAATGACAGAGGTCAAATGTTTTCTGTAAGTCTTCACAAGGTTTTCACACACTGTTGCTGGTATTTTGGCCCATTCCTCCATGCAGATCTCCTCTAGAGCAGTGATGTTTTGGGGCTGTCGCTGGGCAACACGGACTTTCAAAGATTTTCTATGGGGTTGAGATCTGGAGACTGGCTAGGCCACTCCAGGACCTTGAAATGCTTCTTACGAAGCCACTCCTTCGTTGCCAGGCGGTGTGTTTGGGATCATTGTCATGCTGAAAGACCCAGCCACGTTTCATCTTCAATGCCCTTGCTGATGGAAGGAGGTTTTCACTCAAAATCTCACGATACATGGCCCCATTCATTCTTTCCTTTACACGGATCAGTCGTCCTGGTTCCTTTGCAGAAAAACAGCCCCAAAGCATGATGTTTCCACCCCCATGCTTCACAGTAGGTATGGTGTTCTTTGGATGCAACTCAGCATTCTTTGTCCTCCAAACACGACGAGTTGAGTTTTTACCAAAAAGTTATATTTTGGTTTCATCTGACATTCTCCCAATCCTCATCTGGATCATCCAAATGCTCTCTAGCAAACTTTAGACGGGCCTGAACATGTACTGGCTTAAGCAGGGGGACACGTCTGGCACTGCAGGATTTGAGTCCTGGCGGCGTAGTGTGTTACTGATGGTAGGCTTTGTTACTTTGGTCCCAGCTATCTGCAGGTCATTCACTAGGTCCCCGTGTGGTTCTGGGATTTTTGCTCACCGTTCTTGTGATCATTTTGACCCCACGGGTGAGATCTTGCGTGGAGCCCCAGATCGAGGAAGATTATCAGTGGTCTTGTATGTCTTCCATTTCCTAATAATTGCTCCCACAGTTGATTTCTTCAAACCAAGCTGCTTACCTATTGCAGATTCAGTCTTCCCAACCTGGTGCAGGTCTACAATTTTGTTTCTGGTGTCCTTTGACAGCTCTTTGGTCTTGGCCATAGTGGAGTTTGGAGTGTGACTGTTTGAGGTTGTGGACAGGTGTCTTTTATACTGATAACAAGTTCAAACAGGTGCCATTAATACAGGTAATGAGTGGAGGACAGAGGAGCCTCTTAAAGAAGAAGTTACAGGTCTGAGAGAGCCAGAAATCTTGCTTGTTTGTATGTGACCAAATACTTATTTTCCACCATAATTTGCAAATAAATTCATAAAAAATCCTACAATGTGATTTTCTGGATTTTTTTCCTAATTTTGTCTGTCATAGTTGAAGTGTACCTATGATGAAAATTACAGGCCTCTCTCATCTTTTTAAGTGAGAGAACTTGCACAATTGGTGGCTGACTAAATACTTTTTTTCCCCACTGTATAGGTTGAACGAGTTCTCTTCACGGTTCAATGGGCAAGTGGACGCTGTATTTTATGATCATAACGCGCCAACCAAACAGAGATTTATGGATATAAACAATGACTTTTGCTAACAAAAGAAACATGAATTGTCTTGCTTGGACACTTCGGATTGCCCTCAGCAGAAGGTCATCAAAAGGTAAGGGATCTATTTTAGCTCTTATATGTGATTTGTGAGACCCGCGCTGGATAAGGATTTATGCTAATGCATCAAATATGAGAGGTGCTATCCTCAAACAATCAAATGTTGTGCTTTCACCTTAACTACTTACGGAGTGGTGGGGCGCTAGCCCTCCCGACACTACCCGGTGAAATGCAAGGCGCCAAATTCAAAATCCAAAAGTTGAATTATTAAACATTCATCAATATACAAGTGTTGCATAGTCATCAAAAGCTCTGCTTCTTGGCAATATCACAGCATTGTCAGATTTAAAAAAAAAAGCACAACATTTGATTGTTTGAGGGTAGCACCTCCAATATTTTTCCATTAGCATGAATTCATAAACCATCGCGGTTCACACAAAACAGCGAAAACAAATCCCTTACCTTTTGAAGAACTTCTGCTGAGGGTTTCCCAAGTGTCCAACGAAGACATCCAATGGTTCTTTTGTTAGAAAAAGTAATTTATTATATCCATAAATCTCAGTTTGGTTGGCGCGTTATGATCATAAAATAAAGCGTCCACTCGCCCATTGAACCGTGAAGAGAACGCGTTCAACCTATCTCCCTCGGCCTGGGGCTCCATGCAAGATCTCACCTCGTGGACTTGCAATGATCATGAGAACGGTGAGGAATCAGCCCAGAACTACACGGGAGGATCTTGTCAATGATCTCAGGGAAATGGTACCATAGTCACCAAGAAAACAATTGGTAACACACTACACCGTGAAGGACGGCACTGCGCCTGCAAGGTCCCCCTGCTCAAGAAAGCACATATACATGCCCGTCTGAAGTTTGCCAATGAACATCTGAATGATTCAGAGGACAACTGGATGAAGGGGTTGTTGTCACGGTTTATGAATCCACTGCCTCTCTCTCTCTCTCTCTCTCTCTCTCTCTCTCTCTCTCTCTCTCTCTCTCTCTCTCTCTCTCGTGTGTTTGAGTGGGTGTGTGGGCGTGGTTCCCAATTTCGATCTGATTGTCTGCGCCAGCTGTAACCACTTACCTTTCCCTTTATATGTTCAGTGACTGGTGTTTCATGTTGTCAGATCGTTGTGACTTCCCTGGTGTTGTGTCGGGTTTCTGTGCTCGTCTCTCGCCCTCCTTGTGGATTTTCTGCTGTGTTCCTTCCTCCCCTTCTGGACATTCTTCCCTGGATTTCTCAGCACGCGGTTCTTCACTCCATCATCGGATGGTCCGTCCAAGTCCCTGCGTCAGACCCTTCTGAGTATAGTCTGTCTGTCCTGTTGCCCCTCTGTACTGTGTTCATTAAACTATCGTTGCTTGCATCTTGCATCCGCCTCTGTATTGTTACAGTTGTGGTCAGATTAGACCAAAATGGAGCTCTTTGGCATCAACTGAACTCGCCGTGTTTGGAGGAGGAGGAATGCTGCCTATGACCCCAAGAACACCATCCCCACCGTCAAACATGAAGGTGGAAACATTATGCTTTGGGGGTGTGAAGGCTTTGATGTGGTGAAGGACAACTTCACCGCATCAAAGCGACGAAAGACGGGACCATGTACCGTCAAATATTGGGTGAGAACCTTTTTCCGTCAGCCAGGGCATTGAAAATGGGTCGTGGATGGGTATTCCAGGATGACAATGACCCAAAGCACATGGCTAAGGCAACAAAGGAGTGGCTCAAGAAGAAGCACATTAAGGTCCTGGAGTGGCCTAGCCAGTCTCTAGACCTTAATCCCATAGAAAATCTGTGGAGGGAGCTGAAGGTTCGAGTTGCCAAACGTCAGCCTCGAAAACTTAATGACTTGGAGAAGATCTGCAAAGAGGAGTGGGACAAAATCCCTCCTGAGATGTGTGCAAACCTGGTGGCCAACCTCAAGAAACGTCTGACCTCTGTGATTGCCAACAAGGGTTTTGCCACCAAGTACCAAGTCATGTTTTGCAGAGGGGTCAAATACTTATTTCCCTCATTAAAATGCAAATCAATTTATAACATTTTTCACATGCCTTTTTCTGGATTTTTTTGTTGTTATTCTGTCTCTCACTGTTCAAATAATCCTACCATTAAAATTATAGACTGATCATTTCTTTGTCAGTGGGCAAACGTACAAAATCAGCAGGGGATCAAATACTTTTTTCCCTCACTGTAGACGTGTAAGTATTTCCAAATCATGTCCAATCAATTGAATGAACTCTCAAAATTACAATTGTTCATGGAGAAACAAATATACTTGATGTTTTGAGTCTATGTTGACGCTTAAATTATATTAAAATCAAATCAAAATTAAGTTTGGAAGAAAACGAACAATTTTAGATTTTTGAGTGTAATTCTCCTTTAATTAAGCATCTGACCTTTAAATATAGTGTGCCATATAATGTGATGGTTCTGTACTGCTGCTGCCCTCAGACACACAGCTAAAATGTCAAACCCTCTCCAGGGGGTAGATGCCAGTAGCAACACCTTGAGACTGAAGGGGTTTAAGGTGTGTACATTATGGCTGTGTGTGATCTCAATGTTTAAAGTAATTGTTGTAGGTTGTATGTAATCATTGTAGAAAATATTGTATTTTGTGAATTTGCTACTTTGTGCTTACAGAGCCATAACATGAGTAGATACTGTGACTGAACAGCGATATAACATCGAATAGTGACTTAAAAGTGATACAACATGGTACTGTGACTAACATGGTACAGTGATATAACATGGTACTGTAACATCATGGTACTGGATACAGCCCTTAGCAGTGGTATATTGGCCATATAGCACAACCCCGAAAGGTGCCTTATTGCTATTATAAACTGGTTACCAATGTAATTAGAGAACTAAAAATACATGTTTTGTCATACCCCAGTATCTCTACTTGCACATTCATCTACTGCACATCTACCATTCCAGTGTCTAATTGCTATATTGTAATTACTTCACCACCATGGCCTATTTATTGCCTTAACTCCTTTATCTTACCTCATTTGCACTCATTTGCAGAGTATCTTCAGAGTTCGTTCTGTTAGGTGACCTAAACTGGGATATGCTTAACACCCCGGCAGTCCTACAATCTATGCTAGATGCCCTCAATCTCACACAAATCATCAAGGAACCCACCAGGTACCCTCATAGATATTATCCTGACCAACTTGCCCTCCAAATACACCTCTGCTGTTTTCAATCAGGATCTCAGCGACCACTGCCTCATTGCTTGCATCCGCTATGGGCCCGCAGTCAAACGACCAACCCCTATCACTGTCAAACGCTCCCTAAAACACTTCTGCGAGCAGGCCTTTCTAATCAACCTGGCCCATGTATCCTGGCAGGATATTGACCTCATTCCGTCAGTCGAGGATGCCTGGTCGTTCTTTAAAAGCAACTTCCTCACAATCTTAAATAAGCATGCCCCTTTCAAAAAATGTAGAACTAAGAACAGATACAGCCCTTGGTTCACTCCAGACCTGACTGCCCTTGAACAGCACAAGAACATCCTGTGGCGGACTGCTATAGCATCGACTAGTCCCCGCGATATGCAACTGTTCAGGGAAGTCAGGAACCAATACCCGCAGTCAGTCAGGAAAGCAAAGGCTAGCTTTTTCAAACATACATTTGCATCCTGTAGCTCTAACTCCAAAAAGTTTTGGGATACTGTCAAGTCCATGGAGAACAATAGCACCTCCTCCCAGCTGCCCACTGCACTGAGGCTAGGTAACACGGTCACCACAGATAATCAAAAATAAAAAATTAAAAATTTCAACAAGCATTTCTCTACGGCTGGACATGCTTTCCTCCTGGCTACCCCAACAGCTCTGCAGCTACTTGTCCGAGCCTCCCCAGCTTTTCCTTCACCCAAATCCAGATAGCAGATGTTCTGAAAGAGCTGCAAAACCTGGACCCGTACAAATCAGCTGGGCTTGACAATCTGGACCCTCTCTTTCTAAAACTATCCGCCGCCATTGTTGCAACTCCTATTACCAGTCTGCTCAACCTCTCTTTCGTGTCGTCCGAGATCCCTAAAGATTGGAAAGCTGCCGCAGTCATCCCCCTCTTCAAAGGGGGTGACACTCTAGACCCAAATTGCTATAGACCTAAATCCATCCTGCTCTGCCTCTCTAAAGTCTTCGAAAGCCTAGTTAATAAACAGATCATTAACCACTTCGAATCCCACCGTACTTTCTCCGCTGTGCAATCCGGTTTCCGAGCTGGTCACGGGTGCACCTCAGCAACGCTCAAGGTACTAAACGATATCATAACCGCCATCGACAAAAGACAGTCCTGTGCAGCCGTCTTCATCGACCTGGCCAAGGCTTTCGACTCTGTCAATCACCACATTCTTATCGGCAGACTCAATAGCCTTGGTTTTTCAAATGACTGCCTCGTCTGGTTCACCAAATACTTTGCAGACAGAGTTCAGTGTGTCAAATCAGAGGGCCTGTTGTCCGGACCTCTGGCAGTCTCTATGGGGGTTCCACAGGGTTCAATTCTCGGGCCGACTCTTTTCTCTGTATGTATCAATGATGTCGCTCTTGCTGCGGATGATTCCCTGATCCACCTCTATCTGTCAGAGCAGCTCACAGATCACTGCACATAGCCCATCTATTAATAGCCCAACCAGCTACCTCATCCACTACCGTATTAATTTATTTATCTTGTTCCTTTGCACCCCAGTATTTTTACTTTTACTTTGCACATTCATCTACTGCACATCTACCATTCCTGTGTTAAATTGCTATATTGTAATTACTTCTCCACCATGGCCTATTTATTGCCTTACATTATCTTACCTCATTTGCACACATTGTATATAGATTTATTTTTTATTTTTCTACTGTATCATTGACTGTATGTTTGTTTACTCCAATGTGTAACTCTGTGTTGTTGTATGTGTCGAACTGCTTTGCTTTATCTTGGCCAGGTTGCAGTTGTAAATGAGAACTTGTTCTCAACTTGCCTACCTGTTTTTTGATAATACCTGTGGTATATGGTCTGATGTCAGCCAATCAGCATTCAGGGATTTAACCACCAAGTTTATAATGTGATAACAGATACAGTGACTTAACATAATTAATTTGGAGGTAAATGAATTTAAATGATAGTAATTGATCTGTAAAATGATTGTACCTCAAACAGTGGCACTGTGAACTTCTGTAATTGTCTTGAGTTTGTGATCAGTACTGTAAACTTCTGTTGTTGTCTCGTGTGTGTTATCAGTACTGTGAACTTCTGTTATTGTCTCTAGTGTGTGATCTTTAAACAGGAGACAGTTTGCATTATGTGGCATTAGTAAAGGAATTAGGAAACATGATTTATGATTGCAAGACATTCTTCATTTGAGCAAATTAGTTTCTGTTCCCTTGCCGAACAATCTCAGAGAACAAAAAGGCCTCACTAAACTGGAACTGTGGGACCCTGTTATTCAGACTCTGATTAAGCCACTGCTCCTAAATTAACATTAGATTTGAGTCCCAAATGGTACCCTATTCCCTATATAGTGCACTGCTTTTGACCAGAACCCTATCAAAAGTAGTGCAATATATAGGGAATATGGTGCTATTTGGGAAAGAGACTAGGGCTGGTTCTCTATTGATTCTACTGCGTTATCACTGTTAATCACACTGCTTGCCAGCCAATCAGGGTGGTAATAACTAAATAATGACTTTTTGTTTCATTGGTGCCTTTGATTGAGACAAAAACAAAAAGGAAACTCCGGAGGTATCGATCTGTGTTTGAAAATAATCTGTTGGAATTTATCTTTTTGCTGCCTGGCGCTCCAGGCTACTAGTTTAAGTGACGTGCTACTGAATCGCCTGGTGTGTGTCTATTCTCTATATAGCTTCTACGGCTCGGTCAAAAGGTAGTGCACTATTAAGGAAATAGGGTGCCATTTGGAACGTAAACCTTCTTTTTTTTTACCTTCCCTCTCCGTCATGGTTTACTTGAACAATGGACTTAGTATAACACGGCTGGTTAAACTGCTGGTTCATGAAGATGGGTTGGTTATGGGTGGGTTATGCTGGTTCATGAAGATGGGTTGGTTATGGGTGGGTTATGCTGGTTCATGAAGATGTGCTGGTTATGGGTGGGTTACTCTGGTTACTGAAGATGGGCAGGTTATGGGTGGGTTACTCTGGTTATTGAAGATGGGCTGGTTATGGGTGGGTTACTCTGGTTACTGAAGATGGGCTGGTTATGGGTGGGTTACGCTGGTTACTGAAGATGGGCAGGTTATGGGTGGGTTACTCTGGTTACTGAAGATGGGCTGGTTATGGGTGGGTTACTCTGGTTACTGAAGATGGGCAGGTTATGGGTGGGTTACTCTGGTTATTGAAGATGGGCTGGTTATGGGTGGGTTACGCTGGTTACTGAAGATGGGCTGGTTATGGTTGGGTTACGCTGGTTACTGAAGATGGGCAGGTTATGGGTGGGTTACGCTGGTTACTGAAGATGGGCAGGTTATGGGTGGGTTACTCTGGTTACTGAAGATGGGCTGGTTATGGTTGGGTTACGCTGGTTACTGAAGATGGGCAGGTTATGGGTGGGTTACGCTGGTTACTGAAGATGGGCTGGTTATGGGTGGGTTACTCTGGTTACTGAAGATGGGCTGGTTATGGGTGGGTTACTCTGGTTACTGAAGATGGGCTGGTTATGGGTGGGTTACTCTGGTTACTGAAGATGGGCTGGTTATGGGTGGGTTACTCTGGTTACTGAAGATGGGCTGGTTATGGGTGGGTTACTCTGGTTACTGAAGATGGGCTGGTTATGGGTGGGTTACGCTGGTTACTGAAGATGGGCTGGTTATGGGTGGGTTACTCTGGTTACTGAAGATGGGCTGGTTATGGGTGGGTTACGCTGGTTACTGAAGATGGGCTGGTTATGGGTGGGTTATGGTGGTCGTAGTTTGTGGGCCGGTGGCAGAGGTACAACATAATATGCCCGAGGGACATACTGCAGTGCATTCGGAAAGTATTCAGACACCTTTACCTTTTCAAATCAAATCAACGTTTATTTGTCACGTGCGCCGAATACAGGTGTAGACCTTACAGTAAAATGCTTACTTACAGGCTTTAACCAACAGTGCAAAATTTGTATATATATACACTGTATATAAACAAACAAACAAACAAACAAAAGGTATTAGTTGAACACTAGGTAAGTAAAGAAATAAAAACAACAAGTATATACAGTAGCTAGGCTGTAAAAGTAGCGAGGCTACATACAGACAACACAATTTGTTACATTACAGCCGTATTCTAAAATGGATTAAAAAAAAAAATCCTCATCAATCTACACACAATACCCCATAATGACATAACAAAAACAGTTTTTTATAAATTTTTGCACGTTTATTAAAAATTAAAAACTGAATTTATTTACAGAAGAATTCAGACGCTTTGCTATGAGACTCGAAATTGAACTTTGGTCAAGGAGGTGACCAAGGAGCCGTTGGTCACTCTGACAGAGCTCTAGAGTTCTTCTGTGGACATGGGAGAACCTTCCAGAAGGATAACCATCTCTGCAGCACTCCACCAATCAGGCCTTTATTGTAGAGTGGTCAGACGGAAGCCACTCCTCAGTAAAAGGCACACGACAGACCGCTTGGTGTTTGCCAAAAGGCACCTAAAGGACTCTACGACCATGAGTGTCTGTCTGTCTGTGTGTGTTTTTAAAGTTGGTCCTGTAAGGATCATCAGTGCAGTGCTTCGGAAGGCCCTCTGCCTGTTGCTGTTGGGACCATCTGCTTTGAGAGGCCAATCCATCTCTCCTGGGCTGCCTTTTAACAAGACATGGGGGGAGTAGAGGTGATGAGTACCCAAGATGGAGACTTCATCATACGGTCTTATATCTCCAAAGAGCCTATTAAAGGCTCTAGCAACATTCAATAACTGGCAGAAAAGCTGTAGTTATAGAAGTGTTTATTTCAAGCACTTTACATAAAGAAATATTTAAATGGCAATATTCTTGATGTTAAGAAATATTTACACTACCGTTCCGAAGTTTGGGGTCACTTAGAAATATCCTTGTTTTTGAAAGAAAAGCAACTTTTTTTTTGTCCATTAAAATAATATAAAATTGATAAGAAATACAGTGTAGACACTGTTAATGTTGTCAATGTGTAACGGTGTGCACTGAGAGTCGGGAAGCAAGTTCAGGGAGTGAGTGTTTTAATAAATAAATGCAACATAAAACAAAACAACGAACAACGCGCAGACTAAACACTGAAACAGAAACAATAACGCCTGGGGAAGAAACCAAATGGAGTGACATGTATAAGGAAGGTAATCAAGGAGATGACGGAGTCCAGGTTAGTCTAAGGATGCGGAGGTGCGCGTAATGATGGTGACAGGTGTGCGCCATAACGAGCAGCCTAGAGACCTAGAGGCCGGAGAGGGAAAGCACGTAAGAAAATACTATTGTAGCTGAAAACGGCTGATTTTTTATGGAATATCTACAGAGGCCCATTATCAGCAACCATCACTCCTGTGTTCCAATGGCACGTTGTGTTAGCTAATCCAAGATTATCATTTTAAAATGCTAAATGATCATTAGAAAACACATTTGCAATTATGTTAGCACAGCTGAAAATGGTTGTGCTGATTACAGGTGGGTTACTCTGGTTACTGAAGATGGGCAGGTTACAGGTGGGTTACATACTATTTAATGAAGCTTCCAGTTGAGGACTTGTGAGGTGTCTGTTTCTCAAACTAGACATTTTAATGTACTTGTCCTCCTGCTCAGTTGTGCACTGGGGCCTCCCACTCCTCTTTCTTTTCTGGTTAGAGCCAGATTGCGCTGTTCTGTGAAGGGAGAAGTACACAAAGCTGTACGAGATCTTTAGTTTCTTGGCAATTTCTTGCATGGAATAGCCTTCATTTCTCAGAACAAGAATAGACGGACAAGTTTCAGACGAAAGTCTTTGTTTCTGGCCATTTTGATCCTGTAATCAAACCCAGAAATGCTGATGCTCCAGATACTTAACTAGTCTAAAGAAGGCCAGTTTTATTGCTTCTTTAAATCAGAACAACAGTTTTCAGCTGTGCTAACATAATTTCTAAAGTGTTTTCTAATGATCAATTAGTCTTTTAAAATGATAAACTTGGATTAGCTAACACAATATGCCAGTGAAACACAGGAGTGATGGTTGCTCATAATGGGCCTCTGTACGCCTATGCAGATATTTAATAAAAAATCAGCCATTTCCAGCTACAATAGACATTTACAACATTAACAATGTCTACACTGTATTTCTGATCAACTTGATGTGATTTCAAAAACAAGGACATTTCTAAGTGACCCCAATCTTTTGAACTGTTGTGTTTATAGTTTTTATAGCTGCTTCAATTTAAGTAAATCTGCTTGAATGGCCCTGACTTATTGACACAGCAGTATATTCTAAATCATTCCGTTTTGAAATACAGTAGTTTCTGATCGACTTTATTTCAACAGCACTTGTTTGTGCATCATTGTTGTATAGTAAATAACACAGGCCAACAGTGATGCTAGTAGTACAGGATTGTTATAGCAAAGTGGCAAAGCAGAGGGATGTGAGGGGTTCAAGAGAATCTTTCACCCACTCTTTGATAGAAGACTGTTTTTAAATGTCTCTGGTCTTTTCCCAAACTACTCCTAGCCCCAAGGACAGACCCTTAACAAGCATGATGCTTTGACGATTGACTTGTGACGCAAGCCAAATTTACAGCCTGATTATTACCATTCACACATAGAAGCTATTCGGTTGGTCAAAAAATATCAGGATATTAGGTTTTTCAAAGACATTTGCTCATCCTTATTTTGGACTGTCCAGAGAGACCTACATGTGTGTGTTTAATGAGTAACCAGCTAAACTTTGATCCTAATGGCACAATTCCTTATGATCCTTTATGCACAGCCTTGCAGAGGGATCAAAGAAACACAGTTTTGCCAAGGGAAATAAAACATGTATTAATAAAAATGAGTTTGCCTTGAATGATATATTAACAGGGTGAAAATCATCCAATTTATTGATAAGTCGGGCAATGCCTGTAGTTCACAGACCATTTTTGTCATTCACAAGCAAAACTGCTCCAATAAATACTAAACTAATAGTTCTTTGTGCCAGAGAGAAAACATAACTTTTCTAGCCAACCCTAATGAGATGTTTTCAAAGTAAAAGTCACCCATCATTTGTAGGCTGTTCCATTCCAAACCTTGGGGGATGTCTTGTCTTTGACCACTATGAGATGATGGTTTAATATAAATCATCACGATCCGGCAATAAATCATCTGATGACTTTTATCTCCTTATACAACCGACATACAGCCTGTAACCTACAGTAAATCTTATAGACAAGCAAAACCAATAAAGATGAACATCTAGATTGAGAAGGAACAAACTAACCAATGAATGACCCTATAAAACACAGGTGTTGCTGCTGTATGAAAGCAGGAGATTAGGATGTTATCAGGATGCTAAATACCTGATAGATGAAAGAAGGAGATTAGGATGTTATCAGGATGCTAGCTACCTGACAGATGAAAGCAAGAGATCAGGATGTTATCTGGATGCTAGCTACCTGGTAGATGAAAGCAGGAGATTAGGATGTTAACAGGAATCTAGCTACCTGATAGATGAAAGCAGGAGATCAGGATGTTATCTGGATGCTAGCTACCTGGTAGATGAAAGCAGGAGATTAGGATGTTATCAGGAATCTAGCTACCTGACAGATGAAAGCAGGAGATCAGGATGTTATCAGGAATCTAGCTACCTGACAGATGAAAGCAGGAGATCAGGATGTTATCAGGAATCTAGCTACCTGATAGATGACAGCAGGAGACCAGGATGTTATCAGGATGCTAGCTACCTGATAGATGGAAGAAGGAGATTAGGATGTCATCAGGAATCTAGCAACCTGATAGATGAAAGCATGGGAGGGATCGGGATGTTATCAGGATGCTAGCTAGCTGTTGTGTTTCATGGTGCAGTATTCAGACTTCAATTTATGACAAGTTAAATCTGATGTTTGCATTTAATCTAATTTGTTTTGGTGGCAAGTCACTGCATAGGCAGACAGCTGGGAAACTCTTTACATAAGTTCACAAACAGATGCACTAGAATGAATAAATCCCTATTTTCTATGGCCATACAATTTCTAACAATTTACAAACTTTCATTTGTGACCTTATTGAAGAGGGGAGCTGTGCTTTTGATTCATTAGACTAGCATTCACATATGGAAGTTTCCCTCCCAAGTCCTAGGTCTGTCCCCATAAGAACTAAAATTACTGTAAGTTGTGAAAACTGAGCATCTGACAACTAGCAACATGAAGTCACCAAAAGCTAACGCAAATATCAGTAATGAAGGATCTCCTCAAGTGGTTACAGAAGATACAGTGCATTCGGAAAGTATTCAGACCCCTTGACTTTTATCCACATTTTGTTACGTAACAACCTTATTCTAAAATTGACAGTGCATGTCAGATCAAAAACCAAGGAATTGTTCGTAGAGCTCCGAGGCAGAATTGCGTTGAGGCACAGATCTGGGGAAGGGTACCAAAAAATGCCTGCAGCATTGATGGTCCCCAAGAACACAGTGGCCTCCATCATTCTTAAATGGAAGAAGTTATGAACCACCAAAACTCTTCATAGAGCTGGCCGCCTAGCCAAACTGAGCAATTGGGGGAGGTGACCAGGATCCTGATGGTCACTCTGACACTGCTCTATAGTTCCTCTGTGGAGATGGTTGTCTTTCTGGAAGGATATCCCATCTCTGCAGCACTCCACCAATCAGGTCTTTATGGTAGTGGCCAGACGGAAGCGACTTCTCAGTAAAATGCATGACAGCACGCTTGGAGTTGCCAAAAGGCACCTAAAGACTCCTGACCATGAGAAACAGGATTGTTTCTGGTCTGATGTAACCAAGATTGAACTATTTGGGCTGAATGCTAACTGTCACATCTGGAGGACACCTGGCAGCATCCCTACGGTGAAGCATAGTGGTGGCAACAGCATGCTGTGGGGATGTTTTTTAGCGGCAGGGACTGGGAGACTAGTCAAAATTGATGCAAAGATGAAAGTAGAAAAGTACAGAATGATCCTTGATGAAAACCTGCTCCAGAGCGTTCAGGACCTCAGACTGGGGCGAAGGTTCACCTTACAACAGGACAATGACCCTAAGCACACAGCCAAGACAATTCAGGAGTGGTTTCGGGACAAGTCTCTGAATGTCCTTGAGTGCTCAGCTAGAGCCCGGACTTCAACCCGATCGAACATCTCTGGAGAGACCTGAAAATTACTGTGCAAGAATTCTCCAAATCCAACCCGACAGAGTACATAAAAAGTATAAAATAATAGCCAATCAGCGTTGAGCTAAACTCAACTGTGAATTGTCATGGTGCACCAAAACAAATGTCAAGGGAAGCCAGTTTGGATTTGGCTTCACTCTTATCATGTAATCGACAGAAACTCCTTGAATCGGGCCTCCTGAGCGGCGCAGTGGTCAAAAGCACTGCATCGCAGTGCTAGCTGTGCCACTAGAGATCCTGGTTCGAGTCCAGGCTCTGCCGCAGCCGGCCGCGTCTGGGAGATCCATGGGATGTCGTACAATTGGCCCAGCATCGTCCGGGTTAGGGGAGGGTTTGGCTGGCAGGGATGTTCTTGCACTAGCGACACCTGTGGTGGGCCAGGCGCAATGCACGCTGACATTGTAGCCAGGTGCCCGGTGTTCCTCCAACACATTGGTGTGGCTGGCTTCCCGGTTCACTGGGCATTGTGTCAAGAAGCTTGGCTGGGTTGTGTTTCGGAGGATGCGTGGCTCTTGACCTTCACCTCTCCTGAGTCCATACAGGAGTTACAGTGATGGGACAAGACTGTAACTACTGAAACAACTTGAATTGTTGCATCTTGTTGTGTTGTTTTCTTCCAGTGGCTAGCTAGCTGGCTAAAATTGGCCCTTTTCTAAATTAGCCATGGATGGAGATAGAGATTTGGATTTTTATGATCCAACCAGAAAATACATTGTGCCCCTGGACTGAAAGGATGGAAGTTCAATATGTAGCTAGATGTAGAAAGCTAATGCTAACTAGCTAACGTTGCCCATGAAAGAAAGTTAGGCTAGCGAACAAGCATTTTAGCAAGGTAGCCTAGGACAACAAAAACTAAAAGTGTGTACTGTATGACAGTCATAGACTGTTTCATCAACATGAAAGAGAGGAGGATGGTGTTTATCAGAAGAAGGGTGAGTCAACATGAAAGAGAGGAGGAAGGTGTTTGTGTTTCTCTACAAGTAGGATGAATCAACATGTTTTTTCTACTTGCACGCACACACAGAAATCAGAACCATGGACAGCCACATGATAATTAGCATCCTAAATAGTTTTTGGAATATTTTAGTTGTCACTGTATTAAACTAGGCATATCTGATTTGATGATGCTGAAATGTTGAAGTTGAAATGGTGCTGGAACAGTGGAGGCAGTTCCTGGTGTTTCTTGCGACTTGCGGTAACTCTCTGTGGTTCTAAATCAATAGTTGTTTAGTTGTCCGACAATGTCGGGAAACATAAACTTTCTTGACCATGCTGTAGGTCATGAAACTGTTTGCTACATGTAATATGCTTTATGGACTTCCACGGACAGAGGTTGCTCTCCGGTATTGTGATTAATACTTCTTAGGGATAGACCCCTTTTTTTCAATTTTCGCTTAAATTACATACCCAAATCTAACTGCCTGTAGCTCAGGCCCCGAAGCAGGGATATGCATATTCTTGGTACCATTTGAAAGGAAACACTTTGAAGTTTGTATAAATGTTAATTGAATGTAGGAGAATATAAAACAATAGATCTAAAAGAAGAAAATACAAAGAAAAAAACAACCTGTGTTTTTTTACCACCATCTTCTGTTATAGCCATCACTCTGGTTGTAATTCCAATACTGTCCACAAGATGGAAGCAGTGTATGTGCAACGTTTCAGACGGATAACTTGTGTGACTGATCCTCAAGACTTTTAGTGTGAAGTCCCCAGGTACATTTGGGCAAATCGCAGACACTCGCATTCATATTCCATTTTTCTGCAAAAATATCTATCTGTATTCTTGGACTTTTATTTAGCTTTTCCAGAATTAGTAGCCATATTATAAGTTCAACATTTGCAAAACAACCAGTTTTCATAACTTCATAACTCTGAATATCCTTATAATTTTTGTTCAAAATGAAAAGGCATGCAGTCGTACAAGGTTAGAAGCTACATTTTATGACATATACATGGTTTGTTTGACCCCGATTGGTGCTTATTTGACAAAGATACAGTCGTTCAAGTGATGGCCCCGTGTCATCGGCGTGCCATGAAGGCGTTGCTCTCTGACCAAATAAGTTGTCCTATAGGATATACTACACCCCTAATGAAATAGTGAAGTCTTGTTACCTTCTAGGATCTCTGAGGAATAGATACGAACATGATTTGACTCGTTGAAACAATGTTTAGGGTGAGATATTCACAGATTCCTTTCTTTGCAAATTGAACGAGTGGAAATACAAAATCGATCGTGCATGCTATATGGACCTTTTTAGGATATGAAAAATAATTTTATCTAACAAAACGACACTTAATGTGTCTCTGGTACCCTTTGGATGATAAATCAGAGCAAGATTTCAGAATGTAAGTACACATTTCACCTTCAGAGGTGAATTTATCAAACCTATTGAGGTGAAAAAACTGTTTTGTTGTTCGGAGCTCTCCTCAAACAATAGCATGGCATTTCTTCGCAGTAATAGCTACTGTACATTTAACAGTGCAGTTATATTAACAAGAATTTAAGCTTTCAGCCGATTTAAGACACTTCTATATACCGATATTTGTTGTTACTCTAAAATCTGCGATCTTGACATTACGCGCTGCATGATTTACAACTGTCCCGTTGACGGAACGCCGATCCTTACAAAGGTGTGGTTGAATTTATTCTGCCACTGTGTCTTCTTATTGTCTTGGCCTTAGGCCTATATATCAAGGTGTCAAGGAATATGAACTACGAGGTTATAGAACAAACAATCCAATTATCACAACACATAGGTTGTAATATGGCTTTTTTTCTGGCTTGGCTTTCCCAGCGGTTTTACCAACGCACAGCTACTGTCTAAATGTCTCCATATTATAGCCCCTTCCACCCTATTAAAGCTCCTTCCTCCTATTAAAGCCCCTTCCATCATATTAAAGCCCCGTCCGCCCTATTAAAGCTCCGTCCGCCCTATTAAAGCCCCTTCCATCATATTAAAGCCCTGTCCGCCCTATTAAAGCCCCTTCCATCATATTAAAGCCCCGTCCGCCCTATTAAAGCCCCTTCCATCATATTAAAGCCCTGTCCGCCCTATTAAAGCCCCTTCCACCCTATTAAAGCCCCTTCTGCCATATTAAAGTCCCTTCCGCCCTATTAAAGCCCCTTCCGCCCTATTATAGCCCCTTCCGTCATATTAAAGCCCCTTCCGTCATATTAAAGCCCTTTTAAAGCCCCTTCCGTCATATGTATTATATGCAAAAGTATTTTAAGCAATACCGTACAATATTTCATTAAAAAAACTGGAGAAATTTACTGCGGAGTCGTAAAAATTGGTATTGCCAGAGAGGCACAATGCATGTTCAATAAAACAATATGAGATCATAAATGGTGAGTAGCATCTTGGAGGCAGATTAAATGAAAATCAGGGAATCACTCATGCCTGTAATAATCTACTTTGACAGATCGTGATAAAAGTGTGCAAGCCAGCTCCTATAATTCACTCTGTCTTTCACATTACATGTGATGGCCTTTTCTCCAGAAACACACCTCGACATTATCACAAGTAACAGAGAAGACCTTGGATTCGTCCCAAATGGGACAGAGGCTTGGGACAGAGGCTTTATCCAGTAGATTAATAATTCCCCTACAGAGCAACACTGGTTTAAGTAATACACTGACTATTGCCAATAAGGTACGGAACATGCCACGGGAACCACTTTACTGTAGCCACATCTCTAAAGGTGTGTTTTAAGCTTTCAATGGTCAAGAAATATAAATGTAGACGTAAATTGATGAAATACATTGTTCAATGCATGTTTAATACTTTACATCTGAAAGAGGTTGATGCTTCAATGTCATCCAATTTGTCTATGCTGTGCAAAATAAAGAAAGTCAATATTTCTAAGCCTAATGCTTGGTCCTCAGTCAACTCAGTTAGTGTGTAAAGCATGGCTCTTGCAACACCAGGATAGTGGGTCCATTTCCGGGGCCACCTATAAATAAGAAATGTATTCCCCAGTGGAGGCTCCTCAGAGGAGGAAGGGGAGGACCATCCTCCACAGTAAGATTTCATAAAAATAACATGCTGAAACATTAAAACATTTATCCTTTTTAGATAAAACTAAATATACTCATATGTCACAAAATAATTGATTAAAATACACTATTTTGCAATGAAGGTCTACAGTAACTTCAACAGCACTCTGTAGGGTAGCACCATGGTGTAGCCGGAGTACAGCTAGCTTCCGTCCTCCTCTGGCTACATTGACTTCAATACAAAACCTAGGAGGCTCGTAGGCTTCACCTGTCACGACTTCGATCCACCTTTCATTTTCCATTTGTTTTGTCTTGTTTTCCCACACACCTGGTTTTCATTTTCCCTCATTACTGTTGTCTATTTTAACCCTTTGTTTCCCTCATGTCTGTGTGGGGAAGTGTTTGTTGACATGCCGGTTGACGCTGGGTTTGTTGGTTTTCACTTGTACTTTGTGCTGCCTTACTTGGTTTTGGGCATTTGTTTTATGACGTGGTTGCATTCTGTAATTTTAAACATTGCCTGAGTAAATTACTTAGTCCACTCATCTCTGATCTCCTGAGCCTGACTTACCTACACCACCTACATCCACCGCATGACATCACCCCCTTCCATAGACATACATAGTAATTATAACTACTTCCGGACGACTTCCTAAAACCAATCAAAGCTTTTGCAGAATGAACTGACATGTTGTCCTTCCAGTCATAGAATTAGAATCAGATAATGAACCTAGTATGTTGTATTGGGATTGTGCCACAGAGCATTATGTGTGTTCTATGTGTTGAGAAGCTTGGTGACATTGTTGGATAGAGATTAAAACTTCTTCAGGATCAGTGTTTCCCCCACGGGACGGTTGAGCTAATGTAGGCTAATGCGATTAGCATGAGGTTTTAAGTAACAAGAAAATTTCCCAAGACATACAGTGCCTTGCGAAAGTATTAGTGGTGTTTTTCCTATTTTGTTGCATTTCAACCTGTAATTTAAATGGATTTTTATTTGGATTTCATGTAATGGACGTACACAAAATAGTCCAAATTGGTGAAGTGAAATGGAAAAAAATACTTGTTTCAAAAAATTCAAAAACGTAAAAGTGGTGCGTGCATATGTTTTCACCCCCTTTGCTCTGAAGCCCCTAAATAATATCTGGTGCAACCAATTACCTTCAGAAGTCATGTAATTAGTTATATAAAGTTCACCTGTGTGCAATCTAAATGTCACAATCTCAGTATATATACACCTGTTCTGAAAGGCCCCAGAGTCGGCAAAACCACTAAAGCAAGAGGTACCACCAAGCAAGCGATACCATGAAGACCAAGGAGCTCTCCAAACAGGTCAGGGACAAAGTTGTGGGGAAGTACAGATCAGGGTTGGGTTATACATATTTTTATCAGAAACTTTGAACATCCCACAGAGCACCATGAAATCCATTATTAAAAAATTGAAAGAATATGGCACCAGAACAAACCTGCCAAGGGAGGGCAGCCCACCAAAACTCACAGACCAGGCAAGGAGAGCATTAACCAGAGAGGCAACAAAGAGACCAAAGATAACCTTGAAGGAGCTGCAAAGCTCCACAGCAGAGATTGGAGTATCTGTCCACAGGACCACTTTAAGCCATACACTCCACAGAGCTGGGCTTTACAGAAGAGTGGGCAGAAAAAAGCCATTGCTTAAAGAAAGAAACAAGCGAACATGTTTGGTGTTCGCCAAAAGGCATGTGGGAGACTCCCCAAACATATGGAAGAAGGTACTCTGGTCAGGAAAACAATATGTCTGGCGCAAACCCAACACCTCATCACCCCGAGAACACCATTCCCACAGTGAAGCATGGTTTTGGCAGCATCATGCTGTGGGGGTGTTTTTCATCAACAGGGACTGGGAAACTGGTCAGAATTTAAGGAATGATGGATGTCGCTAAATACAGGGAAATTCTTGAGGGAAACCTATTTCAGTGTTCCAGAGATTTGAGACTGGGACGGAGGTTCACCTTCCAGCAGGACAATGACCCTAAGCATACTGTTAAAACAACACTTGAGTGGTTTAAGGGGAGTCTAGAACCTTGCACATAAACTGCTGCCATCTAGTGGCTAAAATCTAAATTGCGCCTGGGCTGGAATAATACATTATTGCTTTTCTCTTGCATTTCAAAGACGATTGTTTTTTCTTTTACCAGATCTAATGTGTTACAGTTGAAGTCGGAAGTTTACATATACCCTAGCCAAATACATTTAAACTCAGTTTTTCACAATTCCTGACATTTAATCGTAGTAAAAAGTCCCTGTCTTAGGTCAGTTAGGATCACCACTTTATTTTAAGAATGTGAAATGTCAGAATAATAGTAGAGAGAATTATTTATTTCAGCTTTTATTTATTTCATCACATTCCTAGTGGGTCAGAAGTTATACATACACTCAATTAGTATTTGGTAGCATTGCCTTTACATTGTTTAACCTCTTAGCGCGCCGATCCCTTTAGCGGGATCGTTTCAGAGCAAACATAACGCCAAATTCAAAATACATATTCGTAATACATATTCGTAATATTTAACTTGATATACAAGTGTTGCATAGTGTTGCATAGCCATCAAAAGCTCTGCTTCTTGGCAATATCACTGCGTTGTCAGATTTTAAAAGGCTTTACGGCGAAAGCACTACATTTGATTGTTTGAGGCTAGTACCTCACATATTTTCCACATTAGCATAAATTCATATCCAGCTCGGTTCTCAAAATATCCATATCACAGCTAATATAAATCGCTTACCTTTCAAATAACTTCTTCTGAGGTCTTCCCAAGTGTCCAAACAAGATAATCCATGGTTCTTTTGTTAGAAAAAGTAAATAATTATATCCATAAATATCCGTTGTTTTTGGCACGTTCGTTCAGCTACTCCACCAAGCATTGTCAGTCTACTCACTCGCTTTACAGTGAAGGGATCGCGTTCAAATTATACCTCTCATCTTTTTCACAAACAAATCAAATATCATTAATAATGCATCCTTATGTATTCTTTTATGAATAATAGCGATCATATTTTACAAGAACGGTAAGTGAAACGTTAAAAGACTAAAAGAAAGTTGGTCGCGCTGGCGCGCTTCACGTTCGTGAACGTGCACGCCTGTTTACCTTTTTTCCCTACCGGTAGTAATTCTCTCTCTAAGGATCTGGTCAGAGCTTTTTCCTCCATACCCTTTCCAGAGACTGTTGACATCTAGTGGAAGCCATAAGTACTGCAACCTCGGTCCTATTCCCCATAGAAAAATATTACATGGGCTTCAAAATGAGAGGAGAGCAACAGAAAAATAAATTCGGACAGAAATCTCTCTGGTTTTTGCCTGCTAAATCTGTTCTGGAATAGCCACAGACTATATCTTAATGGTTTTATAAACTTCAGAGTGTTTCCTATCCAATAGTACTAAATATGTAAATATCCTAGTTTCTGGCCATGAGTGGTAGGCATTTAACTTTGGGCACGTCAGACAGGCGAAAATTTGGAAAATGGGACCCTAGCTGGAAGAGGTTAACTTGGGTCAAACGTTTTGGGTAGCCTTTCACAAGCTTCCCACAATAAGTTGGGTGAATTTTGGCCCATTCCTCCTGACAGAGATGGTGTAACTGAGTCAGGTTTGTAGTCCTCCTTGCTCGCACACACTTTTTCAGTTCTGCCCACAAATGTTCTATGGGATTGAGGTCAGGGCTTTGTGATGGCCACTCCAATACCTTGACTTTGTTGTCCTTAAGCCATTTTGCCACAACTTTGGAAGTATGCTTGGGGTCATTGTCCATTTGGAAGACCAATTTGCAATCAAGCTTTAACTTCCTGACTGATGTCTTGAGATGTTGCTTCAATATATCCACATAATTTTCCTCCCTCATGATGCCATCTTTTTGTGAAATGCACCAGTCCCTCCTGCAGCAAAGCACCCCCCCAACATGATGCTGCCACCCCCGTGCTTCACGGTTGGGATGGTGTTCTTCGGCTTGCAAGCCTCCCCCCTTTTTCCTGCCAAACAGTTCTATTTTTGTTTCATCAGACCAGAGGACATTTCTCAAAAAAGTAAGATCTTTGTCCCCATGTGCATTTGCAAACGTGTGGCCTTTCAGGTTATGTCGATATAGGACTTGTTTTACTGTGGATATAGATACTTTTGTACCTGTTTCCTCCAGCATCTTCACAAGGTCCTTTGCTGTTGTTCTGGGATTGATTTGCACTTTTCGCCACAAAGTACGTTCATCTCTAGGAGCGTCTTCTTCCTGAGCGGTATGACGGCTGCGTGGTCCCATGGTGTTTATACTTGCATACTATTGTTTGTACAGATGAACGTGGTACCTTCAGGAGTTTGGAAATTGCTCCCAAGGATAACCCAGACTTGTGGAGGTCTATAAAAAAAAATCTGAGGTTTTGGCTGATTTCTTTTGATTTTCCCATGATGTCAAGCAAAGAGGCACTGAGTTTGAAGGTAGGCCTTGAAATACATCCACAGGTACACCTCCAATTGACTCAAATTATGTCAATTAGCCTATCAGAAGCTTCTAAAGCCATGACATCATTTTCTGGAATTTTCCAAGCTGTTTAAAGGCACAGTCAACTTAGTGTATGTAAACTTCTGACCCACTGGAATTGTGATACAGTGAAATAATCTGTCTGTAAACAATTGTCTGAAAAATCACTTGTGTCATGCACAAAGTAGATGTCCTAACCGACTTGCAAAAACTATAGTTTGTTAACAAGAAATTTCTGGAGGGGCTGAAAAACTCGTTTTAATGACTCCAACCTTAGTGTATGTAAACTTCCGACTTCAACTGTAAATTCTCCTACATTAATTTCACATTTCCACAAACTTCAAAGTGTTTACTTTCAAATGGTATCAATAATATGCATATCCTTGCTTCAGGGCCTGAGCTACAGGCAGTTAGATTTGGGTATGTCATTTTAGGAGAAATTTGAAGAAACAAAAGGTCAGATCCATAATTAAGAGTGTAGAGTGATAATTTAGCATTTTTAGGATATTATTCCATTCAAATTAGTTTTTTCAAATTACTGGAGATGGAGGAAGTATATTATAAATAGTTTTTGGGGTTTTAGAACTTTATTTTTGTGTCCAGTTAGTGTCATTTATTTTAATTTGCCTTGCTAACTTCAGGAGCTAGCAGGCTAACGTTACCAGCGTGAGTGTGCAGTTTTCTCCGCCAGAATGGCCAAGGCTGCCAAAAATGTTTTGGACTTTTTTGTTGAAGAACCACTTTCATTCTCTGGGGTACACGGAAAAAGGTGAGAATTAAAAATGAGGGTCGACCTCTGCCTGAGATCAGTTTCATGAAGAGGGATGAAAATGTGAGGGCATTCAATTACAACTGGTATCAAAAGTATAGCTAGTTAACAGGGAGCCTTTTGTCAAGCCGTCGGTATTGCTGTCCTTGCCTGCATTTTGGAAAGTCTGCGCCTTGGCCAAAAGGTGGGTACAGTGACCTGAAGAACATCGACCGTTCAGCTGAACGGCCCAAAAAAAATCAGGGAGCAAATAAATGCCCACTTCAGATTCAAGCTTCTGGGAAAAAGATGCATCGATTATGAAGCGTTAGATGACACGACGAGAGGGAAAGTGTCGCCAACAAGGGCAACTAGAAGGAGCTTGCAGAGGTAATTGCTATGACGCTTTACTTGCTGAACATATCGGACTTTCAACCCTTTTTTTCTGGGATGTCGATTCCCAGAAATGATTTGATAGCTTCCATCGCATATCATCCATTAAAAGTTAGATTAAAGAGAGAGGTTGACGCGGCGCATTTTCGCTCTACTTTCCTCCAGTATTTATTTAGCAAAGATTTTTTTTTTTTTTTAAACAGGCAAGTCAGTTAAGAACACATTCTTGTTTACAATGACGGCCTACACCAGCCAAACCCGGACGACGCTGGGCCAATTGTGCGCTGCCCTATGGTACTCCCAATCCGGTTGAAATACAGTCTGGATTCGAACCAGGATGTCTGAAATGCAGTGATTTAGACCGTTGCGCCACCCAGGGCTCCATTTGAATACATATTCAATGCGGACGACACCAGCAAAAACTCATGACATAAATGTTGCAGCAGCCTAGGCTACAGCTAAACACCAGAACTCTGACATGCTGTATGGGATGAAAACGAGACTGTATCAGTCTGACCAACTATAGGCTACTAATAGAAGCAGCTGTCCATCTTTTTATTTTATTTTTTTATCTTTATTTTACTATGCTACGTGGCCCGAGTGGTTAAGGTGATGGACTAGAAATCCATTGGGATCTTCCCGCGCAGGTTCGTATCCTGCTGTCAACGAGTATGCATCTTTTTTTGTGGGGCGGCAGGTAACCTAGTGGTTAGAGCGTTGGACTTGTAACCGGAGGGAAGTTCGAATCACCGAGCTGACAAGGCAAAAATCTGTCGTTCTGCCCCTGAACAAGGCAGTTAACCCACTGTTCCCCCGAGTGGATGTCGATTAAGGCAGCCCCCCCGCACCTCTCTGATTCAGAGGCGTTGGGTTAAATGTGGAAGACACATTTCAGTTGAAGGCATTCGGTTGTACAACTGACTAATAATGGTGACTTTTACTTTACCCTGGCGCCCCAGGGTAAACTAATTCGTAATGTATTTATAGTCCATTTGTGTGTCAGGAGAAAATGTTAATCAAATGTAGTTTAAATTCAAAATTGAGCTGGCTAGGCTGTCTATACTTTTTTTTAATTCAAAATAATTAACTGAAATTAATCAATCAACATAATAGTGATGACAGATGTGAGTAAATGTTTTAAAAGGCCTACAGTTGCAAACATGCATAAAACAAGCTCAGCCCTGTGAGCTCTATTGTCTATCAGTTGTTGTCTCTGGGTAGAGGTAATCCCCCTCCTAATCTCATCTAAATATAATATATATGAACAAATATAAGGTAGCTGCAGTTTGACAAGGTTTTCACCCCCACCCCCTTTTTTTTTTAGGAATTTCTTAAAACCATGTGACCTGATTAGGGAAAACTGGTCCCATCATAGCCCATATAAAACCGCTTTACAGCTGATAAATCACGGTCGTACCTTTATAGGGTACAGAGTTTTCCTAGATAGGTTAACATAAGGAAAAACTCCAGTCCAAAAGGGGTTAAAAAATTGCCCCACCGCTCTGCGACCTATGGTGCCACCATTCTGCTTGCAGTTGCCATCAGGTATGTGGACAATCAGGGCTTTATTCAGGAACGTTTCTTGATGTGTCAAGTGGGCGAGAAGCGCAGTCTGTGTTTGATTTCGGGAATTCGGAGATGTCTGTGTTTAACTTTAAACTCATTGTCAAAAGACACAGCTGTAATGAAATGTATATGCTATTTGTATGTGATGACCACTACCATTGTCAACTCTCTCCTGACATGAACTGAAGCCATGTTGCATGTGCCCGCTCATCCACTGTTCCATTGAACGTACCCTCTCCAAGCACTGTGAGTAACCCTATCAATTTTCTTGCATTATTGTATGTAGAGTCAATCACATACACAAACACAATCACATTATTACACATCAGTGATTTTCCTCCCTCCTTGCTTAGACAAAAGAGCTAAGAATGAGTTAGTCCAACTGTGTAGCGTGTTGTGTTATTGTTTTTTTGTCTTCCCATTCAAATCCTGTCCTGCACTGGTCAAGCCTCTGAACACCTCAACTCACCTCAATGCCTCATACCCTCATTCAATCACTGCTGTGATCCCTTTCCAACACGGTAGGTCACTTTGGCTAAAAGTGTCTGCTAAATTAAATATATTATATATTGTATTGTAACGCTTGAATCTCAGGCAGCAATCTGAGGATCAGTCATAGACGTTGGGACAAGGAGGAGGAGGAGTCGTCGAGGTGGCTAGAGTAGCGTGCTAGCCTGTTCAACAATTTACAAGGATGTGTGGGATCATTCAGGCATTGTAACACATGTTTTGAATCTAAACAGCCACTCCTGTCCTCTTCATTCTATGCCCGGAGGTATCTCAGCCGTTATTTGTTTCCATGGCAACTTTTTACACCATAGGTTTGCCTATTGTCACTTATGTGTTTTGTGCTTGTCCATCTAGCTCCAGCAGAACCTTTTGATGTCATTCAAAACACTTCTAACAAGATGATAGCAGGTGGACAGAGGGACTGTGCATCGTGTAAGTGCCATAGTTACCAGAACCCTGTCCACAGGTGCAATCATCTCTCAATATGAAATGTAATGGCGATTTTTCTAAAGATGTAACACTCCTAAAAAGGACTTTGTCTGCAAGCATCAACTTGAGGCTAATTGGCCATCTTGTTTGACAGGGCAGTAAGGAAGCTAAGATAACTCCAACAAGTAAGTCAGACAGTCTACAGTAGAGTTGTTACAAAACACAATTCCTTTAATAATTTATACTCCTCCTCTTCTTATACCTCTTCTTCTTCTTCTTCTTCTTCTTCTTTTCTACTTCTCCTCCTTCCTCTCTTCTTCTCCTCCTCTTTTCTTCTTCTTCGCCTCCTCCTTTTCTTCTTCTCCTTCTACTACTTCTTCTTCTTCTACTACTTCTTCTTCTCCTTCTACTACTTCTTCTTCTCCTTCTACTTCTTCTCCTTCTACTACTTCTTCTTCTTCTACTACTTCTGCTTCTCCTTCTACTACTTCTTCTTCTCCTTCTACTATCTTCTTCTTTCTTCACAGAACTGTTAACAATAAGCATGTTGATATTTCGCACCATGTCTGTCTGTCTGTCTGTACATCTGTCTTGGCCACAGAGGGAATTCAAGTGAGGTGATGACATACCTCCCAATCATAAAAAGCCCTCACAGAGAAAGGTATTATTTGTTCTCATTCAGTGGAACCTCTTCATGCTGATTACTAAGTGACTCATCATTTTGTGGAAGATTGGCTGCCAGGGCCATCTTACATTTGGAGATATTGTGTGAACAGACTACTTAGAGACTACAGAGGTATGGTGCAGATGAATATACCCACATGAAGCACTTTGTGGTAGGCCTTTCTAGAAGCATCAAAGCAGTCATGAATTTAAATGTTGAAATATCTCTGAAATGTTTTCGAAGTCATGCCCCCCTCCATCCTTTTCCTAAATAAGTATATTTAACACATGTATGTTGTTAGAATTTAAATATCACAAACAGAACTACAGAAGAAGTATCGGTCCATCATTTCTGAAATCACAGAGGTACAGAGGTGCAGATGAATAGGTCCACATGAAGCAATAGCTTGGTTCAATTCCTGATAGGCAGACCTTTCTATAACTAGAATGACAGCAGAACCCTATGCTTCT
The DNA here is from genome assembly GCA_030435695.1 of Brachymystax lenok tsinlingensis. Classification (NCBI taxonomy): domain Eukaryota; kingdom Metazoa; phylum Chordata; class Actinopteri; order Salmoniformes; family Salmonidae; genus Brachymystax; species Brachymystax lenok. Next base: position 36,576,693 of record CM059784.1, read on the forward strand.
AGAACTCTTCCCATCGTTCCTGGAATCCCAGTCCCTTATGACAGCAGAACTTTATGGTTCTAGAACTCTACCCATCGTTCCAGGAATCCCAGTCCCTTATGACAGTAGAACTTTATGGTTCTAGAACTCTACCCATCGTTCCAGGAATCCCAGTCCCTTATGACAGTAGAACTTTATGGTTCTAGAACTCTACCCATCGTTCCAGGAATCCCAGTCCCTTATGACAGTAGAACTTTATGGTTCTAGAACTCTACCCATCGTTCCAGGAATCCCTGTCCGTTATGATTTGCTCGTCTTTTAGTCAAACTCCTCCAAAAGTACAATACATCTACAAGTTACTTTATAGCGCTTTTGAATGGATGGCCCAATAGTAGGGATTTGTGGATGTAACCATATACATTTATTTCCCACAATTTATTCAATATGGATCCTTTCCTGAAAAACTGGACTCACAATATAAAAGGCAAATTGGCTGCTCTAAGACGGGCTCTTATGTTGAAATGCTCTAATGTTTCTTCTCAGAAATTTTAAGTATGAGGTATCTAAGACGTGACCAGATGTTAATGATATGATTCCATCATACTGGAATAGAAAACATGATGAACAAGCTCTATATTCAATCTGATCACCCCTTTTCAACTATGCACACCTTTCACGGTAAACGCTGCATATGTTTGCTCATTAATGTAATGCGGTCCGGATTAAATCTAAGTCTTAGTGGTTTATTTTGAGAGGAAATGTCATTCATTATTATACCAACACAATACTAGATATTTACAGTATGACTGCCTCAAACATCAGCAATGTGATGAATCAACCATAGAAATAGAATTTCTAGAACGAATAAAAGCCCCTCAGACCACAGCAATTTGATTTGATTTAATTAGATTTATTAGGATCCCCGTTCACCGACAGCAATGGCGACTGCTAGTCTAACAGGGGTCCGACGAATAATGAGAAAAAAATACATTACAGACAAAATACTTTACAAGTTGTGTGTGCATCTATCAGTTACACATACATGTCAGTACATGGACCATTCTAGAGATTCTATTTCTATGGCCCCCGCTGTTAACCTAGATAGGGTGTCCTACTGCTTGATTTCCTGGCGCAAAAAAAAGCGAGGGATTACACAGGGCGTTGAACAAAGTTATTTTTTGATTGGTCTGACAAGGCCTCTAGAAGGAAGTAGCCGGTCAGCTCATCTCCCATTGTTACCATGTCAGGTCCGGTAAATGCTAGACAGGGGATTCTGTGATCATTTTTTTTTCTTCTTCATTGGAGGGAATCCATTCTCACTCAAACAAAAGACTGTGTCCCAAATGATACCCTATTCCCTATAATGTGTACTATATAGTGTACTACTCTCGGTAAAAAATAGTGCACTCTATAGGAAATGGGGTGCTATTTGGGACATATCCATACTACATTAGGAACAGTCAATCTGGGATGGTTCCAAGGTCACCAGAGAGAAGCTGTAGAGCTCAACTTTAAAACATCTGCGCAGCTTTCAAAGAAGGAAACATTTTAAATGTTGTGCCACGTACCAGGTGTACCTTTTTATCGTTTTGGGTTATGAATTTGCTTATAAAGGAATTTGTAAAGCATATAAACTGGAGACAGGTAAAATACAGCAGTCTGAAGCTGTGTCAGACCAGGCAGACTAGGGAATACTAATACAAAAGAACAGCTGGTCCTGTACATAGAAATATTCTCTATTAGACGTAAACTGTTCTGCTTTGTCCTAAAATCTGGAAAATCAATAGGGTTAAATGGACAAGATGGCATGAAAAATGAGGAGAGCAATTTTAATTGACATGCTACTAGCTAAATAAAAGTCATTGTTATAAACCGTCTATTTGTCAAAGTCGTATGAAGATAAAATCATATTTTCCCTCTGAAAATGTAGAGGAATATGTAGGCGTATAATAAAGTCAGCCATTACCTTTTCAGATGAATATTCTGAAACAATATTTATTGACTATGCATTAGCCACCTACAAATCTTACTAATGAAACCTTTGGCCTTTGTTTTGCTATGCACCAACGTCCTCAAGTGGACCAACAAATGATAGGTTGTTGTATCTATTATCTTGGCGACAATAGTGGAAAGGATGTGTGTGAGCGTGCCTGTGCAAGCATGCCCATGTGAGCAAGCCTGTGTGGACATGGATTGTTTGTGCTGGCCATTGATCCTGGTTGTATCAATTGTTGAAGTAGGAGGTTTAAGTCTGTTCCTAGTCCTCTGGGTCATTGGCTCCAGGAAAGGCTTTAAGGTCCCTGTCGTCTTAGACTGTTGTCCCTTTGTTGCCAAACCAATCCTTGAAAGGACTTATTAATCGCCTCAGTAAACGGTTTCAAATCAGGTATTTGTAACGTCAGCAGAACTCTGCAATCCATAGTAAACATTGATAAAACAAAACAAAATACACTGCTGATTGTGCCTTTATTAAGGAGTTCTACAGTTGTGCGTAATATCACCTGGTTCCTGGTGAGAGAGAACTTTCTGTTCACAAGATGTTTGGACTAATCTCCCCTATGCCTGTAATACCTCAATGTATCTCCTCTGTGTAATACCTCCATGTATCTCCTCTGTGTCATACCTCCATGTATCTCCTCTGTGTCATACCTCCATGTATCCTCTCTGTGTGATACCTCCATGTATCTCCTTTGTGTCATACCTCCATGTATCTCCTCTGTGTCATACCGCCATGTATCCTCTCTGTGTGATACCTCCATGTATCTCCTCTGTGTCATACCTCCATGTATCTCCTCTGTGCCATACCGCCATGTATCCTCTCTGTGTGATACCTCCATGTATCCCCTCTGTGTGATACTGCCATGTATCTCCTCTGTGTGAAAACCCCATGTATCCCCTCTGTGTGATACCTCCATGTATCCCCTCTGTGTGATACTGCCATGTATCCCCTCTGTGTCATACCGCCATGTATCCCCTCTGTGTGATACCGCCATGTATCCCCTCTGTGTGATACCGCCATGTATCCCCTCTGTGTGATACCGCCATGTATCCCCTCTGTGTGATACCGCCATGTATCCCCTCTGTGTGATACCTCCATGTATCCCCTCTGTGTGATACTGCCATGTATCCCCTCTGTGTGATACTGCCATGTATCCCCTCTGTGTGATACTGCCATGTATCCCCTCTGTGTGATACCGCCATGTATCCCCTCTGTGTGATACCTCCATGTATCCCCTCTGTGTGATACCTCCATGTATCCCCTCTGTGTGATACTGCCATGTATCCCCTCTGTGTGATACTGCCATGTATCCCCTCTGTGTGATACTGCCATGTATCCCCTCTGTGTGATACCGCCATGTATCCCCTCTGTGTGATACTGCCATGTATCCCCTCTGTGTGATACTGCCATGTATCCCCTCTGTGTGATACTGCCATGTATCCCCTCTGTGTGATACCTCCATGTATCCCCTCTGTGTGATACCTCCATGTATCCCCTCTGTGTGATACTGCCATGTATCCCCTCTGTGTGATACCGCCATGTATCCCCTCTGTGTGATACTGCCATGTATCTATCGATCTTCTTCCACAGAACACAGTGATAATGAGGAATATGGCCTTAGGCTGGAGGAAGTGCAGAGCTCTGTATGTATGTGGGGTTGGTAGGGGGCTTAGGGATGGGTCTAGACAGGGGTCCATTAACCCATGGGAGAGCCCAGCTAGACAGGACCCTAAAAGCTTCAGTTCGGCTGGCGCCTAGCCAAAGTGCTTGCTTTCTCCCTTAAAATACATTTGCTTGGTAAACAAGAAAAAAGTAATATAGTACTGTTTGGCCATTTTGAGATGCCGTATCCAGTATACGCTTCCTCAATATAGTCATAATTGATCTAAGATATCTCAAGAAATCAGTCCTTAATTTAGATGTTTTGATGAGATCTTAGTCGTGCATTTTTACATCTAACTAAGATCTTTGGTGCAGTATTTCTTGTTGGATAACAACAAAGAAAAATCCCTTCTGTTGACCAATCACTGACGAAGGGGCGTAGACTTCGGTGTGAATTGGTGTGCCAAAACAGCCGAAAAAAAACCTTACCAAAGTCCAAAACTAGCCTAAACCATCACTATATATGAACAAACTGTTACAGCTGGGAAGCATGCAGATGCCTTATCTCACATGAAGACCTCAGGGATAAGCTGGTGTTGTTGTTATGGTACCGTGCATACTAGGGGATACCCAGGCTGCATACCAAATGGCACACTATTCCATGCATACTGTAGTGCACTTCTTTTCGTCAGGACTCTGGGCAAAAGTAGTGCACTATGTAGGGAATAAGGAGCCATTTGGGACGCAGTACTAGAACACCTGGATATCCAGGATACCTAGTCACTACATCCTGGAAGTACCTGGAGGATTATGAAACATGGTCGTAGCTGGTGAAATAATTAATTTTTTTTCTGCTGAGTTCATAAGTATAGACAATATGGCCGCTGAATATTAATTAAATGTCAATGTGGAACCTGTGAATCTCGTACGTTGCATGTTTATACCTGGCCTAGTGTTGCAATAACCACTTAGTCTTGCGAAGCATTATAGTCTTGAAAACGCTGAAGGGGTTGTACTGGTAGTGCTTTCTTGCAGATATTCTGGAGAAATGTTAATAACGCGGAGACTCTTTTATACATTGGATGTGACTAAAAGAGAGAGCTTTACTTTAGAGCTGTATACGATTGTCATGGAATGGAGGAATTTCCTAATGTATTCTCACAGTATATTGGATTGTAAAATCGCAATTTCTTCCCAGATGTTGAAAATACAAGACAAGTATTATCGTCTTCAGTCTAATATCAGTATTGATGTAAAGAACCCAACTTTCATAGAAAGTGTTACATCAATATTGGGAGAAATCAATTTGTTACCAATGTATTTCTAGACACAATATTTATTATTTTTCTTTTTTTTTTAAACAAAAGTAAGCTGTCCAACACTAAAGTGTTCCCCAGCACCGAAGCCTACTCTGAAGGAGATAAATAGAGAAGTATGGATAATATTTTACCTTGATCGAATAGGTATGGTTGTGTGTTCCTGTCTCACAATTGATTCATAAGAGAGTTCATTTTTAACGTCTGTTCAATCCATCTCAGAGCGGCATTATGAAAACTGATATGCCTGAATATGAATATTTGAACTCCTTCTCGTGTAGATGTACATTAATGGACTTTGACAGCTATGGGGTTATTATTGATGGGTCGGTGAGACATAATGAGAGTAAAATCACTCCACCAACAAAAGGTGTCAGCTAAGTGGTAAAAATATGCACCCACTTTGACAGGTTAACAGTCATGAACAAATTACCTGCTGCCGTTTCTCCACAGAAACGTTGAAAATTGATTTGTTAGCAACAGACCCGGTCGACGAACATCTCACTACGTCCGCATTCCCAAAATAAGATTAATTATCTGATCACCACATAATAATCCTACCACATATATACTAAATAAACAATACTGTAAAATAAGTGTCTAAATAAATACATTTTTTTTGTTTTTAATAGATTCAAAAACCTCTTTGACAAGATGGATTTGAAACAGGAAACTTGTTTTAGTGTTATCTTTTTAGTGCTATCTTATCGTATCTTTCTCAGAATAGAATAGATAATTGCTGAATCCTAAATGGCACCCTATTCCCTATATAGTACACTTTTGACCAGGGCCCTATAGGGAATAGAGTGCCATTTGGGACATACCCCCTGTTGGTCATTGAGATTCTGGTGGTTTGTTGAACCCGGGGTCATAATTAATTAAGGTGGCTGTGCTGTGACTTATTGACCTCCATAGCTCAAAAGATTTAGATGGTTGTGAGGCAGCTCATGGAAACCTGGCCCATGGCCCAAGTTCCCTCCATTTGGTCATCACCACAGTGCTTGATGCATGGCAATTTAAATCCCCTCTTTCTAATTAAATGTGATCTGCACTTGTGCTAAGTGACTTTTTTCCCTCTCCTTACAGAAGGAAAATATATCAGCTGTCTCGCAGAGAGACAAGGTGACATTCTGCTTTTTCATTATGCAGGATTATAACAGGTAGCTGGATGGACGGGGAACGCAGGATGGCTACATAGGGTTATGAGTCCCAAATGGCACCCTATTCCATATATAGTGCACTACTTTTGACCAGAGCCTTATTGGATGTGTATAGAAGAGTGGCAGAATGAGTGAAGTCACAAGTCTTCTGCCAGGAGGAATCGAAAGGGATTTTGAGGCTTAATTCACAGTTTAGCCATCCCATCTCTGAAGTCAGCACAATGTCAAGTTCAGCTCTAAATCATTAACAAAGTAACGGCATCAGTCAGACAACGTAGTCTTAGGAGAACACGTGAATTCAATTTTTTTATTTTCAAAAGAATAGGCCTTCCTACCTAAACTTTCTTTAAATGTACATTGGTGAAATGAATTAATGTGTGGTTCTTGTATGAAAGAATGTGTGTTTTGAGTTTATGACATATTGGTTGATCTATCTTGACCATTAAATGTCTCTAGAATACCTTCAAAACAATGACAATACATTTGTATGTACACTTTTCTAAGTTTTTGTTAATTTAACGAACTAGCGGATATTAGTGTGATTAGTTGATCTAGCTAGCTAAAAAGGTACCAAGCAGCTAACGTAGTTACAGTAGGTGTATCTAACTGCAGTAGCTATCTTATATACACTGCTCAAAAAAATAAAGGGAACACTAAAATAACACATCATAGATCTGAATGAATGAAATAATCTTATTAAATACTTTTTTCTTTACATAGTTGAATGTGCTGACAACAAAATCACACAAAAATGATCAATGGAAATCAAATTTATCAACCCATGGAGGTCTGGATTTGGAGTCACACTCAAAATTAAAGTGGAAAACCACACTACAGGCTGATCCAACTTTGATGTAATGTCCTTAAAACAAGTCAAAATGAGGCTCAGTAGTGTGTGTGGCCTCCACGTGCCTGAATGACCTCCCTACAACGCCTGGGCATGCTCCTGATGAGGTGGCGGATGGTCTCCTGAGGGATCTCCTCCCAGACCTGGACTAAAGCATCCGCCAACTCCTGGACAGTCTGTGGTGCAACGTGGCGTTGGTGGATGGAGCGAGACATGATGTCCCAGATGTGCTCAATTGGATTCAGGTCTGGGGAACGGGCGGGCCAGTCCTTAGCATCAATGCCTTCCTCTTGCAGGAACTGCTGACACACTCCAGCCACATGAGGTCTAGCATTGTCTTGCATTAGGAGGAACCCAGGGCCAACCGCACCAGCATATGATCTCACAAGGGGTCTGAGGATCTCATCTCGGTACCTAATGGCAGTCAGGCTACCTCTGGCGAGCACATGGAGGGCTGTGCGGCCCCCCAAAGAAATGCCACCCCACACCATAACTGACCCACCGCCAAACCGGTCATGCTGGAGGATGTTGCAGGCAGCAGAACGTTCTCCACGGCGTCTCCAGACTCTGTCACGTGCTCAGTGTGAACCTGCTTTCATCTGTGAAGAGCACAGGGCGCCAGTGGCGAATTTGCCAATCTTGGTGTTCTCTGGCAAATGCCAAACGTCCTGCACGGTGTTGGGCTGTAAGCACAACCCCACCTGTGGACGTTGGGCCCTCATACCACCCTCATGGAGTCTGTTTCTGACCGTTTGAGCAGACACATGCAAATTTGTGGCCTGCTGGAGGTCATTTTGCAGGGCTCTGGCAGTGCTCCTCCTTGCACAAAGGCGGAGGTAGTGGTCCTGCTGCTGGGTTGTTGCCCTCCTACGGCCTTCTCCACGTCTCCTGATGTACTGGCCTGTCTCCTGGTAGCGCCTCCATGCTCTGGACACTACGCTGACAGACACAGCAAACCTTCTTGCCACAGCTCGCATTGATGTGCCATCCTGGATGAGCTGCACTACCTGAGCCACTTGTGTGGGTTGTAGACTCCGTCTCATGCTACCACTAGAGTGAAAGCACTGCCAGCATTCAAAAGTGACCAAAACATCAGCCAGGAAGCATAGGAACTGAGAAGTGGTCTGTGGTCACCACCTTCAGAACCACTCCTTTATTGGGGGTGTCTTGCTAATTGCCTATAATTTCCACCTGTTGTCTATTCCATTTGCACAACAGCATGTGGAATTTATTGTCAATCAGTGTTGCTTCCTAAGTGGACAGTTTGATTTCACAGAAGTGTGATTGACTTGGAGTTACATTGTGTTGTTTAAGTGTTCCCTTTATTATTTTGAGCAGTGTACTACAAATGCCTACACTTACTAGCTAATTTAGCTACTCTAAGGCTGTATTTGGAAGCTTGAGTCAAATCAGGAAAACTACATGTGTCATTTAACACATAGCATTGCATCATACTTAGCATGCGTTCAAGCATCTCAACCTTAATAAAGCACTGCTAGGTTAGGCTGCCACATAGTGAGTTATGCCACAGTCTAACTAAGCCGGCCCAACAAAAGCACCTGTTAGGTAAGCCTTTAAACATGATGACATTTGCTTATGAAAGATTTGTGAGGAATCTCAGAGAAGCCAAAGTATGCATCCCATATGGAACCCTGTTCCCTATATTATAGTGCACTACTGTTGACCAGAGATCTATGAGCCCTGCTCAAAAGCAGTGCACTATATAGATAACAGGGTGCCATTTGGGACTCAAAATAAAGCCTGTCCTGCTGCCATGATCGATTAATATTACATGCTCAGTGACATATACGTGCTCCATGCCAACAGCCGCTTCATGCAAATGCTAAAAGTTGAAAGAGAATACGATATGTTGTACAGTTGGACTATACTCCTGGTGAGCTTTCTTTTAATAGCCAAACAAAACAACTGTAAATCAAACCGTCTTCAATGTGTTTTGATTATGTGTCACACATTCAGAAAGTAGGTACTGTAGGTCTAATGTCACAACTTGCTGAGACTGTTGTAGTTGAGGACGAAAGCCTTTGGTTGACAAGTCTCTCGCCACAGTGAAAGATACGACTTCAGAGAGGAAGTAAAGTTCAAAGAGGAATTAAAGAGCACCTTCAATTGACAACTCAACCATGGTAATGTATAGCTGAGCATCTCTAGACAACCCAACCATGGTAATGTATAGCTCAGCATCTCTAGACAATACAACCATGGTAATGTATAGCTGAGCATCTCTAGACAATACAACCATGGTAATGTATAGCTCAGCATCTCTAGACAATACAACCATGGTAATGTATAGCTGAGCATCTCTAGACAATACAACCATGGTAATGTATAGCTCAGCATCTCTAGACAATACAACCATGGTAATGTATAGCTGAGCATCTCTAGACAATACAACCATGGTAATGTATAGCTGAGCATCTCTAGACAATACAACCATGGTAATGTATAGCTCAGCATCTCTAGATAATACAACCATGGTAATGTATAGCTGAGCATCTCTAGACAATACAACCATGGTAATGTATAGCTCAGCATCTCTAGACAACCCAACCATGGTAATGTATAGCTCAGCATCTCTAGACAATACAACCATGGTAATGTATAGCTCAGCATCTCTAGATAATACAACCATGGTAATGTATAGCTGAGCATCTATAGACAATACAACCATGGTAATGTATAGCAGAGCATCTCTAGACAATACAACCATGGTAATGTATAGCTCAGCATCTCTAGATAATACAACCATGGTAATGTATAGCAGAGCATCTCTAGACAATACAACCATGGTAATGTATAGCTCAGCATCTCTAGACAATACAACCATGGTAATGTATAGCTCAGCATCTCTAGATAATACAACCATGGTAATGTATAGCAGAGCATCTCTAGACAATACAACCATGGTAATGTATAGCAGAGCATCTCTAGACAATACAACCATGGTAATGTATAGCTGAGCATCTCTAGACAATACAACCATGGTAATGTATAGCGGAGCATCTCTAGTTATCCTTTAGTACATTATCTTGCCTTTTGTACTCTCACAAGTTTACAGTAATTTTTCAAAAACCTTATTTTGATTGCAGCCTCAAGGAGCTACACAAGTATCTTCTCTTGTCTTTAGTGGAACTAGTGATGTCATATCCTGTTTGTCATCAAAACGCTGCATTGTTCTTAAATGACATGTGTTATTGTGGGAGCCATTTCCCTGTAGGAATATACACTCCTTCCAATACAAGAAACATCACCAACCCTGTGAACCATTCGCCACCAGTAACACTCAGGGTTTCAAGTGTTTTTCATTTTGCTACCCGTCTTGAAATGAAGCCCACTCTTAGCAGTTAATAACACTGCAGATGTAGTAGCTGTGTGAGTAGTGGCTAAGTATATCATTACTAGGTGCAAAGATAAACATGTCTGTTCAGATGTTTATTTGGTGTCACAAAATAATACCCTAATTGGCTAAATTACATGCGTAACAATGATATTAAGCATTATCTCCAGGCTGCCAAATGAACAACCATGTGTGTCTATACAGCCTGATCAGTTCCTTCTGCCAGAATGGTAAAGTTTAAACCATTCAAAAACTGAGCATTCCCGTTGATTGAATGGGACCATTTCATATGTGCATACTGATGAAATTAAGAGTCATTTTAATGTCCAGACATGATTGAAATATGTATTTTAATGACGGTGTATTTCTTTGACACTTCCATGACAGTGTCCTATCAAACATGCCGATGTGTTATTGCACACTATTTTTGCACTTCGTTCTATGTTATTATACTGTTTATGTACTGTTATTATACTGTTATTGTACATGATATAATATTGTTATTATACTGTTATACATGGTATTATACTGTTATGTTATTATACTCTTATTGTACATGTTATTATATAGTTATTATACCATTATTATATTGTTATTTTACTGTTATTATACGTTTTAGTATACTGTTATTATACATGTTATTATACTGTTTATATACATGTTATTATACTGTTATTATATTGTTATTATACATGTTATTATACATGTTATTATATTGTTATTGCACCTAGTTATGTTATATTGTTATTATACATTATATTATACTGTTATTGCACCTAGAGCTATGTTATTACACATTATATTATACTGTTATGGCACCTATAGTTATGTTATTATACATGATATTATGCTGTTATTGCACATAGTTATTTTATTATACATGATATTATGCTGTTATTGAACCTAGAGCTATATTTTTACTGTTATTATACATGTTATAATACTGTTATTATACTGTTATTGCACCTAGAGATATGTTGTTATACTGTTATTGCACCCAGAGTTATGTTATTGTACATGATATACATTATTCTATTATATATGTTGTATCACTTACCACTATGCTATCACTATTCTAACACATTGATTCACGCTAGAGGGCCATCTCCAGTGGTCCTTTGTGTAAACGAGGACGTAACATGACCATAAGTCATAGCTCGTTGTTTATGGGGAGCCCTATGGAACCTGGTCAAAGGTAGTGCACAATAATATAGGGAATAGTGTGCCATTTGGGACACATCCACATAGTCACCAGGCAGCGGTAGACCTGTCTACCAGACCTGAGATATCTGGATATAAACGGCCCTAGCGGAGCCATTCACAGCCATTCCCAGTGGGGACTTAGTGATAGCAAAGGAAGTTCAAGGTATAATCTCAGTTGGCCCATGAAAAGGACTAATGAGAGACTGGATGAGGAAAAGGAAGGTGATTATACTTTACATACTAACCTTGGCAACTGGACCTGTCCTTTAATGACAGCATAATTCAACGTCCCACCTTGGGAATCTGCCATGGATTTTAGTTTATGAGTTCACCTATGTAACGTCAATCATTCTAGTTCACGCTCTGTCTTTGCTTCAATGACTCTCCCTACCATCCCTATCTCCCTGCCTCAGTCCTACGGTTGGTTGGGTGTTGCAGAAAACGCTGGCTGTTGATGTTTTTTGGTTGAAACATTTCAACTTCTATTCCTCCTCCTTTTATAAGAATTGTTCAGGGTTTGAATGTAATCATCTGCTGATGTCTGATGAAGACACGTTTCAAATGTATAAATTGAATAAATGATAGAGCTGTATTAGATACATGTTGCCATTTGTCCGTCTCTAAAGTCAAGTATTAGAACACATAGATGACTCCCCAGCTGGACAATGTGACCGTGCTTCTACATCTGCATTGCCTGCTGTTTGGGGGTTTAGCCTGGGTTTCTGTACACTGTAGCACTTTGTGACATCTGCTAATGTAAAAAGTGCCTTATGAATACATTTAATTTATTGATTGATTGACTGCACATCATTCTAGTTTAAAACATGGCAGCAGACAATGTTATCTCAAGTCCAAGGGCAGTTTCAGAAGCTCTGCCAACATGGGTTAACTGGATGATTGTAGTAGACTGAAGTTGCTCTAGTCAGAGGAGAAACCACATATACAGCTCTAGTTCGCTACAACGAAACATCCCAAAAAGGGTCATTCATCCAGAGTTCAGCTTAGTCGTTAGTTGGAGCTACAATGGCTCCCTCTGGGACTAACTTAGTGTTAAGTCACACTGTGTTCATACTGCTGGCCCGGTTGAAGAGGTACCTAATTGATATCGGATCTTATTATGTATTGATCACAGTTGGCTGCTCCATGTCTGAGTACTACAGTGTCTAATTAAATGATTACATTTATTCCCACCACTTTTACACTACAATAAGAATACGACAACATAATGTATTAAAGATCCATTATTCACAAAGTATGTCAATAGAGTTGTCATATTTATTTGCAGTAGGCTAGGCTAACACAGTGGCTTCACTCTTTGAGTCATTTGGAAAAGATGTGTGTACCGCTGACAGTGATTTTTACTGCGTTGTATGGGGTGAGACAAAGTGACTCTGGGGACTTACATTATTAAAGGCTTTAGATGTGTTTTGCTTGTTTTCAGATGATGAAATATATGATCATTCAGCATGAGGAAGAGGTAGAGCCATGCTAAGACTAGTTAAAAGACACTGCCTGCTCTGAAGGAAGCACGACACAGCGTGAGCATGCTGCTTGACTCTCACACCATCAGTAATTTTTTATTTAACCTTTACTTAGCAAGGCAAGTCAGTTGACCTCTACGGGATCGGTGACCCCCCTCCGTGGGACGGTTGAGCTAATGTGCGCTAATGTGATTAGCATGAAGTTGCAAGCAACAATTCCCCAAGAAATAGACATATGTGATACGGGCAGAAAGCTTCAATTCTTGTTAATCTAACTGCAGCGTCCAATTTACAGTAGCTATTAGAGTGAAAGAATACCATGCTATGGCTTGAGGAGAGTGCACAGTTATGAACTTGAAAATGTATTAATAAACCAATTAGGCACATTTGGGCAGACTTGATACAATATTTTGAACAGAAATGCAATGGTTCATTAGATCAGTCTAAAACTTTGCACATACACTGCTCCCATCTAGTGGCCAAAATCTAAACTGATCCTAAACTGGAATAATACATTGTGGCCTTTGTTTTGCATTTCATTGTATTATCTAATGTGTTCTGTGTTCCTACATTAATTTCACATTTCCACAAACGTCAAAGTGTTTCCTTTCAAATGGTATCAATAATATATATCCTTGCTTCAGTTCCTGAGCTACAGGCAATTAAATGTGGGTTTGTCATTTTAGTGGAAAATTGAAAACAACGGTGTGATCCTCAATTAAGAACATATTCGACCTCAATGTACTTAGTAATGTTGTTTCAATGCCAAAGCTGTATGGCTCTATAGAGTACATGTCATATATTGTGCTATACCATTCAGCCTTATAACTCCATACAGAAATAGTCAAGGGGCCGGTTTAACAAAAAACTACGTAAGAAGTTTCTTAATTAAGAAATATTATAAAGAAGTTCATAAGTAAGTGCAATTCTTCAAAATGTTCTTAGGAATTCATTGTTTTTTCTTAAGGAGATTTTCACGAAGTTCCTATGTGGCATTGACATTACTGATGTGCTTGAAACCAATAAATAAGCCTATGTGACAGGGATGATAGGATTCGGCTCGCTATGATAGTGTTGCTATTTCCATTGTATTACATTTATTTATCGAGAAGTTGCGCAAGAAAACGCTCATGGTTACAAAAGTATCCGTTCGTCACGAGACAAGGGCTTAGCCGTCCTAAAGTTAAGTACATTTCCTAGAAGAAATCCCAAACATTGTTTTCAAGAATCCCAGAATCCCAATTCTTCTTTTTTCTTAAGGAGAAACATAGGAGAAAAAAAACGTAAGAACATTTCCAATAACTTTATTGATGAATAGCAACTTTGCTTTACTTTTTTCATAAAGTCTATAGTTAAGGAAAAAATTGCAGTTAAGAAGAAATGTCTTCTTAAGAAGGTTTTTTGAATCTGGGCCCAGCAGTACAAATCATACAGCAGTAGTCAATGGATAAATCACACCTGATCACTCACAACAGTGATTCTTCAGAAAAAGAAAGAGAATTAGTTCATACAAAAGAGACAGGAGAATACATGTAATTTCTATACATTCACTGTGTTTCACTGGTTATTTATTTGTGGGAAATTATCAACCAAAACACAAAACTAATGCCAAACCATAAAACACAAAATTATTTTCAAAACAAGCTTGAGGAATTGGTGAAATAAATTCACACACAGTCTTTCAAAAGGTTATTTTTTTCCATAATGGATAAGATTAATTATGTTTTGTGAATACTACTGCTGCCAGTTTTTTTTATTTGTGTGTGTAGCGTTTATTTAATGCCAACATTCAACTGCTCTTTAGAAATCACTGAGAGCTTTGACATGCTTTGCCAGTTCCTCTCCCATTCTAGGATCTGTCACATTCCCTGGTTCAGGAGAAGGAAAAGAGAGCTCTCAGCGGACCCCTTGCAAAGCCAAATGGTACACCAGCCAGACCACATCTCAACGCCAAACATGATCATACTGGATGATAGGCTACTATTTCTCACTCAAATACCCTCTACTTTTAGAGTAAAGATATAGGATTATATTGAGAAATAGTTTTTACATTAATTTTATTATCTAAATAAGGATATTATTGATCGGTTAGGTGCATCATAAAATCAAAGTAGATTGCTGCATTGAGAGAATCAGACATGAGTGTAACATTAAAAGCCACACGCATTACCGATAACACTTGCTAATTTATTTAATTGATTGTTTATCAAGTACCACATGCTGTATGTTGGTACCTAATGTAAAATACTCTATACCTTTATACTGTTAATACATATTATCAACTCATCTATGCAGATTTATATGCACAGTGTGGCATGGGGATTTATCACAGCAGGCATGGTTTGTGTTACCATATTGCCACCTAGTGACATTGCATCAAATGTGCTCTCTTGATTCTTGGAGGAGAGATTAGGTCGGATAGTACAGTACTGTTGTGGATATGGTTCTGAGGCATTATGCACATGTGTTGATAGTATTCCAATGAATCAAGCCATGATCATTGAGATATGTTCATTGGGATGACAAGGATTTGGAAACTATTGGCTACCATTTATAGAGTTGTGTGTACAACGACTGTTTGAGCAAAATCAACTACCCCGATTTTTTTTTTAAAACAGCAGAAAAAAGTTATATATTTCCTTTCTATATAAACAGAGTGGTTTTGTCAAAGACATGACCAACGTCTCTATGGCTGGTTTGTACTGCACTGTATGTTGGGACACATTTAGAACCACTTCATTCACATTAGACATAATGGTCACAGTCGTCCTCCATAAGACTGTAACGATTCAATTGCACCACATACAGCCACATGCTGTTTACAGTGGCTTAAAGTGCATCCTCCCGCTCTTACTGCAAGTAGAGGGAAATTATTGCTTCCATTGGAGGAGAACCCTGTAGAGGTTAGCTTCCATTGGAAGACAACCCTGTAGAGGTTAGCTTCCATTGGAGGACAACCCTGTAGAGGTTAGCTTCCATTGGAGGAGAACCCTATTCCACATTGATGAATAATAGTGAAGACAGCAAAACTATGAAATAATACATATGGAAGTATGTAGTAAGCAAAAAAGTTTTAAACATCAAAATATATTTTATTTTTGAGATTCTTCAAAGTAGCCACCGTTTTCCTTGATGACAGCTTTGCACACTCGCAACCAGCTTAATGATGTAGTCAACTGGAATGCATTTCAGTGTACCTTGTTAAAAGTTAGTTTTTTTTATGTCTTTCTTTATGCGTTTAAGCCAATCAGTTGTGTTGTGACAAGGTAGGGGTGGTATACACAAGATAGCCCTATTTGGCAAAAGAACAAGTCCATAATATGGCAAGAACAGCTCAAATAAGCAAAGAGAAATGGCAGTTCATCATTACTTTCAGACATGAAGGTCAGTCAACCCGGAAAATGTCAAGAACTTTGAACTTACCATTAAGCCCTATGATGAAACTGTCTCACATGTGGACCGCCACATGAAAGGAAGACCCAGAGTTACCTGTACAGCAGAGGATAAGTTCAATAGAGTTACCAGCCTTAGTAATTACAGCCCAGATAAATGCTTCAACATCAACTGTTCAGAGGAGACTACGTGAATCAGGCCTTCATGGTCGAATTGCTGCAAAGAAACCAATACTAACGGACTCCAATAAGAAGAAGAGTCTTGCTTGGGCCAAGAAACATGAGCAATGGACAATAGACCAGTGGAAATCCATCCTTTGGTCCAAATTTAAGATATTTGGTTCCAACCGCAGTGTCTTTGTGAGACGCAGAGAACGTGAATGGATGACCTCCACATGTGTGGTTCCAACCGTGAAGCATGGAGGAGGAGGTGCTTTACTGGTGACACTGTCTGTGATTTATTTAGAATTCAAGGCACACCTAACCAGCATGGCTACCACAGCATTCTTTAGCGATACTATCAGTTATTTTTTAACAGGAAAATTACCCAACACACCTCCAGGTTGTGTAAGGGCTATTTGACCAAGAAGGAGAGTGATGGAGTGCTGCATCAGATGACCTGGCCTACACAATCACTTGACCTTAACCCAATTTTTGTACCTTTATTTTACTATTCCAAAGCTCTAACCACTAGGCTACCCTGCCGCCCCAATTGAGATGGTTTGGGATGAGTTGGACTGCAGAGTGAAGGAAAAGCAGCCACCAAGTGCTCAGCATATGGGGGAACTCCTTCAAGACTGTTGGAAAAGCATTCCAGGTGAAACTGGTTGAGAGAATGCCAAGAGTGTGCAAAGCTGTCATCAAGGCAAACGGTGGCTACTTTGAAGAAGATCTCATATAAAATATGTTTTGATTGTTTAACACTTTTTTGGTTACTAAGGGATTCCATATATGTTATTTTATAGTTTTTGATGTCTTCACTACAATGTATTCTACAAAGTAGAAAATAGTAAAAGTAAAGACAAATCCTTGAATGAGTAAGTGTGTCCAAACCTTTGACTGGTACTGTACGTCTGGGAGGCGTCTAGGGTGTACTAACTGTGGGAAGTACTGTAGTCCACTACCAGAGGAGTAGGAGAGACTAAATGCATACTGCATGTAAATGATTCAGTAACAATCTATGAAACCACAGTAAGCTGTTGGGCATCATTTCTGGTTTCAAAGTTTAAAAAAAGAACAAGACTTTACTTTGAATAAACCAATGGTCAAAGTTTTTTACTGTTGAGCTTTCTGTAGTATTTGGAAACAATAGCAAGAGAAATCATGACTGTAAGGCATTGTGATCTGCTCTGGTCTAACCAGTCAGAAAATAATGTTCTGAGGATTCTCCGAACATTATTCCAACACAGCTCTTTTATGGTTCTACTTTTGGTCACACAGTCGTACAGTAAGTAATACGCTTTCTATGCTAAATAGGGATGTGGGACTGTTATATCTAACCAATGAACTGTACAATAGGTACTAATTGGAGCAAGGAAACCATCCCCCAGAATTGTTAGCAGCCTCAAGAGAAATTTGTGTCTGAGGACAAGCAGAAAGAAAGGAATCCTTTCTTTATCGGTACTTTGATTACCTACTGTACCGAAGGAAATCACAAGACATTACCCTTACATGCTTTGTTAGAGTATTGCTATAATTTTATAATTATTAAACCTTTTGACATTTACATGCATTTCATACATTTTCTGTGAGATGATGTATAACATTTTGCTGAATATTCTTCAACTGGATTTGACGGGGGAATAAACCACAGAAGAAGAAGAAGAAGAAGAGAAAACAGTCAAGTCTTTTCGTTTAACAGCAGGAATGGGCTATTTTTTGCCGGCTTATATCAGTGAGAGGATAAATTACAGAGTTTCACAGTAAGCACATATTCTGGCAATCTATTGAACAATGCTGTTCGTTATAGACATAATTTAACAAACATCTGGATTTCAAAGGGCTGCTAATGATTTCCCATCCATCTTCTTCTAAATGGCTAAAGTGCATGTAATTACAATGATAATTAAATATGAATCTGTTTCTGTCAATTGCAGCGATTCATAATTCTTACATGAAATATATACTGCCATTGAAGACAGAATGGATTCATTCAAATTAAATAACAGGTATATTTCCTTCCTCAAGCTGAATGTTCAGTCTCTTTGTTAAAATATCCATTTTTTTCTTCAAAGATCAGTAATGTCTCTTTGTGTTTGTTAGTTGCTACATCCTCTCCTCACAGGTTGCTGAGAAGAGGAGTGAGGACAATTTTATTATTTAAAACCTAATATCCAATTTCTCACTATTCAAACTGGAACTGACTGCTATGAGATATATTTAATCTTCGGAAACACATAATTTAGTGCATCATCAATCCACCACTTAGAATACGAATGCAGTCTTTTCTGGATACTGCTTGGAACTTTTCACTCTTGCAGACCAACACACCTTAAGTGAAATTTTGGGCAAAAAGGCAAACTCAGCTCCATCATTTATTGAATCAGATGGCTCATTCATTACAAAACCCACTGATATTGCCAACTACTTACATTATTTTTTCATTGACAAGATTTGCAAACTTAGGCATGACATGCCAGCAACAAACTCTGACACTACACCTCTATGTAGAGTACAGTATATCTGAACAAATTATGAAAGACAAGCATTAATTTGGTAATTTGGAATTCTGTAAAGTGAGTGGACGGTATTGCCACTCCTATTTGCCATCTCTTCAATACAGGCATAAAAAAAGTGTGTGCCCTCAAACCTGGAGGGAAGCAAAAGTCATTACGATAGTAAAGCCTCCTTTACTGGCTCAAATAGCCAACCAATCAGCCTGTTACCAACCCTTAGAAAACTTCTGGAAAAAATTGTGTTTTACCAGAAACAATGCTATTTTACAGTAAACAAATTGACAACAGCATGCTTATAGGGAAGGACATTAAACAAGCACTTTAATTTTATTTATTTTTATTTCACCTTTATTTAACCAGGTAAGCTAGTTGAGAACAAGTTCTCATTTACAACTGCGACCTGGGCCAAGATAAAGCACAGCAGTTCGAGACATACAACAACAAAGAGATTCACATGGAATAAACAAACATACAGTCAATAATGCAGTTAAATTTTTTTTAGAAATAAGTCTATATACAGTGAGTGCAAATGAGGTAAGATAAGGGAGGTAGGGCAATAAATAGGCCATGGTGGCGAGGTAATTACAATATAGCAATTAAACACTGGATTGGTAGATGTGCAGAAGTTGAATGTGCAAGTAGAGATACTGGGGTGCAAAGGAGCAAGATAAATAAATAAATACAGTATGGGGATGAGGTAGTAGGATGGGCTGTTTACAGATGGGCTATGTGCAGGTGCAGAGATCTGTGAGCTGCATTGACAGCTGGTGCTTAAAGCTAGTGAGGGAGATATGAGTCTCCAGCTTCAGTGATTTTTGTAGTTCGTTCCAGTCATTGGCAGCAGAGAACTGGAAGGAAAGGCGGCCAAAGGAGAAATTGGCTTTGGGGGTGACCAGTGAGATATACCTGCTGGAGCGCGTGCTACGGGTGGGTGCGGCTATGGTGACCAGTGAGCTGAGATAAGGTGGTGCTTTACCTAGCAGAGACTTGTAGATGACCTGGAGCCAGTGGGATTGGCGACAAGTATGAAGCGAGGGCCAGCCAACGAGAGTGTACAGGTCGCAGTGGTAGATAGTATATGGGGCTTTGATGACAAAACGGATGGCACTGTGATAGACTGCATCCAATTTGTTGAGTAGATTGTTGGAGGCTATTTTATAAATGACATCGCCGAAGTCGAGGATCGGTAGGATGGTCAGTTTTATGAGGGTAGTTTTATGTTATGGCTTTACACCACCTGCTATACTGTTAAAATAGTTACCTGTCTAACAGAACACAAGAGGGTTCTCTTTAATGAAGTATATATTAGAGGCTAGGAAAATACATGTTTTTTAAGTATATATTAGAGGCTAGGAAAATACATGTTTTATAAGTATCGGTTAGAGGCTAGGAAGATACATGTTTTAGAAGTATTTGTTTGAGAATAGCAATATACATGTTTTATAAGTATCTGTTAGAGGCTAGGAAGGTACATGTTTTATAAGTATCTGTTAGAGGCTAGGAAGATCCCTGTTTTATACATGTTTTATAAGTATCTGTTAGAGGCTAGGAAGATACATGTTTCAAAAGTATCGGTTAGAGGGTCAGAAGATACATGTTTTTTAAGTATCTGTTAGATGCTAGGAAGATACATGTTTTATCTTCCTAGCCTCTAACTGATACTTAAAAAACATGTATCTTCCTAGCATCTAACAGATACATGTTTTATACGTATCTTCCTAGTGTCTAACAGATATTTATAAAACAGGGATCTTCCTAGCCTCTTAACAGATACTTGCAAAACATGTATATTGCTATTCTCAAACAAATACTTCTAAAACATGTATCTTCCTAGCCTCTAACCGATACTTATAAAACATGTATTTTCCTAGCCTCTAATATATACTTAAAAAACATGTATCTTCCTGGCATCTAACAGATACTTCTAAAACATGTATCTTCCTTGTTTCTAACAGATACTTAAAAAACATGTATCTTCCTAGCCTCTAACCGATACTTATTAAACATGTATAAAACAGGTATCTTCATAGCCTCTAATATATACTTCTAAAACATGTATCTTCCTTGTTTCTAACAGATATTTATAATAGATTTATCTTCCTAGTGTCTAACAGATACTTATAATGCATGTATCTTCCCAGCCTCTAACAGATACTTGTAAAACATGTATAAAACAGCTATGTGGCACTTTTTACTCTCCCAGTCTCCTCTTTCCCTTTTCAACACATCACATCTCAGTCCAGCTGACAGTCAGCTGACTGTTAGATCACTAATTCCTTATTAGAAACGATGAGCTTCCTCATCACCTGGCTTTTGAAAAGGTTAGGCCCTGGGCCCTAAGGACTAGTATAGGCAGTACTTTGCCTGACAGGTTAGGCCCTGGGCCTTAAGGAGTAGAATAGGCAGTGCTTCCCTCCTTCCGCCAGACTTGACAGAATGCTGCTTCACAGGTCCAGCTCTTATTGATTGGGGGGCTTCAGGTTGCCTTTCCAGTCTGCAGTGCGGCATACTAAGCTGATGTATAATCAATGTCTCATAGAGGTACATTACAGTCACATGCAGCCTGGGATAGGTTTGGGGCTGCACAAACCATCAAATCATACAGTCGAGATAGATATTGGGTTACTTCTATCTATCTGGCTGACAGAGTTTTTAAAAAGAGCAGCCCATTGGGGAAAAAACATGTGGTGGTATTGATAGAACAGCTTATGCTGGAAGCAGTGGTGGAAAAAGTACCCAACAGTCATACTTCAGTAAAGTAAAGATACCTTAATAGAAAATGCCTCAAGTAAAAGTGGAAGTCACCCAGTAAAATACTACTTGAGTAAAAGTCTAAAAGTATTTAGTTATAAATATGCTTAAGTATCAAAAGTAAAAGTATAAATCATTTCCCTTTCATTATATTAAGCAAACCAGACGGCACAATTTATTTTATTTATTTGTGTTTACGGATAGCCAGGGGCACACTCCAACACACAGACATAATTTACAAACCAAGTATGTATGCTTCAGAGGCAGTAGGGATGACCAGGGATGTTCTCTGAATAGTGAATCCGCCAGATCAGAGGCAGTAGGGATGGCCAGGGATGTTCTCTGTTTTTATTTAACCTTTATTTAACCAGGTAGGCCAGTTGAGAACAAGTTCTCATTTACAACTGCGACCTGGCCAAGATAAAGCAAAGCAGTGGGACACAAACAACAACACAGAGTTACACATGGAATACACAAACATACAGTCAATAATACAATAGAAAAAGTGTGCAAATGAGGTAGGATAAGGGAGGTAAGGCAATAAATAGGCCATAGTGGCGAAATAATTACAATATAGCAATTAAACACTGGAGTGATAGATGTGCAGAATATGATTGTACAAGTAGAGATACTGGAGTGCAAAGTAGCAAAAATAAATTACATAGATAACAGTATGAGGATGAGGTAGTTGGAAGGGCTGTTTACAGATAGGCTATGTAGAGAACCAGGGATGTTCTCTGGTGCAGTGATCTGTGAGATAATCTGACAGCTGGTGCTTAAAGCTAGTGAGGGAGATGTGAGTCTCCAGCTTCAGTGATTTTTGCAGTTCGTTCCAGTCATTGGCAGCAGAGAACTGGAAGGAAAGGCAGCCGAAGGAGGAATTGGCTTTGGGGGTGACCAGTGAAATATACCTGCTGGAGCGCTTGCTAGGGGTGGATGCTGCTATGGTGACCAGTGAGCTGAGATAAGGCGGGGCTTTACCTATCAAAGACTTATAGATGACCTGGAGCCAGTGGGTTTGGCGACGAATATGAAGCGAGGGCCAGCCAACGAGAGCATACAGGTCGCAGTGGTGGGTAGTATATGGGGCTTTGGTGACAAAACGGATGGCACTGTGATAGATGGCATCCAATTTGCTAGAGTGTTGTAGAGTGTTGGAGGTTATTTTGTAAATGACATCGCCGAAGTCGAGGATCGGTAGGATAGTCAGTTTTACGAGGGTATGTTTGGCAGCATGAGTGAAGGATGCTTTGTTGCAAAATAGGAAGCTGATTCTAGATTTCATTTTGGATTGGAGATGCTTAATGTGAGTCTGGAAGGAGAGTTACAGTCTAACCAGTCAGAACCGTCCAGAGTAGTGATGCTGGGCGGGCAGGCAGGTGCAGGCAGCGATCTGTTGAAGAGCATGCATTTAGTTTTACTTGCATTTAAGAGCAGTTGGAGGCCACAGAAGGAGAGTTGTATGGCACTGAAGCTCGTCTGGAGGTTAGTTAACTTCTTAGCGATCAGCGCACGAAGTGACCGTTTTGGAGAGCCTGGCGTGCCCAAAGTAAAATGCCTCCCATTCAGGCCCAGAAAATAGGATATGCACATATTTGGTACCATTGGATAGAAAACACTCTGAATTTTCTAAAAGTGTTAACCATTTGTCTGTGAGTAAAACAGAACGGATATTTATAAAACAGGGATCTTCCTTGCCTCTAACAGATACTTGCAAAACATGTATATTGCTATTCTCAAACAAATACTTCTAAAACATGTATCTTCCTAGCCTCTAACCGATACTTATAAAACATGTATTTTCCGAGCCTCTATTAACTTCTTAGGGAGCGGCAGCAGAGGTGATGGTTTTGACGTGCCCAAAGTAAAATGCCTGCCACTCCGGCCCAGAAAATAGGATATGCACATAATTAGTACAATTGGATAGGAAACACTGAAGTTTCTAAAACTGTTAAAATAATGTCTCTGATTATAACAGAACTGATATAGCAGGCGAAAACCCAAGGAATTTCTGTCCAGAATTCTTTTTTTTGTGACATTTCCTCAGTTTGATAGGCTTCCTATTGAAATACATGGAGTTTAGCTCCTAGATTGCAGTACCTATGGCTTCCACTAGATGTCAGCCTCTGGACAGTGTTTGGAGGCTTTAGCACTAAACAGAACCATACAGAAGAAGAATTACTGCAGGAAGCAGAAAAGTCAATAACATTTTCCATTTTACGTGAGCGTGCCCCACTTTATATTCCTTTTATAACGTTTAGGTTATCATCCGTGTAAAATATTATAGTAAATATATATAAAAGGATACATTAAAAACGATGTTTGATTTGTTTGGAGAAAGTTGATAGGTATAATTTGAACGCGTTCTCTTCACGGTTCAATGGGCGACTCGAAGGTGGATTTTCTGAACATAACGCGCCAACCAAACTGAGATTTATGGATATAATAAATGACTTTTTCCAACAAAAGCACCATTGGATGTCTTCGTTTGACACTTGGGAAGCCCTCTGCAGACGTTCTTCAAAAGGTAAGTGATTTATTTTCGCTCTTATATGGGTTTTGTGTGACCCGCGCTGGATATGAATTTATTCTAATGCATAAATATTGGAGGTGCTATCCTCAAACAATCAAATGTTGTGCTTTCGCCGTAAAGCCTTTTTGAAATCTGACAACGCTGTGATATTGCCAAGAATCAGAGCTTTTGATGACTTGTATATTGATGCATGTTTAATAATTCAACTTTTGGATTTTGAATTTTGAATTTGGCGCCTTACATTTCACCGGGTAGTGTCGGGAGCGGCCCGCTAGCGCACCGCTTCTCCCCTAACACAGTGTCCAAAGAAGTGACAGAAGTACACAGAATGGTGTCGTCTGCATAGAGGTGGATCAGAGAATCCTCAGCAGCTAGAGCAACATCATTGATGTATACAGAGAAAAGAGTCATCCCGAGGATTGAACCCTGTGGCACCCCCATAGAGACTGCCAGAGGTCCGGACAACAGACCCTCCGATTTGACACACTGAACTCTGTCTAAGAAGTAGTTGGTGAATCAGGCAAGGCAGTCATTTGAGAAATCAAGGCTGTTGAGTCTGCCGATAAGAATGTGGTGATTGACAGAGTCGAAAGCCTTGAACAGGTCGATGAATATAGCTGCACAGTATTGTTTCTTATCGATGGCGGTTATACGTTTAGGACCTTGAGCGTGGCTGAGGTGCACCCATGACCAGCTCGGAAACCAGATTGCATAGCAGAGAAGGTACAGTGGATTCGAAATGGTCGGTGATCTGTTTGTTAAACTACTTAGGGAGTGGAAGGACACTACCCGGTGAAATGCAAGGCGCCAAATTCAAAATCCAAAAGTTGAATTATTAAACATTCATCAATATACAAGTGTTGCATAGTCATCAAACGCTCTGCTTCTCGGCAATATCACAGCGTTGTCAGATTTCAAAAAGGCTTTACGGCGAAAGCACTACATTTGATTGTTTGAGGGTAGCACCTCCAATATTTTTGCATAAATTCATAAACCATCACGGTTCACACAAAACACGTTTCACAGCGAAAACAAATCCCTTACCTTTTGAAGAACTTCTGCTGAGGGCTTCCCAAGTGTCCAACGAAGACATCCAATGGTTCTTTTGTTAGAAAAAGTCATTTATTATATCCATAAATCTCAGTTTGGTTGGTGCGTTATGTTCAGAAAATCCACCGTCGAATCGCCCATTGAAACGTGAAGAGAACACGTTCAAATATACCTATACACTTGTCCAAGAACAATCAAACATCATTGATAATGTATCCTTAGGAACACTTTTATGTATATTTAGTATAATATTTCAACCGGATTGTAAACTGGGCGATAGGAAAGGAAAAAACCACAGCGCGCGCGCAAGCCGGTGAACGCTTATCCTCTTCTGTTTACTAGGGGTACAGATTTCGCAGCTCTTTCAGAACATCAGCTATCTGTATTTGGGTGAAGGAGAAATGGGGGAGGCTTGGGCAAGTTGCTGTGGGGTGTGCAGGCTGTTGACCGGGGTAGGGGTCGCCAGGTGGAAAGCATGGCCAGCCGTAGAAAAATGCTTATTGAAGTTCTCAATTATCGCGGGTTTATCAGTGGTGACAGTGTTTCCTAGCCTCAGTGCAGTGGGCAGCTGAGAGGAGGTGCTCTTATTCTCCATGGACTTTACAGTGGCCCAGAACTTTTTGGAGTTAGTGCTATAGGATGCAAATTTCTGTTTGAAAAAGCTAGCCTTAGCTTTCCTAACTGCTTGTGTATATTGGTTCCTAACTTCCCTGAAAAGTTGCATATCACGGGGGGCTATTCGATGCTAATGCAGAACACCACGGGATGTTTTTGTGCTGGTCAAGGGCAGTCAGGTCTGAAGTGAACCAAGGGCTATATCTGTTCCTGGTTCTACATTTTTAAAGATTAACCAGGCATCCTCTACTGACAGAATGAGGTCAATATCCTTCCAGGAAACCCTGGCCAGGTCGATTAGAAAGGCCTGCTCGCTGAAGTGTTTTAGGGAGCATTTGACAGTGATGAGGGGTGGTTGTTTGACCGCAGATCCATTACGGATGCAGGCAATGATCGCTGAGTTCCTGGTTGAAGACAGCAGAATTGTATTTGGAGGGCAGGTTCGTTAGGATGATATCTATGAGGGTGCCCGTGTTTACGAATTTGGGTTGTACCTGGTAGGTTCATTGATCATTTGTGTGAGATTGAGGGCATCAAGCTTAGATTGTAGGATGGACGGAGTGTTAAGCATGTCCCAGTTTAGGTCACCTAACAGCACAAGCTCTGAAGATAGATGGGGGGGCAATCAATTAAAATATGGTGTCCAGGGCACAGCTGGTGGCAGAGGGTGATCTACAGCAAGCGGCAACGGTGAGAGACTTGTTTCTGGAAAGGTGGATTTTTAAAAGTAGAAGCTCAAATTGTTTGGGCACAGACCTGGATTGTAAGACAGAACTCTGCAGGTTATCTCTGCAGTAGATAGCAACTACGCCCCCTTTGGCAGTTCTATCTTGTCGGAATTGTTTTTATAGTTAGGGATGGAAATTTTAGGGTTTTTGGTGGTCTTCCTAAGCCAGGATTCAGACACGGCTAGGACATCCAGGGTGGCAGAGTGTGCTAATGCAATGAATAAAACAAACTTAGGCAGGAGGCTTCTAATGTTAACATGCATGAAACCAAGGCTTTTACGGTTACAGAAGTCAACAAATGAGAGCGCCTGTTGAATGGGAGTGGAGCTAGGCACTGCAGGGCCTGGATTAATCTCTACATCACCAGAGAAACAGAGGAGGAGTAGGATAAGGGTACGGCTAAAGGCTATAAGAACTGGTCGTCTAGTACTTTTGGAACAGAGAGTAAAAGGAGCAGGTTTCTGGGCACAGTAGAATAGATTCAAGGCATAATGTACAGACAAAGATATGGTAGGATGTGAATACCGTGGAGGTAAACCTAGGCATCGAGTGACGATGAGAGAGATATAGTCTCTAGAAACATAATTTAAACCAGGTGAGGTCACCGCATGTGTGGGAGGTGGAACTAAGGCGTATTGAGCAGGGCTAGAGGATGACAGTGAAATAAGGCAATAATTACTAACCAAACAGCAATGGACAAGGCATATTGACATTAGGGAGAGGCATGCGTAGCCGAGTGATCATAGTGGTCCTGTGAGTGGCTCGGCGGGCCAGAGACATGGCGATTCAGGCAGCTAGTGGGCCGGGGCTAGCAAGCTAGCAGAAGGGCCTTAGAGGGACGTTGCGGCGGAGGAAGTCTGTTGTAGCCCCCTCGTGCTGTTATGTCGTCGGACCGGTCGTCGTGGATCAGCAGGGCTCCGTGTGGTAAAAGGGATCCAGGCCAATAGACAAAATAGGTATAGTGGCCAAAGAATTTGTCCGATGGGCCTCTTAAGCTAACAGCTAGCAGGCTAGCAGATGGGCATTCAGATGGGCATTCAAGCACAATTTCATAAGTAAAACAACTAAAGACCTGCATCACTATACTAACAAAAAAGGACAAAAGTTGAGATTTTTTTTTTTTACTTGTCGAATTACGTCGGTAGTCGAGCCGTGATGGGTCGGAGGGGGGTCCAGGCCAATTGGCAAAATAGCTATTGTAGCCCAAGGAATGGCTGATGGACCTCTTTGGCTAGTCGGGAGATGGGCCTAGCAAGGCCAGCTCCAGGCTAATTGGTTCTTGCTTCGGGACAGAGACATTAGCCAGGAGTGGCCACTCGGATAGCAGCTAGCTAGCTGCGATGATCCAGGTGAAAAGGTTCAGAGCTTGCGGTTGGAATCCGGAGATATGGAGAAAAATAAGTCTGATTTGCTCTGGTTTGAGTCGCGTTGAGCAGACTGTCCGGGATGATGCCCGCTAGGAGTGGCTAGCCTGCTACTAGCTAGTAGCTATTAGCTGGCTAGCTTCTGTTTGGGTTCCGGTTCAAAGTAAAGAAAATAGCAGATCCAAACCACATTGGGTGAGGCGGATTGCAGGAGAGTATGTTAAAGTTGAAGTTAAGAAAAATATTTAAAAAGTATATGCGAAGAAAAAAGATATATACCTGGGACACGACAAGACAGGGACAAAAGACGTTTGACTGCTACGCCATCTTGGATTCAAATTTTGTTTAGTGAGTCCACCAGATCAGAGGCAGTAGTGATGATCAGGGATGCTCTCTGTTTAGTGAGTCCGCCAGGTAAGAGACAGTAGGGATGTTGTTATCTTGATGTGTGTGAATTGGACCATTTTGCTGTCCTGCTAAGCATTCAAAATGTAACGAGTACTTTTGCGTGACAGGGAAAACGTATGGAGTAAAAAGTACATACTAAGTAAAAGTAATAGTTGTCCAAAATATAAATAGTAAAGTAAAGTACAGATACCCAAAATAACTATTGAAGTTGTACTTTCAAGTATTTTTTCTTAAGTACTTTACTGCCTGGAAGGCATACAGAGTAGAAGATTATTTGGTGGTATTGGTTTCCATACGAAAATGTTTGCTAAATCATACCCCCAATTGCGGTATGTTGTGTCTGGAATGTACAAAATACCAATACCAAGACATAGCCAGTACTTGAACTTGGCTGTGTGTCAGCTCAGATGTGTGGTGGCCTACAGTGTCCATTTCAGGACAGAAATGGAAGTTAAGTCAAGGGTCTCATCCGGAGATGAAGTATGTTGAATAAGTCATATGAATATCTGTCATCAGGTTGCTAAATCAACATATCTTTATCAAAGAGAATAAATAGAATATGGGTGCCATTTGTTTTTTTTTTGGCATTCTCTTAAAGGTTTAGAACTACAGTAGTATTTAATGAGAGAATGGAACCTTACATAGGAGGATCACTTCTTTAATCAGGATTAAACATTGATACAACCTCCATGTGACAGCCAGGGACCCCTTTCATCGCCTGCACGGAAACCATGAATACATCTGTCTCCTCTGAAAATGACTGACTACACATTCTTTAGTATTAATTACAAGTGGGAAATGACTTTGTTCATCCATCAAAAATTTCCCCTCCACTTGTCAAATGTAATACAGTGACACAATGCGAGAGGGCCCTAGTCATGTTCTGTTAACTACCTTATTGTCTTGACAGACATTGCATAGGAAGCAGCTGCCTTTTGTTTCGCTGGGTTTTGTCACACTCCACAGAGCCAGCTACCTACCCCCTGCTGAGACGAGGTTCAACCCAGATGTCTGAAATAGAGCGGACGCAAATTATCATGTCAAGGTAGATTAATTTCTAAGATTAGAAAGAGTAACCTATCGCCACCACTGTTCAAATGCATACAGTCAGCCACAATGAAAGGACAAGCGTTTAGAAATGTCATGTAGACGCACCATGTGTAACCACCAGGCCAAGTCCTAAATGGCAGCCTATTCTGTGTATAGTGCACTACGTTTGACCAGGACACATACATCCCTTAGGGAATAAGGTGCAATTTGGGACATACGTCACCAGACACTGGTATAAAAAAAAATTAAAAAAACAGGTGCCAAAATAGATCCATCATATCTGAGAATAGATAGATCATAGCGGATGCAGAATGTACCTGCCTGATTATATCATTTTGTGAATAGTTCACCCTCTTAGCAAGGGAATTCTGATGTAAAACCACCTGGGCACTTTGAAGAGTTCAGGCAATTGCTGTGATTCATACATGAGACTCTTATCCTATACTCAATCAATTCAATGTACAGCAAGTGGAACAGACTACTGTAGCATTCCTTCCCTCTGGAAGTGGGGATCTCAGAGAGGGCACAGAGACGGAGGATATATACGGAGGAGAGAGAGTCAATCCCACTAGACGAATTGCAAAGCTGCTAGCATGGGAGTCTTGTTTCACGTCTTGTTTCACAATAGCAGCCACCACAACCTGCACAAATGGACTCTGTTATTTCAACAGATATTATACCTCTGTATTTTTCCAGGAAAACCACCTGAGTCAAGTGAGACGAACATGCTAATATTTATATTATTTATAGTATTCATTGGATTGTCAATGCATTGCTATGGAATGAATAGCTAGAGTTATACTGCCATTGGTTGACTAGGGCCCTTAGGCCTGGAATGAATAACAAGTGTGAGAACAAAAATTTTACCTCACATGAGCCACGTACTGAATTCATGGCATGTTCACTTTGATTATGACCTCTTGTGAATACTTTGTGTGATACAATTGCAACAGATTATAGATTTGACCTGAAGGAAAATGCACAATGTGGAGTTTAGAAATGTCAGAGCCGTTGAACAGGAGAATAGATTTAGTGAGAATTTATAGATCACCAAATTGTATTATCTTAGGAGGAGGAGAGCCCACAGAGCCTACCTTTTCAGAATGCACACCACTGTGTCTTATTTTGCCTGGAGCAAAGACTGATATCTGTGAATTTGCATATACATGTATTTGCAGAGATACAATCAAACATCAAGGAGCAGACACAATTCCGGACTTCAAAGCAGAATACCAACCAGTTCTCTCTATAGCTAATACATAAAGCCCAGAGCCCTAGGAGGGAGGGAGGGAGGGTGGGAGATAGGGAGGGAGGAGGTGAGCGTCATGCTTCATCTTCGTAACATTAAATCCCACAGATACGTTTTTAACAGCTACCGTATTGTGACTCAGGTCAGGGAACACATCCTGACTCTGTCCCGACACAATACTCCACTGTGTTCCAGCTGTCTAGTATATAACATAACCTACGTAGTTGGATACAGGCTAGAATTTTAACATGCATTCGTATACAACAGAACCTCTATGGATACAGGCTAGCATCTTAACGTGCATCCTAATATAACAGAACCTATACAGGCTAGCATCTTAACATGCATCCTAATATAACAGAACCTATTGTGGCAAACCTCTTCAAGGTTAGGAGCGTTTTAAGTGGGAAACCGTCACCAAAATCACCCCAGATTGAGAGTTCTTTCGAACAGGACAGTACCTGTGTGTTTGTTTCTCTGTTCTGGTGCACCCAGGCCTCAGGCAAGGTCAAGGATAGCAGGGTTCAGTACACAAATCAGGTTCTCGGTCGGTCCAGGTCCAAACGCCAACAGGTAAGTCCAAAACAGTCCAGCTCATACACAGTAAATCCAGACGATATATATTGTTTCTTCCTCTATGGTTCACAGATCCTTCCAGCCTTCCCCTTCCCTCTCCTTCCTGGTTTGTCTTGACCCCTTATCTGTGGGTTGGCCCCACCTTCTGAGGGTTCCCCTTGCTTCTGGGAATTGTTGTTTTAGCGTACGGCCATTCTGTGATCTGTAGTTCTGATCGGGGTTGCCATTTTAGTGATAGGGCAGAGCCCGTTTATTAGTTCTGCTCTCACATATCTGCCATTTATCACTCGACCCCCTTCTTTGCCACACATGTCCCCCCCTAGATCCGACCCCCTAGGTCGGGCTACCACAGCAAAATATGTGTGCATGCGGGATAACCCATCCACATTTCCCATTTCCTTCCCTGCTCTGTGTTTTAAGTCAAAGTGAAACGGTTGGAGACTCAAAAACCACCGCATCACCCGAGCGTTCTTCTCTTTAGCCCTATGCATCCAGGTGAGTGGGGCATGGTCACTGATGAGGGTGAAGTCGCGCCCTAGCAGGTAGCATTTCAGGCTTTCTAGAGCCCACTTTACTGCCAGCGCCTCTTTCTCAATGACTGAGTAGTTGGTCTCCCGCGGTTCCAGCTTCCTGTTTAAAAACAGGATGGGGTGTTCCACCCCTTCTACCTCTTGGGATAGCACTGCTCCCAAGCCGACCTCTGAGGCATCCGTCTGAACCAACTCTCTCTCTCTCAAAGTCTGGTACCACCAACACTGGATTACAGCAGAGAGCCTCCAGTAATGTTCTAAATGCTTTTGTGGCCGCTTCATCCCATTTGACCATGTTTGGCCCTCTGGCTCTAGTCATGTCGGTGAGTGGGGCGGCCACTGTGGCATAACTTGGGATGAACTTCCGGTAGTAACCGGTCAACCCTAGGAAGGCTCGAACCTGCTTCTTATTTACTAGTTTTGGCCATTCTCTAATTGCCTCCACCTTCTTACGTTGGGGTTTGATTAACCCTCTTCCCACGGTGTATCCCAGATACTCTGTTTCCTCTAACCCCACGTAACACTTGGCAGGGTTCGCCGTGAGCCCTGCCTTTCTAAGGGCGTCTAACACTGCCTGTACCCGGGGTAAGTGGGATTCCCAATCTGGGCTGTAGATCCCCACGTCATCTAAATAGGCTGCGGCGTACGCTTAGTGCGGTTTCAGGACCTTGTCCATTAGCCGTTGAAAGGTGGCTGGGTCAGAGGAATCAGAGGAATTTGCCAGTATCCTTTGGTTAGGTCCAGAGTTGTAATGTACCGAGCTTTACCAATTTTCTCCCGTAGATCATCTACTCGGGGCATGGGGTAGGCATCAAACTTGGAGATTTCATTTACCTTCCGAAAGTCGTTACAGAACTGCAAAGACCCATCTGGTTTGGAGACCATCACAATTGGGTTAGACCACTCACTATGTGACTCTTCGATCACTTCAGCTGCCAACATTTTCTCTGTCTCTGCTCTAATCGCGGCCTGTCGAGCCTCAGGTACCCGATATGGCCTCATGCTCACTTTTCTCCCTTGTAGGGAAATGATATCATGAGCCGTAACTTCAGTTCGGCCAGGTACCTCTAAAAACACATCTCGCTTTTTCTGAATCAGGGTCTTTACTTCCCTTCCTGTACTTGTGCTGGGGACAAAGTAGGTGAAATATTTACTTTGGCTGTCTCCTGAGTGTGTGTGGGGTACGTGACCATTAGTGTTTCTCTCTCCATGCTTTTAACAGGTTTATGTGGTAGATCTGTTCCTGGGGCTGTCGACCTGGCTGTCGGATCCGATAATTAACTTCTCCTATTCTCTCCAGCACTTCATATGGTCCTTTCCATGTGGCTAGTAGTTTGCACTCTACCGTGGGGATCAGCACTAACACCTTATCTCCCGGTTGAATCTCCCTCAGGGTAGCCTGCCGGTTATAAGTGTGCTGCTGGTGCTCTTGTGCTTGTCTCATGTGCTCTCTGACGATGAGCATGACTGTGGCTATCCTGTCTTGCATTGCCGTGACGTGCTCTATGACACTAGTATACGGGGTGGATTGGTGCTCCCAGGTTTCCTGGGCGATGTCTAAGATTCCCCGGGGGTACCAGCTCAAAGGGGGAAAACCCCAGCGAGGCTTGAGGAACCTCTCTAATGGCAAACATCAGATATGGCAACATGCAATCCCAGTTTTTCCCACCCTTATCGATTACCTTCCGAGCATTGACTTCAGTGTGCGGTTGAATCTCTCAACCAGCCCGTCTGTCTGAGGATGGTAAACCGATGTCCTCAACTGTTTCACCTGCCACAATTTACAAAGGTCCGCCATAAGGCGGGACATAAAGGGGGGGTCACCTGGTCAGTAAGGATCTCCTTTGGAACCCCTACCCTGGTGAACAGGAGCACTAATTCCTTGGAGATATTTTTGGAAGCCATCGTCCGAAGGGGAATGGCTTTTGGGTAGCGAGTGGCATAATCTAGAATGACCAGAATGTAAGGTTACATGATACTTCCTGCTTGGTCAGGGTTGTTGACTTCTCAAATATGCCATTCTTTTGGCCTAACTTCGCAAAGTTAGGAAAGGATCTACCCAGTATTACATCATATGGCATCTTTGGGACCACGCCGACCTCATAATCCAGCAGCCCTTCCTCGGTTTGGATGCTCACTAAGGCTGTGGGGGTACGTCCAGTCAGAATCTCTCCCTTTAGTTTATTGTAATCCTGTGCATCTTTCAACTACAGGTCGAAATACACTTTTTGAGCGTCCCCTGCCAGGTATGGTGCCAGAAGCCCTGCCCATTCTTCTTTCGGCCACTTCTCCCGCTCTGCCGTCCTTTCGAAGGTGGTGAGATATGCTTCCTCATCATCCTGCTTTATCATTTTTTGAAGAAAATGATTGGCCCGCCTCTGGGTATTTGCAGCTGGTAACTGAGCCCCAATTTGGTCAGCTAGCCCCTTTAGGCCTTCTCTTAACTTCACCGGCTCCAGCAGAAAAACTGACTGTTTTGGAGAGCCTGGCGTGCCCAAAGTAAAATGCCTCCCATTTAGGCCCAGAAAATGGGATATGCATATATTTAGTACCATTGGATAGGAAACACTCTGAATTTTCCAAAACTGTTAACCATTTGTCTGTGCGTCAATCACAACGCATTTGGCAGGCAAAACCCTGAGGAATCTCTGTCCTGAAAAAAGTCATTTTGACACATTGCTCATTTTGAGCCCCTCCTATCCAAAATGACCATATATAGGCATGTGAACTTTGTGCACGTCGCTTCCTTATGATGTCATC
Source organism: Brachymystax lenok tsinlingensis (assembly GCA_030435695.1). NCBI lineage: Eukaryota > Metazoa > Chordata > Actinopteri > Salmoniformes > Salmonidae > Brachymystax > Brachymystax lenok. The sequence continues at coordinate 36,611,316 of CM059784.1, forward strand.
AACCACGAGACGGTGTTTTACTCCATCTTGGGGGAATTTCGGCCATTGATAAACAGCTTGGAACGAGAGACCACGTTATGAAAACTCTTCAGAGTGCGCGTGCATGAGAAGGAGCGCTTTGCCTTATTTATCGTTTTTAGCGTTCAGTTTATATTCCGGCTGATTTATAATAGTACATATACGTAAAAGGGTTCCTAAGGATACATTTAAAACTATGTTTGATTGTTTTTGGACAAGTTTATAGGTAACATTTGAACGAGTTGGCGCCGCGTTTCAAAAGAGTAATGGAGGCTGTCGTTTTGCATGAACCAAATGGAGGATTTATGGATAAAAGACGTTACTTTTTCTAACAAAAGAACCATGGATTGTCTTCAGTGGACACTTAGGAAGACCTCAGCAGAAGTTCTTCAACAGGTAATTACTTTGTTTTCGCTGTGAAATGTGTTATGTGTGTGCCATGATTGCTAATCGATACATGGCTATTGGAAAATATGTGAGGTGCTACCCTCAAACAAATGAATGTGCTGCTTTCGCCGTAAAGCCTTTTTGAAATCTGACAACGCTGTGATATTGCCTAGAAACAGAGCTTTTGATGAGTATGGAACACTTGTATATACCTGGATGTTTAATAATTCAATTTTCGGATTTTAAATCTGGCGCTACAGGTTTTAGCTGGTAGTGTCGGGATGATCCCGCTAGCGACCCACTGGTATTTGAGTCGTTAACTCCCGGGTGTTTCTCTCTTGCTCCTCTCTGAGCAACTGATTGGTGCGGTGCTGGACCTGTAACGTGTCCTGATACATTCGCATTGCATCCTGATGAGCTATTTATTGAACTCTAGTTGCCTCTTGTTGGGCGGCTGCTGCTTGTAACAGGGCCTGTATGGCTCCCTCCACACTCATTTTCCCGAAGAAACTACCCTAACCAAACAAAGCCACAAAAAAAAACCTCCCCTTTGGAGTGCTAACTGAACAGTTTTTTCTTTTCTCTACCTAACCAGCGGTATGGTTAGTCCATTTGCCCGCATCCTCCACCACGTGTGGCAAACCTCTTCAAGGTTAGGAGCGTTTGTCACAATTTAAGTGGGAAACCGTCACCAAAATCACCCCAGATTGAGAGTTCTTTCGAACAGGACAGTACCTGTGTGTTTGTTTCTCCTTTCTGGTGCACCCAGGCCTCAGGCAAGGTCAAGGATAGCAGGGTTCAGTACACAAATCAGGTTCTCGGTCGGTCCAGGTCCAAACGCTTACAGGTAAGTCCAAAACAGTCCAGCTCATACACAGTAAATCCAGACGATATATATTGTTTCTTCCTCTATGGTTCACAGATCCTTCCAGCCTTCCCTCTCCTTCCTGGTTTGTCTTGACCCCTTATCTGTGGGTTGGCCCCACCTTCTGAGGGTTCCCCTTGCTTCTGGGAATTGTAGGTTTGGCGTTCGGCCATTTTGTGATCTGTAGTTCTGATCGGGGTTGCCATTTTAGTGATTTTAGTTTTAGTTCGGCTCTCACATATTTAGTTCGGCTCTCACATATCTGCCAAATTTATTACATTTTTTATTTCACCTTTATTTTACCAGGTAGGCAAGTTGAGAACAAGTTCTCATTTACAACTGCGACCTGGCCAAGATAAAGCAAAGCAGTTCAACACATACAACAACACATAGTTACACATTGGAGTAAACAAACACTCAGTCAATACAGTAGGGAAAAAAACGAATCTATATACAATGTGTGCAAATGAGGTAGGATAAGGAACATAAGGCAATAAATAGGCCATGGTGGCAAAGTAACTACAGTATAGCAATTTAACACTGGAATGGTAAATGTGCAGTAGATGAATGTGCAAAGTAAAAATACTGGGGTGCAAAGGAGCAAGATAAATAAATGTCTACGGTAGGGGATTGGTTGGGCTATGTACAGGTGCAGTGATCTGTGAGCTTCTCTGACAGCTGGTGCTTAACACTAGTGAGGGAGATAAGTGTCTCCAGTTTCAACGATTTTTGCAGTTCGTTCCAGTCATTGGCAGCAGAGAACTGGAAGGAAAGGCGGCCAAAAGAGGAATTGGCTTTGGGGGTGACAAGTGAGATATACCTGCTGGAGCGAGTGCTACGGGTGGGTGCTGCTATGGTTACCAGCGAGCTGAGATAAGGCGGGGCTTTACCTAGCAGGGACTTGTAGATGACCTGGAGCCAGTGGGTCTGGCGACGAGTGTGTAGCGAGGTCCAGCTGACTAGAGCATACAGGTCGCAGTGGTGGGTGGTATAAGGGGCTTTGGTGACAAAGCGGATGGCACTGTGATAGACTGCATCCAGTTTGCTGAGTAGAGTATTGGAAGCTGTTTTGTAGATGACATCGCCGAAGTCGAGGATTGGTAGGATAGTCCGTTTTACTAGTGCAAGTTTGGCAGCATGAGTGAAGGAGGCTTTGTTGCGAAATAGAAAGCCAATTCTAGATTTAATTTTGGATTGGAGATGTTTAACTTCTTAGGCAGTGGTGGGGCGCTAGCACTCCCGACACTACCAGGTGAAATGCAAGGCGCCAAATTCAAAATCCAAAAGTTTAATTATTAACACAGTGTCCAAAGAAGGGCCAGAAGTATACAGAATGGTGTCGTCTGCATAGAGGTGGATCAGAGAATCACCAGCAGCAAGAGCGACATCATTGATGTATACAGAGAAGAGAGTCGGCCCAAGAATTGAACCCTGTGGCACCCCCCTAGAGACTGCCAGAGGCCCGGACAACAGGCCCTCTGATTTAACACACTGAATTCTGTCGAAAGTAGTTGGTGAACCAAAGTAGTTGGTGAACCAGGCGAGGCAATCATTAGAGAAACCAAGGCTGTTGAGTTTGCCGATAAGGATGTGGTGATTGACAGAGTCGAAAGCCTTGGCCAGGTCAATGAATACGGCTGCACAGTAATGTCTCTTATCGATGGCGGTTATGATATCGTTTAGTACCTTGAGCGTAGCTGAGGTGCACCCGTGACCAGCTCGGAAACCGGATTGCACAGCGGAGAAGGTACGATGGGATTCGAAGTGGTAAATGATCTGTTTATTAACTAGGCTATCAAAGACTTTAGAGAGGCAGGGCAGGATTGATATAGGTATATAGCAATTTGGGTCTAGGGTGTCACCCCCTTTGAAGAGAGGGATCACCGCAGCAGCTTTCCAATCTTTTGGGATCTCGGACGACACCAAAGAGAGGTTGAGCAGACTGGTAATAGGAGTTGCAACAATGGCAGCAGATATTTAAAAAAAGAGAGGGTCCAGATTATCTAGTCCAGCTGATTTGTACGGGTCCAGATTTTGCAGCTCTTTCAGAACATCTGCTATCTGGATTTTGGTGAAGGAGAAGCTGGGAAGGCTTGGACAAGTAGCTGCGGGGTGGTGGAGCTGTTGGCCGGGGTTGGGGTAGCCAGGAGGAAAGCATGGCCAGCCGTAGAGAAATGCTTGTTGAAATTTTCGATTATCATGGATTTGTCGGTGGTGACCGTGTTACCTAGCCTCAGTGCAGTGGGCAGCTGGGAGGAGGTGCTATTGTTCTCCATGGACTTGACAGTGTCCCAAAACGTTTTGGAGTTAGAGCTACAGGATGCAAATTTCTGTTTGAAAAAGCTAGCCTTTTTTTTCTTTCTTGACTGATTGGGTGTATTGGTTCCTGACTTCCCTGAACAGTTGCATATCGCGGGGAGCTCCGGGGCAGGGGTGTTAGCCACTAGAGCCACTCGGGCACTCAGTGGCAGCTAGCTAGCTGTGGAGATCAGGTGTAGTGGTCCAGGGTTTACGGCAGGGATCCGGTGTTGTGGTGGAGAAACAGTCCGATGGTGGTAGGCTGGCAAGTATTATCCGGGCTAAAAAAGGCTGGTGTCTGTGCAGTAGGTTAAAGGCCGCTAGCGGTGGCTAACAGTGACTGAAAAGCTAGTAGCTGGTTAGCTCGCTAGCTCCCAATGGAATTCAGTCTAAAAAAGTCAAAAGAAAATTGTGGTTAGGTAACACAATGGGTGAGGCAGGTTACCGGAAGGTATATTTAATATAAAAACGGAAAAGAGATTGAAAATAAATTTGAAATATATACAAAAAAGACGAAAAATACAAAGTACACGAGGGAATGAGACCCCCTCTTTGCCACACTATACAGGCTAGCATCTTAACGTGCGTCCTAATATAACAGAACCTATACAGGCTAGCATCTTAACTACTTAGGGAGTAGCGGCGCGCTAGCGCCCGACACTACCCGGTGAAATGCAAGGCGCCAAATTCAAAATCCAAAAGTTGAATTATTAAACATTCATCAATATACAAGTGTTGCATAGTCATCAAAAGCTCTGATTCTTGGCAATATCACAGCATTGTCAGATTTCAACAAGGCTTTACGGCAAAAGCACAACATTTGATTGTTTGAGGATAGCACCTCTCCTATTTTCCACATTAGCATAAATTCATATCCAGCGCAGGTCACACAAAACCCATATAAGAGCTAAAATAAATCACTTCTGCTGAGGGCTTCCCAAGTGTCCAACGAAGACATCCAATGGTTCTTTTGTTCGAAAAAGTCATTAATTATATCCATAAATCTCCGTTTGGTTGGCGCGTTATGATCAGAAAATCCAAAGTCGAGTCGCCCATTGAACCGTGAAGAGAACGCGTTCAAATATACCTATACACTTTCTCCAAACAAATCAAACATAATTTTTTATGTATCCTTAGGTATCCTTTTATGTATATGCACTGTAGTATTTAAACCGGACGATAACGTGAACAATAGGAAAGGAAAATAAAGTGGGGCGGGCTCACAATCTCGCTCCCGTGAAACGTTGTTGACAAATGTGGTCCCTTCACTACTTCCTCTTCCTATCTGTTCTGCTTAGTGCTAGAGCCTCCAGACACTGTATAAAGACTGTTGGCATCTAGTGGAAGCCATAGGTACTGCAATCTAAGAGCTGGTTCCCATTAAAATCAATAGGCAGCCTGGATAAAAAGATCATATACAAAAGAAACTGCAAATCCGGATGGATTTTCCTCTGGTTTTCGCCTGCTATATCAGTTCTGTTATACTCAAATACATTATTTTAACACTTTTAGAAACTTCAGAGTGTTTCCTATCCAATAGTACTAATTATGTGCATATCCTTTTTTCTTGGCCTGAGTGGCAGGCATTTTACTTTGGGCACGCCAGACTCTCCAAAACCGTCACCTCTGCTGCCGCTCCCTAAGAAGTTAACGTGCATCCTAATATAACAGAACCTATACAGGCTAGCACATGAAACAATGTTTCTGTGTGTTGTTTGCAGTATACCAAGGTGCTACTCAGTCAAACCAAAGTTAAATCAGAAAACAGATAAAAAACTTTAGATAAAGTTCAAATTTTAAATTCTCCTCACATACTGTACAGCAGATTCATGCCTAAAACACATGTTTAGAACTACATAAGAATTATTTTCCCCAAAAGTGATAAGAAAAAAATGGATGTCCAGCTGCCAGGGTTCATCTCTATCTTGTTCTCCTTTCAAAGGTGAGATTGACCATGTCAGGGTACAGTGACTACAATAGCACTATTACCTAATGCAGCTCCCCAAATTCAAAGACCAAGTCAGTCTGTCCAGATTGTCCAAATATCTTCCCTAATACAGCTGAACCTGGCAATTATTAAAGTGAAGTAGAAAACGAGAGAACGGACAGAGGTGAATGAAGGAAGGATATATTAAACTACGGAATGGGAGATAGTGGAAATATTAATCATTCTAAGGCTTCGGAGTGCGTTATTAGGACAACATTTCAACAGGGATCTTAGTAGCGCTCATTAGGTGGTGTATCAAACCAGAACAAAACTCACATCTCTTAACGACGTGGAGGAAGTGGATCGGAAAACGAGAAGAGGCGACAAAGGACAGAACAGCCGATTCCATGGTTTTGTCACCACCAGGCTCTTGCTCTGCTGTTGCTCTCCCACTAACAAGTCAGCTCAGCTTTTTGTGTACGTCCCAAATGGCACCCCTATTCCCTTTATAGTGCACTACTTCTGATTAACCCTGGTCAAAAATAGTGTACTATATAGGGGAAAGGGTGTCATTTGGGATGCATAGGTTGGAGTACGGTTCATTCACACAGTCTTTAGTTCCCCATCATTGATTGGAATTTAAAGTCTTGAATTTACCGGCAATGTTTTATTCAGATTATCTCTTTCAAACCAAGTTGCTGACATTTTGTTTTTAAATTACCAAGTGGCGTAGCCTTTCACTTTAAAGACATTTCTGTTCTGCAAAATTTACTGTAGTATACATACTCAGAAGAAGAAGAAGAAGAAGAAGGAGAAGAAGAAGACAACGAAGAAGAAGAAGAAGAAGACAAAGAAGAAGACAAAGAAGAAGAAGAAGAAGAAGAAGAGAAGAAGAAGACAAAGAAGAAAATGAAGAAGACAAAGAAGAACAAGAAGAACAAGAAAAGGAAGAAGACAAAGAAGAACAAGAAGACAGAAAAAGAAGAAGACAAAGAAGAAGAAGAAAAGGAAGAAGAAGACAAAGAAGAAGAAGAAGACAGAAGAAGAAGAAGACAAAGCAGAAGAAGAAGACAGAAGAAGAACAAGAAGAACAAGAAGAAGACAAAGAATAAGAAGAAGACTTTATTGTACACAGATGTTCAGCAGAAACTAGTCTTCTGCTTTATTGGAATGGAGCGGAATCGATCACTTTTGAAAATGTTTGGTTCTAAGGATGTACAATATGAGATGGTATGTTACGATTGACTAGTAACAATCCCCAATTTACTGTGTTTTCTCCTCATGCTCTAAGGCAAACCGATACAACCCTACTAAACCAACATGTTCTCCCATGACAATTGAATGTTCTCAAAGTTTAAGCTTAGAGAGGACACACTGGAATCTAACATTATGTCTTTGAATAATTAGTACCCTGTGCTTTGTTTGAAACCACATTCCCTGTGGTAAACGTCCATCAATAAAAACAACCTTTTATCTTGATATGCTATTCATGCATTGATACCAGATGCAGAGGACACAAGTGCATACCAAATTGTGTACTTTTCCCTACAAAGTGCAAGTAGTGCACTAAGAGTGTTAATAGGGTGCCAATTGGGACAGAGAGCTGTCTACAAACCAGACAGGCTGATCTCATCTGTGCTTTTTTCCTTCTTTGTATTGCTACATCTGAAGAAACTGTTCCTGTCCACAACAGGATAAGATTTACATAAACATCAGACTTGTTTTCTTTCTCCGTCTGTGTCTGTCAGAAAAACACTTGAGACGTGTAAAAGATTTGCATATCGAGGTTGTGATTATAAGGGAGACAATGGCTGTCGGCGTGTAGTATAACGTTTGAAAGATGTGTATACATGAGTAAGTCATCTGTTAGTATTTGAGACTTCAATCCAATTTGATTATACTGTATCTACTTGATTCTACTGTATCTAGTTAGGGGAGTTAGTTAGGGGAGTTAGTGTCCTTGCCTGTTTTTAAGACTCTGATCGACAACACTGCTTGTGATAACTGAAATGTAAATAAAACACATTTTAAGCATTCAACTGGCTAGCAGAAATACCAGCACGGCTGAGAAGAAAAAAAAACAGTATTTGAATTGACTCAGCGACTCCTGCTGTAATCACATATTGAAATGGAAATTACAGCCTGGTACAAGTGCATGGCTGTGTTATGGATTACTTTGGGATTGATGATATATTCCTCATGCAATCCAAACAACTTCAGCTTTGTTGAAATTGATGTAACCATTAACATTACATTTTAGAGTATGGTAATTTTAGGGTCAATTGTTATATTGTATTGTCACTCTTGTAAGTAGAACCAGACACATTTTGATCCAGTTTGCAAGATTTTAGTTTGATATTATGCAACAATGTGGCTCACCCTTCACATTGGAGGTATAACGATTGGCCATAAATAATAGGGATGGAGAAGAGAGAGAACAAAACCAGTGAACAGCATTAAAGTCACACAACCTGTCCAACTGGAAGCTGGATGGAAGAGGAAAACTAAAACAACCTGTCCAACTGGAAGCTGGATGGAAGAGGGAAACTAAAACAACCTGTCCAACTGGAAGTTGGATGGAAGAGGATAACTAAAACAACCTGTCCAACTGGAAGCTGGATGGAAGAGGGAAACTAAAACAACCTGTCCAACTGGAAGCTGGATGAAAGAGGGAAACTAAAACAACCTGTCCAACTGGAAGCTGGATGGAAGAGGGAAACTAAAACAACCTGTCCAACTGGAAGCTGGATGGAAGAGGGAAACTAAAACAACCTGTCCAACTGGAAGCTGGATGAAAGAGGGAAACTAAAACAACCTGTCCAACTGGAAGCTGGATGGAAGAGGAAAACTAAAACAACCTGTCCAACTGGAAGCTGGATGGAAGAGGAAAACTAAAACAACCTGTCCAACTGGAAGCTGGATTGGAGAGGAAAACTAAAACAACCTGTCCAACTGGAAGCTGGATGAAAGAGGGAAACTAAAACAACCTGTCCAACTGGAAGCTGGATGGAAGAGGAAAACTAAAACAACCTGTCCAACTGGAAGCTGGATGGAAGAGGAAAACTAAAACAACCTGTCCAACTGGAAGCTGGATTGGAGAGGAAAACTAAAACAACCTGTCCAACTGGAAGCTGGATGAAAGAGGGAAACTAAAACAACCTGTCCAACTGGAAGCTGGATGAAAGAGGGAAACTAAAACAACCTGTCCAACTGGAAGCTGGATGGAAGAGGGAAACTAAAACAACCAGTCCAACTGGAAGCTGGATGGAAGAGGGAAACTAAAACAACCTGTCCAACTGGAAGCTGGATTGGAGAGGAAAACTAAAACAACCTGTCCAACTGGAAGCTGGATGGAAGAGGAAAACTAAAACAACCTGTCCAACTGGAAGCTGGATGGAAGAGGGAAACTAAAGCGGTATGTGTTGTTTTCTAAATGCCCTTTTCCCAAGATAAAATACACAAACTTTTTTCTTCATTCAATCATCTGATCAGAAGTGCTTTATTTTGTGCTGGAATATATAATACACCTCATCCACCACCATTGTGAGGCCTTTCCTTGGCTGCAATGCATCAACGTGGTCCATATATATGGTGTTCAGGCTGATGTTGCTTGATCGCTATTCTACAAAAAAAATTCCAGCACATTTTTGAACACATAGTAACCTATAGATCTGACAGTGTTATTCACTTCTTCAGTCTTTCAGATTCATGAATGTTTGTAAACACGGTTTTCACTAGCGGTAATCCAGCAATAGATGAGACAAGTGATTGGTTGGGTCAACTTGCTCCATTCTATAGTGTGAAAATGTCCTTTAAACTTGTTATCCACAGCAGAGAATGCCCCAAAGTGTGAGTTAACAATAGCAAACCATACTCCTCCTATTCTGTTCATTAATTTTACAATTTTGGGGTTTCTAGGTAGGGGTGCCAGGGTTGGGCTCAATTCAGAACTTTGGAATTGACTCCTTTGATGTAAATCGCAGCATCATATGATGCAAAATGCATCATACAGGGATTATTTATGTATTTTGAAAGTCACATATCTTGAAAACTTGATTTTATGACTATGTCAACAACGAACTAATGAAACAAATACAAAAATAGTTTTGGGGGGTGGAATTTTTCATTAACCTCAATGCTTAGAATAGAAAATTATATTTCTACCAACCATTTAATTTGTTTCGCTTCTATTTGAAGGCCTCAGGGTCAGCTCATGCATCTCAAATTCAAGGATAGCATCACAATGTTCAATTTAATTTAATTTTTTTACGATTTCGTCTGAATTCATATATCCATCTATCTTTAGTAAAAGGTGCAGTTGGCTTGCAGAAACATTGCTCAGAAACTAACTTGCTGTGTCTGCATGTCTTTTGGACTGACACCGACTGATCTGGACAGCGTAATTGCCTGTTTTGCATGTTTCTGTTACGTTGGAAAGTGCGCTAGGCTACTGACGTTTGAGTCCTAGTGAGTGGAGAAGGCTTTCAGAACAGAGCTCTAAACATTACCGCTGGTCGACCAATCCAAAGCGTTTCAGGTGTGTGTGTGTGTGTGTGTGTGTGTGTGTGTGTGTGTGTGTGTGTGTGTGTGTGTGTGTGTGTGCTCTACCATGTAACCTTTGATTACTGCAAGTCACTCTCCGTGACTGACATGTGCAATAATTTCAGAAAGGTATGTCAAATGATTTCCAGATATAACAACATGGCTCGCTGGAATGACTTATTTTCCCCAGATCGAAACAGAAAATAGACGTTAGAGGTCTAAGCGTTGATATCGTCCAAACTGAACTGGCCAATCTTAAGGAAAATATTACAGTTGACATGGTCATTAGAGTAAAACATTTACTTTCTTCCTTCTGTTGGTTAATTCATTTGAAAACTCAGCAAACTGTGTCACGGAAGCTTTGTAAATGTGGTATCCGTATTGTCTTAAGCTCAGGCAGACGCCAGCTATCAAACGACACAGGAGGAATGTTGAATGTTTCTGTTAGCTTTAAAGGATTTAAGTCAACTCTGAAACAGTGCTTATTGCTCTGTTATCCACTTTTGTGTTAATGAAAAGCATGTCCTGAATCTGTCAAGGGAGATTAGGTGAATATGATTACTATTGTCCTTTTGTCAATGTAGATTTTTATCCATGGGGATTACAGTCAAACCATCCCGATGTGTATTACCTTCCCCTGCTTCTAAGGTACCTCAAGAAAGGTTGAGTCGGTGATAAGGAGTTGAAATGAAGTGCTGTCATCAGAATTATAGTGTAGAGATATGTAGCGAAGAACTTCACATGTCTGACCGTACCAAAGCAAGAAGTAACACAAATGTGCTTTCACAAAGATGTCTCTGTTCTTTGTAGGATGATGTATACATTTTCATATCATAAAACATTGATTTATTGTATCCCTTTTAAAAAAAAAATGTATTTAACCTTTATTTAACCAGGTAGGAAAGTTGAGAACAAGTTCTCATTTACAACTGCGACCTGACCAAGATAAAGCAAAGCAGTTCGACACATACAACAACACAGAGTTACACATGGAGTAAAACAAACATACAGTCAATAATACAGTAGAAAAAAACAAATCTATATACAAAGAGTGCAAATGAGGTAGGATAAGGAAGGTAAGGCAATAAATAGGCCATGGTGGCAAAGTAATTACAATATAGCATTTAAACACTGGAATGGTAGATGTGCAGTAGATGAATGTGCAATGTAGAAAAACTGGGGTGCAAAGGAACAAGATAAATAAATAAATACGGTAGGGGATGAGGTAGTTGGTTGGGCTATTTACAGATGGGCTACAGTGAGGGAAAAAGTATTTGATCCCCTGCTGATTTTGTACGTTTGCCCACTGACAAAGAAATTATCAGTCTATAATTTTAATGGTAGGTTTATTTGAACAGTGAGAGACAGAATAATAACAAAAAAATCCAGAAAAACGAATGTGAAAATTTTTATAAATTGATTTGCATTTTAATGACGGAAATAAGTATTTGACCCCCTCTCAATCAGAAAGATTTCTGTCTCCCAGGTGTCTTTTATACAGGTAACGAGCTGAGATTAGGAGCACTCTTAAAGGGAGTGGTCCTAATCTCAGCTTGTTACCTGTATAAAAGACACCTGTCCACAGAAGCAATCAATCAATCAGATTCCAAACTCTCCACCATGGCCAAGACCAAAGAGCTCTCCAAGGATGTCAGGGACAAGATTGTAGACCTACACAAGGCTGGAATGGGCTACAAGACCATCGCCAAGCAGCTTGGTGAGAAGGTGACAACAGTTGGTGCGATTATTCACAAATGGAAGAAACACAAAATAACTGTCAATCTCCCTCGGCCTGGGGCTCCATGCAAGATCTCACCTCGTGGAGTTGCAATGATCATGAGAACGGTGAGGAATCAGCCCAGAACTACACGGGAGGATCTTGTCAATGATCTCAAGCCAGCTGGGGCCATAGTCACCAAGAAAACAATTGGTAACACACTACACCGTGAAGGACTGAAATCCTGCAGCGCCCGCAAGGTCCCCCTGCTCAAGAAAGCACATATACATGCCCGTCTGAAGTTTGCCAATGAACATCTGAATGATTCAGAGGACAACTGGGTGAAAGTGTTGTGGTCAGATGAGACCAAAATGGAGCTCTTTGGCATCAACTGAACTCGCCGTGTTTGGAGGAGGAGGAATGCTGCCTATGACCCCAAGAACACCATCCCCACCGTCAAACATGGAAGTGGAAACATTATGCTTTGGGGGTGTTTTTCTTCTAAGGGGACAGGACAACTTCACCGCATCAAAGGGATGATGGACGGGGCCATGTACCGTCAAATCTTGGGTGAGAACCTCCTTCCCTCAGCCAGGGCATTGAAAATGGGTCGTGGATGGGTATTCCAGCATGACAATGACCCTAAACACACGGCCAAGGCAACAAAGGAGTGGCTCAAGAAGCCAATTCTAGATTTAAATTTAGATTGGAGATGTTTGATGTGAGTCTGGAAGGAGAGTTTACAGTCTAACCAGACACCTAAATATTTGTAGTTGTCCACATAATCTAAGACAGAACCGTCTAGAGTAGTGATGCTGGACGGACGGACAGGTGCGGGCAGCGATCGGTTGAAGAGCATGCATTTAGTTTTACTTGCGTTTAAGAGCAGTTGGAGGCCACGGAAGGAGAGTTGTATGGCATTGAAGCTCGTCTGGAGGGTAGTTAACTTCTTAAGGAGCAGCAAGGTGCGCTGGGGCGACACTACCCGGTGAAATGCAAGGCGCCAAATTCAAAATCCAAAAGTTGAATTATTAAACATGCATCAATATACAAGTGTTTCATAGTCATCAAAAGCTATGCTTCTTGGCAATATCACAGCGTCAGATTTCAAAAATGCGAAAATGTGAAGAGAACTCATTCAACTTATACCTATAAACTTGTCCAAGAACAATCAAACATAATTGTAAATGTATCCTTAGGAACACTTTTATGTATAAATAGCATAATATTTCAACCGGAATATAAACTGCAGTGAACGCGCATTTACTCCTATTGACATTCTCTGTGGACACTTCCTTATTCCTCTTCTTCTCTGCTCTAAAAGCATCTAAGAAGAATCAGAACACTTTCTCGAGACTGTTGACATCCAGAGGAAGCGATAGGTACTGCATTCATATGCCCTTATATGGGCATTTTCATAAGGGAGGGATCCAAATGAGGCAATCTGTCAAAACCACTTTTTCCAGGACAGAAATTCCTCGGGTTTTCGCCTGCCATATCCGTTCTGTTATACTCACAGACAAAATGTTAACACTTTTGGAACATTCAGAGTGTTTCCTATCCAATGGTACTAAATATGTGCAAATCCCTCCTGAATGGGAGGCATTTTACTTTGGGCACGCCAGGCTCTCCAAAACGGTCACCTCGTGCGCTGCTCCCTAAGAAGTTAACACAGTGTCCAAAGAGGGGCCAGAAGTATACAGAATGGTGTCGTCTGCGTAGAGGTGGATCAGAGACTCACCTGCAGCAAGAGCAACATCATTGATGTATACAGAGAAGAGAGTTGTCCCAAGAATTGAACCCTGTGGCACCCCCATAGAGACTGCCAGAGGCCCGGACAACAGGCCCTCTGATTTGACACACTGAACTCTATCGGAGAAGTAGTTGGTGAACCATGCGAGGCAATCATTTGAGAAACGAAGGCTGTCGAGTCTGCCGATAAGGATGTGGTGATTGACAGAGTCGAAAGCCTTGGCCAGATCAATGAATACGGCTGCACAGTAATGTCTCTTATCGATGGCGGTTATGATGTCGTTTAGGACCTTGAGCATGGCTGAGGTGCACCCATGACCAGCTGAAACCAGATTGCATAGCGGAGAAGGTACAGTGGGATTCGAAATGGTCGGTAATCTGTTTGTTAACTTGGCTTTCAAAGACCTTAGAAAGGCAGGGTAGGATAGATATAGGTCTATAGCAGTTTGGGTCAAGAGTGTCTCCCCCTTTGAAGAGGGGGATGACCGCAGCTGCTTTCCAGTCTTTGGAAATCTCAGACGACACGAAAGAGAGGTTGAACAGGCTAGTAATAGGGCTTGCGACAATTTCGGCAGATCATTTTAGAAAGAAAGGGTCCAGATTGTCTAGCCCGGCTGATTTGTAGGGGTCCAGATTTTGCAGCTCTTTCAGAACATCAACTAACTGGATTTGGGAGAAGGAGAAATGGGGGAGGCTTTGGCGAGTTACTGAGGGGGGTGCAGGGCTGTTAACCGGGGTAAGGGTAGCCAGGTGGAAAGCATGGCCAGCCGTAGAAAAATGCTTATTGAAATTCTCAATTATTGTGGGTTTATCGGTGGTGACAGCGTTTCCTATCCTCAGTGCAGTGGGCAGCTGGGAGGAGGTGCTCTTATTCTCCATAGACTTTACAGTGTCCCAGAACGTTTTTGAGATTGTGTTACAGGAAGCACATTTCTGCTTGAAAAAGCTAGCCTTGGCTTTCCTAACTGCCAGTGTATATTGGTTCCTGACTTCCCTGAAAAGTTGCATATCACGGGGGCTGTTCGATGCTAATGCAGAACGCCACAGGATGTTTTTGTGCTGGTCAAGGGCAGTCAGGTCTGGAGAGAACCAAGGGCTATATCGGTTCCTGGTTCTAAATTTCTTGAATGGGGCATGCTTATTTAAGATGGTGAGGAAGGCACTTTTAAAGAATGACCAGGCATCCTCTTCTGACGGGATGAGGTCAATATCCTTCCAGGATACCTGGGCCAGGTTGATTAGAAAGGCCTACTCGCTGAAGTGTTTTAGGGAACGTTTAACAGTAATATGGGGAGATCGTTTGACGGCAAACCCGTTACGGATGCAGGCAATGAGGCAGTGATCGCTGAGATCTTGGTTGAAAACAGCAGGGGTGTATTTGGAGGGCAAGTTAGTTAGGATGACATCTATGAGGGTGCCCATGTTTACGGCTTTGGGGTTGTACCTAGTAGGTTCAATGATGATTTGTGTGAGGTTTAGGGCATCAAGCTTAGATTGTAGGATGGCCGGGGTGTTAAGCATGTCCCAGTTTAGGTCACCTAGCAGCACGAACTCTGAAGATAGATGGGGGGCAATCAGTTCACATATGGTGTCCAGAGCACAGCTGGAGGCAGAGGGTGGTCTATAGCAAGCGGCAACAGTGAGAGAAAGGTGGATTTTTAAAAGTAAAATTTCAAATTGTTTGGGTACAGACCTGGATAGTAAGGCAGAAATCTGCAGGCTCACTCTGCAGTAGATTGCAACACCGCCCCCTTTGGCCGTTCTATCTTGTCTGAAAATGTTGTAGTTAGGGATGGAAATTTCAGCGTTATTGGTGGTCTTCCTGAGCCAGGATTCAGACACGGCTAGGACATCTGGGTTGGCAGAGTGTGCTAGGGCAGTGAATAAAACAAACTTAGGGAGGAGGCTTCTAATGTTAACATGCATGAAACCAAGGATTTTACGGTTGCAGAAGTCAATAAATGAGAGCGCCTGGGGAATAGGAGTGGAGCTAGGCACTGCAGGGTCTGGATTAACCTCTATATCACCAGAGGAACAGAGGAGGAGTAGGATAAGGGAACGGCTAAAGGCTATAATGACTGGTCATCTAGGACGTTCTGAACAGAGAGTAAAAAGAACAGGTTTCAGGGGGCGATAAAATAGATTAAAGGCATAATGTACAGACAAAGGTATGGTAGGACGTAAATACAGTGGAGGTAAACCTAGGCACTGAGTGGTGATGAAAGAGATATTGTCTCTAGAAACATTTAAACCAGGTGATGTCATCGCATGTGTGGGTGGTGGAACTGAAGGGTTGGATAAGGTATATTGAGCAGGGCTAGAGGCTCTACAGTGAAATAAGACAATAAACACTAACCAGAACAGCAATGGACAAGGCATATTGACATTGAGGAGAGGCATGCTTAGCCTAGTGAACATAAGGGTTCGGTTAGTAGTGAGGCTGGTTGGGGACATGGCGATTCAGACAGATAGCCGGGGACAGCAAGCTAGCAAAGGCTAGCAGGCCGGCTAACAAAGACGGAGGAAGTCTGTTTATAGCCTCCTCGTACGTTTCCGTCGGTAGACCAGTTGTGATGGGTTAGTGGGGTTCCGTGTGGTGAAGGGGACCAGGCCAATTGGCAAAATAGGTAGTAGTGGCCCAAGAAATTGTCCGATGGACCTGTTTAGCTAGCAGTTGATATGCTCAAGACAGCAAAACGTTAGCAGGCCACATTTAGCTGATGGGCGTTCAGGTGACGTCGCGACGGAGGGCCGGTTGAATAACCCCCTTGGGCAGATAACGTCGGTAGTCCAGTCGTGAAGGCCTGGTGAGGCTCCGCACCGGCAGTAAAAACGGGTCCGGATAGGTGTTGTAGCCCCAGGAGTGGCTGATGGGATTCTTCAGCCAGACGGAAGATGGGCCAAGCACAGGCTAGCTTCAGGCTAATTGGTGCATTGCTCCGGGACCAACGATAGCCAATAGTCACACGGATAGCAGCTAGCTAGCTGCAAGATCCAAGTGAAAATATCCAGAGCTTGCGGTAGGAATCCGGGGATATGGAGAGAAAATAGGTCCGGAATGCTCTGATTTGAGTCGCGTTATACGAACGGCGAGAGCTTTTCCGAGCTAGCTAGCTGCTGCTGTCCGTTAGCAATGGTAAGCTAAATACTAACGTTAGCTAGTGAGCTAGCTTCTGTTAGGGAATTCCGGATTCGAAGTGGATAATACTTGTTTTGAAGTTAAGTTTTAGAAAAAAATATATAAAATGATATGCGAAGAAAAAATGTAAAAAGATATATACACTGGACACAACAGGATGAGGACAAAAGACGTCTGACTGCTATGCCATCTTGGATTTTTGACTGGTCCCTTGAGAGTTGGAGTAGTAAAAATAATTTTAACTGAATAAATTTACTGAAAAATGAACTTTAACATATGTAATCAAACTCTCATTGTTATATAAATAATGGTCATTTTCAGAGAATTTTATTAGCATCAATATTATCTTCATAAAGTTGTAAAACAAGGATGTCCTTTTTCACCGTATTTATCTATTATGGAGCAAAAAATACATTATAATAACTTCTCCTCGGACTAAAGATCCCCACAACCAGAGCCCCAGATTTTGACCTGATGTTGCATCTATTTGAATGCTTGATCTATTTGTAGATTGATGAAATCAGAGGGTATTTGAACATGTGCTTGTTTATTCTACTACATTGTACAGTGATAGATCTTATTGAACTGAAAGATGAACCCATCGACTGACACTCATCAGATATAAAGGAAATAACTACTTGTAAAAGAAATGGAACACTCAACAGGATCAAAGTCATCCTGAAGATTGATTTCAAACATTCAGACGAAGGATTGCAAGTTCATTATTTTATCACAGGTGTTCATTGAAATGAGTCATGAGACTGTAGGATCTGGGCGAGGTGGAGGGATTTGATGAACAACCCGATAAAACAATTCTACAGTTTATTCATGAGCATACAAGCACAAGTGTATTAAAAGGGAAGAGGAGTCAGTGTTTCCCATTTCTTTCCCTTTTTCTCTCTTTCTTTCTTACTTCCAGGATGTTGTCAATCGGTCAGTAGTTTAACAACGTCTCAGAGAGTCGTGACTTAGGGCCAGACAGCCATATTCGGTGGTGATGAGTAGTCTAGCTCTAGCTAGCCTAGCATCCTTTTTTTATTTTGTATTTTCATCTGAGGAATTATCAAGCACTAATGTAATGGCTTGATTCATTTCTTCCCACCATCTGGTGTGAGAGAAGTGTTCCTCTGGTCCTGATAGCCTTCCCTGGTGCTGTGTTGGGGTAATAGGCTGTTCAAAGCCCTGCTCTACTGTGGACAGATGAGCAGGGGTGGGGATGAAGCAGCTGTGACCTGCTGTCAGAGGATGCACCTTAGTTCAGAGTCAACTTCAGGCTATCCAGGCCTGCTATGCAGACAGATAGGGAGGACTGTGCCTGGAAGTCCGGTTCACAGGCCTGGAGAAGAAGAGCATCGTTAACTAACTAAGGCCCTTGAGAGACAACATCTGGCAGAGGTTGGTAAGACTGATGATGAATAAGCAGATGTTTTGGGTATAGATTATACTTCCATAATTCTACCACAGTGGGCGTAGATGTTCCTTCTATACATATATCACAGTGGGAGTAGATTATACTTCCATACTTCTACCACAGTCGGTGTAGATGTTCCTTCTATACATCTATCACAGTGGGTGTAGATCATACTTCAATACTTCTACCACAGTGGGTGTAGATTATTATTCAATACTTCTACCACAGTGGGTGTAGATGATACTTCTATTCTTCTATCACAGTGGGTGTAGATGATACTTCTATACTTCTATCACAGTGGGTATAGATTATACTTCCATACTTCTACCACAGTGGGTGTAGATTAAACTTCTATACATCTATCACAGTATGTGTAGATTATACTTCCGTACTTCGACCACAGTGGGTGTAGATTATACTTCCATACTTCTACCACAGTGGGTGTAGATTAACTTCTATACTTCTATAACAGTGGGTGTAGAGTATACTTCAATAATTATATCACAGTGGGTGTAGATTATACTTCCATACTTCTACCACAGTGGGTGTAGATTATACTTCCATACTTCTACCACAGTAGGTGTAGATTATACGTCCATACTTCTACCACAGTGGGTGTAGATTAACTTCTATACTTCTATAACAGTGGGTGTAGATGGTACTTCTATACTTTCATGACAGTGGGTGTAGATTATACTTCTATACTTCTATCACAGTGGATGTAGTTGATACTTCTATACATCTATCACAGTGAGTATAGTGTTCGGAGGTACGGAGAGTCTGGCGTGCCCATAGTAAAATGCCTGTTACTCAGGCCCAGAAACTAGGATATGCACATAATTAGTAGTATTGGATAGAACAATGCTAAAATAATGTCTGTGTGTATAACAGAACTGATATGGCAGGCGAAAACCAGAGACAAATCTATTCGGAAAATGGGATTTTTTGATGTCATAGTTTTTCCATTAACTTGCTATTCACTACAGAGGAATTTATCTCCCAGATTGCAGTTCCTATGGCTTCCACTAGATGTCAACAGTCTTTAGACATGGTTTCAGGCTTGTTTTTTGAAAAACCAACGAGTAATAGCAGTTCTTCCTGGTGGATCATGAAGTGTCCTGTACTGTTTGGCGTGCGTGATTGTATGCGCTCTCTTTGTTATTTTTCTTTTCTATTGAGCAGGCTATTTTCCATCTGAAATATTATTGTTTATTTACATATTAGGGTGCCTGAGGATTGATTAGAAACGTTGTTTGACTTGTTTCAACAAACTTTACCGGTACTTTGGGAATTTTGTTTGTCTGCATGTTTGAAAGCCTTTGAGCAGGTGGATTACTGAACAAAACGCGCCAACCAAACTGATTTTTGGGGATATAAAGAGGGACTTTATCGAACAAAATGACCATTTATTGTGTAGCTGGGACCCTTGGGATTGCCATCAGAGGAAGATCTTCAAAGGTAAGCAATTTATTGTATCGCTATTTTTGAGTTTTGTGACACCTGTGCTGGTTAAGAAATTATGTTAACTGAGGAAGTATGCGGGGCACTGTCCTCAGACAATCAAATTCTATGATTTCGCCGTGAAGCCTTTTTTGAAATCGGACAACGTTGTTAGATTACCAATATTCTAAGCTTAATAATGGTGTACAACACTTGTATTTTTATGAATATATTTAATATGACTATTTTTGTCATTTGAATTTGGCGCTCTGCATTTCCCACCGATCCCTAAGATTATACATCTAAAGTCAACATTATTAATCAGTTGTACAACCAAAAGCCTTCACCCGAAATGTGTCTTCTGCATTTAACCCACTGAATCAGAGAGGTGCAGGGGGCTGCCTTAATCGACATCCACGTCTTCGGCACCCGGGGAACAGTGGGTTAACTGCCTTGTTCAGGGGCAGAACAACAGATTTTTTTCCTTGTCAGCTTGGGGATTTGAACTTGCAACCCTCCGGTTACAAGTCCAACGCTCTAACCACTAGGCTACCTGCCACCCCATCTATACTTCTGTCATAGTGGGTGTAGATTATACTTCTATACTTCTATCACAGACTTGGGTGTAGTTCCATCTTCCCTACAAACAAATAAAATAAATGTAAACTCATTGAAATACTCTAGTTGGATCCTTGTACACACCTGGTTTACAAGTCTTGAATTGGAAAGACATGCAGCCCTTCACAGTGCAGTGTGTACAGTACATGCTTTATTTAACTGATGTATAGTTAGGCCATGACCAAGTCCTTTCTCAAACATTGTTCTCTAACAATTAAGGTTCACTAGGGGAACCTTCTTCCTTATAATCCATGTTAAAACTCACTTAATCGGGGGGAAACATTTATTGTTTCTTAAAACAGTCCATCCATTCATAGAGCACATTATCATTTGAATTCAGTCCAGAACATGTCAGTCTCAACTAAAATTGTACAGGGGTTGTGTTTCTTTACCTGAGCTTGGGGAAATATATGGTCCATTAAGCCGCTATCTGTATGGGCCATTAAGCCACTACCTGTATGGGCCATTAACCCCCTACCCGTATGGGCCTGTATGGGCCATTAAGCCGCTACCTGTTTGGGCCATTAAACCACTACCTGTATGGGCCATTAAGCCACTACCTGTATGGGCCATTAAACCGCTACCTTTATGGGCCATTATTAAGCCGCTACCTGTACTAGTATCAGTAGATTATGTAGAGGTGAACATCTGGAGGTTAGGAGACAGAGCATGAAATGAAATGCCTCTGGCTCCCTCCGCTTCTTTGTGTCCAAAAAGCCATGGTAATGAAATACCATGAATAGCAAAAAGGATGTTACCAGGATCTGCTATAATTTGACTTCCTACCGTAATTGCACTGAATCAAAAAGGACTCTTGTTGCATCCCAAATGGCACCCTATTTCCTATGTAGTGCACTACATTTGAGAAAATCCCTATGGGCCCTGGTCAGAATAAGTGCACTATATAGGGAATAGGGTGTCATTTGGGACCCAAACTCAGAGGGAGAACGTAGAGGGACTTCTCTCTACATGGCCTTTCAGTGTCACCATAATATAGGGAGATATTTTAGATATTCAACAATGCAGGAGGGGTGAATACAATTGTAAATATTGTCAAAATCGTGGCTGGTAAAAGAGTTGTAGCTGTACTCCATGTCTGTATAATATTGTGCACTTCGGTAGCCATGAAATGCTTTGAAAGGTTGGTCATGGCTCACATCAACAGCATCCTCCCGGATACCGTAGACCCACTCCAATTCACATACCGCCCCAACAGATCCACAGATCTTTTGGGGCGGTATGTGCGAGCAGGCCTTTCTAAAAGACCTGGCCCTGGTATCCTGGAAGGATATTGACCTCATCCCGTTAGTAGAGGATGCCTGGTTGTTCTTTAAAAGTAATTTCCTCACCATCTGAAATAAGTATGCCCCTTTCAAAAAATGTAGAACTAAGAACAGATACAGCCTTTGGTTCACTCCAGACCTGACTGCCCTTGACCAGCACAAAAACATCCTGTGGCGGACTGCAATAGCATCGAATAGTCCCCGTGATATGCAACTGTTCAGGGAAGTCAGGAACCAATACACGCAGTCAGTCAGGAAAGCAAAGGCTAGCTTTTTCAAACAGAAATGTGCATCCTGTAGCTCTAACTCCAAAAAATGTTGGGACACTGTAAAGTCCATAGAGAGAAAGAGCACCTCCTCCCAGCTGCCCACTGCACTGAGGCTAGGTAACACGGTCACCACTGATAAATCCATGATAATTGAACATTTCAATAAGCATTTCTCTACACGGCTGGCCATGCTTTCCTCCTGGCTACCCCAACCCCGGCCAACAGCTCTGCAGCTATTTGCCCGAGCCTCCCCAGCTTCTCCTTCACCAAAATCCAGATAGCAGATGTTCTGAAAGAGCTGCAAAACCTTGACCCATACAAATCAGCTGGGCTTGACAATCTGGACCCTCTCTTTCTAAAACTATCCGCCGCCATTGTTGTAAACCCCATTACCAGTCTGTTCAACTTCTCTTTCGTATCGTCCGAGATCCCTAAAGATTGGAAAGCTGCTGCGGTCATCCCCCTCTTCAAAGGGGGTGACACTCTAGACCCAAACTGCTGTAGACCTATATCCATCCTGCCCTGCCTCTCTAAAGCCTTCGAAAACCAAGTTAATAAACAGATCTCTGACCATTTTGAATCCCACCGTACCTTCTCCGCTGTGCAATCCTGGTTTCCGAGCTGGTCACGGGTGCACCTCAGCCATGCTCAAGGTACTAAACAATATCGTAACCGCCATCGATAAAAGACAGTACTGTGCAGCCGTCTTCATCGACCTGGCCAAGGCTTCGACTCTGTCAATCACCGTATTCTTATCGGCAGACACAATAGCCTTGGTTTCTCAAATGACTGCCTCGTCTGGTTCACCAACTACTTTGCAGACAGAGTTCAGTGTGTCAAATCAGAGGGCCTGCTGTTCGGACCTCTGGCAGTCTCTATGGGGGTGCCACAGGGTTAAATTCTCGGGCCGACTCTTTTCTCTGTATACATCAATGATGTCCCTCTTGCTGCGGGTGATTCCCTGATCCACCTCTATGCGGACGACACCATTCTGTATACTTCTGGCCCTTCTTTGGACACTGTTAACTAACCTCCAAACGAGCTTCAATGCCATACAACACTCCTTCCGTGGCCTCCAACTGCTCCTAAACACTAGTAAAACCAGATGCATGCTTTTCAACCGTTCGCTGCCCGCACCCGAACGCCCGACTAGCATCACTACCATGGACGGTTCTGACCTGGAATATGTGGACATCTACAAATACCTAGGTGTCTGGCTAGACTGTAACTCTCCTTCCAGACTCATATTAAACATCTCCAATCCAAAAATCTAGAATTGGCTTCCTATTTCGCAACAAAGCCTCCTTCACTCACGCCGCCAAACTTATCCTAGTAAAACTGACTATTCTACCGATCCTCGACTTCGGCGATGTCAACTACAAAATAGCTTCCAATACTCTACTCAGCAAACTGGATGCAGTCTATCACAGTGCCATCCGTTTTCTTAACTAAAGCCCCTTATACCACCCACCACTGCAACCTGTATGCTCTAGTCGGCTGGCCCTCGCTACATATCCGTCGCCAGACCCATTGGCTCCAGGTCATCTATAAGTCTATGCTAGGTAAAGCTCCGCCTTATCTCAGCTCACTGGTCACGATAACAACACCCACCCGTAGCACGCGCTCCAGCAGGTATATCTCACTGGTCATCCCCAAAGCCAACACCTCCTTTGGCCGCCTTTCCTTCCAGTTCTCTGCTGCCAGTGACTGGAACGAATTGCAAAAATCGCTGAAGCTGGAGACTTATATCTCCCTAACTAACTTTAAACATCAGCTATCCGAGCAGCTAACCGATTGCTGCAGCTGTACATAGTCCATCTGTAAATAGCCCACCCAATCTAACTACTTCATCCCCATGTTGTTTTTATTTACTTTTCTGCTCTTTTGCACACCAGTATCTCTACTTGCACATCATCATCTGCTAAATTGTAATTACTTTGCTACTATGGCCTATTTATTGCCTTACCTCCTCACGCCATTTGCACACACTGTATATAGACTTTTTTTTTTCTATTGTGTTATTGACTGTACGCTTGTTTATTCCATGTGTAAGTCTGTGTTGTTGTTTGTGTCGCACTGCTTTGCTTTATCTTGGCCAGGTCGCAGTTGTAAATGAGAACTTGTTCTCAACTAGCTTACCTGGTTAAATACAGTACTCACACACGGGGAGTTCTGTTGTTCTGCCCCTAAACAAGCCAGATAACCCACTGTTCCTAGGCAGTCATTGTAAATAAGAATGTGTTCTTAACTGACTTGTCTAGTTCAATAAAGGTTAAATAAAATAAAACAGTATTTATAATCTCACTGGAGATTTGTGTGGTAAAAGTTGTATTCTTGATGATATGCAGTAATCAACCCCTTTGAGCCTCCTCTTCCTGGCCTCATCCTAAGATGGAGTACAGCTTGCTGTGTCTCCCTGTTACATCATTATCCACATGGCACAATATTAAGCTTTGGGGAATGAGGAAGAAAGCAGAGCCTTCAGATTTGTAATTCCAGAGAGATGCATTGTTTGCGAGAGGCGGATGAATCGACGCGAATAACAACTGAAATCAGCGCAAGCTAGTGGGGAAATAAATTATGTGCAGTTTTTGAAGTACAGAGCACGTCCCTGTGTAGCGTTGACATGGCTCACACTGGCTGTGATCTCATCCCTTGGTGTATAACATTTATGACATATGTTTATTTTGTTGGAAGGCATGGTCTGACTCGAAACTGAATAGAAAATAAGACCCACATGGCAACCTTTTCCCTACACAGTGCACTACTTTGGACCTGTTTAAAAGTAGTGCACACTATAGGGAATAGGGTGCCATTTGGGAGTCAACCAGCCCATGCCTATCCAATTGTGATACTGTATCCAGGTGCGATGCCATGGTGATGCTTAGTTATAGAGGAATTTATTGGCTGCACTGCGGCAGGAAGATTACCACTGCTTAACATGCCACACAGGAAACTTAAAGAGGCAACATCTAACAGAGCACTGAGCATAGGTCCTGCTGGCTGGACATGCCACCACTCTCAAACATGCTTTCACTGTAAAGCACTGTGAAGGACATACTGTACACAGTCATACTGGGTGTCTCGGCTTGAATACAGTCATACTGGGTGTCTCAGCTTGAACACAGTCATACTGGTTGTCTCAGCTTGAACACAGTCATACTGGGTGTCTCAGCTTGAACACAGTCGTACTGGGTGTCTCAGCTTGAACACAGTCATACTGGGTGTCTCAGCTTGAACACAGTCATACTGGTTGTCTCAGCTTGAACACAGTCATACTGGGTGTCTCAGCTTGAATACAGTCATACTGGGTGTCTCAGCTTGAACACAGTCATACTGGGTGTCTCAGCTTGAACACAGTCATACTGGGTGTCTCAGCTTGAACACGGTCATACTGGGTGTCTCAGCTTGAACACAGTCATACTGGGTGTCTCAGCTTGAACACAGTCATACTGGGTGTCTCAGCTTGAACACAGTCATACTGGGTGTCTCTGCTTGAACACAGTCATACTGGATGTCTCAGCTTGAACACAGTCATACTGGGTGTCTCAGCTTGAACACAGTCATACTGGGTGTCTCGGCTTGAACACAGTCATACTGGGTGTCTCAGCTTGAATACAGCTTGACAGTCTCCGTTTACTATAGTGTCCCCAAGATGCCTCAATGTATCACATTTTTTTTATTTTCTCCTTGGTCGCATATCCAAAGGCTTATTGTTTCTAACAATTGGACAATTTGGTTGAGGATTGATCTGACCTGTCCATTGGTTTATGCCAAGCTATCCCCTTTTTCATGGAGAGTAATTTCTATAAGCACTGCTCTCTAGCTAGAGCTTATATTCTCAGCCTACTAGGTACATCTTTCAAAATGTATATTTTTCTTAAATGATGTGAAATTTATGTAACCAAAAACGGGGCTGAGATGTGAAGCTGAGAGCCTGAAGACTGAATTTGAAAGGAAAGAGCTTCCCCAAGCTGAAAGCTGTGCGATATGCAGGTGTTACACCAGAATGTGGCAGCATAGCTAGAGCTCACCTGTAAAACGTGTAGTAACATCAAATGAATTTCTTAAATTGTTAACAACCGAGGTTCTGCTTGTTTTTTTTTTCCTCACCAGATTCAGAGATTCAAACAGAAGCAGGCAGGATAAGTATAAGGAGGGTTCAGGTTTTCTCCGCTGTTGGCAGGTTTACTGGCGCCCACCGTGTCTGCTGTGTGGGTTTTGTCTGAGTGATGCCATTAGCCGGAGGTATAGCAAGAAACAAAATGCTCTGAAAAACTGATGAAGTCAATTCTGTGTGCTGCTGTTCACATCCTGTAGGTACTTTTACACAAATAACCTGAAGCAAGAACACTGTAACTTGATTCAGTTTTGCGTCGCCACACCACATCCTCGTAGTTGCAGCTCACAGAATATGCTGCTTATATCATTTTAAAAACATCATTTCTGCATTTGATTGTGTCTGATGTGAGAACTACTTCTGAGAGAAATATATCTGTTGCTGAGACTGCTTTTGGACATTTTAAACGTCATTAGTAACATGGCCTTGCATGTATTATTGAATGTTGTATCGTAGGGTTGTGTACATTTTGTCTTTGTTGAAGGTCAAATATATATTCTTCAACAGCCTTATTTGAACTACCTATGCTAACTATCCTTGAAGCAGAGTTTTAAGTGTTTCTCCCCTACAATTGTAAGTCTCTCTATTATGGTATGGATGACAAATGTAGACGGCGTAGCCCTGTAGAGCTCTTCTTCCTCAGGCTGTTAAACATGAGACCTAACCTTCCATTGAGAGGAACTAATGGCCCCCCAGCTTTAATTGTCATGGCTCGTTCATCTTCACTAACAAAAGCAGTAGAAAAACCGTCCCAAATGGCACCCTATTCACTATACTGTATATATAGTGCACTACTGTTGACAAGGGCCCACAGGGTCATAGTGCTCAAATGTAATGCACTATAGAGAATATAGGGTGCCGTTTGGGACTCAGTCGTAAGCAATGGATCTGGAAAGAAAGCCAACCGCTCTGACAAAGGAAGTGATTAAGTTCTACTTGGCATTTCTGTAACAAATGTGTTGCAGAGGTGGGCCACAGACAGTGGGATGAGAAAGTGGGCTGTTTTAGTTAGGTAACACACCTATCAGACGCAATCGCGATATAAAGCTAACAATCGTCTTTCTTAGTCAACGCTTGAGGGAGAACAAAAAAAAAATCCCATTGTTGGATTATTTGTCCTTGGAAGGAATAAAAAAAAGGGTGTTATTCTATTAAGTGTACTGTACCAGGGATGGTATTGAATGGTAAGATACATTCTCTGGAAGAGGAAGTTGGTGAACAAACTAACAGGAACAGGCTGGATCTTTGTAAATCATTGCAGAGCATAGACGGCACTGCCATTCAGCTTTCATTACTAGTATATTTGCTTCAAACTTTTTTTGTCAAGTAGAGGGAGTAGACAACATCAAACAGAAAAGCACCATGTAGCCACCAAATGACAGAATGTCCCTCAGGAAAGTTGAGGCCCATTAAAATGATAGATTGCACTGCGTCATGGTTTATGCAAAGGGACGTTATACACTCACAAAGCAGTCTAATTGCATTCATTCCTGTGAGAAGTCCACAAATGTTGAATTTAGGGTTCTCAGGCGTATTGGCAGCAAGCTGCTTGACAGCGGCTGGCTGGAAGCTTCAAGGGAAAAGGAAGGGAAATGTAAATCTTGACAAACAGAAAGCCAGTGTCCATATTATCATCTATCGCCCTGACAGGTCTCTTCCCCGTGCATAAATTCAAACCCTGCCTGCCTGGATGGTTGCATGGTAAAACTATGGGGAAGGAGGATTCATTCTGATCTGACATCCATCAGGATTCATTCTGATCTGGCATCCATCAGGATTCATTCTGATCTGACATCCATCAGGATTCATTCTGATCTGGCATCCATCAGGATTCATTCTGATCTGGCATCCATCAGGATTCATTCTGATCTGGCATCCATCATGCAGGTCAAATAAAATAGCATTTTATTTGTCACATGCTTCGTAAACAACAGGTGTAGACTAATCGTGATATGCTTATTTACGGGCCCTTCCCAACAATGCAGAGAGAAAGAAAATAGAGAAATAATTACACAAGGAATATATACACAATGAGTAACAATAACTTGGCTATATACACGGGGTACCAGTACCGAGTCAATGTGCAGGGGTACGAGGTAATGGAGGTAGATATGTACATATAGGTAGGGGTAAAGTGACTAGGCAACAGGATAGATAATAAACAGTAGCAACACAATATGTGACGAGTCAAAAGAGTTCAATGCAGATAGTCAAGGTAGTTATTTGGTTAACTATTTAGCTAACAGTTTAACAGTCTATTGGCTTGGGGGTAGAATCTGTTTTGGGTCCTGTAGGTTCCAGACTTGTTGCATCGGTACCGCTTGCCGTGCGGTGGCAGAGAAAACAGTCAATGACTTGGGTGAATGGGCATGGTCCAAAAGTTTCCGACAAGAGTTTCAATTGGACAAATTCAGGTATGTTTATCCCCGTTTAATTTAGTTTGCTTCTGTTTAAGAAACGTTTTTTCGACATAAACGGCAGAATGAATACACCCCTGATCACACGTAAACACAGGTAACTTTCATAGCATCCATGAACGGTGCAAAGTACAGAGAGATCCTTGATGAAAACCTGCTCCAGAGTGCTCAGGACCTCAGACTAGGGCGAAGGTTCACCTTCCAACAGGACAACAACCCTAAGCACAGAGCCAAGACAATGCAGGAGTGGCTTCGGGACAAGTCTCTGAATGTCCTTGAGTGGCCCAGTCAGAGCCCAGACTTGAACACAATCAAACATCTATGGAGAGCCCTGAAAAAAGCTGTGCAGTGACGCTCCTCATCCAACCTGACAGAGCTTGAGAGGATCTGCAGAGAAGAATGGGAGAAACTCTGTGCCAAGCTTGTAGCGTTATACCCAAGAAGACTTGAGGCTGTATTTTCTGCCAAAGGTGCTTCAACAAAGTACTGAGTAAAGGGTCTGAATACTTACGTATATGTGATATTTGAGATGCTTTATTTTTATTACATTTACAAAAATGTTTTTGCTTTGTCATTATGTGATATAGTGATGTCATTATGTGATATAGTGATGTCATTATGTGATATAGTGATGGCATTATGGGGTATCGTGATGTCATTATGTGATATTGTGTGTTGATTGATGAGGGAAACATTTTTTTAAATCAATTTTAGAATAAGGCTGTAACGTAACAAAATGTAGAAACAGTCAAGGGATCTGAATACTTCCTGAATGCACTGTACAGGGATTACCAACTGGGGTCATTTTGACCACAAGAAGAAACTATTGGAAAAAGCAACAATCAGAGCAAAATATCAACTGAATTCTTATCAAAACATCCTTACACATGTAAATCATTAATTAATTAATCTATACATTTTTCACTTAAATAACGTGCAGATTTTCTGCCAAAATACAATCCAAATAAGTACTAAAAGATGATTTACTGTCATTTCATTGTAGCACGATTACATTTTTTGAATTTTGAAGTGAAAACACATTTAGTGATATTTTTGGGGTAAATAAAACAGAAAGTTTAAAATATACTTTTATTGAAGCCATTTGCCACAACTTTGGAAGTATGCTTGGGGTCTTTGTCCATTTGGAAGACCCATTTGCGACCAAGCTTTAACTTCCTGACTGATGTCTTGAGATTTTGCTTCAATATATCCACATAATTTTCCTCCCTCATGATGCCATCTATTTTGTGAAGTGCACCAGTCCCTCCTTGATGCACAGGGGTGGCAGCATCATGTTGTGGGGGTGCTTTGCTGCAGGAGGGACTGGTGCACTTCACAAAGTAGATGGCATCATGAGGATGGAAAATTATGTGGCTACATTGAAGCAACTTCTCAAGACATCAGTCAGGAAGTTAAAGCTTGGTCACAAATGGGTCTTCCAAATGGACAATGACCCCAAGCATACTTCCAAAGTTGTGTCAAAATGGCTTAAGGACAACAAAGTCAAGGTATTGGAGTGGCCATCACAAAGCCCTGACCTCAATCGTATAGAAAATTTGTGGGCAGAACTGAAAAAAGTGTGTGCGAGTAAGGAGGCCTACAAACCTGACTCAGTTACACCAGCTCTGTCAGGAGGAATGGGCCAAAATTCACCCAACTTATTGTGGGAAGCTTGTGGAAGGCTACCTGAAATGTTTGACTCAAGTTAAACAATGTAAAGGCAATGCTACCAAATACTAATTGAGTGTATGTAAACTTCTGACCCACTGGGAATGTGATGAAAGAAAGATAAGCTGAAATAAATCATTCTCTCGACTATTATTCTGACATTTCAAATTCTTAAAATAAAGTGGTGATCCTAACTGACCTAAAACACAAAAGATTTACTAGGATTAAATGTCAGGAATTGTGAAAAACTGAGTGTATGTGAACTTCCGACTTCAACTGTGTGTATATATATATATATATATATATATATATATATATATATATATATATATATATATATATCATTCCCCATAGAATAACACATTTTCTGAGAATACACACCAATTCATCACTATGTGTCTATTCAAAGGGTAGCTGGTTTCTGTATCACAGTTCTACCAAGTATTCATACCAGGGACTGACTTTTTTGAGCTGTTTTGACTGCATCTAAGCCTATATGTAAGGTCATTTCGATGTTGTACACAGTCATACCGAGGTATAAGGTGTACCATCTCTGCAGGGGATGTCTATCTGTTCAAAATCAGTGATACAGGTCCCCCTTTAGCCTCTGGTGATGTGTATGATATCTCTCACTGGGATAATGAGACTGCACTCGGCCAATCTACCGCCGGCTCATTTTATGGTGAGAGACATCGCTCCTGTTTTAACTTTTTTTTCAAAGATAATGAGGTGACAATGTATTCAACCGACCTTAGAGAGAAGAGTGAGAGGAGGGGGGCATTCTACAGCGCTTATCCACAGTCTTTGATCAGAGATCCAGCTGTCTCTCTGGGTGTCTGTGGACCGGACCGTGAAAGCTGTGTCTGTGTCGCAAATGGCACCCTATTCCCTTTATAGTGCACTACCTTTGACCAGGGATCATAGGGCTCTAGTCTAAAGTAGTGCACTACTTTTGACCAGGGATCATAAGGGCTCTAGTCTAAAGTAGTGCACTACTTTTGACCAGGGATCATACGGGCTCTAGTCTAAAGTAGTGCACTACTTTTGACCAGGGATCATAGGGCTCTATTCTAAAGTAGTGCACTACTTTTGACCAGGGATCATAGGGCTCTAGTCTAAAGTAGTGCACTACTTTTGACCAGGGATCATAGGGCTCTAGTCTAAAGTAGTGCACTACACAAGGAATAGGGTGCCATTGTGGGACACATTGTGTCTGTTTCATCACCACTCTTGTCATGGATATCGTTTTACAGTGTATTTGATCAACCAGACATTTTGTCTGATTGTTTCTGATTGTTTTTGGGTTAAAGAAAACAGGCCTACAATGTAAAAAGAGTTGTGTAGCTAATTCTACTGTCCCTTTGGCTGGCTACCCACCTACCCTTGACCTCGTGTCACGCTGTGTGTTTGATACTAGACAAAATCCCATAATCCATACTACAATTACAGTTTACCAATGTATGTTCTGGGAGTTTTAACGTTGTATTTGAACATTTATGGCTGCTTTCATTAACGCTATTTCCTTTTAGAGGTTGCATTGTTTCATTCTGACTGATATTCAATATGATGTGATGCTTTATTCTGACTGATATCCAATATGATGTCATGCTTTATTCTGACCGATTTCCAATATGATGTGATGCTTTATTCTGACTGATATTCAACATGATGTGATGCTTTATTCTGACCGATATCCAATATGATGTGATGCTTTATTCTGACTGATATCCAACATGATGTGATGCTTTATTCTGACCGATATCCAATATGATGTGATGCTTTATTCTGACCGATTTCCAATATGATGTGATGCTTTATTCTGACCGATATCCAATATGATGTGATGCTTTATTCTGACTGATATCCAACATGATGTGATGCTTTATTCTGACCGATATCCAATATGATGTGATGCTTTATTCTGACCGATTTCCAATATGATGTGATGCTTTATTCTGACCGATATCCAATATGATGTGATGCTTTATTCTGACTTATATTCAACATGATGTGATGCTTTATTCTGACCGATATCCAATATGATGTGATGCTTTATTCTGACCGATTTCCAATATGATGTGATGCTTTATTCTGACTGATATTCAACATGATGTGATGCTTTATTCTGACCGATTTCCAATATGATGTGAGGCTTTATTCTGACTGATATTCAACATGATGTGATGCTTTATTCTGACCGATATCCAATATGATGTGATGCTTTATTCTGACTGATGTCCAACATGATGTGATGCTTTATTCTGACCGATATCCAATATGATGTGATGCTTTATTCTGACCGATTTCCAATATGATGTGATGCTTTATTCTGACCGATATCCAATATGATGTGATGCTTTATTCTGACTTATATTCAACATGATGTGATGCTTTATTCTGACCGATATCCAATATGATGTGATGCTTTATTCTGACCGATTTCCAATATGATGTGATGCTTTATTCTGACCGATATCCAATATGATGTGATGCTTTATTCTGACCGATATCCAATATGATGTGATGCTTTATTCTGACCGATTTCCAATATGATGTGATGTTTTATTCTGACTGATATTCAACATGATGTGATGCTTTATTCTGACCGATATCCAATATGATGTGATGCTTTATTCTGACCGATTTCCAATATGATGTGATGCTTTATTCTGACTGATATTCAACATGATGTGATGCTTTATTCTGACCGATATAAAATATGATGTCATGCTTTATTCTGACTGATATCCAATATAATGTGATGCTTTATTCTGACTGATATTCAACATTATTTGATGCTTTGCTAATGTGTATTTTAAGGCAGCACATTACAGACAGAACAGCTCTGCGTGGCATCTAGGCCTCCTCCAGTCCTCTTCATCAGATGGGATATTCTTCAAGCCCTTTATTCATGAATATGAAGATCTCCATCACATCACAGAGACCATGAATATAGATGGATCCCCCCATCTGCTCCATCTGTTGTGATGCCAACATGACCCCACACTCTACTCCACTGTCATTTCTTATCCTTTACTCTCCCCTTTTCTTTGAGAAATAAACACGCTGTGTTAGATAGATTTTTGACATGGTCAACTGACAATATGTCAATATCAAGCTGGGCATTTTTCCCTTTATGTATCATATTGACGGAAGAGATCCGTGCTCCAAAATCTGAAAATGTCAGTGTGAATGTGTCAGTGATTTCAAAAAGCAGCTTTCCCATGTCTTGTAAGGCTTTACCCACTTTCATACCACCTTGGAGACCACCTTTCCAGACCACCTTGGAGACCACCTTTCCAGACCACCTTGGAGACCACCTTGGAGACCACCTTTCCAGACCACCTTGGAGACCACCTTTCCAGACCACCTTTCCAGACCACCTTGGAGACCACCTTTCCAGACCACCTTGGAGACCACCTTTCCAGACCACCTTGGAGACCACCTTTCCAGACCACCTTTTCAGACCACCTTTCCAGACCACCTTGGAGACCACCTTTTCAGACCACCTTTCCAGACCACCTTTTCAGACCACCTTTCCAGACCACCTTGGAGACCACCTTTCCAGACCACCTTTCCAGACCACCTTTCCAGACCATCTTGGAGACCACCTTGGAGACCACCTTTTCAGACCACCTTTCCAGACCACCTTGGAGACTACCTTTCCAGACCACCTTGGAGACCACCTTGGAGACCACCTTTCCAGACCACCTTTCCAGACCACCTTTTCAGACCATCTTGGAGACCACCTTTCCAGACCACCTTTCCAGACCACCTTTTCAGACCACCTTGGAGACCACCTTGGAGACCACCTTTCCAGACCACCTTTTCAGACCACCTTGGAGACCACGTTGGAGACCACCTTTCCAGACCACCTTTCCAGACCACCTTTCCAGACCACTTTTTCAGACCACCTTTTCAGACCACCTTTCCAGACCACCTTTTTGTACCAAGTAGAATTAGAGCTAAAACACATTGTACATATTAGTAATGTCTCTATTCAACAAGATAAACGTATAGATTGTGTGCGTCAAGGATTTTGGGGGTGAAGTTGGAATTAGCACTTGAAATTGGAAGCCTGTGCTAAATGACCTCAGTAAAAGCTATACAGTGTGATATCTGTTTAGGATCTCTTCCGTACCGGATGTGCTAGATCCATCCAGTCCAAATTTAACTTGGCTTTGAGTTATAAGAATTATAACTCAGTAAGAGGCTCATTAAAAACATAAAAAACGTAGCATCCAATTTCCTAATATTTCATCACAGCACCTCAATAATTATGCAGGGTTATTAGCTGAAGCTTTTGTCCTTGGTTCACTTAATTCAGGTTGACGTTTCTCGCTAACAGTAGTGGTAGACTGGGATCTTTGATTTCCCCAGTCTGTACTGTGTATGTATCAGCAAGTCCTCCACAATACAACAGTGCCCTCTGCTGGTCGTTTAACATATAACACCAACATCTGGAGTGCATTTGGAGAGCACTATTCATGTCAATATTACAGAGAACCACTCAATATTACAGAGAGCTCTTGCATGTGTTCACAGACGACAACAACAACATCATAATAAAAAAACATCTCCCAAACCAAAACTGTTCATTTTAAAGCCAAAGCAGATAAATGGATGTCTTCCTGCCTGTGTAGAATGGTTAGTCAGCACATGGAGTGTTCAAATGGACAGAGTACTTCAGGAATGCTTTCAGAGCATTTTTTTCATATGCAGAAATCTTGTAGAACAAAGCTTGCATACATAAATGACTGTTATCAGAGGCCTCTTTCAAACTAAAAAAATAAGTGACAAGTAGTCACATAAATAAAGGACAATTGTTTAATTTTCCCTATATTCTCATTCCTATTACGGATTGATGCAATTTTTTGGGGTTCAAGTAACAGCTAGGGATAACTGGTGTTATCCTGTACTAGGTTTTCATCTAAAGTTTAGACTGAACATACCAAACATTAGCAACACCTTCCTACTCTCTGTTTAATATATATGCATAGTCACTTTAACTATACATTCATGTACATACTACCTCAATTAGGCCGACTAACCAGTGCCCCCGCACATTGTCTAGCCGGACTATCTGCATTGTGTCCCGCTACCCACCACCCACCAACCCCTCTTTTACGCTACTGCTACTCTCTGTTCATCATATATGCATAGTCACTTTAACCATATCTACATGTACATAATACTACCTCAATCAGCCCGACTAACCGGTGCCTGTATGCAGCCTCACTACTGTTATAGCCTCACTACTGTTATAGCCTCACTACTGTTATAGCCTCGCTACTGTTATAGCCTCTCTACTCTATATAGCCTCGCTACTGTATATAGCCTCGCTACTGTATATAGCCTCTCTACTGTATATAGCCTCTCTACTGTATATAGCCTCGCTACTGTATATAGCCTCTCTACTGTATATAGCCTCGCTACTGTTATAGCCTCGCTACTGTTATAGCCTCTCTACTGTATATAGCCTCGCTACTGTATATAGCCTCTACTGTATATAGCCTCGCTACTGCTATAGCCTCGCTACTGTATATAGCCTCTCTACTGCATATAGCCTCTCTACTGCATATAGCCTCTCTACTGTATATAGCCTCTCTACTGTATATAGGCTCTCTATTGTATATAGCCTCGCTACTGTTATAGCCTCTCTACTGTATATAGCCTCGCTACTGTTATAGCCTCTCTACTGTATATAGCCTCGCTACTGTTATAGCCTCTCTTCTGTATATAGCCTTGCTACTGTATATAGCCTCTCTACTGTATATAGCCTCTCTACTGTATATAGCCTCGCTACTGTATATAGCCTCTCTACTGTATATAGCCTTGCTACTGTATATAGCCTCTCTACTGTATATAGCCTCTCTACTGTATATAGCCTCTCTACTGTATATAGCCTCTCTATTGTATATAGCCTCGCTACTGTTATAGCCTCTCTACTGTATATAGCCTCGCTACTGTTATAGCCTCTCTACTGTATATAGCCTTGCTACTGTATATAGCCTCTCTACTGTATATAGCCTCTTTTCTGTTATAGCCTCACTACTGTATATAGTTTCTCTACTGTATATAGCCTCTCTTCTGTTATAGCCTCACACTGTATATAGCCTCACACT
This sequence comes from Brachymystax lenok tsinlingensis, assembly GCA_030435695.1. NCBI lineage: Eukaryota > Metazoa > Chordata > Actinopteri > Salmoniformes > Salmonidae > Brachymystax > Brachymystax lenok. The sequence goes on from CM059784.1 coordinate 36,647,312, forward strand.
GTATATAGCCTCTCTACTATATATAGCCTCTCTACTGTTATAGCCTCGCTACTGTATATAGCCTCTCTACTGTATATAGCCTCTCTACTCTATATAGCCTCTCTACTCTATATAGCCTCTCTACTGTATATAGCCTCTCTACTGTATATAGTCTCACTACTGTATATAGCCTCTCTACTGTATATAGCCTCTCAACTGTTATAGCCTCGCTACTGTATATAGCCTCTCTAATGTATATAGCCTCGCTACTGTTATAGCCTCTCTACTGTATATAGCCTCGCTACTGTATATAGCCTCCCTACTGTTATAGCCTCTCTACTGTTATAGCCTCTCTACTGTATATAGCCTCTCTACTGTATATAGCCTCGCTACTGTTAAAGCCTCTCTACTGTATATAGCCCCTCTACTGTATATAGCCTCGCTACTGTATATAGCCTCTCTACTATATATAGCCTCTCTACTGTATATAGCCTCGCTACTGTATATAGCCTCGCTGCTGTATATAGCCTCTCTACTGTATATAGCCTCTCTACTGTATATAGCCTCTCTACTGTATATAGCCTCGCTACTGTTATAGCCTCTCTACTGTATATAGCCTCGCTACTGTATATAGCCTCCCTACTGTTATAGCCTCTCTACTGTTATAGCCTCTCTACTGTATATAGCCTCTCTACTGTATATAGCCTCGCTACTGTTAAAGCCTCTCTACTGTATATAGCCCCTCTACTGTATATAGCCTCGCTACTGTATATAGCCTCTCTACTATATATAGCCTCTCTACTGTATATAGCCTCTCTACTGTATATAGCCTCGCTACTGTTATAGCCTCGCTACTGTTATAGCCTCTCTACTGTATATAGCCTCGCTACTGTATATAGCCTCTACTGTATATAGCCTCGCTACTGCTATAGCCTCGCTACTGTATATAGCCTCTCTACTGCATATAGCCTCTCTACTGCATATAGCCTCTCTACTGCATATAGCCTCTCTACTGTATATAGCCTCTCTACTGTATATAGCCTCTCTATTGTATATAGCCTCGCTACTGTTATAGCCTCTCTACTGTATATAGCCTCGCTACTGTTATAGCCTCTCTACTGTATATAGCCTCGCTACTGTTATAGCCTCTCTACTGTATATAGCCTCTCTACTGTATATAGCCTCTCTACTGTATATAGCCTCTCTACTGTATATAGCCTTGCTACTGTATATAGCCTCTCTATTGTATATAGCCTCACTACTGTATATAGCCTCTCTACTGTATATAGCCTCTCTACTGTATATAGCCTCGCTGCTATATATAGCCTCTCTACTGTATATAGCCTCGCTGCTGTATATAGCCTCACTACTGTATATAGCCTCTCTACTGTATATAGCCTCTCTACTGTATATAGCCTCACTACTGTATATAGCCTCTCTACTGTATATAGCCTCTCTACTGTATATAGCCCCTCTACTGTATATAGCCTCATACTGTATATAGCCTCTCTACTGTATATAGCTCACTGCTGTATATAGCCTCTCTACTGTATATAGCCTCTCTACTGTATATAGCCTCTCTACTGTATATATTCTCTCAACTGTATATAGCCTCTCTACTGTATATAGCCTCTCTACTGTATATAGCCTCGCTGCTGTATATAGCCTCTCTACTGTATATATTCTCTCTACTGTATATAACCTCCCTACTGTATATAGCCTCTCTACTGTATATAACCTCTCTACTGTATATATTCTCTCTACTGTATATAGCCTCTCTACTGTATATAGCCTCTCTACTGTATATAGCCTCTCTACTGTATATATTCTCTCTACTGTATATAGCCTCGCTGCTGTATATAGCCTCTCTACTGTATATATTCTCTCTACTGTATATAACCTCTCTACTGTATATAACCTCTCTACTGTATATAGCCTCTCTACTGTATATAGCCTCTCTACTGTATATAGCCTCGCTGCTGTATATAGCCTCTCTACTGTATATATTCTCTCTACTGTATATAACCTCTCTACTGTATATAGCCTCTCTACTGTATATAACCTCTCTACTGTATATATTCTCTCTACTGTATATAGCCTCTCTACTGTATATAGCCTCTCTACTGTATATAGCCTCGCTGCTGTATATAGCCTCTCTGCTGTATATATTCTCTCTACTGTATATAACCTCTCTACTGTATATAACCTCTCTACTGTATATAGCCTCTCTACTGTATATAACCTCTCTACTGTATATATTCTCTCTACTGTATATAGCCTCTCTACTGTATATAGCCTCTATACTGTATATAACCTCTCTACTGTATATATTCTCTCTACTGTATATAGCCTCGCTGCTGTATATAGCCTCTCTACTGTATATAACCTCTCTACTGTATATAACCTCTCTACTGTATATAGCCTCTCTACTGTATATAACCTCTCTACTGTATATAGCCTCTCTACTGTATATATTCTCTCTACTGTATATATTCTCTCTACTGTATATATTCTCTCTACTGTATATAGCCTCGCTACTGTTTTAGCCTCTCTACTGTATATAGCCTCGCTACTGTTATAGCCTCTCTACTGTATATAGCCTCGCTATTGTTATAGCCTCTTTACTGTATATAGCCTCTCTACTGTATATAGCCTCTCTACTGTATATAGCCTCTCTACTGTATATAGCCTCGCTACTGTATATAGCCTCTCTACTGTATATAGCCTCTCTACTGTATATAGCCTCTCTACTGTATATAGCCTCTCTACTGTATATAGCCTCTCTATTGTATATAGCCTCGCTACTGTTATAGCCTCTCTACTGTATATAGCCTCGCTACTGTTATAGCCTCTCTACTGTATATAGCCTTGCTACTGTATATAGCCTCTCTACTGTATATAGCCTCTTTTCTGTTATAGCCTCACTACTGTATATAGTTTCTCTACTGTATATAGCCTCTCTTCTGTTATAGCCTCGCTACTGTATATAGCCTCGCTACTGTATATAGCCTCTCTACTATATATAGCCTCTCTACTGTTATAGCCTCGCTACTGTATATAGCCTCTCTACTGTATATAGCCTCTCTACTCTATATAGCCTCTCTACTCTATATAGCCTCTACTGTATATAGCCTCTCTACTGTATATAGCCTCTCTACTGTATATAGCCTCTCTACTGTTATAGCCTCTCTACTGTATATAGCCTCACTACTGTATATAGCCTCTCTACTGTATATAGCCTCTCAACTGTTATAGCCTCGCTACTGTATATAGCCTCTCTAATGTATATAGCCTCGCTACTGTTATAGCCTCTCTACTGTATATAGCCTCGCTACTGTATATAGCCTCCCTACTGTTATAGCCTCTCTACTGTTATAGCCTCTCTACTGTATATAGCCTCTCTACTGTATATAGCCTCGCTACTGTTAAAGCCTCTCTACTGTATATAGCCCCTCTACTGTATATAGCCTCGCTACTGTATATAGCCTCTCTACTATATATAGCCTCTCTACTGTATATAGCCTCGCTACTGTATATAGCCTCTCTACTGTATATAGCCTCGCTACTGTATATAGCCTCGCTGCTGTATATAGCCTCTCTACTGTATATAGCCTCTCTACTGTATATAGCCTCGCTACTGTATATAGCCTCTCTACTGTATATAGCCTCTCTACTGTATATAGCCTCGATGCTATATATAGCCTCTCTACTGTATATAGCCTCTCTACTGTATATAGCCTCACTACTGTATATAGCCTCTCTACTGTATATAGCCTCTCTACTGTATATAGCCCCTCTACTGTATATAGCCTCGCTACTGTATATAGCCTCTCTACTGTATATAGCCTCGCTGCTGTATATAGCCTCTCTACTGTATATAGCCTCTCTACTGTATATAGCCTCTCTACTGTATATATTCTCTCTACTGTATATAGCCTCGCTGCTGTATATAGCCTCTCTACTGTATATATTCTCTCTACTGTATATAACCTCTCTACTGTATATAACCTCTCTACTGTATATAGCCTCTCTACTGTATATAACCTCTCTACTGTATATAGCCTCTCTACTGTATATATTCTCTCTACTGTATATATTCTCTCTACTGTATATAGCCTCGCTACTGTTATAGCCTCTCTACTGTATATAGCCTCGCTACTGTTATAGCCTCTCTACTGTATATAGCCTCGCTACTGTTATAGCCTCTCTACTGTATATAGCCTCGCTATTGTTATAGCCTCTTTACTGTATATAGCCTCTCTACTGTATATAGCCTCTCTACTGTATATAGCCTCTCTACTGTATATAGCCTCTCTACTGTATATAGCCTCGCTACTGTATATAGCCTCGCTACTGTATATAGCCTCTCTACTGTATATAGCCTCTCTACTGTATATAGCCTCTCTACTGTATATAGCCTCTCTATTGTATATAGCCTCGCTACTGTTATAGCCTCTCTACTGTATATAGCCTCATACTGTTATAGCCTCTCTACTGTATATAGCCTTGCTACTGTATATAGCCTCTCTACTGTATATAGCCTCTTTTCTGTTATAGCCTCACTACTGTATATAGTTTCTCTACTGTATATAGCCTCTCTTCTGTTATAGCCTCAAGCACTGTATATAGCCTCACTACTGTATATAGCCTCTCTACTATATATTGCCTCTCTACTGTTATAGCCTCGCTACTGTATATAGCCTCTCTACTGTATATAGCCTCTCTACTCTATATAGCCTCTCTACTCTATATAGCCTCTACTGTATATAGCCTCTCTACTGTATATAGCCTCTCTACTGTATATAGCCTCTCTACTGTTATAGCCTCTCTACTGTATATAGCCTCACTACTGTATATAGCCTCTCTACTGTATATAGCCTCTCAACTGTTATAGCCTGCTACTGTATATAGCCTCTCTAATGTATATAGCCTTACTGTTATAGCCTCTCTACTGTATATAGCCTCGCTACTGTATATAGCCTCCCTACTGTTATAGCCTCTCTACTGTTATAGCCTCTCTACTGTATATAGCCTCTCTACTGTATATAGCCTCGCTACTGTTAAAGCCTCTCTACTGTATATAGCCCCTCTACTGTATATAGCCTCGCTACTGTATATAGCCTCTCTACTATATATAGCCTCTCTACTGTATATAGCCTCGCTACTGTATATAGCCTCTCTACTGTATATAGCCTCGCTACTGTATATAGCCTCTGCTGTATATAGCCTCTCTACTGTATATAGCCTCTCTACTGTATATAGCCTCGCTACTGTATATAGCCTCTCTACTGTATATAGCCTCTCTACTGTATATAGCCTCACTATATATAGCCTCTCTACTGTATATAGCCTCTACTGTATATAGCCTCACTACTGTATATAGCCTCTCTACTGTATATAGCCTCTCTACTGTATATAGCCCTCTACTGTATATAGCCTCGCTACTGTATATAGCCTCTCTACTGTATATAGCCTGCTGCTGTATATAGCCTCTCTACTGTATATAGCCTCTCTACTGTATATAGCCTCTCTACTGTATATATATTCTCTCTACTGTATATAGCCTCTGCTGTATATAGCCTCTCTACTGTATATATTCTCTCTACTGTATATAACCTCTCTACTGTATATAACCTCTCTACTGTATATAGCCTCTCTACTGTATATAACCTCTCTACTGTATATAGCCTCTCTACTGTATATATTCTCTCTACTGTATATATTCTCTCTACTGTATATAGCCTCGCTACTGTATATAGCCTCTCTACTGTATATAGCCTCTACTGTTATAGCCTCTCTACTGTATATAGCCTCACTACTGTTATAGCCTCTCTACTGTATATAGCTCTGCTATTGTTATAGCCTCTCTACTGTATATAGCCTCTCTACTGTATATAGCCTCTCTACTGTATATAGCCTCTCTACTGTATATAGCCTCTCTACTGTATATAGCCTCTCTACTGTATATAGCCTCACTACTGTATATAGCCTCTCTACTGTATATAGCCTCTCTACTGTATATAGCCTCTCTACTGTATATAGCCTCTCTACTGTATATAGCCTGCTACTGTATATAGCCTCTCTACTGTATATAGCCTCTACTGTTATAGCCTCTCTACTGTATATAGCCTCTACTGTATATAGCCTCTCTACTGTATATAGCCTCTCTGCTGTATATAGCCCTCACTACTGTATATAGCCTCTCTACTGTATATAGCCTCTCTTCTGTTATAGCCTGCTACTGTATATAGCCTCTACTGTATATAGCCTCTACTATATATAGCCTCTCTACTGTTATAGCCTCTCTACTGTATATAGCCTCTCTACTGTATATAGCCTCTCTACTCTATATAGCCTCTCTACTGTATATAGCCTCTACTGTATATAGCCTCTCTACTGTATATAGCCTCTCTACTGTATATAGCCTCTCTACTGTTATAGCCTCTCTACTGTATATAGCCTCACTCTGTATATAGCCTCTACTGTATATAGCCTCTCAACTGTTATAGCCTCCTCTAGCCTCTCTAATGTATATAGCCTCTACTGTTATAGCCTCTCTACTGTATATAGCCTCTCTACTGTATATAGCCTCTACTGTATATAGCCTCTCTACTGTTATAGCCTCTCTCTACTGTATATAGCCTCTCTACTGTATATGTACTGTATATAGCCTCTCTACTGTATATAGCTCTCTCTACTATACTGTATATAGCCTCTCTACTGTATATAGCCTCTCTACTGTATATAGCTACTGTATATAGCCTCTACTGTATATAGCCTCTCTACTGTATATAGCCTCTCTAGCCTCTCTACTGTATATAGCCTCTCTACTGTATATATATAGCTACTGTATATAGCCTCTCTACTGTGTATAGCCTACTCTACTGTATATAGTACTACTGTATATAGCTACTGTATATATACTGTACTAGTACTATAGCTACTAGCTCTCTACTGTATATAGTACTGTATATAGCCTCTACTGTATATAGCCTTGCTACTGTATATAGCCTCTCTACTGTATATAGCCTCTCTACTGTATATAGCCTCTCTACTGTATATAGCCTCTCTATTGTATATAGCCTCGCTACTGTTATAGCCTCTCTACTGTATATAGCCTCGCTACTGTTATAGCCTCTCTACTGTATATAGCCTTGCTACTGTATATAGCCTCTCTACTGTATATAGCCTCTTTTCTGTTATAGCCTCACTACTGTATATAGTTTCTCTACTGTATATAGCCTCTCTTCTGTTATAGCCTCGCTACTGTATATAGCCTCGCTACTGTATATAGCCTCTCTACTATATATAGCCTCTCTACTGTTATAGCCTCGCTACTGTATATAGCCTCTCTACTGTATATAGCCTCTCTACTCTATATAGCCTCTCTACTCTATATAGCCTCTACTGTATATAGCCTCTCTACTGTATATAGCCTCTCTACTGTATATAGCCTCTCTACTGTTATAGCCTCTCTACTGTATATAGCCTCACTACTGTATATAGCCTCTCTACTGTATATAGCCTCTCAACTGTTATAGCCTCGCTACTGTATATAGCCTCTCTAATGTATATAGCCTCGCTTACTGTTATAGCCTCTCTACTGTATATAGCCTCGCTACTGTATATAGCCTCCCTACTGTTATAGCCTCTCTACTGTTATAGCCTCTCTACTGTATATAGCCTCTCTACTGTATATAGCCTCGCTACTGTTAAAGCCTCTCTACTGTATATAGCCCCTCTACTGTATATAGCCTCGCTACTGTATATAGCCTCTCTACTATATATAGCCTCTCTACTGTATATAGCCTCGCTACTGTATATAGCCTCTCTACTGTATATAGCCTCGCTACTGTATATAGCCTCGCTGCTGTATATAGCCTCTCTACTGTATATAGCCTCTCTACTGTATATAGCCTCGCTACTGTATATAGCCTCTCTACTGTATATAGCCTCTCTACTGTATATAGCCTCGATGCTATATATAGCCTCTCTACTGTATATAGCCTCTCTACTGTATATAGCCTCACTACTGTATATAGCCTCTCTACTGTATATAGCCTCTCTACTGTATATAGCCCCTCTACTGTATATAGCCTCGCTACTGTATATAGCCTCTCTACTGTATATAGCCTCGCTGCTGTATATAGCCTCTCTACTGTATATAGCCTCTCTACTGTATATAGCCTCTCTACTGTATATATTCTCTCTACTGTATATAGCCTCGCTGCTGTATATAGCCTCTCTACTGTATATAGCCTCTCTACTGTATATAGCCTCGCTACTGTATATAGCCTCTCTACTGTATATAGCCTCGCTGCTGTATATAGCCTCTCTACTGTATATATTCTCTCTACTGTATATAACCTCTCTACTGTATATAGCCTCTCTACTGTATATAACCTCTCTACTGTATATATTCTCTCTACTGTATATAGCCTCTCTACTGTATATAGCCTCTCTACTGTATATATTCTCTCTACTGTATATAGCCTCGCTGCTGTATATAGCCTCTCTACTGTATATATTCTCTCTACTGTATATAACCTCTCTACTGTATATAACCTCTCTACTGTATATAGCCTCTCTACTGTATATAGCCTCTCTACTGTATATAGCCTCGCTACTATATATAGCCTCTCTACTGTATATAGCCTCGCTGCTGTATATAGCCTCTCTACTGTATATATTCTCTCTACTGTATATAACCTCTCTACTGTATATAACCTCTCTACTGTATATATTCTCTCTACTGTATATAGCCTCTCTACTGTATATAGCCTCTCTACTGTATATAGCCTCTCTACTGTATATAGCCTCGCTGCTGTATATAGCCTCTCTACTGTATATATTCTCTCTACTGTATATAACCTCTCTACTGTATATAACCTCTCTACTGTATATAGCCTCTCTACTGTATATAACCTCTCTACTGTATATATTCTCTCTACTGTATATAGCCTCTCTACTGTATATAGCCTCTATACTGTATATAACCTCTCTACTGTATATATTCTCTCTACTGTATATAGCCTCGCTGCTGTATATAGCCTCTCTACTGTATATATTCTCTCTACTGTATATAACCTCTCTACTGTATATATTCTCTCTACTGTATATAGCCTCTCTACTGTATATAGCCTCTCTACTGTATATAGCCTCTCTACTGTATATAGCCTCGCTACTGTATATAGCCTCTCTACTGTATATAGCCTTGCTACTGTATATAGCCTCTCTACTGTATATAGCCTTGCTACTGTATATAGCCTCTCTACTGTATATAGCCTCTCTACTGTATATAGCCTCTCTACTGTATATAGCCTCTGTATTGTATATAGCCTCGCTACTGTTATAGCCTCTCTACTGTATATAGCCTCGCTACTGTTATAGCCTCTCTACTGTATATAGCCTTGCTACTGTATATAGCCTCTCTACTGTATATAACCTCTCTACTGTATATATTCTCTCTACTGTATATATTCTCTCTACTGTATATAGCCTCTCTACTGTATATAACCTCTCTACTGTATATAGCCTCTCTACTGTATATATTCTCTCTACTGTATATAGCCTCGCTACTGTTATTATTCACTGCCGTTTTACTGTTATTTTTTATTTCCTTACTTATCTATTGTTCACCAAATACCTATTTTTTTATAAAAAAAATGGCATTGTTGGTTAGAGCCTGTAAGTAAGCATTTCACTGTAAGGTCTACACCTGTTGTATTCGTGGGCACGTGACAAATAACATTTGATTTGATTTGATAATAATGAGTTTTCAAACTTCAAACGCTGTTTTAAACTTCAAATACACTAGAAGTTTTACATTTCCTGCATTGAAGGAAAATTCTCCTGCAACAGGGTGATCAAATCAAGGTCCTACATTTCTACCAGAAATAAGATTTTGCCCTTTCAATTGGTTTCCTTGTAGAAAGTACGGGACGTACAACTGAAAGACAATCACCTGAAGGGAGGTGTGAAAGACAATCACCTGAAGGGAGGTGTGAAAGACAATCACCTGAAGGGAGGTGTGAAAGACAATCACCTGAAGGGAGGTGTGAAAGACAATCACCTGAAGGGAGGTGTGAAAGACAATCACCTGAAGGGAGGTGTGAAAGACAATCACCTGAAGGGAGGTGTGATTCATAATTCCGATTTAAATGGTTTCACCGTCTAGATCCGTCGTCACATGTGGTCAGGAAGATGTGTCTTTTAATCGTTTACACCTGTCTAAAAATGTTGGGCACAATCAGAATGTGGACAAAAATCATGAGAAAGGAGTCATGTAAACACCAGGTATGAACGGGACCAAAAATAACAGGAACTCCTATCCAGGGCAATTTACAGACACAAAAGAGGAGAATGAAGTCGTTTTATTTCTAGATCTGTATGCAGTGTAAAATCAGGATAAAAATCTACATTTGGCCTCAGAGCATGTCAATACATGTGTAATATTCCAAGCTGAACGATCCTCAGTGTAAACAGAAGAAAGCAAAAGAAATCCTGTTGTTACAGATGAAGTCAACAGGCCATGTTGTGAAAGAGTCTGTACATGCGGTGATAACCTAGTAACTCAACGCTGTATTCATGTTCTCAACGTCATATAGGGCCGGATTCCCAGACACAGAGCCTAGGTCTAGTCCTAAACAAAACAAAAAAGTGTTTAATGGAGATTCTCCATTAGTTAGTGTGTCTTAGTCCAAGACTAGGCTTAATCCGTGTCTGGGAAACCAGCCCACATTATATTCATAAGTCCGTAGCAAACATGAAGTCAAATTAAAAAAGAAAGGCATATTGTTTATTGTTTTAACTAGAATGCCAAAATATAAAACCAACACTGGAGATGACAATAATGATGTGAGGTTATAAAGATGACTGCAATTTTAACAAACTTGCAAAAATCTTTACAGTAATGCGAAATATCAATATGATATTTTTATATATTCACGATTGTGTAAACTTATTTTTAAAACATGTACAAAACATTTGTAAGACAGGCTAATGACTTTGGTGTAATTCAGCTACAGTTTCCAATATTTTTTTTTTTTACATTTTGAAAAATGTCCTTTAGATTTATTTCCTTTCCAAAAAACGATATCCATTATGAGAAACTTCCTCAAATTGGTCTGACAAAGCATCCCTGGTATTGTACTTGTGCAAACTCATCATCTTCAGTATTATTCACAGTGCTCTTTCTTAAAAACTGTTTGTCCAAGAGTAGAAATCATTGGTACAGAGCACCTAAACCCAGATATGAAGTAAACCAGTTAAAAACAGAGATGAATTCATTTCCAGGTGGCTAAAAGAGAGATATATATTTTAGAGTATAAATGAAAAAAAATATTAATATGTGATGAGACAAATATAGAATGCTACTGTATAAAATGTAAAAGTATCAATTAAACCCCTAAGGTCCATGTCCGCACACCCGCGGAAATCTAATTAGCACAAAACATCAATCAAAATCTGTCTGTTTAAGATAGAGATAATCTGTTGTTGTTTTTTGATGCATTCGATGCGTAGCAATCCACCAATATTTCGACAGAGCTAGAGTGATGCTTGTCAGACCATGAGACCCCCTCCCCCAAAATAAAATAAATCAGTCTTTTCACAAAATCTTATGCAGCGTCCAAACAATTATGACCCCTCTATGTAAGGATGAGACTCTCACACACATGATGGTGTTCTTCATTTGGCTCTACAACCCCCACACGTTTCTTGGGACTTCTCTGAACTCGGTACAGCCGATTTGCCAACTTCTGTCTGTAGTGTCCGAACGGTTTGGCCTACACGCTAATATGACCCCTCTGTGTAAAGGTGAGACTCTCATGAACATGTACATGTCTCGCAAGGCTCGTCTGAAAGTCCCCCCCGGTATCAGTTGAAAACATGAATGGAAGTATACTGTATATGGAGACTGTTCAGTGACACAAATAAGGGGTTAAATACATGTCCCACAAAAGAGAACAATCTGTTGTTCCATGTAGTGAATCTGTTATTCAATGCGTTTGTATGTGCTAATAGCAGGCCAAATAAAAATGTTCATCAAATAATTATTTTGTTATACTTTAAGGGGGTCGTAAAATCCTTACGGGTTAAATGTAACTTCTTTCTTTGGATCATATGTATATATATATATTTTTTTACCTTTATTTAACTAGGCAAGTCAGTTAAGAACAAATTCTTATTTTCAATGACGGCCCAGGAACAGTGGGTTAACTGCCTTATTCAGGGGCAGAATGACAGATTTTTAACTTGTCAGCTCAGGGATTTGATCTAGCAAACTTTTTTGGTTACAAGTCCAATGCTCTAACCACTAGGCTACCCTGCCACCCTAGGTATCATATAGAGAACATTATTTTCTGACAGACCATTTTAACAGAGTAACCATATCAACAAGAGCGTGGCAGAGTTTCCTACTTTTTTGACCTCTACTATGCACATCGTTGATCCGTAGATATGGTAAAGTGCATTCTCATAATCAAAGAGAATGTTCCTTGGACAATGAAAATCACTGATGATAGAAACAATGGTTTGTGAGGAATGCAATATAGGTTTGCCTTTACAGTAGAAAAACTGAAAGAAAAAAACATATTCTCAGCGACATCAGCGGTGACATCATCCCGTGTGGCATTCCAGGGGGGGTTGTAGGGAGTTGTAGTCCTCAAGGTATTCTCACAACTACAACACAGGCTCCAGCCCTTCCGATGTTGAGATTGACCTCCTATTGGAGACATACAGTACAGAGTGGTGAAAGGTCATACAGTCTGTCTTAAAAATGGAGTACAGTAAAGAATTGTGCCAGGCTATTGGAATTGATAAATTATGGATCAAAAAAGCGTTCTAAGAAAATCTAAGGAATGATTCCGAGTTACCTCAGTCCATTCATTGTTCTGTGCGTCATAGGACTCAACAGAGTTCAGGTAGGATGTTCCGTCGTATCCTCCGACAGCATATAGCCTGTCTCCTAGCAGACAGATACCTACAGCATCCCTGGGGACACTCAGAGAGGACACCGTGGTCCATGTGTCTGTTTTGGGATCATACCTGCAGTGACATAGAGGAAATACAAGGATAAAGGGAAATACCTGAAGAAGTGTAGTGAGCACTGGGATATTTAAGAGATACAGAGCAAAGAGTACAACTTGTACATGGATGAATTCAACAATTTCTTGTGACTTTTTTTTTATGTTGTTTTCAATTTAATTGTTTTGACATGATGGTATTCTGTTCATTGATAGGGTCATATGCAGTGTGTATCAGATGCAGAGTGTATCAGATACAGGTTGATTTTTACAGAATAGCCAGCAGAGGGTGACAGAAGCCAGATAATCACACTGCTAAAACCAACTCCCATGGAAAGAATGACATGTCTTGGGTTTGCCCTGTACATGCAGACAGACAGAGACAATGGCCATGTTTGAGAGCATCAAAACTGTGATGCATCACATGTAAATTGTGACTGACTGACTGATCTACAAACAATAACGAGTAGTTATTTATGATGCAATGTTTTTTTTGTAGATCAGTCTGTCGGCAGTCGCCTGCACCGTCAGCTGCAATTTCAAACAAACCCGATGGGCGCGTTCGACATTGCAAGCCGACTTTAAAGGCGAGTAGAGACCGACTGGTGACAAATCACCTTGTGTCAAAATTAACTACTCAGTATTATTTGTAGATCAGTCAGTCTTATTCAGTCTTATTCAGTCAGTCTTATTTTACCCATGATACATCACAGGTTTAACGCTCTCGAACACGGCCAAAGACTCAGAAAAGCACCACAAACACCCACAACCTAAAATGTCTCTGTAGGTATAGCAATACTTCTTCGTCATAAAATCCATGAGTCTATAACAAGACACTTGGAAAAAAACGATGTTGACTTTTTTTGCTCTAGTACAGCACTGACATAGGCTACATTCCAATTCTCTGCCCTTCTCCCAAAAGTGGGCACTTCCATTTCTGTCATGGATTTAAAAGCATTGGATTGGTGTAAGCCTTGGCTAGAGGGAGTTTCCACAATTGTTGAATGCATTTCAGGAAGTGTACAAGTCCAAAGAATCGAAACGCAGCCATACTGTAGACTAAAGCTATGTTTGTTGACCTCTCTACATAGTCTGGGAGCAGTGTTTTTTTACCTCTCTACACAGTCTGAGAGTCTGGAACAGTGGTTGGACGCCGGGGCATCATGACCACCCACAGCATAGAGGAAACTGTTGTACGTGGCCACACCCACCCCTCCTCTCCGCTTCGCCATGGGGGCACACATACTCCACTTGTTGGTGTGGGGATCAAAGCATTCCATCGACCGCAGACACGAGCTCCCATCCCGACCACCAACTGCAAACAATCTGTAAGGACAATAAAAGCTTTACAAATCTGACTTTGGATGCTGCTCAGATATTATGCCCGTTTCTCTTCAAGAAATGTTGTCGGTCATTCCTAGAAAGTATTGTCTTTTAAGGAAGGGTGTATCCCAGGTTTCCTTAGCAGAGAGTGACGAAGGATTGTAGAAACATGTTCCTTCCTTAGCAGAGAGGGATACAGAGTTGTAGAAACATCTTCCTTCCTTAGCAGAGAGGGATACAGAGTTGTAGAAACATGTTCCTTCCTTAGCAGAGAGGGATACAGAGTTGTAGAAACATGTTCCTTCATTAGCAGAGAGGGATACAGAGTTGTAGAAACATCTTCCTTCCTTAGCAGAGAGGGATACAGAGTTGTAGAAACATGTTCCTTCCTTAGCAGAGAGGGATACAGAGTTGTAGAAACATGTTCCTTAGCAGAGAGGGAATGAGGATTGTAGAAACATGTTCTTTCCTTAAGAGGAGAGAGATGGAGGATTGTAGAAAAGTCTTCCTTCCTTGTTTTAAATTTTTCACCCAGATGCAGGAAGAAAATCTAAAAAGGTTTTATAGAGTGAAAACACACCGCAAAACAGTACTTTGTTGTCTGCCATTATGTAACGTATAGCTGTTGTAGTCTAGGCTCAGGCTTACACACAAAGAAAAGCCTTCTTGTTTTGAAAACGAAGATTAGACATTCACCAAATGTGTTACATAACTAGAAACAGAACCTAGTTTTCCTGCTGTGCTGATTAATAGCGTCTAGTGTGTATATACATAAGAAATTCTCCCTTTCACTTTGTGCCTTATGTCTTAAATAAGCTTGTGTTTTAGTAAGAACTGTTACTGCTGCCATAGTGTTTTAATACAGCCACTTACTTTCCGTTGAGTGCGGTGACTCCCATAGTGCTGCGTGGGGTGGACATGCTGGCCACATAGTTCCACTGTCTAGCCTGGGGGTCCCACCTCTCCACTGTATTCAGGTAACTCCATCCATCATGGCCACCTACTGCATACATGGGACCTTCCAACACTGTTATACCTGTAGAGTTAGAAAGAAGAGGGAACCATCAACCAGAGCATACTCTGTGTGTGTGTGTGTGTGTCCACAAGAATAGTAAACAAACAAAAATGTGACCATTATTTGTCACGTGCGCCGAACACAACAGGTGTAGACCTTACAGTGAAATGCTTACTTACAGGCTCTAACCAGCAGTGCAAAAAATTTATTATGTGAACACTAGGTAAGTAAAGAAATAAAAACAACAGTAAAATAACAGTAGCTAGGCTATATACAGTAGGGAGGCTATATACAGTAGAGAGGTTATATACAGTAGAGAGGCTATATACAGTAGAGAGGTTATATACAGTAGAGAGGCTATATACAGTAGCGAGGCTATATACAGTAGAGAGGTTATATACAGTAGAGAGGCTATATACAGTAGAGAGGTTATATACAGTAGAGAGGTTATATACAGTAGAGAGGCTATATACAGTAGCGAGGCTATATACAGTAGAGAGGTTATATACAGTAGCGAGGCTATATACAGTAGCGAGGCTATATACAGTAGAGAGGCTATATACAGTAGAGAGGCTATATACAGTACCGAGGCTATATACAGTACAGAGGCTATATACAGTAGCGAGGCTATATACAGTAGAGAGGCTATATACAGTAGCGAGGCTATATACAGTAGCGAGGCTACATACAGTAGCGAGGCTATATACAGTAGAGAGGCTATATACAGTAGAGAGGCTATATACAGTACAGAGGCTATATACAGTAGAGAGGCTATATACAGTAGCGAGGCTATATACAGTACCGAGGCTATATACAGTAGAGAGGCTATATACAGTAGAGAGGCTATATGCAGTAGAGAGGCTATATACAGTACCGAGGCTATATACAGTACCGAGGCTATATACAGTACCGAGGCTATATACAGTAGAGAGGCTATATACAGTAGAGAGGCTATATACAGTAGAGAGGCTATATACAGTACCGAGGCTATATACAGTAGAGAGGCTATATACAGTAGAGAGGCTATATACAGTAGCGAGGCTATATACAGTACCGAGGCTATATACAGTACAGAGGCTATATACAGTAGAGAGGCTATATACAGTACCGAGGCTATATACAGTACAGAGGCTATATACAGTACCGAGGCTATATACAGTACAGAGGCTATATACAGTACCGAGGCTATATACAGTAGAGAGGCTATATACAGTACCGAGGCTATATACAGTACAGAGGCTATATACAGTACCGAGGCTATATACAGTAGAGAGGCTATATACAGTAGAGAGGCTATATACAGTACCGAGGCTATATACAGTACAGAGGCTATATACAGTACCGAGGCTATATACAGTAGAGAGGCTATATACAGTACCGAGGCTATATACAGTACCGAGGCTATATACAGTACCGAGGCTATATACAGTAGAGAGGCTATATACAGTAGAGAGGCTATATACAGTAGAGAGGCTATATACAGTACCGAGGCTATATACAGTACAGAGGCTATATACAGTACCGAGGCTATATACAGTAGAGAGGCTATATACAGTAGAGAGGCTATATACAGTAGCGAGGCTATATACAGTACCGAGGCTATATACAGTAGAGAGGCTTTATACAGTAGAGAGGCTATATACAGTACCGAGGCTATATACAGGCACCGGTTAGTCGGGCTGATTGAGGTAACTTGGGACATTTTGTTAGTCCCCACGAGGTAAAATGCTATTTCTAGGGGGTTTAGGGTTAAGGTTAGAATTAGTGTTAGGGTTAGGGTTAGAATTAGCTAAGGGTTAGGATCTAGGGTTTGTTTTAGGGTTAGGTTTTTGGGTTAGGGTTAGGGTAAGAGTACGGGTTAGGTTTAGGGGTTAAGGAAAATAGGATTTTGAATGGGACTGAATTGTGTGTGTCCACAATGTTAGCTGTACAAGACTGTGTGTGTGTGTGCATGTGTGCATGTGCGTGCGTCTGTACGTGTGTGTGTGTGCATCCATGTGTGCGTGCGTGTGTGCGCGTGTGTGCATGTGCGTGCGTCCGTGTGCGTGTGTGTAAGATGCTCAACCAGAGGCATCGACCATGATGCTCATTTTAGAACAGTTGAAGTGCTGTTGGATGAGTCACCATTGTGTGGAACTGAACGAATGTAGTCTATTCTATTCTCTTAACAGACTTGGGTTCTAGTACTATTTTAAATCATTTCAAAAATAATCATTTCCGTTTGATTGGCTTAATGGAACCAATATAATAGCCCCAAAAGTACAAAACCGCTCATTCAACACCAGGCAGGCTAAGGCAAACGTAGTATTTGAAAGATATCAAATAGTACTTGAACACAGGTCTGTTCTCCAAACAGGATATAAAACAACTGTGTTATTCCTGTTATTGCTGGGGTCACAGAGGGAAGTGGTTTTCCAACAACAATGAATATAGGACGTTACTGTACAACCCAATAAATGGATTTACAGTATATAATGGCTGGTAACGTTCGGGTTTAGAGTACCACATTATTCTAAAGGAAAATCACCTGTAAACATTCTACATTCCGTATGAATAAAGTTAAACTGAAATAGCCATTTAAAAACCAGTTGTTGTTGATTTGAAATATGAATAACTAGGTCCTTCTTTTCTGAATGCACACAGCAGGACGTATCCTTAGCAGGGAGGCTATGTAGCTCGTCACATCTTCACAGCTAAACCGTGCTCACCACAAGCAAAGTCTGAGAGCTATCTGCTACAGCCCTGATCAAAGGAGACTAGGTAATACTATTCACTGTAATCTCTGGGGCAAGCGCGTTCACCCATATCTCAGGAAAAGCCAACCACAGACAAGTGAAATGAATGCTTGACCACATCGCCTCAGTTCACAGGAAAATACCTATTTCAACTGTGAATCAAACCATTCCTGATATGAAACGTATGAGAAACGGCATAGACCTATTTCAACTGTGAATCAAACCATTCCTGATATGAAACGTATGAGAAACGGCATAGACCTATTTCAACTGTGAATCAAACCATTCCTGATATAAAGAAACGGCCAGGGAAAAGAGACAATCAGAGCAGGCGTACGGTAGCCTGACAAGGTTTTACATAGGAACAGCTTGTGCTACAATAGTATAGGTATGAAATGTAATCCCACTGAGTTTGTGCTACAACAGTATAGGTATGAAATGTAATCCCACTGAGTTTGTGCTACAACAGTATAGGTATGAAATGTAATCCCACTGATTTTGTGCTACAATAGTATAGGTATGAAATGTAATCCCACTGAGTTTGTGCTACAATAGTATAGGTATGAAATGTAATCCCACTGAGTTTGTGCTACAATAGTATAGGTATGAAATGTAATCCCACTGAGTGTGTGCTACAATAGTATAGGTATGAAATGTAATCCCACTGAGTTTGTGCTACAACAGTATAGGTATGAAATGTAATCCCACTGAGTTTGTGCTACAATAGTATAGGTATGAAATGTAATCCCACTGATTTTGTGCTACAATAGTATAGGTATGAAATGTAATCCCACTGAGTTTGTGCTACAACAGTATAGGTATGAAATGTAATCCCACTGATGTTGTGCTACAATAGTATAGGTATGAAATGTAATCCCACTGAGTTTGTGCTACAATAGTATAGGTATGAAATGTAATCCCACTGAGTTTGTGCTACAATAGTATAGGCATGAAATGTAAACCCACCGAGTCCATGTCTGTGTGTAGACATGGGAGGCATGGTGGACCAGACATTGTTGAAAGGGTTGTAACACTCCACCATGTTGGATGTCTTCAGCCCGTCTCGGCCCCCCACCACATACAGCTTGTCGTCGATCACTGCCACCCCAAACTGCAGCCTCCGGCCGTTCATCACCCCCACCTGGATCCATGTGTTGGTCCGCAGGTCATACTTCTCTATGGTCGTAGATCCTATAGGAACAGACAAGGAGATCTACAGATCCTATAGGAACAGACAAGGAGATCTACAGATCCTATAGGAACAGACAAGGAGATCT
Source organism: Brachymystax lenok tsinlingensis (assembly GCA_030435695.1). NCBI lineage: Eukaryota > Metazoa > Chordata > Actinopteri > Salmoniformes > Salmonidae > Brachymystax > Brachymystax lenok. The sequence continues at coordinate 36,666,666 of CM059784.1, forward strand.
ACAGATCCTATAGTAACAGACAAGGAGATCTACAGATCCTATAGGAACAGACAAAGAGATCTACAGATCCTATAGGAACAGACAAAGAGATCTACAGATCCTATAGGAACAGACATGGAGATCTATAGATCTTATAAAAACAGACAAGGATGATGCTGCCGACTTCAGGTGACCATTTTTCAACTAAAATAAAGGAGGCTATATACAGGGGGTACCAGTATCAAGTCAATGTGCAGGGGGTAAAGGTTAGTCGAGGTCATTTGTACATGTAGGTAGGGGTAAAGTGACTATGCATAGATGATAAACAGATACTGTAGTAGCAGCAGTGTACCCTCCATATCTATCGTAGTGTTTGATTAAACACCTACGTTTTAATATATTGTGTTTCTCAAACACACTTTGTAATGTGTTCTATTGAATGTATATCTAAACTGTATAGGATCCATTTAGTATCAGATATGTTAGCAGTGTTAGTCCATGGAATGAAAGGGTAACCTCAGTCGTGTGGATTGAGCTGCATCACATTAGTAGCCTAATAGACCTGAAGTCTGTAACAGTAAAAGCGTGCCGTGGTCGGCGAGATCGACGGTGACATCACACATTAGCCGGCATCCATCTTGGTAATGGGCTCATTGATCAAAACCTGCGGGCTTTTATTAATAGTAGCAAGCCATTATGGTCCAATAGACATAATGGATTTACTGAGCTTTATGTCTCATACTGGGGCAAATTCCATCAAGACTACGGATGCGCCTGAAATGGCACCCTATTCGGGCTTTAGTCAAAAGTAGTGCACTATATAGGGAGCAGGGTGCCATTTGGGACACATAACCCTACATAGGGCACTTATTTTGACCAGAGCCCTATGGGCCTAGTGCACTCTATATATTAAGGAGTAGAGAATGCAGAGCAGGTCTAACCCTTGGTAGCGTCCATGCCTCCCACTGCGTAGAGTACTCCTACAGTAGACTTCCTGGGTTTAGTCCTGGGGCTCTGGAACATGGGTCGACGCTCCGGCAGCAGATGGTACTTCATGGCTTCCATCAGAAGCTTCTGGCATTCCAGGTCGTCTGAGAACATCTTGTTATTCTCCAGGTCAGCTAGGAGCTGGAATTAAAGGAGTTCAGATCAGTAAATCTTTATTGTCCCCGAAGGGCAATGGTGAGTGCAGCATAAAAAGATGTAGGAAACAACACAAGAAAAAAATTAAAATATTCATTATTACATTTTATAAGCTAAATGTACGTCTTTCAACCAGGAAGCAGTAACGACATTCAACCAGGAAGCAGTAACCAGTAAGGGCCCATTGTCACCTGGTCAAATGTAATGCACTATATAGGGAATAGAGTGCCATTTGTGATGAAGTCATTAATAACCTACTGACCGCCCACCTGTGGAGGTAGAAGAGGGTCGCATTTGTGATGAAGTCATTAATAACCTACTGACCGCCCACCTGTGGAGGTAGAAGAGGACACCATTTGTGATGAAGTCATTGATAACCTACTGACTGCCCACCTGTGGAGGTAGAAGAGGACACCATTTGTGATGAAGTCATTGATAACCTACTGACTGCCCACCTGTGGAGGTAGAAGAGGACACCATTTGTGATGAAAAAATAGGTTGCCAAGGTTCTCATTAGCAGCTTTGAGAATTTCCTTGTATATCATGCTCTCCCATCAAGTGAATCTGGCTTTGCAGGACCATCTCTGCTAGGCAGGCTCAGAATCTTGAAGGGGCTTTGCTGCTCTAGGTCTCTGACTGCATTTTGGCTGCGTACAGGCAGCTTACAGCTGGCCCATAAAACAGAAAGGGACTTCTCTTTAGTATCTGGGTTGTTCAGGTGGGTGTCTAGGGTATAGGGTAGTGGACCGTTCCATCAAGATAGGACCATAAATAAATAAGTTAGATGTATAATTTCTTAAAAAAAATTTAAAAAAATATTGATTGGGTAATAAAATACATGATATGTATAATTTCTTTTAAAATGCAGTTCCACCATGATAGGACAATAAATAAATCAATAAGATGTATAATTCATTCTATCCCTCTGCATAAAATGGAAAGCTCTATCACAACCTTTTCCTTTCTCACTCACTTAACGCCGCACTTTCCCAAACACCACACCATCCATCTCAATACATCCACACATTACCCACATACTGTGCCTTCTGTCTGCTGTGTTCTTATCTCCACCATGTTGAATTAGTGCTTTTGTGTTCCAATCAGTTATATTTGAAGATAGATAGAAGAGCACATGTTTTTTCGTATTATTGCAATCCATACAATGGCTAGTATTGTGTGTTTAATTATTTGACTCCTCTATGAGAACTTTGTAATTTTTTTTTAGAATAGACATGGAGTAGTGTTTGTGTCTCTGAACAATTGCTTATCAATATATAGTTTTATCGACTACGAGAGCTACGCGTTTCCCTTTCAATCTACTTTCCTTGAAGATTGGATACAGAACTTTACGCAGTTCTGCAATTTCCTTCGGGGGAACTGGTCATGCATGCCTATTTTCCAGCAAATATTTCACCCAAGCTTTTAACCATTATTTATCTATAAAGAAAGCAAATTTTGTAACGATTGGGCGTTCATACCTTTGCCCTCTCTGTCCGAAGCGGTGTACACGTTCAGTTGGATTTTGTCGATAGCTTCGCATGGGATTTGAAGCGCTGTAAGGAGGAACTCTCTAACTACAGATTCTCGAACTCCTCCCTCTTTCTCTTGGATACCTGGAAGTACCAGATTCTCTCTCATGGATCTAGTCTGTACGTCCAGTAAGGCTTCTCTCAGAACGATGTTCTTCTTTTTAAGTTCATTAACTTCGGTTTCAACCTTATTGACTGTCCCTTTTAGCTTGTTTGTGTCTTTCTCCAATGTCGCAGCTTTTTCGTCACTCATCTCAAGGCTTGCCTTCAACTCTTTTATATCCTTACTGAATAGTTCAAGTATTTCCAGTTTGTCATTTATTTATTTTAACAGATCGGTTTCGACCTTTACCATTGTCAGTGGTGAAAAGATTAAATCGTCTGTGTCTGTAGAAGAATCACGTTTTCGTTTTGAAATCGGTTCCCCTCTCTTACTCTCCGTCATGTATGTGTGTTGCTTGTTTTTATAATATTTGTTGATATATTTGTCTAGCCTTATGAATTGTTTTGTGTTGTTATCCAGATTGAAGGTTATTACCCACCAGATTGTGAAGTGCTGATATTTAGTCTAACTTACCAATATTGAATATTATGTTTTTATCTTGAGGTGATCTACACTGCTGTGTTCAGTCTGCCACCTTTTCCAGTCTAGTTTTGATGAAGTCATTGATAACCTACTGACTGCCCACCTGTGGAGGTAGAAGTGGGTACCATTTGTGTTGAAGTCATTGATAATCTACTGACTGCCCACCTGTGGAGGTAGAAGTGGGTACCATTTGTGTTGAAGTCATTGATAATCTACTGACTTCCCACCTGTGGAGGTAGAAGAGGGTACCATTTGTGTTGAAGTCATTGATAATCTACTGACTGCCCACCTGTGGAGGTAGAAGAGGCAGCCGGATGTAGGCCAGGAGAACCCCAAGGTCCTGCTGGCGATGCTGAACATCGAACCGCACCCACGTCATCAGAGCCTGGAAGATGGTCTCCTCATCTGGTACGTTTATGTCATCACTGGCCAAGAGTTTGACGATCTCAGCCGTAGGAAGCAGGAGAAACTCCTGGTTCTGAATCACCTCTAGGAAGTGCTCCTGAAACAGGGATGTGACAGGGAGGAGGACTTACTGGACAAGGGAAAATACTGAAACCCAACCTTCCAGATGATGGTCACCAAAACACTGGGCTCTGAGGCTGCAAAAATACTTCCATCCAATTTTCAGGTGCTGCCTGGATAGAAAATACAATTAATAAATGAAAGAAGACATTTGTTATTGCATGTAGAAGTTAATCATTCATTGGGTAAATAAGTACAATAGGTCGATAGATCGGTTAGGTAGATCTAGTGTAAACGTCTTACCAGTAGATGGTTTAAATGTGTTGTTTACAACAACAAATACATTTTCTATATATTGAAATCAGGAGTATAATCATACATGCTCGGAGAACAGTATTAAGAAACGGCCTGAGCTGTCTGTCTCGGGAGCTAAATAGACAGTCAATACGGACCGAATGCCTCATAATACCGAACAGTATTAAGAAACGGCCTGAGCTGTCTGTCTCAGGAGCTAAATATACAGTCAATACGGACCCGAATGCCTCATTTGTTTCTCGGTTGATTGATTCTCAGAATTTGCCTCGCGTAGGAAGGAATCAGTGGATAACTCGGGCGGTGAACTTATTTAAACCTAATGAGCAACACATGTTAACGTCAATGTTGCGAACATGGGCCAACGTGACAGCAAAGCCACAGAGGGGAAGGGAAAGGGGGGATACTGAGTCAGTTGTACACCTGAATGCATTCAACTGAAATGTGTCTTTCTGCATTTACCACAGATTAATCATGTTGCCAGATCTCTATGCTAGTCGAGAACATAGTGACAACACACTGCCAGAAATGTAATTAATAAAGATCATTGCATAGCAAGTGATTACCTGTGGTCTTAAACTTAGTCAGTACAAGGTCAAATACACAGTAACAGCCACATTGGGGCTAGTTTAGAAAATAAAGATTATTTTCAATCTGGAGCTCGCTATACATCTTTCTATCATCCCGGGCAATACGTATATATATATATATACGGTATGGCTTTGCGTGATTGCCTCTACGAGCCTCTTCAAGGACTCTCTCTGGATAGTATCATTATAGAGATGATGCTATATAAAAGCCCTTTTCTGCTACTCTGTAATGTTCGAACACACAGGAGATATAAAGGAGTAGAATAAAACCTGTTGTCTTGGAACAAGACCCTGAGCTGTTATTTATTGCACCAGCGAGAATAAACGTTGACACATTTAACATTGCTTTGCTGCAAGTGCCTAACAAGTATGAAAAACAAGCATGCTATTGATCATTAATCTGTTACAAATTATAGTTGGCTCACAGAATCTATCATGAGTCTTAGTTTAGGATCTTAGCAGCGATAAGCCTAATGAAATTAGTCTCCTTCATTGATCTGTTCTGGTAAGTCAGAAGGAGAGATCCTACTTCCTACACACTGTTGTTTGACATTGGTATAGATTCATTATTTGTAATTACCATCAGCCAGAATGCTGACAACAAATTGAATACATGAATTCTGCTAGCTACACTGAAGACTCTTCAATTCACAGACATTTAAAAACAAAGGGTCACTCAGAAATGGCACCCTAATTCCCTATACAGTGCACTACTTTTTGACCAAAACCATGTGGGCCCTGATCAAAAGCAGTGTACTTTATAGTGAATCGGGTGCCATTTCAGACACACCCTTTCATTATACAAGAAGACAAACCTGCGGTAAGTAACTGTTTGAGAAACAAGAGCAGTGGAGAAAAGTTGTGTGTTGATCTATAGACGAAACACAACTACATAAGGAGATGAAGAGGTTTGCTTTTGTTCAGTTGAAACAGAAATGCTAGCATGAGATGCTTTGATTAAGTTTGTTAAGTTGAAACAGAAATGATAGCATGAGATGCTTTTGTTAAGTTGAAACAGAAATGCTAGCATGAGATGCTTTGATTAAGTTTGTTCAGTTGAAACATAAATGCTAGCATGAGATGCTTTGATTAAGTTTGTTCAGTTGAAACAGAAATGCTAGCATGAGATGCTTTGATTAAGTTTGTTAAGTTGAAACAGAAATGCTAGCATGAGATGCTTTTGTTAAGTTTGTTCAGTTGAAACAGAAATGATAGCATGAGATGCTTTGATTAAGTTTGTTCAGTTGAAACATAAATGCTAGCATGAGATGCTTTGATTAAGTTTGTTCAGTTGAAACATAAATGCTAGCATGAGATGCTTTGATTAAGTTTGTTAAGTTGAAACAGAAATGCTAGCATGAGATGCTTTTGTTAAGTTTGTTCAGTTGAAACAGAAATGCTAGCATGAGATGCTTTGATTAAGTTTGTTAAGTTGAAACAGAAATGCTAGCATGAGATGCTTTTGTTAAGTTTGTTCAGTTGAAACAGAAATGCTAGCATGAGATGCTTTGATTAAGTTTGTTCAGTTGAAACATAAATGCTAGCATGAGATGCTTTGATTAAGTTTGTTAAGTTGAAACAGAAATGCTAGCATGAGATGCTTTGATTAAGTTTGTTCAGTTGAAACAGAAATGATAGCATGAGATGCTTTGATTAAGTTTGTTCAGTTGAAACATAAATGCTAGCATGAGATGCTTTGATTAAGTTTGTTCAGTTGAAACATAAATGCTAGCATGAGATGCTTTGATTAAGTTTGTTAAGTTGAAACAGAAATGCTAGCATGAGATGCTTTTGTTAAGTTTGTTCAGTTGAAACAGAAATGCTAGCATGAGATGCTTTGATTAAGTTTGTTAAGTTGAAACAGAAATGCTAGCATGAGATGCTTTTGTTAAGTTTGTTCAGTTGAAACAGAAATGCTAGCATGAGATGCTTTGATTAAGTTTGTTCAGTTGAAACATAAATGCTAGCATGAGATGCTTTGATTAAGTTTGTTAAGTTGAAACAGAAATGCTAGCATGAGATGCTTTTGTTAAGTTTGTTCAGTTGAAACAGAAATGCTAGCATGAGATGCTTTTGTTAAGTTTGTTCAGTTGAAACAGAAATGCTAGCATGAGATGCTTTGATTAAGTTTGTTCAGTTGAAACATAAATGCTAGCATGAGATGCTTTGATTAAGTTTGTTAAGTTGAAACAGAAATGATAGCATGAGATGCTTTGATTAAGTTTGTTCAGTTGAAACATAAATGCTAGCATGAGATGCTTTGATTAAGTTTGTTAAGTTGAAACAGAAATGATAGCATGAGATGCTTTGATTAAGTTTGTTCAGTTGAAACAGAAATGCTAGCATGAGATGCTTTGATTAAGTTTGTTCAGTTGAAACATAAATGCTAGCATGAGATGCTTTGATTAAGTTTGTTCAGTTGAAACAGAAATGCTAGCATGAGATGCTTTGATTAAGTTTGTTAAGTTGAAACAGAAATGATAGCATGAGATGCTTTGATTAAGTTTGTTAAGTTGAAACAGAAATGCTAGCATGAGATGCTTTGATTAAGTTTGTTAAGTTGAAACATAAATGCTAGCATGAGATGCTTTGATTAAGTTTGTTCAGTTGAAACATAAATGCTAGCATGAGATGCTTTGATTAAGTTTGTTCAGTTGAAACAGAAATGCTAGCATGAGATGCTTTGATTAAGTTTGTTCAGTTGAAACAGAAATGCTAGCATGAGATGCTTTGATTAAGTTTGTTAAGTTGAAACATAAATGCTAGCATGAGATGCTTTGATTAAGTTTGTTCAGTTGAAACATAAATGCTAGCATGAGATGCTTTGATTAAGTTTGTTAAGTTGAAACAGAAATGATAGCATGAGATGCTTTGATTAAGTTTGTTAAGTTGAAACAGAAATGATAGCATGAGATGCTTTTGTTAAGTTGAAACAGAAATGCTAGCATGAGATGCTTTGATTAAGTTTGTTCAGTTGAAACAGAAATGCTAGCATGAGATGCTTTGATTAAGTTTGTTAAGTTGAAACAGAAATGATAGCATGAGATGCTTTGATTAAGTTTGTTAAGTTGAAACAGAAATGCTAGCATGAGATGCTTTGATTAAGTTTGTTAAGTTGAAACATAAATGCTAGCATGAGATGCTTTGATTAAGTTTGTTCAGTTGAAACATAAATGCTAGCATGAGATGCTTTGATTAAGTTTGTTAAGTTGAAACAGAAATGATAGCATGAGATGCTTTGATTAAGTTTGTTAAGTTGAAACAGAAATGATAGCATGAGATGCTTTTGTTAAGTTGAAACAGAAATGCTAGCATGAGATGCTTTGATTAAGTTTGTTCAGTTGAAACAGAAATGCTAGCATGAGATGCTTTGATTAAGTTTGTTAAGTTGAAACAGAAATGATAGCATGAGATGCTTTGATTAAGTTTGTTCAGTTGAAACAGAAATGCTAGCATGAGATGCTTTGATTAAGTTTGTTCAGTTGAAACATAAATGCTAGCATGAGATGCTTTGATTAAGTTTGTTAAGTTGAAACAGAAATGATAGCATGAGATGCTTTGATTAAGTTTGTTAAGTTGAAACAGAAATGCTAGCATGAGATGCTTTGATTAAGTTTGTTCAGTTGAAACAGAAATGCTAGCATGAGATGCTTTGATTAAGTTTGTTCAGTTGAAACAGAAATGCTAGCATGAGATGCTTTGATTAAGTTTGTTAAGTTGAAACAGAAATGCTAGCATGAGATGCTTTGATTAAGTTTGTTCAGTTGAAACAGAAATGCTAGCATGAGATGCTTTGATTAAGTTTGTTAAGTTGAAACAGAAATGATAGCATGAGATGCTTTGATTAAGTTTGTTAAGTTGAAACAGAAATGCTAGCATGAGATGCTTTTGTTAAGTTTGTTCAGTTGAAACAGAAATGCTAGCATGAGATGCTTTGATTAAGTTTGTTAAGTTGAAACAGAAATGCTAGCATGAGATGCTTTTGTTAAGTTTGTTCAGTTGAAACAGAAATGCTAGCATGAGATGCTTTGATTAAGTTTGTTCAGTTGAAACATAAATGCTAGCATGAGATGCTTTGATTAAGTTTGTTAAGTTGAAACAGAAATGCTAGCATGAGATGCTTTTGTTAAGTTTGTTCAGTTGAAACAGAAATGCTAGCATGAGATGCTTTTGTTAAGTTTGTTCAGTTGAAACAGAAATGCTAGCATGAGATGCTTTGATTAAGTTTGTTCAGTTGAAACATAAATGCTAGCATGAGATGCTTTGATTAAGTTTGTTAAGTTGAAACAGAAATGCTAGCATGAGATGCTTTTGTTAAGTTTGTTCAGTTGAAACAGAAATGCTAGCATGAGATGCTTTGATTAAGTTTGTTAAGTTGAAACAGAAATGCTAGCATGAGATGCTTTTGTTAAGTTTGTTCAGTTGAAACAGAAATGCTAGCATGAGATGCTTTGATTAAGTTTGTTCAGTTGAAACATAAATGCTAGCATGAGATGCTTTGATTAAGTTTGTTAAGTTGAAACAGAAATGCTAGCATGAGATGCTTTTGTTAAGTTTGTTCAGTTGAAACAGAAATGCTAGCATGAGATGCTTTTGTTAAGTTTGTTCAGTTGAAACAGAAATGCTAGCATGAGATGCTTTGATTAAGTTTGTTCAGTTGAAACATAAATGCTAGCATGAGATGCTTTGATTAAGTTTGTTAAGTTGAAACAGAAATGATAGCATGAGATGCTTTGATTAAGTTTGTTCAGTTGAAACATAAATGCTAGCATGAGATGCTTTGATTAAGTTTGTTAAGTTGAAACAGAAATGATAGCATGAGATGCTTTGATTAAGTTTGTTCAGTTGAAACAGAAATGCTAGCATGAGATGCTTTGATTAAGTTTGTTCAGTTGAAACATAAATGCTAGCATGAGATGCTTTGATTAAGTTTGTTCAGTTGAAACAGAAATGCTAGCATGAGATGCTTTGATTAAGTTTGTTAAGTTGAAACAGAAATGATAGCATGAGATGCTTTGATTAAGTTTGTTCAGTTGAAACAGAAATGCTGGCATGAGATGCTTTGATTAAGTTTGTTAAGTTGAAACATAAATGCTAGCATGAGATGCTTTGATTAAGTTTGTTCAGTTGAAACATAAATGCTGGCATGAGATGCTTTGATTAAGTTTGTTCAGTTGAAACAGAAATGCTAGCATGAGATGCTTTGATTAAGTTTGTTCAGTTGAAACAGAAATGCTAGCATGAGATGCTTTGATTAAGTTTGTTAAGTTTGAAACATAAATGCTAGCATGAGATGCTTTGATTAAGTTTGTTCAGTTGAAACATAAATGCTAGCATGAGATGCTTTGATTAAGTTTGTTAAGTTGAAACAGAAATGATAGCATGAGATGCTTTGATTAAGTTTGTTAAGTTGAAACAGAAATGATGGCATGAGATGCTTTGTTAAAGTTGAAACAGAAATGCTAGCATGAGATGCTTTGATTAAGTTTGTTCAGTTGAAACAGAAATGCTAGCATGAGATGCTTTGATTAAGTTTGTTCAGTTGAAACAGAAATGATAGCATGAGATGCTTTGATTAAGTTTGTTCAGTTGAAACAGAAATGCTAGCATGAGATGCTTTGATTAAGTTTGTTAAGTTGAAACATAAATGCTAGCATGAGATGCTTTGATTAAGTTTGTTCAGTTGAAACATAAATGCTAGCATGAGATGCTGTTAAGTTTGTTAGTTGAAACAGAAATGATAGCATGAGATGCTTTGATTAAGTTTGTTAAGTTGAAACAGAAATGATAGCATGAGATGCTTTTGTTAAAGTTGAAACAGAAATGCTAGCATGAGATGCTTTGATTAAGTTTGTTCAGTTGAAACAGAAATGCTAGCATGAGATGCTTTGATTAAGTTTGTTAAGTTGAAACAGAAATGATAGCATGAGATGCTTTGATTAAGTTTGTTCAGTTGAAACAGAAATGCTAGCATGAGATGCTTTGATTAAGTTTGTTCAGTTGAAACATAAATGCTAGCATGAGATGCTTTGATTAAGTTTGTTAAGTTGAAACAAATGATAGCATGAGATGCTTTGATTAATTTGTTAAGTTGAAACAGAAATGCTAGCATGAGATGCTTTGATTAAGTTTGTTCAGTTGGAAACAGAAATGCCTAGCATGAGATGCTTTGATTAAGTTTGTTCAGTTGAAACAGAAATGCTAGCATGAGATGCTTTGATTAATAATGCTTTGATTAAGTTTGTTCAGTTGAAACAGAAATGCTAGCATGATGCTTTGCATGAGATGCTTTGATTAAGTTTGTTCAGTTGAAACAGAAATGCTGGCATGAGATGCTTTGATTAAGTTTGTTAAGTTGAAACAGAAATGATAGCATGAGATGCTTTGATTAAGTTTGTTAAGTTGAAACAGAAATGCTAGCATGAGATGCTTTGATTAAGTTTGTTAAGTTGAAACATAAATGCTAGCATGAGATGCTTTGATTAAGTTTGTTCAGTTGAAACATAAATGCTAGCATGAGATGCTTTGATTAAGTTTGTTCAGTTGAAACAGAAATGCTAGCATGAGATGCTTTGATTAAGTTTGTTCAGTTGAAACAGAAATGCTAGCATGAGATGCTTTGATTAAGTTTGTTAAGTTGAAACATAAATGCTAGCATGAGATGCTTTGATTAAGTTTGTTCAGTTGAAACATAAATGCTAGCATGAGATGCTTTGATTAAGTTTGTTAAGTTGAAACAGAAATGATAGCATGAGATGCTTTGATTAAGTTTGTTAAGTTGAAACAGAAATGATAGCATGAGATGCTTTTGTTAAGTTGAAACAGAAATGCTAGCATGAGATGCTTTGATTAAGTTTGTTCAGTTGAAACAGAAATGCTAGCATGAGATGCTTTGATTAAGTTTGTTAAGTTGAAACAGAAATGATAGCATGAGATGCTTTGATTAAGTTTGTTAAGTTGAAACAGAAATGCTAGCATGAGATGCTTTGATTAAGTTTGTTAAGTTGAAACATAAATGCTAGCATGAGATGCTTTGATTAAGTTTGTTCAGTTGAAACATAAATGCTAGCATGAGATGCTTTGATTAAGTTTGTTAAGTTGAAACAGAAATGATAGCATGAGATGCTTTGATTAAGTTTGTTAAGTTGAAACAGAAATGATAGCATGAGATGCTTTTGTTAAGTTGAAACAGAAATGCTAGCATGAGATGCTTTGATTAAGTTTGTTCAGTTGAAACAGAAATGCTAGCATGAGATGCTTTGATTAAGTTTGTTAAGTTGAAACAGAAATGATAGCATGAGATGCTTTGATTAAGTTTGTTCAGTTGAAACAGAAATGCTAGCATGAGATGCTTTGATTAAGTTTGTTCAGTTGAAACATAAATGCTAGCATGAGATGCTTTGATTAAGTTTGTTAAGTTGAAACAGAAATGATAGCATGAGATGCTTTGATTAAGTTTGTTAAGTTGAAACAGAAATGCTAGCATGAGATGCTTTGATTAAGTTTGTTCAGTTGAAACAGAAATGCTAGCATGAGATGCTTTGATTAAGTTTGTTCAGTTGAAACAGAAATGCTAGCATGAGATGCTTTGATTAAGTTTGTTAAGTTGAAACAGAAATGCTAGCATGAGATGCTTTGATTAAGTTTGTTCAGTTGAAACAGAAATGCTAGCATGAGATGCTTTGATTAAGTTTGTTAAGTTGAAACAGAAATGATAGCATGAGATGCTTTGATTAAGTTTGTTAAGTTGAAACAGAAATGCTAGCATGAGATGCTTTGATTAAGTTTGTTAAGTTGAAACATAAATGCTAGCATGAGATGCTTTGATTAAGTTTGTTAAGTTGAAACAGAAATGCTAGCATGAGATGCTTTGATTAAGTTTGTTAAGTTGAAACATAAATGCTAGCATGAGATGCTTTGATTAAGTTTGTTCAGTTGAAACATAAATGCTAGCATGAGATGCTTTGATTAAGTTTGTTCAGTTGAAACAGAAATGCTAGCATGAGATGCTTTGATTAAGTTTGTTAAATTGAAACATAAATGCTAGCATGAGATGCTTTGATTAAGTTTGTTCAGTTGAAACATAAATGCTAGCATGAGATGCTTTGATTAAGTTTGTTAAGTTGAAACAGAAATGATAGCATGAGATGCTTTTGTTAAGTTGAAACAGAAATGCTAGCATGAGATGCTTTGATTAAGTTTGTTCAGTTGAAACAGAAATGCTAGCATGAGATGCTTTGATTAAGTTTGTTAAGTTGAAACAGAAATGCTAGCATGAGATGCTTTGATTAAGTTTGTTAAGTTGAAACAGAAATGATAGCATGAGATGCTTTGATTAAGTTTGTTCAGTTGAAACAAATGCTAGCATGAGATGCTTTGATTAAGTTTGTTCAGTTGAAACAAATGCTAGCATGAGATGCTTTGATTAAGTTTGTTAAGTTGAAACAGAAATGCTAGCATGAATAAAAGAGCACTAATCTGAACTGGTCGTTTTTTAAAGTAGGCTAATTCTGGAAGTAGCCTATTGAAATCTAACATCAGGACTTTAACAACAGGGCTCAAAGATAGCAGGGCAAGGATTAGGACACTTACAGGAGAAAAAAATACACTTCTCTCACAAAGGAACAGGATGTCACAAAACATAGACTATCCATCCAGCGTAAACTAGCGACAAAAAACTTCCTTGTCAAAATAACAAGCTGTTGATTCAGAACCCAGAGGACAGTGGTACAGGAAGCTCTGTGACTCTCCGGCTGTGTACCAAATGATGCCCTATTCCCCTATATAGTGCACTATGGGCTCTGGACAAAGGTAGTGCATCTAGTAAGTAAGGTACCATTTGGGATGCTTCCTCCGTGTTATTTATCGGAGGGATTGAACAGGAAGCGGTCGTGCTAGTGTTGTGATTAGATGAACCACACTGTTCTGGACAGAGCTCTATTTAAAGAGAGCCTAGCAGATGTCTTTCAGGAGATAACAGAGATAACACAGCTATCTCCATAAGTTGTTTACTCCGTCAGCCGGGGACATTATCTAGCAAATCCTCTTTATCCCGGTAGAAAATGTGTGAAAATAAATAATTCAGCTGTAGTTTGAAAAACCAACCTACCTCTCAAAATGTTAGTTGATATGTCTCCACATTGATAGCCACAAAATAGCTAACCTTGACCAAACATTTTTTTTTATGAAATCCTAAAGTTTAAAAGGATATTTGTAAAATATGCAAATAGCAACAGACCACCCCCCCAATTTGTTTTTATTGAAGGTGATTCTTTGGAGTTTAGACTGTGTAAACCTGGTTAGATTCCTACCATAGTGTAGTTGTGGGCCACGTTGAGCAAATCCATGCATCCCTGGGCATCAGCGAAGGAGTGTATCCCCAGGCAGTTCGATGGATGGAGTTGTTTCATGAGGAAGTTACAGCAAACCTCAATGACTTGTGAGAGCTGTAGAAGGCAGGCTGCAGCCAATAAACTCTCTATGGTGTCCTCCTTCAATTCAAGGACACCTGCAACATTAACAAGATATGTTGTTATAGAGAACAATGGACGTAGAGCGTCATATGAGCTCCAAAAACATCACCAGGCCTGGGGCACAGGGGAGAAAATGACTACAAACATCACCAGGCCTGGGGCACAGGGCAGAAAATGACTACAAACATCACCAGGCCTGGGGCACAGGGGAGAAAATGACTACAAACATCACCAGGCATGGGGCACAGGGCAGAAAATAACTAAAAACATCACCAGGCCTGGGGCACAGGGGAGAAAATGACTACAAACATCACCAGGCCTGGGGCACAGGGCAGAAAATAACTAAAAACATCACCAGGCCTTGGGCACAGGGAAGAAAATAACTAAAAACATCACCAGGCCTGGGGCACAGGGCAGAAAATAACTAAAAACACCACCAGGCCTGGGGCACAGGGGAGAAAATAACTAAAAACATCACCAGGCCTTGGGCACAGGGGAGAAAATAACAGATTGACAGATGTGGAGATTTGATGCTGCCCTTTATGCACCAGCCGGCTTAATGGGTATTACTGGATGGATACGTTCAAATTGCACCATATTCCTAATTTAGTACATTATTTTGACCAAGCCCTTTGGGCCGTGGTCCAAAGTAGTACACTACATAGGAAATAGGGAACCATTTGAGATACATAAATGAGTGTTGCGGAGTACTCACCGGTGTAGGCAAAGTGGACCAGAGATCTCAAGGCTTCTGGATCCACCCCCTCCATCTTGATCTCCTCCTGTTTGGCCTCTCTCACATCGCTGGTGAACATGGCAGCAAAGTAGTCAGAGACTGCACTGAGGACCAGTCTGTATAGGACAACAACAACAAAGTAGTGGTCAGAGACTGCACTGAGGACCAGTCTGTATAGGACAACAACAACAAAGTAGTGGTCAGGTACTGCACTAAGGACCAGTCTGCACACAGCAACAACCAGCAAATAAATCAGAGGGCCTGTCACAAATGGTACGCTATTCTCTATTTAGTGCACTACTCTCTGGTCAAAAGTAGTGCACTACAGTATATAACTGTAGAGGGAATAGGGTGCCATTTGGGACACATAGTCACTGCACTGAGGATCAGTCTGCACACACAACACAACAACAGCCTTGTATTGATGTCTTCATATGCATTGATTATCCGTTACATAATGTCATGCTGATGGAGCTGAGATGGAGCTGAGAGGGAGCTGTGTGGGAGCAGAGAGGGAGCTGTGTGGGAGCTGAGAGTGAGATGTGAGGGAGCTGTGTGGGAGCTGAGAGGGAGCTGTGAGGGAGCAGAGAGTGAGATGTGAGAGAGCTGTGAGGGAGCTGAGAGGAAGATGTGGCGGAGCTGAGAGGGAGCTGTGAGGAAGCTGAGAGGGAGCTGTGAGGAAGCTGAGAGGGAGCTGTGAGGGACCTGAGAGGGAGCTGTGAGGAAGCTGAGAGGGAGCTGAGAGGAAGATGTGGCGGAGCTGAGAGGGAGTTGTGAGGAAGCTGAGAGGGAGCTGTGAGGAAGCTGAGAGGGAGCTGAGAGGAAGCTGAGAGGGAGCTGAGAGGAAGATGTGGCGGAGCTGTGAGGAAGCTGAGAGGGAGCTGTGAGGACGCTGAGAGGGAGCTGTGAGGAAGCTGAGAGGGAGCTGTGACGGAGTTGTCAGGGAGCTGAGAGGGAGCTGAGAGGGAGCTGTGAGGGAGCTGAGAGGGAGCTGAGAGGGAGCTGTGAGGGAGCTGAGAGGGAGCCGAGAGGGAGCTGTGAGGGAGATGTGAGGGATCTGTGAGGGACCTGAGAGGGAGCTGTGAGGAAGCTGAGAGGGAGCTGTGAGGGACCTGAGAGGGAGCTGTGACGGAGTTGTCAGGGAGCTGAGAGGGAGCTGAGAGGGAGCTGTGAGGGAGCTGAGAGGGAGCTGAGAGGCTGTCCTGGTGTACAAAGGCCAATTCGACCAGGAATGTAACCAAGTGCTCTGAGTTTGAGTTGCAAGTTTTATTGCTATACTACGGCCTGTATTTACTATCCAAATGCTGCTCCATGACAGACAGACAGTATACCAGGCGGTATATCAGACTGACAGTATACCAGGTGGTATATCAGACTGACAGTATACCAGGTGGTATATCAGACTGACAGTATACCAGGTGGTATATCAGACTGACAGTATACCAGGTGGTATATCAGACTGACAGTATACCAGGTGGTATGTCAGACTGACAGTATACCAGGTGGTATGTCAGACTGACAGTATACCAGGTGGTATGTCAGACAGACAGTATACCAGAGGGCATGTCAGACTGACAGTATACCAGGTGGTATGTTAGACTGACAGTATACCAGGTGGTATGTCAGACAGGCAGTATACCAGAGAGCATGTCAGAATGACAGTATACCAGGTGGTATGTTAGACTGACAGTATACCAGGTGGTATGTCAGACAGACAGTATACCAGAGGGCATGTCAGGCTGACAGTATACCAGGTGGTATGTTAGACTGACAGTATACCAGGTGGTATGTTATCGAATAGCACAGCCTGTTTGAGCAATTTTGGTGCCATGTTTTCAAATATGGCCCACCTCAGCTCAGTGATTTATAAGAAGATGGTGCCAACAGACATGGCAGCTCTGCTTCCAGCTCCTAAGCAACTTAGTTTTTTTGTGTGTTATTTCCTACATTATTACATTATCATATTATTACATTATCACATCATCACATTATTACATTATCACATTATTACATATATTACATATATTACATTATTAGCCCATACATTTTTTTAGTTATTATTACATACAGACGTAAATAACTTTTGGATATCAGAGCGGCGATAACTCACCAGCATTACGATCAGAAATACGACTTTCCCGAATTGGATCCTTTGTTCGTAACCCCTAGGGCAATTTAACTTATCCCAGAGGCTGCACACCATCCAGTATTTTACTCGCTAATGTTCAGTCCCTGGACAATAAAGTAGACGAGCTCAGGGTGAGGATCTCCTTCCAGAGCGACATCAGGGACTGTAACATATGCTGTTTCTCGGAATCATGTCTCTCTCCGGATATACTGTCCCCGTCCATACAGCGAGCCTGGTTCTAAGTACATCACGCAGACAGGAATAAAGAACTCTCTGGGAAGAAGAAAGGCGGTGGTGTATGTTTCATGATTAACCACTCATGGTGTGATTGCGATAACGTACAGGGGGGCGGCAGGTAGACATGTGGTTAGAGCGTTGGGCCAATAACCGAAAGGTTGCTGTATCAAATCCCCAAGCTGACAAGGTAAAAATGTGTTGTTCTGAAGTGTATAGGGGATGTTGATTAACCACTCATGGTGTGATTGTGATAACGTACAGGGGGGCGGCAGGTAGACAGGTGGTTAGAGCGTTGGGCCAATAACCGAAAGGTTGCTGGATCAAATCCCCAAGCTGACAAGGTAAAAATGTGTTGTTCTGAAGTGTATAGGGGATGTTGTTCCCACTGTGATATTAAAACCTACCCAAACCAAAACCGTGGACAGATGGCAGCATTTGCGCTCAAATGAATGTGTGAACCACCACATTTAACCACGGCATGGTGACTGGGAAAATGGTAGAATACAAACAGTGCAATTATTCCCTCCGTAAGGCAATGAAACAGGCAAAACGTCAGACAAAGTGGAGTTGCAATTTAACGACAGACAGGAAACGTATGTGGCAGGGTCTACAGACAATCACAGATTACAAATGGAAAACCAGCCACATCGCGGACACCAACGTCTTGCTCTCGGACAAGCTAAACATCTTCTTCGCCCGCTTTGAGGATAACACAGTGCCACCGATGCAGCCCGCTACCAAGAACTGTGGGCTCTCCTTCTCCGTGGCTGACGTGAGTAAGACATTTAAGCATGTTAACCCTTGGCTTCCGGCCCAGACGGCATCCCTAGCCGCGTCCTCAGAGCATGCGCAGGCCAACTGGCTGGAGTGTTTACGGACATATTCAATATCTCCATATCCCAGTCTGCTGTCCCCACTTGCTTCAAGATGTCCACCATTGTTCCTGTACCCATCAAAGCAAAGGTAACTGAATTAAATTACTATCACCCCGAAGCACTCACTTCTGTCATCATGAAGTGCTTTGAGAGGCTAGTTAAGGATCATATCATCTCCACCTTAACTGACACCCTAGACCCACTTCAATTTGCATACCGCCCCAATAGATCCACAGACGATGCAATCACCATCGCACTGCACACTGCCCTATCCCATCTGGACAAGAGGAATACCTACGTCAGAATGCTGTTCATTGACTATAGCTCAGCTTTCAGCACCATAGTACCCTCCATGCTCATCATTAAGCTCAGGGCCCTGGGTCTGAACCCTGCCTTATTCAATTAGGTCCTGGACTTCCTGACAACCTGCCTCCAGGTGGAGAAGGTAGGAAACAACATATCCACTACGCTGATCCTCAACACAGGGGCCCCACAAAGGTGCGTGCTCAGCCCCCTCCTGTAATCCCTGTTCAACAATGACTGCGTGGCCATGCACGCTTCCAACTCAATCATCAAGTTTGCAGACGACACAACAGTAGTAGGCCTGATTACCAACAATGACTAGACAGCCTACAGGGAGGAGGTGAGGGACCAGGTGGAGTGGTGCCAGGAAAATACCCTCTCCCTCAACGTCAACAAAACGAAGGAGCTGATCGTGGACTTCAGGAGACAACAGAGAGAGCACCCCCCCTATTCACATCGACGGGGGCCGCAGTGGAGAAGGTGAAAAGCTTCCAGTTCCTCGGTGTACACATTACTGACCATCTGAAATGGTCCACCCACAAAAAGTGTGGAGAATTTCGGCTTGGCCCCTAAGACCCTCACAAACTTTTACAGATGCGCAATCCTGTTGGGCTGTATCACCGCCTGGTACGACAACTGCACCACCCGCAACCGCAGGGCTCTTCAGAGGGTGGTGCAGTCTGCCCAACACATCACCGTGGGCGCACTGCCTGCCCTTGGGGGCTGTAGATGCTTGCCCTTCAGGACATCTACAGCACCCAATGTCACAGGAAGGACAAAAAGATAATCAAGGACATCAACCACCCGAGTCACGGCCTGCTCACCGCGGCCTGTTCCAGAAGGCGAGGTCAGTACAGGTGTATCAAATCTGAGGCCGAGAGACTGAAAAACAAGTTCTATCTCAAGGCCATCAGACTGTTTAATAGTCATCACTAGCTGGCTACCACCCGGTTACTCAACACTGCACCTTAGAGGCTGCTGCCCTGTGTACATAGACATTGAATCACTGGTCACTTTAAATGGAACACTAGTCACTTTAATAATGTTTATATACTGTTTTACTCATTTCATATGTATATACTGCATTCTACTGTATTTTAGTCAATGCCACTCAGACATTACTCGTCCTAATATTTATATATTTTTGAATTCCATTATTTTACTTTTAGATTTGTGTGTATTGTTGTGAATTGTTAAATATTACTGGACTGTTGGAGCTAGGAACACAAGTATTTCGCTACACCCACAATAACATCTGCAAAATATGTGTACCAAAACATTTTTATTTTATTCTATTTTTTTAAAAGGTAGAATGGCTGGCTGGCTGGCTGGTTGGCTTTCTGGGTATTTAAGATGTTGGGACACAGCTCCGTGATTTACAGGTAGAATGGCTGGCTGGGTGTTTCAGAGGATGTTGGGACACAGCTCAGTAATTTATATGTAGAATGGCTGGCTGGCTGGCTGGCTGGGTGGCTGGGTGGGTGGGTGGCTGGCTGACCGGCTGGCTGGCCGGGTGGCTGGCTGGCTGTCTGGCTGGGTGGGTGTTTCAGATGATGTTGGAACACTCAGCTCGGGGATTTACAGGTAGAATGGCTGGCTGGGTGTTTCAGAGGATGTTGGGACACAGCTCAGTAATTTATATGTAGAATGGCTGGCTGGGTGGGTGGGTGGGTGGCTGGCTGACCGGCTGGCTAGCTGGGTGGGTGGCTGGCTGTCTGTCTGTCTGGCTGGGTGTTTCAGATGATGTTGGAACACTCAGCTCAGTGATTTACAGGTCGAATGGCTGGCTGGGTGGCTGGCTGGGTGTTTCAGTGGATGTTCAGCTCAGGGATTCTCTAACCGCCCCTAACAGCTTCCCCTTTGTGTTCCGCAGGACTACATCCTACTTGTTGAAGCAGGATATGAAAAAATACAAATGAAAGTATCTCATAACAAACATTTACAATTATTTCTAATAGAGAAAAGACTCAAGAGCTCTAATCGTGCTATTGTCTGTGTCTGGTTTGCTTCACAAGTCTGCTAATGTAGGAACTGAAGTGGAGAGTGATCAAAAGCTGCTGGCACAAGGAAATTAGTTTTCTTTGAAATGTGTTATTAAATGAAACAGAGGATATTATGGCCTGTCCTCTACAGAGCAAATAAAACTTTTTTTAATGCATGTGTAATGATCGTGTCATATTACGCTTCTACTAAGTGTTTAATGAATGCTTATGGCAAGGAGTCATGACTAGTTTAATGAATGCTTACTTACGGCAAGGAGTCATGACTAGTTTAATGAATGCTTATGGCAAGGAGTCATGACTAGTTTAATGAATGCTTATGGCAAGGAGTCATGACTAGTTTAATGAATGCTCATGGCAAGGAGTCATGACTAGTTTAATGAATGCTTACTTACGGCAAGGAGTCCTGACTAGTTTAATGAATGCTTACGGCAAGGAGTCATGACTAGTTTAATGAATGCTTATGGCAAGGAGTCATGACTAGTTTAATGAATGCTTATGGCAAGGAGTCATGACTAGTTTAGAGAATGCTTATGGCAAGGAGTCATGACTAGTTTAATGAATGTTTATGGCAAGGAGTCATGACTAGTTTAATGAATGCTCATGGCAAGGAGTCATGACTAGTTTAATGAATGCTTACGGCAAGGAGTCATGACTAGTTTAATGAATGCTTATGGCAAGGAGTCATGACTAGTTTAATGAATGCTTACGGCAAGGAGTCATGACTAGTTTAATGAATGCTTATGGCAAGGAGTCATGACTAGTTTAATGAATGCTTATGGCAAGGAGTCATGACTAGTTTAATGAATGCTTATGGCAAGGAGTCATGACTAGTTTAAAGAATGCTTATGGCAAGGAGTCATGACTAGTTTAATGAATGCTTATGGCAAGGAGTCATGACTAGTTTAATGAATGCTTATGGCAAGGAATCATGACTAGTTTAATGAATGCTTATGGCAGGGAGTCATGACTAGTTTTTCAATTGCCCTATTGAGGCCATGCAACATGTTTTATCAAAGTGTATGTTTTTCTGTTGCTTTCTTCACCCACTCAGTAAACAGTCATTCCTCTGGATTTTCTGGACCCTCAAATTGCTATCTGAAGCAGGCCCTTCTGAAAAAAGAGCAGCCCTGGTTTATTAGATAGTTCTATTGACTGTACAGATACGTCTTGTTATCTATGGTGGTAATCAGTGAAAGGACTCCCACAGGTGGCTATCATAATTTTATTGATCCTGATTAATCATATAGGGTGTGTCCCAAATGGCACAAAATTCCCCTATATAGTGCCCTACTTTTAACCAGAGCCTTATGGTCCGTGGTCAAAAGTAGTGCACTTTATAGGGAATAGGGTGTCACTTGGGACAAGGCCAGTATAGCTCTAACCCAGCGGGCAGGTGAAATTACATTTAAGAAGAGCAGCAGGCACTGACCTGTGAGCCGGGATCTTATGATCTCCTGCTATCAAGACAACATCACACAGCTGCTTGTGCTGAAGATAAGTTTCCATCTTGCGAAAGGTCTGTTCCGCATGGTTTGTAGCCTGGAAGAACTCATCCGAGCCGTTGGAACTCATCCTAGAGTAGGAGGAGGAAGAGGAAGAGGAGGAGAAGAAGAAGGATATGTAATCATGGTTATAGCCCTACATGGAAGAAGTTATATAACCATATATTGCTACTGATATCAACATTTTTGAGACCAGATATGAACTGTGAATAGAACATATTATTTTATAAGTGGAATGCAATTCCCATTTGGTAGAACCTCTCCCACACACACACACACACACATAAACAACGTACAGTATCACTTTAATGTTTTATTTAACCAAGTATGAGAAGTTGGATACAGCATACACTGCTGTCTAGAATCTTAAAGGGTTCTTCGACTATCCCCATAGAAAAACTATTTGACTAGAACCATTTTGGTTCCAGGTATAACCCTTTTGGGTTCCATGTAGAACCCTTTACACAGAGGGTTCTACATGGAATTCTAAAGGGTTCTACCTGGAACCCAAAAGAGTTATACCTGGAAACAAAATGGGTTCTCTTATGGGGACAGACAAATAACCTTTTTGGAGCGAAGTGTGAGCCTAGCAGACCTAAAAGGTATATTGTATCACAATCAAAGTAACACAATTATAGTGATTGGATGAAACACAACTTGCTATGCGGCAGTCAAACATAATTTTATTGACTAAACCGTCTTCTTTCCCCACCAGTCTGAGCTGGATTAAAAGTGTAACAACTAAACTGCATACCTAAGTGGTAAAGAAACTGAGCGCTAACTCCAACGGGACAGTCTGTTTACAATCTGAGCAACTCCCTCCTCGCCTTCCAAACAAAATGTTTTGTTTTTTTTGATAGACATGAACTAAGCAAGTGAGCTGGCTTCCCCTTCCCAGTATTGTAGTAATGCTATATTCTGAGCCCCGCTCCCCAAAGACCGGTAGATTACATGCTGTTTTACAGAGTCTAAATAATCCTTCAGATTAGTGGCAAATAATTCAGACCAGTTACTTTGGTGTCCTTCAAGGGAGAAAATCCACTTGCTGACATTTAAATCGTTTGTTACACTGCATAAACAATCTCAACTCTCAGGGGGAATTAACTGATCCTAAAAGCTTTTTCTACGAGGAGATTCATAGCTTTCAAAGAACACACTGTAGAATGTAAGAAATGTCAACATCTATGACGTTATGTTATCAGTCCACACCACCATATAAATAGAGAATAGGAACAGAAATCACACACACAGGACAACGTGTGGCTTTCATCTTTTCAGAAACAAAATTCTGTCAAACTAATTTTGCTGAAGGCATTTTTTTTTTTTTACAGAACATAATAGAGAATATCAGATCATCATATAGAACATCATAGAGAATATCAGATCATCATATAGAACATCATAGAGAATATCAGATCATCATATAGAACATCATAGAGAATATCAGATCATCATATAAAACATCATAGAGAATATCAGCTCATCATATAGAACATCATAGAGAATATCAGATCATCATATAGAACATCATAGAGAATATCAGATCATCATATAGAACATCATAGAGAATATCAGATCATCATATAGAACATCATAGAGAATATCAGATCATCATATAGAACATCATAGAGAATATCAGATCATCATATAGAACATCATAGAGAATATCAGATCATCATATAGAACATCATAGAGAATATCAGATCATCATATAGAACATCATAGAGAATATCAGATCATCATATAGAACATCATAGAGAATATCAGATCATGATATAGAACATCATAGAGAATATCAGATCATCATATAGCACATCATAGAGAATATCAGATCATCATATAGAACATCATAGAGAATATCAGATCATCATATAGAACATCATAGAGAATATCAGATCATCATATAGAACATCATAGAGAATATCAGATCATCATATAGAACATCATAGAGAATATCAGATCATCATATAGAACATCATAGAGAATATCAGATCATCATATAGAACATCATAGAGAATATCAGATCATCATATAGAACATCATAGAGAATATCAGATCATCATATACTGTACATAGTAGGCCGGGTCCACAGCCTTTAGTATAAACATTTATTAGGATGCTTTATGGTAAGTACAGCTGTAATTTATTGCCATGTCACGTTTATCCCTGTCTGACTCAGAGAGTCTTGAGCTCGTTCCAAATAGCACCGTATTCCCTTTATAGTGAACTACTTTTGACCAGGGACTATAGGGGGCCATTTGAGACACACCCTTTATTGGCAACACTAAACTAGACTGAATAAGGACTGGGGCTGTAAAACCTAGATGTATCACCTCTGTTTGGGCTCAAAGGAACGCTGTAAGGGTTTTTCATGCCTACCAATCTCCAGGACACTAATTGCTTTGGAACAGCGCTCTAGGGAGCTGTACATTTCCATGAGGTGTTTATTTTCTTTTCAGAATGGTGCTGTTCATTAAGGGCATGCTCAGCCATTACATTAGCCTCTAAACTAGGAGCATCTTTTGAAAACTCCAACAAGAATCCTTAATGCTACAATACCTAGGCATTGTTTCAGGTTATCTGTGAGGGGGAAACATACAGTATGTAGACAGAAATACAAAAAAAATACAATGAGGTGAGCACAGTGTTCATATTACAGAGGTACAGTAAGTTACTATTACAGACGGAGAGTAAGTTACTATTACAGAGGTACAGTAAGTTACTATTACAGAGGTACAGTAAGTTACTATTACAGAGGGACAGTAAGTTACTATTACAGAGGTACAGTAAGTTGCTATTGCAGAGGTACAGTAAGTTACTAATACAGAGGGACAGTAAGTTACTATTACAGAGGGACAGTAAGTTACTAATACAGAGGTACAGTAAGTTACTAATACAGAGGTACAGTAAGTTACTATTACAGAGGTACAGTAAGTTACTATTACAGAGGGACAGTAAGTTACTAATACAGAGGGACAGTAAGTTACTAATACAGAGGGACAGTAAGTTACTATTACAGAGGTACAGTAAGTTACTAATACAGAGGGACAGTAAGTTACTATTACAGAGGTACAGTAAGTTACTATTACAGAGGTACAGTAAGTTGCTATTGCAGAGGTACAGTAAGTTACTATTACAGAGGGACAGTAAGTTACTATTACAGAGGGACAGTAAGTTACTATTACAGAGGTACAGTAAGTTGCTATTGCAGAGGTACAGTAAGTTACTAATACAGAGCTACAGTAAGTTGCTATTGCTATCTCTAAACTAGGAGCATCTTTTGAAAACTCCAACAAGAATCCTTAATGCTACAATACCTAGGCATTGTTTCAGGTTATCTGTGAGGGGGAAACATACAGTATGTAGACAGAAATACAAAAAAAATACAATGAGGTGAGCACAGTGTTCATATTACAGAGGTACAGTAAGTTACTATTACAGACGGAGAGTAAGTTACTATTACAGAGGTACAGTAAGTTACTATTACAGAGGTACAGTAAGTTACTAATACAGAGGGACAGTAAGTTACTAATATAGAGGTACAGTAAGTTACTAATACAGAGGTACAGTAAGTTACTATTACAGAGGTACAGTAAGTTACTATTACAGAGGTACAGTAAGTTACTATTACAGAGGTACAGTAAGTTACTAATACAGAGGGACAGTAAGTTACTAATACAGAGGTACAGTAAGTTACTATTACAGGGGTACAGTAAGTTACTATTACAGAGGGACAGTAAGTTACTATTACAGAGGGACAGTAAGTTACTATTACAGAGGGACAGTAAGTTACTATTACAGAGGTACAGTAAGTTACTAATACAGAGGTACAGTAAGTTGCTATTGCAGAGGTACAGTAAGTTACTAATACAGAGCTACAGTAAGTTGCTATTGCAGAGGTACAGTAAGTTGCTATTGCAGAGGTACAGTAAGTTACTAATACAGAGGTACATTAAGTTACTATTACAGAGGGACAGTAAGTACCTTTGCAATATGTCTCTTTGTGTGTATCTACCAGGGGTATCTGGTTGAGAGAACAACCACAGGTCTCATTGTGTCTGTATCTACCAGGTTTAGCAGGTCTTGTTGTGTCTGTATCTACCAAAGGTATCAGGTCTCTTTGTGTCTGTATCTACCAGGTGTATCAGGTCTCTTTGTGTCTGTATCAGACAATAAGTTACTATTACAGAGGTACAGTAAGTTACTATTACAGAGGTACAGTAAGTTACTAATACAGAGGTACATTAAGTTACTATTACAGAGGTACAGTAAGTTACTAATACAGAGGTACAGATGTACAGTAAGTTACTAATACAGAGGTACATTAAGTTACTATTACAGCGGTACAGTAAGTTACTATTACAGAGGGACAGTAAGTTACTATTACAGCGGTACAGTAAGTTACTATTACAGAGGGACAGTAAGTTACTATTACAGAGGGACAGTAAGTTACTAATACAGAGGGACAGTAAGTTACTATTACAGAGGTACAGTAAGTTACTATTGCAGAGGTACAGTAAGTTACTATTACAGAGGTACAGTAAGTTACTATTACAGAGGTACAATAAGTTACTAATACAGAGGGACAGTAAGTTACTATTACAGAGGTACAATAAGTTACTAATACAGAGGTACAGTAAGTTACTATTACAGAGGTACAGTAAGTTACTAATACAGAGGTACAGTAAGTTACTATTACAGAGGGACAGTAAGTTACTATTACAGAGGTACAATAAGTTACTAATACAGAGGGACAGTAAGTTACTATTACAGAGGTACAATAAGTTACTAATACAGAGGTACAGTAAGTTACTATTACAGAGGGACAGTAAGTTACTATTACAGAGGTACAATAAGTTACTAATACAGAGGGACAGTAAGTTACTATTACAGAGGTACAATACGTTACTAATACAGAGGTACAGTAAATTACTATTACAGAGGGACAGTAAGTACCTTTGCAATATGTCTCTTTGTGTGTATCTACCAGGGGTATCTGGTTGAGAGAACAACCACATGTCTCATTGTGTCTGTATCTACCAGGTGTATCAGGTCTCGTTGTGTCTGTATCTACCAGAGGTATAAGGTCTCTTTGTGTCTGTATCTACCAGGTGTATCAGGTCTCGTTGTGTCTGTATCTACCAGAGATATAAGGTCTCTTTGTGTCTGTATCTACCAGGTGTATCAGGTCTCGTTGTGTCTGTATCTACCAGGTGTAGCAGGTCTTGTTGTGTCTGTATCTACCAGAGGTATCAGGTCTCTTTGTGTCTGTATCTACCAGGTGTATCTGGTTTCCTTGTGTCTGTATCTACCAGAGGTATCAGGTCTCTTTGTGTCTGTATCTACTAGGTGTATCAGGTCTTGTTGTGTCTGTATCTACCAGAGATATAAGGTCTCGTTTTGTCTGTATCTACCAGAGGTATAAGGTCTCTTTGTGTCTGTATCTACTAGGTGTATCAGGTCTCTTTGTGTCTGTATCTACTAGGTGTATCAGGTCTCGTTGTGTCTGTATCTACCAGAGGTATAAGGTCTCTTTGTGTCTGTATCTACTAGGTGTATCAGGTCTCTTTGTGTCTGTATCTACTAGGTGTATCAGGTCTCATTGTGTCTGTATCTACCAGAGGTATAAGGTCTCTTTGTGTCTGTATCTACCAGGTGTAGCAGGTCTTGTTGTGTCTGTATCTACCAGAGGTATCAGGTCTCTTTGTGTCTGTATCTACCAGGGGTATCTGGTTTAGAGAACAACCACAGGTCTCGTTGTGTCTGTATCTACCAGGTGTATCTGGTTTCCTTGTGTCTGTATCTACCAGGTGTATCTGGTTTCCTTGTGTCTGTATCTACCATGGGTATCTGGTATCTTTGTTTCTGTATCTACCAAGGGTATACGGTGTCTTTGTTTGTATCTACTAGGGGTATCAGGTCTCTTTGTGTCTGTATCTACCAGAGGTATCAGGTATCTTTGTGTCTGTGCCTACCAGGGGTATCAGCTATTAATGGAGAAGGGTTAATGCCCCAATATACTGTATCAATATATTGTTTCAATATACTGTATCAATATACTGTATCAATATACTGTATCAATATACTGTACCAATATACTGTTTCAATACGCTGTTATCAATATACTGTTATCAATATACTGTATCTTTCCCTCCCTGCAGTTATGAACCCCCATGTGTGCACCCCAAATTGCACCCTGTTTCCTATAGTGCACTACCTTTGTCCAGGGACCATAGCGTCCCAAATGGCACCCTGTTCTCTGGTCACTAGAAGTGAGCTGTATATGGAATAGGGTGCAATTTGAGACAACACTGTGTGCTGTTGCAAAGCGTATCAGTAAAGTCGTCTTGTCAGCATAATGTCTCTCCAGCCTCGATAGATAATGTAGGATATAGCCGTAAAGATATTGATTTATGGTATGTCAGTTTGGTTTGAATGAAGAGGCATACAATCAGACACTTATTTACATTTTACTCATTTAGCAGACACTCTTATCCAGAGCAACTAGGGTTAAGAGCCTTGCTCAAGGGCACATCGGTAGTTTTTTAAATCTAGTCGACTCAGGGAATCAAACCAGACAACTTCCGGTTACGGGCCCAGCGCTCTAAACTGCTAGGCTTATCTGCCACCCTTTTGAATGAGTTGTTTCGTTGCCGATTCAACCGTTCATATTTACAGGGGTGTGAGTGTTCTTAGTGCTTGCCGATATGTCATACTTGTGTGTATAAAATATGCTGAAAAGATATTGCATGTAGAAATATAGTATATGCAGTGGTAGGGAAAACTTCATTCAATTCCTGAGGTTTGCATTCCACATCCATAGATGACCTATATGATTGCTCTGCCTGAGTGACTTCAGGAAAGGGGACATGTATATTTAAGTGGGAAATTAGCAGGTGTTTAGCAAACCACTTCCCCTAGTTTGCATAAAGATGGACAATACGACTGTTGTGGATAGCTCCCTAGCAACACATGTATAGGATTAGACCCACATTAAGACTGCTCCTACATGTACCTGTTGTGGATAGGTCCCTAGCAACACATGTATAGGATTAGACCCACAATAAGACTGCTCCTACATGTACCTGTTGTGGATAGCTCCCTAGCAACACATGTATAGGATTAGACCCACAATAAGACTGCTCCTACATGTACCTGTTGTGGATAGCTCCCTAGCAACACATGTATAGGATTAGACCCACATTAAGACTGCTCCTACATGTACCTGTTGTGGATAGGTCCCTAGCAACACATTGATAGGATTAGATCCACAATAAGACTGCTCCTACATGTACCTGTTGTGGATAGGTCCCTAGCAACACATGTATAGGATTAGACTCACATTAAGACTGCTCCTACATGTACCTGTTGTGGATAGGTCCCTAGCAACACATTGATAGGATTAGATCCACAATAAGACTGCTCCTACATGTACCTGTTGTGGATAGGTCCCTAGCAACACATGTATAGGATTAGACCCACAATAAGACTGCTCCTACATGTACCTGTTGTGGATAGCTCCCTAGCAACACATGTATAGGATTAGACCCACAATAAGACTGCTCCTACATGTACCTGTTGTGGATAGCTCCCTAGCAACACATGTATAGGATTAGACCCACATTAAGACTGCTCCTACATGTACCTGTTGTGGATAGGTCCCTAGCAACACATTGATAGGATTAGATCCACAATAAGACTGCTCCTACATGTACCTGTTGTGGATAGGTCCCTAGCAACACATGTATAGGATTAGACT
Organism: Brachymystax lenok tsinlingensis; assembly: GCA_030435695.1. NCBI lineage: Eukaryota > Metazoa > Chordata > Actinopteri > Salmoniformes > Salmonidae > Brachymystax > Brachymystax lenok. Next base: position 36,696,286 of record CM059784.1, read on the forward strand.
CACATTAAGACTGCTCCTACATGTACCTGTTGTGGATAGGTCCCTAGCAACACATTGATAGGATTAGATCCACAATAAGACTGCTCCTACATGTACCTGTTGTGGATAGGTCCCTAGCAACACATGTATAGGATTAGACCCACAATAAGACTGCTCCTACATGTACCTGTTGTGGATAGCTCCTAGCAACACATGTATAGGATTAGACCCACAATAAGACTGCTCCTACATGTACCTGTTGTGGATAGGTCCCTAGCAACACATGTATAGGATTAGACCCACATTAAGACTGCTCCTACATGTACCTGTTGTGGATAGCTCCCTAGCAACACATGTATAGGATTAGACCCACATTAAGACTGCTCCTACATGTACCTGTTGTGGATAGGTCCCTAGCAACACATTTATAGGATTAGATCCACAATAAGACTGCTCCTACATGTACCTGTTGTGGATAGGTCCCTAGCAACACATTGATAGGATTAGATCCACAATAAGACTGCTCCTACATGTACCTGTTGTGGATAGGTCCCTAGCAACACATGTATAGGATTAGACCCACATTAAGACTGCTCCTACATGTACCTGTTGTGGATAGCTCCCTAGCAACACATGTATAGGATTAGACCCACAATAAGACTGCTCCTACATGTACCTGTTGTGGATAGGTCCCTAGCAACACATGTATAGGATTAGACCCACATTAAGACTGCTCCTACATGTACCTGTTGTGGATAGCTCCCTAGCAACACATGTATAGGATTAGACCCACATTAAGACTGCTCCTACATGTACCTGTTGTGGATAGGTCCCTAGCAACACATTTATAGGATTAGATCCACAATAAGACTGCTCCTACATGTACCTGTTGTGGATAGGTCCCTAGCAACACATTGAAAGGATATAAACATAACATTTTAATTGGTTGTTATATTTTTTTTGGCAGCTTGCAAATTCTTTAACAATTCCTTTCTGACTAGGTAATACATCCTCCTACTGCTCGCTCGCTGGTTGCCCATGTTTTATGGGATCTTAACATCAGACTGGGTGTCAACCCACCAACTGAGAGCCTATAAGCCATCATGAAAACAACTGAGTTACTGCCGTTGACAGGGAGAAGGTGGTGGTATTTTTCCTTCCAAGGAGATTGAGGGTGGGGGGGATTGAGATATCATTCATGGTAACAGCTGCTGACTCAAACCTCTTGTTAGAGTTGTATAAGGAAGGGGTCAGGGTTTCGATTTTCTTTTTGGGTTATGTCGTATATTTTCAGAGAAAGCAAGTGGAGACGTTGTTTGTTTGGCAGCAATGAGAGGGTCGTTTGGATGTCAGTGATGAGCATGTAGCAGAAATCCAAGTCGCCCCAAGGAGAAATCCAATGGTGCAACTGTGATGTATTGTTTGGGGGGTGGGTTTATTGAGAGGAACTAAGTTTGACTAATGACTATGACTTAAATGTGCTGGTGGCAAGAGACTGTAATTCATGTGTTTTGACATCCAGATTCTGATTTGGTAGATTTATGAGATTGTCCGAAATTACACGTCAAACACTTTATGTTGTGAAAAGTAATTGGATCCCCAGCCAGATGGTAGAAGGAATTAATGTGAATATCTTTATCAAATACTACACACATTCGGGTTAGCTTTTGATGAATGTGAAACCAATGATATGTAATAGACAGACGCCACGGTGCATTAAAATACATCAGAATACATCTCCAATCAACTGTTTATCCCTCAATCCTGTCTCCATCCTGAGATAGATGTTATTAACTTGATATTACAATATATATTTTTTAAAGTACATCATATATCTATGTTATCTGATCTGTACTGTACTGTCAACTTGGAAGGTCATTTACTTTTTGAGGAGTTCAGTAACGGGGCGGCAGGGTAGCCTAGTGGTTAGAGCGTTGGACCCTGAACAAGGCAGTTAACCCACTGTTCCTAGGCCGTCATTGAAAATAAGGATTTGTTCTTAACTGACTTGCCTAGTAAAATAAAGGTAAAATAAAATAAAAAACTAACGGCCCCTTATCAGGGGCCACTGAAGGAGCTCATGGAATTTCATTAGAGATGATTGAGAATATCACAGAGTAACAGGGTATTTGATACTCTTAGTAGAATAACACAGAGTAACAGGATATTTGGTCCTAATGGTAGAATAACACAGAATAACAGGGTATTTGATCCTCTTAGTAGAATAACACAGAGTAACAGGGTATTTGATCCTCTTAGTAGAATAACACAGTAACAGGGTATTTGATCCTAATGGTGGAATAGCTCAGAGTAACAGGGTATTTGATCCTAATGGTAGAATAGCACAGAGTAACAGGGTATTTGATCCTCTTGGTAGAATAACACAGAGTAACAGGGTATTTGATCCTCTTAGTAGAATAACACAGAGTAACAGGGTATTTGATCCTAATGGTGGAATAGCTCAGAGTAACAGGGTATTTGATCCTCTTGGTAGAATAACACAGAGTAACAGGGTATTTGATCCTAATGCTAGAATAACACAGAGTAACAGGGTATTTGATCCTCTTAGTAGAATAACACAGAGTAACAGGGTATTTGATCCTCTTAGTAGAATAACACAGAGTAACAGGGTATTTGATCCTAATGGTAGAATAACACAGAGTAACAGGGTATTTGATCCTAATGGTGGAGAGCTCAGAGTAACAGGGTATTTGATCCTAATGGTAGAATAACACAGAGTAACAGGGTATTTGATCCTAATGGTGGAATAGCTCAGAGTAACAGGGTATTTGATCCTAATGGTAGAATAGCACAGAGTAACAGGGTATTTGATCCTAATTGTCACGTCCTGGCCATAGATAGCCCTTTTGGCTGCTCTATGGTGGTTTTGGTCAGGACATGAGCAGGGGTGTTTTTTGTTCTATGTTTTATTTTCTAGGTTTGGTTTGTGGATGGTTCCCAATTAGAGGCAGCTGAGTGTCGTTACCTCTAATTGGGGACCATATATATGTTTGTTCTTTCCCCCACTTGCGGTGTGGGTCATTGTTTATGTTCTTTGTAGTAGTTGCGGTGTTGCGCTACACATTGAGTTACGGTCGTTGTGTCTTCCTTTTGTTTCGGTGAGTCAAACCTAATAAATATGTTTTTCTCAACCCGGCATGCTGCGCCTTGGTCCACTTCTGTCGACGGCCGTGACACTAATGGTAGAATAGCACAGAGTAACAGGCTATTTGATCCTCTTAGTAGAATAACACAGAGTAACAGGGTATTTGATCCTAATGGTAGAATAGCACAGAGTAACAGGGTATTTGATCCTAATTGTAGAAAAACACAGAGTAACAGGGTATTTTATCAGAATGGTAGAATTTCACAGAGTAACAGGGTATTTGATCCTAATGGTAGAATAGCACAGAGTAACAGGGTATTTGGTCCTGATGGTAGAAAAACACAGAGTAACAGGTTATTTGATCCTCTTGGTAGAATAGCACAGAGTAACAGGGAATTTGATCCTAATGGTAGAATATCACAGAGTTACAGGCTATTTGATCATCTTAGTAGAATAACACAGAGTAACAGGCTATTTGATCCTCTTGGTAGAATAACACAGAGTAACAGGGAATTTGATCCTAATGGTAGAACCATTAGGGAACACTCTATTGGTATTGGTAACACTCTATTGGTATTGGTAACACTATTCATATTGGTAACACTATAAATATTAGTAACACTCTATTAATATTGGTAACAGTCTATTAATATTGGTAACACTCTATTCATGTTGGTAACACTCTATTCATATTGGTAACACTCTATTCATATTGGTAACACTCTATTCATATTGGTAACACTATTCATATTGGTAACACTCTATTAATATTGGTAACTCTATTCATTTTGGTAACACTATAAATATTGGTAACACTCTATTCATGTTGGTAACACTCTATTCATATTGGTAACACTCTATTCATATTGGTAACACTATTCATATTTGTAACACTCTAATATTGGTAACACTATAAATGTTGGTAACACTCTATTCATGTTGGTAACACTCTATTCATGTTGGTAACACTCTATTCATATTGGTAACACTCTATTCATATTGGTAACACTCTATTCATATTGGTAACACTATTCATATTGGTAACACTCTATTAATATTGGTAACTCTATTAATTTTGGTAACACTATAAATATTGGTAACACTCTATTAATATTGGTAACCCTCTATTAGTATTAGTAACGCTCTATTAATATTGGTAACACTCTATTCATATTGGTAACACTCTATTCATATTGGGAACACTCTATTCATATTGGTAACACTCTATTCATATTGGTAACACTATTCATATTGGTAACACTCTATTAATATTGGTAACTCTATTAATTTTGGTAACACTATAAATATTGGTAACGCTCTATTAGTAACGCTCTATTAATATTGGTAACACTCTATTCATATTGGTAACACTCTATTCATGTTGGTAACACTCTATTCATATTGGTAACACTCTATTCATATTGGTAACACTCTATTCATATTGGTAACACTCTATTCATATTGGTAACACTGTAAATATTGGTAACACTCTATTCATGTTGGTAACACTCTATTCATATTGGTAACCCTCTATTAATATTGGTAACAGTCTATTAATATTGGTAACACTGTAAATATTGGTAACACTGTAAATATTGGTAACACTATATTCATATTGGTAACACTATATTCATATTGGTAACACTCTTAATATTGGTAACACTCTATTCATATGGGTAACACTGTAAATATTGGTAACACTCTATTCATGTTGGTAACACTCTATTCATATTGGTAACCATCTATTAATATTGGTAACAGTCTATTAATATTGGTAACACTGTAAATATTGGTAACACTGTAAATATTGGTAACACTCTATTCATGTTGGTAACACTCTATTCATGTTGGTAACACTCTATTCATATTGGTAACACTCTATTCATATTGGTAACACTCTATTCATATTGGTAACACTGTAAATATTGGTAACACTCTATTCATGTTGGTAACATTCTATTCATATTGGTAACCCTCTATTAATATTGGTAACACTCTATTCATATTGGTAACACTATTCATATTGGTAACACTCTATTAATATTGGTAACTCTATTAATTTTGGTAACACTATAAATATTGGTAACACTCTATTCATGTTGGTAACACTCTATTCATATTGGTAACACTCTATTCATATTGGTAACACTATTCATATTTGTAACACTAATATTGGCAACACTATAAATGTTGGTAACACTCTATTCATGTTGGTAACACTCTATTCATGTTGGTAACACTCTATTCATATTGGTAACACTCTATTCATAATGGTAACACTCTATTCATATTGGTAACACTATTCATATTGGTAACACTCTATTAATATTGGTAACTCTATTAATTTTGGTAACACTATAAATATTGGTAACACTCTATTAATATTGGTAACCGTATTAATATTGGTAACCCTCTATTAGTATTAGTAACGCTCTATTCATATTGGTAACACTCTATTCATATTGGTAACACTCTATTCATATTGGTAACACTGTAAATATTGGTAACACTCTATTCATGTTGGTAACACTCTATTCATATTGGTAACCCTCTATTAATATTGGTAACAGTCTATTAATATTGGTAACACTGTAAATATTGGTAACACTGTAAATATTGGTAACACTCTATTAATACTGGTAACACTATATTAATATTGGTAACACTCTTAATATTGGTAACACTCTATTAATATTGGTAACACTATTAATATTGGTAACACTGTAAATATTGGTAACACTATTAATATTGGTAACACTATTAATATTGGTAACACTATTAATATTGGTAACACTCTATTAATATTGTTAACACTGTAAATATTGGTAATACTATTAATATTGGTAATACTACTAATATTGGTAACCCTCTATTAATATTGGTAACAATCTATTAATATTGGTAACACTCTATTAATATTGGTAACACTCTATTCATGTTGGTAACACTCTATTAATATTGGTAACCCTATATTAATTTTGGTAACACTCTATTAATTAATGGTAACATTCTATTAATTAATGGTAACATTCTATTAATATTGGTAACATTCTATTAATATTGGTAACACTATTAATATTGGTAACACTATTCATATTGGTAACATTATTCATATTGGCAACACTCTATTAATATTGGTAACACTATTAATATTGTTAACACTATTAATATTGGTAACAATATAAATATTGGTAACACTTTATAGATATTGGTAACACTCTATTGATATTGGTAACACTATTACTATTGATAACACTATTAATATTGGTAACAGTCTATTAATATTGGTAACACTATTCATATTGGTAACACTATTCATATTGGTTACACTCTATTAATATTGGTAACACTATTAATATTGGTAACATTCTATTAATATTGGTAACAGTCTATTAATATTGGTAACATTAATCATATTGGTAACACTATTAATATTGGTAACACTGTTACTATTGGTAACACTATTAATATTGGTAAAACTATTAATATTGGTAAAACTATTAATATTGGTAAAACTATTAATATTGGTAACACTCTAATAATATTGGTAACACTATTAATATTGGTAAAACTATTAATATTGGTAATACTCTAATAATATTGGTAACACTATTAATATTGGTAAAACTATTAATATTGGTAACACTATTAATATTGGTAAAACTATTAATATTGGTAAAACTATTAATATTGGTAACACTCTATTAATATTGGTAAAACTATTAATATTGGTAACACTAATAATATTGGTAACACTATAAATATTGGTGACACTATTAATACTAGTAACACTATTAATATTGGTAACACTCTATTAATATTGGTAACACTCTATTAATATTGGTAATACTTTTAATATTGGTAACACACTCTTAATATTGGTAACACTCTATTAATATTGGTAACACTAAAAATATTGGTAATACTTTTAATATTGGTAACACACTTAATATTGGTAACACTCTATTAATATTGGTAACACTCTATTAATATTGGTAACACTTTATTAATATTGGTAACACCATTAATATTGGTAACACTGTAAATATTGGTAACACTAATAATATTGGTAACACTCTTTTAACATTGCTAACACTTAATATTTGTAACACTATTAATATTGGTAAAACTATTATTATTGGTAACACTCTAATAATATTGGTAACACTATTAATATTGGTAAAACTATTAATATTGGTAAAACTATTAATATTGGTAACACTATTAATATTGGTAACACTCTATTAATATTGGTAACACTCTAATAATATTGGTAACACTATTAATATTGGTAAAACTATTAATATTGGTAACACTCTATTGATATTGGTATCACTCTATTAATATTTGTAATACTTTTAATATTGGTAACACACTATTAATATTGGTAACACTCTATTAATATTGGTAACACTCTATTCATATTTGTAACACTATTAATATTGGTAACCCTCTATTAATATTGGTAACACTAAAAATATTGGTAATACTTTTAATATTGGTAACACACTTAATATTGGTAACACTCTATTAATATTGGTAACACTTTATTAATATTGGTAACACTATTAATATTGGTAACACTGTAAATATTGGTAACACTAATAATATTGGTAACACTCTTTTAACATTGCTAACACTTAATATTTGTAACACTATTAATATTGGTAAAACTATTATTATTGGTAACACTCTAATAATATTGGTAAAACTATTAATATTGGTAACACTATTAATATTGGTAACACTCTATTAATATTGGTAACACTCTAATAATATTGGTAACACTATTAATATTGGTAAAACTATTGATATTGGTAACACTCTATTGATATTGGTAACACTCTATTGATATTGGTAACACTCTTAATATTGGTAACCATCTATTAATATTGGTAACACTATACATATTGGTAACACTCTATTAATACTGGTAACACAATTAATATTGGTAACACTCTTAATATTGGTAACACTATAAATATTGGTGACACTCTATTAATACTAGTAACACTATTAATATTGGTAACACTCTATTAATATTGGTAACACTATTAATATTGGTAATACTTTTAATATTGGTAACACACTATTCATATTGGTAACACTCTATTAATATCGGTAACACCCTATTAATATTTGTAACACTATTAATATTGGTAACCCTCTATTAATATTGGTAACACTATAAATATTGGTAATACTTTTAATATTGGTAACACACTTAATATTGTTAAAACTCTATTCATATTGGTAACCCTCTATTAATATTGGTAACACTCTATTAATATTGGTAACACTTTATTAATATTGGTAACACTGTAAATATTGGTAACACTAATAATATTGGTAACACTCTATTAACATTGCTAACACTTAATATTTGTAACACTATAAATATTGGTAACACTATTAATATTTGTAACACACTATTCATATTGGCAACACTATTAATATTGGTAACACTATAAATATTGGTAACACTCTATTAATACTGGTAACACAATTAATATTGGTAACACTCTTTTAATATTTGTAACACTATAAATATTGGTGACACTATTAATACTAGTAACACTATTAATATTGGTAACACTATTAATATTGTTAACACTCTATTAATATTGGTAATACTTTTAATATTGGTAACACAATATTAATATTGGTAACACTCTATTAATATTGGTAACACACTATTAATATTTGTAACACTATTAATATTGGTAACCCTCTATTAATATTGGTAACACTATAAATATTGGTAATACTTTTAATATTGGTAACACACTTAATATTGGTAACACTCTATTAATATTGGTAACACTTTATTAATATTGGTAACACTAATAATATTGGTAACACTATTAACATTGCTAACATTTAATATTTGTAACACTATTATTATTGGTAAAACTATTATTATTGGTAACACTCTAATAATATTGGTAACACTATTAATATTGGTAAAACTATTAATATTGGTAACACTATTAATATTGGTAAAACTATTAATATTGGTAAAACTATTAATATTGGTAACACTATTAATATTGGTAAAACTATTAATATTGGTAAAACTATTAATATTGGTAACACTATTAATATTGTTAACTATTAATAATGGTAACACTATACATATTGATAACACACTATTAATACTGGTAACACAATTAATATTGGTAACACTCTTTTAATATTGGTAACACTATAAATATTGGTGACACTCTATTAATACTAGTAACACTATTAATATTGGTAACACTCTATTAATATTGGTAACACTCTATTAATATTGGTAATACTTTTAATATTGGTAACACACTATTAATATTGGTAACACTCTATTAATATTGGTAACACTCTATTAATATTGGTAACCCTCTATTAATATTGGTAACACTATAAATATTTGTAATACTTTTAATATTGGTAACACACTTAATATTGGTAACACTCTAATATTGGTAACCCTCTATTAATATTGGTAACACTCTATTAATATTGGTAACACTTTATTAATATTGGTAACACTATTAATATTGGTAACACTGTAAATATTGGTAACTCTAATAATATTGGTAACACTCTATTAACATTGCTAACACTTAATATTTGTAACACTATTAATATTTGTAACACTATTAATATTGGTAACACTCTATTAATATTGGCAACACTATTAATATTGGTAACACTATAAATATTGGTAACACTCTATTAAAACTGGTAACACTATAAATATTGGTATTACTTGTAATACTGGTAAGACAATTAATTTTGGTAACCCTCTATTAATATTGGTAACACTGTAAATATTTGTAATACTATTAATATTGGTAACCCTCTATTAATATTGGTAACCCTCTATTAATATTGGTAACCCTCTATTAATATTGGTAACACAATTAATATTGGTAACTCTATTAATATTGGTAACACTATATTAATACTGGTAACACTATAAATATTGTTAATACTAGTAATAATGGTAACACAATTAATATTGGTAACCCTCTATTAATATTGGTAACACTGTATTAATATTGGTAACACTCTATTAATATTGGTAATACTCTTAATGCTGGTAACACAATTAATATTGGTAACCCTCTATTAATATTGGTAACACTATAAATATTGGTAACACTATTAATATTGGTTACACTTTTAATATTGGTAACACTTTTAATATTGGTAACACTGTATTAATATTGGTAACACTATATTAATATTGGTAACACTCTATTAATATTGGTTACACTGTAAATATTGGTAATACTATTAATACTGGTAACACAATTAATATTGGTAACCCTCTTTTAATATTGGTAACACTCTATTAATATTGGTAACAGTATTAATATTGGTTACACTTTTAATATTGGTAACACTCTTATATTGGTAACACTCTAATATTGGTAACACTCTATTAATATTGGTAACACTATTAATATTGGTAACACTCTATTAATATTGGTAACTGTCACGTTCTTCAAGGACGGATCAAGGCGCAGCGTGCCGGGTTGAGTAAAACATATTTATTTGGTTTAACTCACCGAAACAAAAAGAAGAACACAACGATCGTGACTCAATGAGTAGCGCAACACATCAACCAACACGTTGAACATAAACAATATCCCACACACAGGTGGGGGACTAAACAACCTAAATAGGATTCCCAATTAGAGACAACGACTAACAGCTGCCTCTAATTGGGAACCCAAACCAACCAACATAGAAATTATAACACAGAACAAACACACACCCCTGCTCACGTCCTGACCAAAACCACCATAGAGCAGCCAAAAGGGCTATCTATGGCCAGGACGTGACAGTAACACTCTATTAATATTGGTAACACTCTATTAATATTGGTAACACTCTATTAATATTGGTAACACTATAAATATTGGTAACACTATTAATACTGGTAATACTGTTAATATTGGTAATACTCTTAACATTGGCAACAGTCAATAATTGTATCTTTATTTAACTAGGCAAGTCAGTTAAGAACAAATTCTTATTTTTAATGACAGCCTAGGAACAGTGGGTTAATTGCCCTGTTCAGGGGCAGAACGACAGATTTTACCTTGTCAGCTCAGGGATTCGATCTTGCAACCTTTCGGTTACTAGTCCAACGCTCTAACCGCTAGGCTACTTGTTGCCCCAATAATGCCACTCCGATAATTAATAATGGTAACAGCCTATTAATATTGGTAACGCTATATATATTGGTAACGCTATTAATATCGGTAACACGCTATTAATATTGGTAACATGCTATTAATATTGGTAACACTCTATTAATATTGGTAATACTGTTAATATTGGTAACACTCTATTCATATTGGTAACACTATTAATATTGGTAACACTATTAATATTGGTAACGCTATTAATATTGGTAACCCTCTATTAAGTTTGAATACGTCTGATCTACAGGCATAGAAAGCCTTGTTTTGGGATCAGTGTCTGTGAAGGGCTCATCACCTCATCACTTAAGGATCGTACCCTTTATTTAAATTTTCACCTAATATTAGTGGCCATAATATTAATAGACGTACCCAAATCTAACTGCCTGTATCTCAGTTCCTGAAGCAAGGATATGCATATTATTAATACCATTTGAAAGGAAACACTTTGAAGTTTGTGGAAATGTGAAATTAATGTAGGATAATATAACACATTAGATCTGGTAAAAGATAATGCAAACATCTTGGAAATGCAAGAGAAAGAGCATACTTTAAGATAGGAGTCTAGGTGTAATTAAAATGTTGCCCATCAGATGGCAGCAGTGTGTGTGCAAAGTTCCAGACTGATCCAGCGAAGAATTACATTACTGCACAATATTTTGTATCAAGTCTGCCAGGAGTTTGCCCAAATGTGCCAAGTTGGTCAATCGATACATTTTCAAGTACATAACTATAGAGAACATACAAAAATGCTATGGTAATAAAAAATGTACGTTTACACACTCCTAGGAACGTCATACATGATGGATCATTAGCTTATACACTAACATTCACACATCTAGATGGCCAGGCGGGGTGGGTGTGGAGCCAAAGATCAGCAGTAGGGTCAAACTGTAGACCCCAGTTCCTACATTTGAACAGAAAAATGTAATTTATCAAAATAAACTATGTTACATTTTATCTCTGGGACCTTCAGGATGACAAATCAGAGCAAGATAACTGAATGTAAATACATTATTTACCTTCAGAGGTGAATGTATCAAACTAGTTCCCGTGATAAAAATGTTTTGTTGTTGTGCACTCTCCTCAAACAATAGCATGGTATTTTTTCACTGTAATAGCTACTGTTAATTGGACACTGCAGTTAGATTAACAAGATTAATAACAAGATTAATAAGACATGTCTATGTCCCGGAAAGTTGGCTGTTGTACACAACGTCATTCTAGTCACATTAGCAACAACCTTCCCGGTTTAGGGACAACCAAACCTCGTTAGAGGATAAAAGGTAACAGATCCTCTTGGTCTTTAGTTTGGTCTTTAGGTGCTCACCTTTCAACAACAACACCTTTTTACTTCCCTGCAACAACACAAGCAGAACAAAATATCACCCCAGAAATCAACTTGAATATAAATGTGTTAAATGTTGTACACAACAACACAAGATAACACACCCACAAAACTCCCAAGGATGTATTTGAACATGATCCTTTTATAGGTTACTTTACGAAAAAAGAATATGCCAGAGATGAGCTAGCAAACGGATACAGCATTAAGAAAGACGTACGGAGGTGGGAGTTTAATATCACAATCTGAATTACTACTATGTTTCTGGAGAACAATTGAAAAATAACCTCTTTCATTAAGAACTGTCATATTTTGATCCTCTAGCGTGGATAATTAATATTCATGCTTTTGTCCTTCTCCTTTCTCTCTCACTGTTTTATAAGGCCTCTCTCCTCTCTCTCTCTCTCTCTCTCTCTCTCTCTCTCTCTCTCTCTCTCTCTCTCTCTCTCTCTCTCTCTCTCTCTCTCTCTCTCTCTCTCTCACACACTGTTTTATAAGGGATGTCTGTCTGTCTGACTGTATTCTCTCTCTCTCTCTCTCTCTCTCTCTCTCTCTCTCTCTCTCTCTCTCTCTCTCTCTCTCTCTCTCTCTCTGCCTCTCTCATACTGTTTTATAAAGCCTGTCTGTCTCCGTGTGACTGTGTTCTCTCCTCTCTCTGATGTAATGGGTGTTCTTCCTGTAACCACTTTAACTCCCAGGATGAATACATTAATGTGCACTAAAGTCTCTGTTGCTGCTGCTGTATGAGCTGAGGACCATGTTGAGTCAAACTGAATATATACTTCTTTATTCTCACAGGAATAGAGCAAAGGCTTAGGAAGCCTTATCTGCACAAAAACACAAAGTCGTCTGTGAAACCATGCATGCCGACTATAACGTCCAATGAATAATTTAAATTTTTGTCCTGTAGAGTAGATTGTGTGAGTGAACTACCCCCCAGGTGAGTTATAAAGACAGCTGTACCAGTGAACTACTCCCCAGGTGAATTATAAAGACAGCTGTACCAGTGAACTACTCCCCAGGTGGGTTATAAAGGCAGCTGTACCAGTGAACTACGCCCCAGGTGAATTATAAAGACAGCTGTACCAGTGAACTAGTCCCCAGGTGAGTTATAAAGACAGCTGTACCAGTGAACTACTCCCCAGGTGAATTATAAAGACAGCTGTACCAGTGAACTACTTCCCAGGTGGGTTATAAAGGCAGCTGTACCAGTGAACTACGCCCCAGGTGAGTTATAAAGACAGCTGTACCAGTGAACTAGTCCCCAGGTGAGTTATAAAGACAGCTGTACCAGTGAACTACTCCCCAGGTGGGTTATAAAGGCAGCTGTACCAGTGAACTACTCCCCAGGTGGGTTATAAAGACAGCTGTACCAGTGAACTACTCCCCAGGTGAATTATAAAGACAGCTGTACCAGTGAACTACTCCCCAGGTGAATTATAAAGACAGCTGTACCAGTGAACTACTTCCCAGGTGAGTTATAAAGACAGCTGTACCAGTGAACTACTCCCCAGGTGAGTTATATAGACAGCTGTACCAGTGAACTACTTCCCAGGTGAGTTATAAAGGCAGCTGTACCAATGAACTACTCCCCAGGTGTGGAGTAGATACCCCCAAAAAACAACTTAAGTAATAGTTTCCAGTATTTTTACTTCAGTAATTTACACCACTGGCCTACTGTGGATGTAAACAAGGTGCTAAAGCAGTTACCTCTTGGAAATACAACTGCCTCTGGCTTTACCGAACTTGGTTCTTAATCTGACTTTGATTGTTTTTGACTCAGTTCCATCCATACGTGTCTCTTGCGTTGCCATACCTGTCTCTTGCTTCCGAGGACTCCTCTACACTCTTCACATTCTCCTGGCTGCTCTTGGAGCAGTCCTCCTTCCTGGTGTTGTTAGGTGAGCTGCTGTTCTTAGGCAGCTCGTGACTGCCCTGCTGCTGCAGGTGCTGAATAATGTTCTGCTGGTGCCATGATTGATTACTGGCTCTGACATAGACAGGTGTGGGGGCCAGGATACTATGGACCGGACTGTTGCTGTTCTGCTTCCAGAGTCCCCCTCCGCTGCCACCTCTGTCCCGGGAGTGACTCTTCAGCCTGCCCTGGACTGGGGTCCCTCTGTGATCAAAGCTCTCCTGGAGGTACCCTCCTCCTCCACCCCCTCCTCCTCCTCCACCGGCAGAACTCTGGGATGAATGACTAAACCAGCGCCAACGCAGCCTGAGGATCTGTTTCACGTCAAACTCCTTCTTCCCCGACATCCTCCTCTCTTTCTTTCTTTTTAGAGATGAAGAAGAAGCCAGCAGTCAAATGTACTAGTGTAGAATCCCCCTAAAACATGGAGGAGGGTAAAGAAAAAGAAGCCTATGAATCCAGTTCCAGTATGTTCAGTACTGTACGCCTCCCTCCTCCTTATGAATCCAGTTTCAGTATGTTCAGTACTGTACGCCTCCCTCCTCCTTATGAATCCAGTTCCAGTATGTTCAGTACTGTACGCCTCCCTCCTCCTTATGAATCCAGTTCCAGTATGTTCAGTACTGTACGCCTCCCTCCTCCTTATGAATCCAGTTCCAGTATGTTCAGTACTGTACGCCTCCCTCCTCCTTATGAATCCAGTTCCAGTATGTTCAGTACTGTACGCCTCCCTCCTCCTTATGAATCCAGTTTCAGTATGTTCAGTACTGTACGCCTCCCTCCTCCTTATGAATCCAGTTCCAGTATGTTCAGTACTGTACGCCTCCCTCCTCCTTTTGTCTTCTTCCTCCTCCTCCTACGTTGTTCTTTTAGTGGAGGGCAAGAAGGGAACAGTCTCCCTCTCTCTGCAGCTTTTGTCTCCCTGTGCCTGGGCTTATTTTCCTCCTCTCTCTCTCTCTCTCTCTCTCTCTCTCTCTCTCTCTCTCTCTCTCTCTCTAGTCTTTCTCTCTCTCCCTCTCTCTCTCACTGTGTCTCTCTCTATCTATCTCTCTCTCTCTCTTTATGTCTCTCTCTCTGTTTCAACTGCTGTTCCTCCTGCTGCTCCCTGTTATCTCAGTTAATGCACATACATGACACACGCTCCCTCCCAATCTCCCTCGCTTGTCTTCTTGGTCTCGCTCACTCGCTCCGTGTCCTCACATGCACACAGAGGAACCGAAACAGAAATGCCCATCCCAGTATCCAGCAGCTGATAATGTTGGACTAGGCAGCCCCAGCCCCTCGCCAAAGGGAGGGAGAGAGGGAGAAGAGGGAGGGTATCATACACACAGCATGATGAGGTCACAGCTTAACCAAGTAAATCATCTCTTCTCTGAGAAGAAAAGAACGACAGCACTATATCCTCCGTCTCTAGTAGCAGGGTCCCTCACTGCAAAGCCTCACGCTATGCTATCATACAAGATGCACACACACACACGCACATGACCATATATACACACTCACACACACACACACAAACACACATCACATCACATCTGCCAACACACTACTGTCCCCCCCACGTCTCACGGCATCCCATAGGGAAAGAGGCTCTATCTCTCAACGCAGGCACTCAACCATGCAGAATAATGATTCTCTCCGTTCAGTCCTCCTCGTACTAGTAGAAACGCAGCATTGGTGATGAACCGTCAAGGTCGATAAGCTGCCACTGCCGATCCGTTTTCAAAGACATCAAATTCTTAACTGTAAAATAAATGCAGATTAAAATGTAAATAAGTGATGTATACATGTAGCCGCTTCCTGCATCACATGGTCCTGGATATAGATGTGTCCTGTATCACATGGTCCTGGATATAGATGTGTCCTGTATCACATGGTCCTGTATATAGATGTGTCCTGTATCACATGGTCCTGGATATAGATGTGTCCTGTATCACATGGTCCTGGATATAGATGTGTCCTGCATCACATGGTCCTGTATATAGATGTGTCCTGCATCACATGGTCCTGGATATAGATGTGTCCTGTATCACATGGTCCTGGATATAGATGTTTCCTGTATCACATGGTCCTGGATATAGATGTGTCCTGTATCACATGGTCCTGGATATAGATGTGTCCTGTATCACATGGTCCTGGATATAGACTCTAGGGTAAGTTTTAAAGAGATGGTTTGATATAGTGTGCAGGGTAATCTGACGACAATTCGATCGATCTTGACAACATCCACAGCATAGGAAAATAAGAGGCCAGTAGAAGCTGCAGTATTGTACATTGTCCACAATGATTCTCGTTGCTCTAGTTATTTTATTATGGGAAATTAGAGATTAGTGGTCAGAAAACAATTAAACATGCCCAAAGGCTAGTGAAGTAATTGATTTCGATAATGAAGGAACAGTGTGCAATGCCGAGTTAGATATGGACGCCACCGACCACTAGCTATAGATCTGTAGTTGTGGTTTCTATAGTGATATGTTATTTGTGGTTATACATTATAGTTGTTACTTAAAGCATGGACAGGAGGTCTACTAATGACATAACCAAGGGACAGAACATTAAAGGGGCTATGTTGGATTCAATCAACAAAGTCATTAATTAAAAAGTCGAAAGAAAGACCCTTTAAGCAATTCATTTCATTTTGATGTTAATATCTTAATATCTTGTCAACATGCTGAATATATTATTACCTTGTCAACATATTGTATATATTACTGTCTTGTCAATATACTGAATATATTAATATCTTGTTAACATACTGTATATATTAATAGCTTGTCAACATACTGTATATATTCATATCTTGTCAACATACTGTATATATTAATATATTGTTAATATACTGTATATATTAATATATTGTCAACATACTGTATATGTTAATATATTGTCAATATACTGTATATATTAATATATTGTCAACATACTGTATATATTAATACCTTGTCAACATACTGTATATATTATTACCTTGTCCTCATACTGTATATATTAATATATTGTCAATATACTGTATATTTGAATATATTGTCAACATACTGTATATATTAATATATTGTCAACATACTGTATATATTAATATATTGTCAACATACTGTATATATTCATATATTTTCAACATACTGTATATATTAATACCTTGTCAACATACTGTATATATTAATAACTTGTCAACATACTGTATATATTAATATACTGTCAACATACTGTATATCTTATTACCTTGTCAACATACTGTATATATTAATACCTTGTCAACATACTGTATATATTAATATATTGTCAACATACTGTACATATTATTACCTTGTCAACATACTGTATATATTAACATCTTGTCAACATACTGTATATATTAATACCGTTATATTGCATAGTTTGAATAATAAATACATATATGTGGAAGTGGAGATATTATAAATATTGTACGTCATGAACCATAAACTGAAAGCAGTAGTCATATGCTTTCCCAAAGCCCTTATTAGTATCTGGAGATATATACTTTTAAAGGTGGTTAACACTTAACAATATACCAAGATCAGTATCTGGAGATACAGTAGATGCTATTAAAGGTGGGTAACACTTTACAATAATCCCATATCAGTATCTGGAGATATTTACTATTAAAGATGGTAACACTTTACAATAAGGTATCTTTAATAGGGCGTTTATAATTACGTTATTGACGGTTATTTTAAAAGTGTACCTTATTGTTAAATGTTTCCTAAAGTATATAGTATTTACAGAATGCAATTTCCAAAATGGTCCTCTGCGTTCAAACATTAATGCTTTTTATGCTGTACACCAGCAAAGATGGGCGATTTCTTGCTTCATGCATGCTGCTGAGAGTGAAAGACAGTAGATTTCAATGTGCTGCAGCATCTGTCTCCTAGCCTCATGCTCTGTATATAAAGGGTTGCATCCCAAATGCCACCCTATTGCCTGTATAGTGCACTACTTTTGACCAGAGCCCTATGGGAGCCCTATGGGCCCTGGTCAAAAGTAGTGAACCAAATAGGGATAATTTTTGTAGCGCAGCCTTTATATACAGAGGAGAGGAGGAATTTACAGCTCTTGTACCCGCTAAACTCAATGACTTATTCATATGCTGTGAGCCATCAGTTGACTGTTATACTGATGGGCCAAGAAAATATTAAACAATTAGTTAGCTCTCTCTCTCTCTCTCTCTCTCCCTCTCTCTCTCTCTCCCTCCTTCTCTCTCTCTCTCTCCCTCCTTCCCTCCCTCTATCTCCCCCCTCTCTCTCTTTCCTTCCTTCCTTCCTCTCTCTCGCTCTCTCGCTCTCTCTCTCTTTTCATACCATCCTTGTAGAGTAATGGGAATGCCCTGTTGTCAAGTCCCTAATACAAGGTAATGGGATGGGGTACGTACCCAAGACCCTTTGGATAAATGTGTGGTGTAGCATATATTGTCCTTCCCTTAAAACCAATACACAAAATGACAATGAATCAAGGCCAAAACAAAACGATAATGAATCAAAATGATAATAAATCAAGGCTAAAGCAAAATTATAATGAATCAAACCTAAAACTAAATGATAATGAATCAAGGCTAAAACAAAATTATAATGAATCAAGGCTAAAACTAAATGATAATGAATCAAGGCTAAAACAAAATTATAATGAATCAAGGCTAAAGCAAAATTATAATGAATCAAAGATAAAACTAAATGATAATGAATCAAGGCTAAAACTAAATGATAATGAATCAAGGCTAAAACTAAATGATAATGAATCAAGGCTAAAACTAAATGATCATGAATCAAAGCTAAAACTAAATGATAATGAATCAAGGCTAAAACAAAATGATAATGAATCAAGGCTAAACTAAATGATAATGAATCAAGGCTAAAACAAAATGATAATGAATCAAGGCTAAAACTAAATGATAATGAATCAAGGCTAAAACTAAATGATAATGAATCAAGGCTAAAACTAATTGATAATGAATCAAGGCTAAAACTAAATGATAATGAATCAAAGCTAAAACAAAATGATAATGAATCAAGATCTGAAACTAAATGATAATGAATCAAAGCTAAAACTAAATGATAATGAATCAAGGCTAAAACTAAATGATAATGAATCAAAGCTAAAACTAAATGATAATGAACCCCTTTACTTTTTCCACATTTTGTTGTGTCAGAAAGTGCAATTAAAATGGATGTTATTGTATTTTTTTGTCAACGATCTACTCAAAATACAATGTAATGTCAAAATGGAAGACATTTTTTTACATTTGTAAAATATATATATATTTTTTTAAAACATCTTGATAGATATTTAACCCCCTGAGTCAATACATGTTATAATTACCTTCGGCAGTGATTACAGCTGTGAGTCTTTTTTAATTTTTATTTATTACATTCAAAACATAGGCCTCCTACAGTCCCCCCAAGGAAAATAAATAAATAATAATAATACAATTAATTCCATTCCCCAACCGCAAGAACCCCCCAATGCACCTACAACCAAGAGAAGGAACTAAAGAGAAAAAAGGAAAAGACAGAAGATAACAGCAAACAACAATGCAAAACAAATAACATAAAACAAAATAAAAATAATTACAGCTGTGAGTCTTTCTGGCTAAGTGTCTTTGAGCTTTGCACACCTGGGTTGTAGAATGTTTGCACATTATTATTTGTATTATTCTTCAAGCTCTGTCAAGTTGGTTGTTCATCATTGCTAGAAAGCCATTTTCAAGTCTTCCCATAGATTTTCAAGCGGATTTAAGTCAAAACTGTAACAATGCAACTACGGAACATTCAATGTCATCTTGGTAAGTAACTCAGTAAGCAACTGTTGTCTATTTGGCCTTGTGTTTTAGGTCTTGTTGTGTTTTAGGTCCTGTCCTCCTGGTCCTGGTGAATTTGTGTCCCAGTGTCTGTTGGAAAGCAGACTGAACCAGGTTTTCGTCTTGGATTTTGCCTGTGCTTAGCTTTTTATCATGAAAAACTCTTTAACTATACATGCATGTACATACTACCTCAATTGGCCCGACCAACCAGTGCCCCCGCACATTGGCTAACTGGGCTATCTGCATTGTGTCCCGCCACCCGCCAACCCCTCTTTTACGCTACTGCTACTCTCTGTTCATCATATATGCATAGTCACTTTAACCATATCTACATGTACCTACTACCTCAATCAGCCTGACTAACCGGTGCCTGTATGTAGCCTCACTACTGTATGCAGCCTCTCTACTGTATATAACCTCTCTACTGTATATAACCTCTCTACTGTATATAACCTCTCTACTGTATATAACCTCACTACTGTAAATAGCCTCGCTACTGTTATTTTTCACTGTTATTTTACTGTTGTTTTTATTTCTTTACTTACCTATTGTTCACATAATACATTTTTTGCACTGTTGGTTAGAGCCTGTAAGTAAGCATTTCACTGTAAGGTCTACACCTGTTGTATTCAGCATTTCACTGTAAGGTCTACACCTGTTGTGTTCGGGGCACGTGACAAATAAACTTTGATTTGATTTGACAAGCATACCTATAACATGATGCAGCCACCACCATGCTTGAAAATATGAAGAGTGGTACTGAATGATGTGTTGTGATGGAGTTGCCCCAAACATAACGCTTTGTATTCAGGACATAAAGTTTAAAAAATAGCCACATCTTTTGCAGTTTTACTTTCCTTCTTTTCAATCTGTCATTTAGGTTAGTATTGTGGAGTAACTACAATGTTGTTGATCCATCCTCAGTTTTCTTTTATTACAGCCATTAAACTCTGTAACTGTTTTAAAGTCACCATTGGCCTCATGGTGAAATCCCTGAGCGGTTTCCTTCCTCTCACGCATCTGAGTTAGGAAGGACACGTCTATCTTTGTATTGACTGGGTGTATTGGTACACCATCCAAAGTATAATTAATAACTTCACCCTGCTCAAAGGGACATTCAATGTCTGCTTTTTTTGTTTTTACCCATCTACCAATAGGTGCCCTTCCTTGTGAGGCAATGGAAAACCTCCCTGGTCTTTGTGGTTGAATCTGTGTTGGAAATTCACTGCTTGACTGAGGGACCTTACAGATAATTGTATGTGTGGGGTACAGAGTTGAGGTGGTCATTCAAAAATCATGTTATCTGTACCTTTCAAGCTTCTAGTCAACTGAACTGTATCTCTTCTCATAGAGCAAGGTTGAGGTCAATTTCATTTCAATTCCTGTCAATTCAGGAAGTTCACTGACATTCACATTCAAATTCTCTTCAGTGCTTCTTAATGAGAAACATTTTGAATTGGAATTTGGTTTACTTTCTGAATTGACTGGAATTTAAATGGAATTGACCCCAACCATGCTATATAGCATAGCTCCCTTAGATTTGATGCTACTATGACTTTAATTTCCATCATACTGTACAATTTTATTCACTTTTACACAAAATAGAAAAAGTGGTATACTCTAAGTAAGAGCAGTAAGATTTGTTTCATTTGTTTTCTCTATAACACATCACGTTCTGCGTGTAAAATCTTTGCAAGTAACAGCAGGGAGTCCAGGTCACGTGTGGAGCACAAGGATAATTATTTTTTATGTTTCTGCTTGATACCCCTCTATCTAGTTATATCCAAGGGGGCACAGATATTAAATTATTAAACAGGAATTCTCCTTCAGTAAGGTATCATTGAATAACTTAAAATTCTAGACTCCATGTTCAAAAGCATTGTGCTGCGTATACTGTAACGTATTCAGAATGAAAGGTTCCACTGATTAAGTTTTCAATAAGTGCAATACTTTACAATCAGTAACACATTTACACGTGTAGGACCAGTTTCACAGACAGGGCTTAGATTAAGCCAGGAGTTCGGCCTTAATGTGTACTAGTCAAACTAGGACATTTAAGTATCTTTCATGAACGTGTCTTAAATTTGGCTTAGTTAGTTGGAGACAATGGAGTCCTGGAGTAAGGTAAGTAATACTAAATGAGAACACCTAGGTTAAGTCTGATTAGGTTAAGTATGAACACCTAGGTTAAGCCTGATTAGGTTAAGTATGAACACCTAGGTTAAGCATGAACACCTAGGTTAAGCCTGATTAGGTTCAGTATGAACACCTAGGTTAAGCCTGATTAGGGTAAGTATGAACACCTAGGTTAAGCCTGATTAGGGTAAGTATGAACACCTAGGTTAAGCATGAACACCTAGGTTAAGCCTGATTAGGTTAAGTATGAACACCTAGGTTAAGCCTGATTAGGTTCAGTATGAACACCTAGCTTAAGCCTGATTAGGGTAAGTATGAACACCTAGGTTAAGCCTGATTAGGGTAAGTATGAACACCTAGGTTAAGCCTGATTAGGTTAAGTATGAACACCTAGGTTAAGCCTGATTAGGTTAAGTATGAACACCTAGGTTAAGCCTGATTAGGGTAAGTATGAACACCTAGGTTAAGCCTGATTAGGTTAAGTATGAACACCTAGGTTAAGCCTGATTAGGTTAAGTATGAGCACATGCTGTTGGTTTTCTCTCTGAAACTGGGCAACAATGTTTGAAAACTCTAAATTAGGAGTGCATACATTGAACATTGATGGAAAACCAGTTCTTACGGTTCCTGTACTCCTCAACATCAGGAGTTGATGGACACTTGATGGGAACATGACATCCATCTATAAGTGCCCATATTCATAGAATTGCACTTTATAGTTGGTTTGGCCAGCAGCATCAGGAAAATTGATGTAAAGACTCCTCAGTTCACAAATGGCCCTGCAGACTTTGAACTATTCTACACACAGTTGCTTCACTGGTACCACACAAATCACCAGTTTCATGATGAAAGATTCCAGATGGCAAAAAATCTCAAAGTGATCAGAACTTGGAGAGAATTGGGTAATGGCCTTCCTCTTTGAGACAGAGAGGAAATTCTAGGTTCAAGCAAAGATATTATCTCCAATACATTTTCTTTGTACATACGAAAGCGGTCTCGAAAAGCAATTTCATCAAAGTAATTTAATGGATTACTCCTATCCACAAGTACTCGTCTGGCTGGCCTCTATAGTGTATGTTGGTCTTCATTAGACATTCCAAATAGTCCATGCTCCCTCACAAACAGTACTAAGCCGAAGTTAAACCTGCCTCTTTAAAGGATTCATTTAAGCTTCAATTTAGTCCTAGAGTAGCTCTAATCCTCCCTCTTGCAATCGGCTTTGTTTAATCCAGAACACGCTAAATCTACGACTATTTTAAGATAAGTCTGTGCAAGTCTCTTTGAGTTAAGACAGCTCAAAACAGGCATTTTAGTCTGGGGCTAGGCTTAAGCCTTGTGTGTGAAACCGGCCCGTAAATTAAGGGTCAGTCCTAAGCAACTGTAGCCTAATGATCTCGTTTTCCTAAGTAAAAAGGCTTTATTTTTGGTTCACAGGAGACATCTTCCACATATAGTTAAGTACTGGAGTCATTAATCACGAGACCATGATACGTTGCTATCTTTCATAATTACCCCAAGTGGTCTTAGCTGAAACACTAATTGATGAGATCTGATTAACAAAGGACAACACTATTAGGCTACACGCCTCCTTGATAAAATATGTTCTGAACTGACCTGTTCAAAGTGATGTTTCTATAAAGTGATGTTTTCTCCACTGACTTTTATTTAACCTATATTGATTTGTATTTGTATTTATTATGGATCCCCATTATTATGGATCCCCATTTATTATGGATCCCCATTATACAGTTTATACAAAATTGTTAAGTCCCCTATTTGAGCGGTTCTGGACTGGTTCCGACAGGGCTCCCAAGTGGTGCAACGGTCTAAGGCACTGCATCTCAGTGCTAGAGGTGTCACTACAGACCCTGGTTTGATCCCGGGCTGTATCACAACCGGCCGTGATCGGGAGTCCCATAGGGCGGTGCACAATTGGCTCAGCATCGTCCGGGTTAGGGGAGGCTGTCATTGTAAAATATGAACTGACTTGCTAAATAAAGGTTCAAGTGCTCCGTGGAAGTTGTAGTGCCTTATAGGAAGCCCCACCTGTCTGCTCTCCTCTACCATTCTGTCAGTGGACCTGACTTCAAGTGCCAGGTTTCACACCCCACATTTGCGTAGGGAGAGACATGTCACATTTTCTGGCCTTTCCTGACAAAACCCAGCCTGGGAGACTACATATGAAAGGTGACAGTCCAGCAAATCCAGCAGTCGTCGTTTCATCCCGCTGTGATTCTCCGCCGGATTTAGAGCTCTCAACATGAAAAGATACTAAATCATTTTGTAGAACTTGAAATTCGATCACTTTCTCTTGGTCAGAGAGGGACGAAATCTACACAATACTAAACAATACATTAATTGGAGTATAACGGTGACAAGCGGTTCCCGCAAACTGTTAGGGCCTACATAAAGCTGTCCAGCAGACAGCAGAGTCCCAACACCTTACCACTGCTACACCTGGCTATCAGCCTTGTCTGGCAGCCAAACAGTTCATTCAGCCTCATTTTCCTGCCTTTTAAAAAAAATAGCTGATATGGCTGACCTGCTTAAACAAATGTGGTTTCTACTGACAATTGAGATGTACAAACTATGGCATAAGGGGACAACGAGCGGATAAGAGGCAAGCCATAATTTCGAATAAGTAATTAATGTGCGAGCTAGGACGGGGACATAGTCAAAATAGCTATTTGTTCAGCCGTTCTTACAGTGTTCTCCCTGTACAGGAAGTCAGAACCGCAGGATAAATATAGGGGGCATATAAACAGACAATGAAAGCTCTTACAGTATTCAATGATGACATTTCTCTAAAACAGGCTATCGGTTACATGTGCACCACCAAGTCAGAACAGCAGGCTAAATTATGAGGGGAAAATGGGTCAAATTATTAGTGTGAGGCACATGGGCTACTAACAGCTTGCTACACAACATACACTTAGTATAACTTTCTTAGCAACAGTATACATATCTCCCTGGCATATTACATAATTTATGGCCAGCAGCATCCCACTGCTGGCTTGCTTCTGAAGCTAAGCAGGGTTGGTCCTGATCAGTCCCTGGATGCGAGGCCAGATTCTGCTGGAAGTGGTGTTGGAGGGCCAGTAGGAGGCACTCTTTCCTCAGGTCTAAAAAAATATCCCAAATCCCCAAGGCAGTGATTGGGGACATTGCCCTGTGTAGGGTGCTGTCTTTCGGATGGGATGTTAAATGGGTGTCCTGACTCTCTGAGGTCATTAAAGATCCCATGGCACTTATTGTAAGAGTAGGGGTGTTAACACTGGTGTCCTGGCTAAATTCCCAAGCTGTCCCTCATACCATCATGGTCACCTAATCATCCCCAGCTTACAATTGGCTCATTCATCCCTGTAACTATTCCCCAGGTCATTGCTGTAAATGAGAATGTGTTCTCAGTCAACTTACCTGGTAAAATAATGAATAAATAAACATTTTGGACTCACCTTGTTGTGCTGGGCTCAGTTGAACAGGAAGGTGGCGCAGCGGTCCTTCGTGGGCAAATGTTGTCATCAAAGTCTGGCATTCTCTGCAAAAAACAAGGTCAAATCATGATGTTAGTGATCTTCAGGTCGGAGCTCTAAAAAGAGGCACGAGTTCCAGAGTTGGATGACCGTTTAAAACTTATTTTCCCAGTCGGAGCTCCGACCTCGGAGTTTCCAGTTGTCTTGAACTCACTGAAGTCTGAGATTTCACAGTTCTGAGTTTCCAGGTGTTCTGAAAGCGGCAGAAGTCATGCTGGATTGACAGCATGGCCAATGTTGAATGTTTATCCATTTTACGCTTGGAAAAGAGACCGTTAAACACAGATTTGGACCACACACCCACTCCACTGAATAGCAGGCTAGTGATTGCTTTGCAATACTTGCAGTTAGCCACTGATTCCTTCCAAACCACTCGTTATTGAATTTGTGATTTCCAACTTGTTGTGTAATGTTCATGTCCAATGGCCGATGAGCACCAATGTGTTTTTTCTATAACTTCTCTTCATATGACAAGGATTGAAAAGGATTTGCCAGTAGATTGTTGACATGATGCATGATGATGACTGCTAGCTAAGATTTTGAAAGTATGATGTTGACATGATCAGTCCAATCAAAGCTACTGTAGATATAACGTGATATGACGTAATTTTATCTGTGGCCAATGACCTTGAGCCTTCTTGGATGGGCACTTCTAATACAACTCTATGGCAGCACCCAAGGGGTTTGAATTTTCTCCCCGTAGATTTTACAGCGATGTAGTGTCCCTATGAGTGACATAACACTGAGCCAATCACAGCACAACTAGAGACACGTGGCAGGTAGCCTAGTGGTTAGAGCATTGGGCCAGTAACCGAAAAGAGGCTGGATTGAAACCCCAAGCGGACAAGGTAACAAATCTGTCCCCGGTAGGCTGTCATTGTAAATAAGAATTTGTTCTTAACTGACTTGCCTAGTTAAATAAAGATACAATATGTTTTTTTTAACTCCCCGTGACACACACGACAGCAGTCCAGACCTGAGCTAGCTACTGACATTATCATCCAATATCTGCCTCCACGGGAGACTGGCTGTACCTAGCCTACTCACTTGCCGTTTCTCCCAATATGCTACAATATGAAGATAAAATGACTTAGGATGTGTGTGTGTGTGTGTGTGTGAAAGGTTCAGCCTGGAATTCAATCCAATCTGAGTTAAAGCTAAAAAGCTGTTAAAGCGCATTTGACATTTAAAGGTAATATGCAGTATTTACTGTGCTTCTCTGCGGATGCGGAAACATTGCCTTGAAAAGGTGCATAGCCAACAAAGCCAATGGCATTGATTCCCGGCCTCGGTCTTTAGTATTTGACAAAATAAGTTGTACAGAGAAATGCTATGAATTAGCTATGATATTTTTACCAAACTGTAATTTCTGTAATACATGTTGTAATAGTATCTCGGTATTGTTCAAGACACTCTCTCTCTATCTTTTTCTCTCTCTCTCTCTCTCTCTCTCTCTCTCTCTCTCTCTCTCTCTCTCTCTCTCTCTCTCTCTCTCTCTATCGCTCTCTCTCTCTCTCTCTCTCTCTCTCTCTCTCTCTCTCTCTCTCTCTCATCCAATTAGTAAAGAGTGCAGTTGTTTGATAGTGATCTAAAACACACTGACAATTTAAATGCAACAATCAGTCTTTTGAGGTTATTTGAAACAACTCCCAACATCGAGTCTCAAAGAAAAGTTTATGAAAATAGGCTTCCTCTCACTGACTGAGTCAGTATGCTCTCTGTAGTACATTATATAGGGAATAGGGGGACATGTGGGACTCTCTGGACGTCAGGAGGGAAAAATGTATGAAACAATTACATTTAATGTGCAGTTTGTGTCTGGGCCTGCATCAGAGGTTTTTCCTTGAATCAATACTAATAAAATACAATACTAAGACATGAGTTTATTAATGATGGTGGACGGCCACACCAAGCTAAGGCAAGGACACAGGGCAATGGGAGTTTATTAATGATGGTGGACAGCCAAGCCAAGCCCACAATGCAATGGGAGTTTATTAATGATGGTGGATGGCCAAGCCAAGCCAAGGACTCAGGGCAATGGGAGTTTATTAATGATGGTGGACAGCCAAGCCAAGCCAAGCCAAGGACACAATGCAATGGGAGTTTATTAATGATGGTGGATGGCCAAGCCAAGCCAAGGACTCAGGGCAATGGGAGTTTAGTAATGATGGTGGACGGCCAAGCCAAGTCAAGGACACAGGGCAATAGGAGTTTATTTCAAGCTCCTGTCAGAGAAACCCTAAACACGGTAAACTTTTAAGTATTATGAGTATCCTCAGTGACAAATATTATTAGATGAAATTATAGAAAGAAAGAAGTCAAGAGTATCCCGGATCAGTGTTGACCTTCACCTTGTGAAACAGCTCAAGCATTACACGTCTAGTCACTAACTTCAAACAGAACATAGTTCTTACCTGTCAAAGGAATCCTGCTGGTTATTGCATCCAGATGATCTTATTTTCTTCTCTACCGACTATTTGATATCTGGAAGTCTCTAAAAGTATTGTAAACCGGCACTACTACAAACTACTACAAGTCTCCAATGAAATGTTCCGTTGTGTTTTAGTTCGCTATGTCCTCCTCTTTAGCTGGCAAATATTTTGGCTTCACAAAGGAAAAGAGCACTTTCCTCTTTTAAAGGAAATTCCTGAAGAGTTCCTTCCTCTACGCTGCCTCAACAACAATTACATTCAAACAACCAGGAACAGGGAAGACTTCCTGTGTTCTTGCCAAAACACTGTGTGGGCAATGGTAGGCTACAGCTATACTACATACAGAATATGTCCCAAATAGCACCCTATCACCCAGTGCACTGCTATTGACCAGGACACTTAGGGCTCTGGTCAAAAGCTGTGCACTATTTAGGGAATAGGGGATGCAGGCCTTATAGCTATTTCACAAGAAGTTGACCACAACTCTGCCTACTCCTCTTGCCACATGTAGTAATATTAATACAGATCCGTCAGAAAAGAATCAAAACACACTTATAATTCACACACTCTCTAACCCTCTGTCTCTCTCTCTCTCTCTCTCTCTCTCTCTCTCTCTCTCTCTCTCTCTCTCTCTCTCTCTCTCTAGTCTCTCTCTCTCGGTCTCTCTCTCTCCCTCTCTCTGTCTCTCTGTCTCTCTCTCTCTCTCTCCCTCTCTGTCTCTCTGTCTCTCTCTCTCCCTCTCTCTCTCTGTCTCTCTCTCTCGGTCTCTCTCTCTCCCTCTCTCTCTGTCTCTCTGTCTCTCTCTCTCCCTGTCTCTCTCTCTCCCTCTCTCTCTGTCTCTCTGTCTCTCTCTCTCTGTCTCTCTCTCTGTCTCTCTCTCTGTCTCTCTCTCTCTGTCTCTCTCTCTCTCTCTGTCTCTCTCCCTCTCTCTCTCTGTCTCTCTCCCTCTCTCTCTCTGTCTCTCTCCCTCTATCTCTCTCTCACATCCAATTAGTAAAGAGTACAGTTGTTTGATAGTGCTCTAAAACACACTGACAATTTAAATGCAACTCAGTCTTTGAGGTTATTTGAAGCAACTCCCAACATCGAGTCTCAAAGAAAAAAAAGTTAGTTTATGAAAATAGGCTTCCTCTCACTGACTGAGTCAGTATACTCTCTGTAGTGCACTATTTAGGGAATAGGGGATGCAGGACTTACAGCTATTTCTCAAGAAGTTGACCACAACTCTGCCTACTCCTCTTGCCACATGTAGTAATATTAATACGTATGTAAAACTGTTTCAACGTCACCGTTAAGTTCTCTCTCTCCAAATAGACACGCTCAAAGGCACCCCGTTCTCTAAAAGTGCACTACGCCCCATAGGGTGTGGCTGAATGCTCTGTACTCTATAGGAAGGCCGCAGTGTGATTTCCTGACAGCTTAGTCCTTCATGTGGTATTTTCCATGTCATTTATCGGTTGTATGTCTAAACATATTAGGTTGTGTAATATAATTGTTTATCATGACACAAGGCGAGACACAGATGCATGACACAGGAGGCAGATGGTTGGGAGTCTTACAAAATGTATTCATCCAATAGGGGAAGGCAAGAGAATGGTGGTGGACAGGCAAAAGGGTCAAAACTAGTTCAGAGTCCAAAAGGTCCCGAAGGGCAGGCAGAATCAAGGTCAGGGCAGGCAGAATCAAGGTCAGGGCAGGCAGAATCAAGGTCAGGGCAGGCAGAATCAAGGTCAGGGCAGGCAGAATCAAGGTCAGGGCAGGCAGAATCAAGGTCAGGGCAGGCAGGATGATCAGGCAGGCGGAAAAGAAGTCCAGAGTCAAAAAGAGAATAGCAAAAGGAGTACGGGGAAAAACACACTGGTTGACTTTACTAAACATACAAGACGAACTGGCACAGAGAGACAGGAAACACAGGGATAAATACACTGGGGAAAATAAGCGACACCTGGAGGGGGGTGGAGACAATCACAGGAACAGGTGAAACAGATCAGGGCGTGACATTGTTAAATAATATGGTGGGGATGATAAAGACGGTGATATAAAATAAAACATGGACAATTGGTATGTTAACCGTTTATTTGATTTACTTTGCAGAATGCACACATGAAACACAATAGACTCAAATGAATTAAAAAACTCCATCAAATAAAAGCAATGACATTTTTTGCTTTCTTTCTCTGTTATTAACATTGCAGATATTCATTTTGCTATACAGGTACGAACACAGCGTGACTCTTTATTCATGATAGTCATACGTTCTCTTTAGTATAACCAAACACCAGAGACTTGCATTAAGTGAGACAGTGAGGGAGAGAAATAGAGAGATGGGTGAGAGAGAGAGAGAGAGAGAGAGAGAGAGAGAGAGAGAGAGAGAGAGAATGTCTCCATTAAAAAAAAAACATGATTTGCTTCTTGACATTTCTAAATCTCTTGATTGTACAAAAATACTAATGGAATCTTCAGCATATGGTGTACTATTTTCCAATTTGCACCTTCCATTTTTGGCGTTTGAGCAGAATTCAAATTAACGTTTTTGAAAAGTGAAAAAGGGACCAATTGTAATAATAAAATTGGATGTAAAAAAAAATTAAATAAAAGAGCTTGCTCTCTCTCAAAGATTAATAACAACAGTAAATAGAGTGTATTAGTAAACAGAAACATTGTTTTTTATTTGCAATTATGGCCTCTAACTGCATTGTTATACAGGGACGGGTTTATGTTGAGTAAATACGCTTCTGCAACGATTACATATCCAAAGTTTTCAAAACAAAAGTAAATCATTTCATACATAAAAAATGAAAAGTAGTTATAGCGGTTGTTGTTTTTTGCTGTGTGTCTGTGTGTATAAACATACTTTTCTTAAAAAATAACAATTGAATCTATACTATTTTTTTGTGCAATAGAACCCTGGATATAAAAAATACCACACCTAATCTTGACAAAAATGCATTTTAACAGAATGCAATTACAACAGTTTGGACTAAACATGTGAGGCACTATTGGTATGAATTTGGTGAGATTTATGTTCAATAAATTTTGACTATGTACAAAAGACAATACTTAATATTACAATACAGATTCATCTTATTTACAGTTAAATTGTAGTCTGAACAATGTCATGTACCCCATAGGTAATAAGTAAAATGTGTAGAGAAAGTCCAAAGGGAATAACACGTATTGTTACATTGAGATGAGATGTGAACTCATCTGTCAAGTTTTAAAATTCTTGAGCAGATAGGGCTGTTGTGTATATGGAGAAGATAATTGGGTAGTATATGAGATAGTTTATAATTAGCCTCACAATTCATCATTTCTTTGGTGACATAGAAAACTCAAGTTTTGGGAAATGGAAACCACCTTTAGACCCACTGTCGCTGCTGGAAGATGAGGTGATTCTCGACTTTTTAGAGGGGAGAGATACACCACCACTTCCCTCTACTCTCTCTTCACTATCTTCACCCAGTCGCACTTCATATGAGCCTGTTGACTTTGAGCCAAAGCCACCAAAGGTGCTAAACTTGCCCTTGCCCTTCTTTCCTTTCACCATGGCCCCCCCAACACCTACAGTGATGTCACCACCCTCAGCACTTAAGTGACTTGAGGGGGAAGACACAGCCAGATCTCCCTCGTCACTCGCCACAGAGGAAGACCGATGCCTTGATTTCTTAAAAAGATCCAGTGAGGCTGACTTGCTCTTAGGGGACACACTAAGCCCAGATCCTCCCTCTACTGACAACTTGCCACTTACTAACTCCCCATGACTTAAACTCAACTCTTTGGAGTCCTTAACGCCGCCACTACCACCGGCTCCCAGTTCTGCATCCGACCCCTGGAAGCTTAGATCCGCTGCACTACCTCCCTTTGCTTTTGACTTGCCGAAACCGAACCTTGGCATCTTGACATTCACTTTCCCACCACTGTTCTTCACGTCTGGGCTGTGCAACTCCAGGCTCGGAGAACTAATGCTACCACTAACCGAAGGAGTCTGCACATCAACCTTCCCACCCCCCCACTGCTAAACCTGCTCCTGCCCCTGCTTCTAACCCTGCAGCAACGTCTACTCCCATCTCTGGTCCATGGTACTTTGGAACATTGATTTTGGGGAAATATACATGTCCCTCCGGGAAATGTAGTCCACCGAATCCTGAAACATTTGAGTCTACTTCTACTCCTCCTCCTCCAATATCTGTCTTAGGACCTTGAAAACCTCCTGAGAGACTTGCCTCTCCTTTCAGATTTTGCCCGTTCACATTTGCGTCAACATCAGGGACATTTACCTGGGGCCCTTTGAATTTCATTCCTGGAAATTTTATGTTAGACTTAGTTTTTACATCTGGGACTTCCACGTGTACATCTGGGCCCCCAATATTGGCTTGTAGGTACCGAGATGACAAGCCACCAGACAGAGAGCCATCACCTTTAACTTTGGGAGATTTTACATCAAATTCCACATCGGGGGAAATGAAGTTTTCCAAAGAAGGGTTTCTTTACTTTTGCTCCTTTCAGGTGAAGCTCAGGAGAGTCAACGTCTAAATCTACACCTGATGTTTCAAGGTCAATATCTACATCAGCTTTCTTTGCTTTCCCTTTGATTTTGGGTAGTTTGAATTTGCCTTTCTTTCCTTTGACATGAACGTCAACATCAGGGGCTTCTAGACTACTGTCAAACTCTGGCAAATGAACATCTAATTTGGGGCTCTTTCCTCCCATATGGATCTTTGGTGCCTTGAATTTAGGTCCTTTGATATTTGCATCCCCTATGTTAAGGTCAACCTCAGGTGCTTCCACATCAATCTTTCTGTGAGAAATATTCAGTTCGGGACCTTCAACTTCTGGGGACTTAATACCAAAAGTGGGACCTTTGAACTTTGGAAACTTGATCTCTGGATTTTCAATACTGAAACTGGGGCTTCCCATATCAAGGGAACCACCTGACAACTTTGCATCAGGACCTTTGATGTCGAGATCTGTACGTGAAATGTCAACACTAGGTCCCTTGATGTCTAGATCAGCTTTAGGTAGGTTAAGATCGACATCTGGACCCTCCAATTTAGGTCCTCTGAATCCAAATGACGGCATCTTCATCTTAGGCATCTTAAATCCTCCTGAACCTTCAACATCTGGACCTTTAATGTCTACTTTGGGTGCTTTGAGGTCTCCTGACATATCAACATCTCCCTTCATCTTTGGACCTTTCAGGTTGAAGTCCACATCAGGCATTGAGATAGTTGGTCCTGACATTGAAGGCATCTTGAATTGTGGCCCTCTGATTTTACCATCTGGGCCTTCAATGTCCAGTTCTGGACCTTTGATGTCAACATTGG
The DNA here is from genome assembly GCA_030435695.1 of Brachymystax lenok tsinlingensis. Taxonomy (NCBI): domain Eukaryota; kingdom Metazoa; phylum Chordata; class Actinopteri; order Salmoniformes; family Salmonidae; genus Brachymystax; species Brachymystax lenok. The sequence continues at coordinate 36,730,063 of CM059784.1, forward strand.
GCCCCTTAATATCAATGTCAGCTTTAGGAAGGTTGATATCAACATCTGGCCCCTCCAGTTTGGGTCCTTTGAATCCGAATGATGGCATCTTCATTTTTGGCATCTTAAATCCTCCTGAACCTTCAATGTCAACATCTGGACCTTTAATGTCTACTTTGGGTGCTTTGAGGTCTCCTTCGATCTTGGGGACTGACACATCAAAATCTCCCTTTACCTTTGGACCTTTCAGGTTGAAGTCCACATCAGGCATTGAGATGTTTGGTCCTGAAATGGATGGCATCTTGAATTTTGGCCCTTTGATTTTACCATCTGGGCCTTCAATGTCCAGTTCTGGACCTTTGATGTCAACATTGGGACCCTTAATATCAATGTCAGCTTTAGGAAGGTTGATATCAACATCTGGCCCCTCCAGTTTGGGTCCTTTGAATCCGAATGACGGCATCTTCATTTTTGGCATCTTAAATCCTCCTGAACCTTCAATGTCAATATCTGGACCTTCAATGTCTATTTTAGGTGCTTTGAGGTCTCCTTCAATCTTGGGGACTGACACATCAAAATCTCCCTTTACCTTTGGACCTTTCAGGTGGAAATCCACATCAGGCATTGAGATGTTTGGTCCTGAAATGGATGGCATCTTGAATTTTGGCCCTTTGATTTTACCATCTGGGCCTTCAATGTCCAGTTCTGGACCTTTGATGTCAACATTGGGCCCCTTAATATCAATGTCAGCTTTAGGAAGGTTGATATCAACATCTGGCCCCTCCAGTTTGGGTCCTTTTAATCCGAATGACGGCATCTTCATCTTTGGCATCTTAAATCCTCCTGAACCTTCAACGTCAACATCTGGACCTTCAATGTCTATTTTAGGTGCTTTGAGGTCTCCTTCAATCTTGGGGACTGACACATCAAAATCTCCCTTTACCTTTGGACCTTTCAGGTTGAAGTCCACATCAGGCATTGAGATGTTTGGTCCTGAAATGGATGGCATCTTGAATTTTGGCCCTTTGATTTTACCATCTGGGCCTTCAATGTCCAGTTCTGGACCTTTGATGTCAACATTGGGACCCTTAATATCAATGTCAGCTTTAGGAAGGTTGATATCAACATCTGGCCCCTCCAGTTTGGGTCCTTTGAATCCGAATGACGGCATCTTCATTTTTGGCATCTTAAATCCTCCTGAACCTTCAACGTCAACATCTGGACCTTTAATGTCTACTTTGGGTGCTTTGAGGTCTCCTTCGATCTTGGGGACTGACACATCAAAATCTCCCTTTACCTTTGGACCTTTCAGGTGGAAATCCATATCTGGCATTGATATCTTTGGTCCTGACATTGAAGGCATCTTGAATTTTGGCCCTCTGATTTTACCATCTGGGCCTTCAATGTCCAGTTCTGGACCTTTGATGTCAACATTGGGACCCTTAATATCAATGTCAGCTTTAGGAAGGTTGATATCAACATCTGGCCCCTCCAGTTTGGGTCCTTTGAATCCGAATGACGGCATCTTCATTTTTGGCACCTTAAATCCTCCTGAACCTTCAATGTCAACATCTGGACCTTTAATGTCTACTTTGGGTGCATTGAGGTCTCCTTCGATCTTGGGGACTGACACATCAAAATCTCCCTTTACCTTTGGACCTTTCAGGTTGAAGTCCACATCAGGCATTGAGATGTTTGGTCCTGAAATGGATGGCATCTTGAATTTTGGCCCTTTCATTTTACCATCTGGGCCTTCAATGTCCAGTTCTGGACCTTTGATGTCAACATTGGGACCCTTAATATCAATGTCAGCTTTAGGAAGGTTGATATCAACATCTGGCCCCTCCAGTTTGGGTCCTTTGAATCAATGACGGCATCTTCATTTTTGGCATCTTAAATCCTCCTGAACCTTCAATGTCAACATCTGGACCTTTAATGTCTACTTTGGGTGCTTTGAGGTCTCCTTCGATCTTGGGGACTGACACATCAAAATCTCCCTTTACCTTTGGACCTTTCAGGTTGAAGTCCACATCAGGCATTGAGATGTTTGGTCCTGAAATGGATGGCATCTTGAATTTTGGCCCTTTCATTTTACCATCTGGGCCTTCAATGTCCAGTTCTGGACCTTTGATGTCAACATTGGGACCCTTAATATCAATGTCAGCTTTAGGAAGGTTGATATCAACATCTGGCCCCTCCAGTTTGGGTCCTTTGAATCCGAATGATGGCATCTTCATTTTTGGCATCTTAAATCCTCCTGAACCTTCAATGTCAACATCTGGACCTTCAATGTCTATTTTGGGTGCTTTGAGGTCTCCTTCGATCTTGGGGACTGACACATCAAAATCTCCCTTTACCTTTGGACCTTTCAGGTGGAAATCCATATCTGGCATTGATATCTTTGGTCCTGACATTGAAGGCATCTTGAATTTTGGCCCTCTGATTTTACCATCTGGGCCTTCAATGTCCAGTTCTGGACCTTTGATGTCAACATTGGGACCCTTAATATCAATGTCAGCTTTAGGAAGGTTGATATCAACATCTGGCCCCTCCAGTTTGGGTCCTTTGAATCCGAATGACGGCATCTTCATTTTTGGCATCTTAAATCCTCCTGAACCTTCAATGTCAACATCTGGACCTTTAATGTCTACTTTGGGTGCTTTGAGGTCTCCTTCGATCTTGGGACTGACACATCAAAATCTCCCTTTACCTTTGGACCTTTCAGGTTGAAGTCCACATCAGGCATTGAGATGTTTGGTCCTGAAATGGATGGCATCTTGAATTTTGGCCCTCTGATTTTACCATCTGGGCCTTCAATGTCCAGTTCTGGACCTTTGATGTCAACATTGGGCCCCTTAATATCAATGTCAGCTTTAGGAAGGTTGATATCAACATCTGGCCCCTCCAGTTTGGGTCCTTTGAATCCGAATGACGGCATCTTCATTTTTGGCATCTTAAATCCTCCTGAACCTTCAATGTCAACATCTGGACCTTTAATGTCTACTTTGGGTGCATTGAGGTCTCCTTCGATCTTGGGGACTGACACATCAAAATCTCCCTTTACCTTTGGACCTTTCAGGTGGAAATCCATATCTGGCATTGATATCTTTGGTCCTGACATTGAAGGCATCTTGAATTTTGGCCCTCTGATTTTACCATCTGGGCCTTCAATGTCCAGTTCTGGACCTTTGATGTCAACATTGGGACCCTTAATATCAATGTCAGCTTTAGGAAGGTTGATATCAACATCTGGCCCCTCCAGTTTGTGTCCTTTGAATCCGAATGACGGCATTTTCATCTTTGGCATCTTAAATCCTCCTGAACCTTCAATGTCAACATCTGGACCTTTAATGTCTACTTTGGGTGCTTTGAGGTCTCCTTCGATCTTGGGGACTGACACATCAAAATCTCCCTTTACCTTTGGACCTTTCAGGTTGAAGTCCACATCAGGCATTGAGATGTTTGGTCCTGAAATGGATGGCATCTTGAATTTTGGCCCTCTAATTTTACCATCTGGGCCTTCAATGTCCAGGTCTGGACCTTTGATGTCAACATTGGGACCCTTAATATCAATGTCAGCTTTAGGAAGGTTGATATCAACATCTGGCCCCTCCAGTTTGGGTCCTTTGAATCCGAATGATGGCATCTTCATTTTTGGCATCTTAAATCCTCCTGAACCTTCAACGTCAACATCTGGACCTTCAATGTCTATTTTGGGTGCTTTGAGGTCTCCTTCGATCTTGGGGACTGACACATCAAAATCTCCCTTTACCTTTGGACCTTTCAGGTTGAAATCCATATCTGGCATTGATATCTTTGGTCCTGACATTGAAGGCATCTGGAATTTTGGCCCTTTGATTTTACCATCTGGGCCTTCAATGTCCAGTTCTGGACCTTTGATGTCAACATTGGGACCCTTAATATCAATGTCAGCTTTAGGAAGGTTGATATCAACATCTGGCCCCTCCAGTTTGTGTCCTTTGAATCCAAATGACGGCATCTTCATTTTTGGCATCTTAAATCCTCCTGAACCTTCAATGTCAACATCTGGACCTTTAATGTCTACTTTGGGTGCTTTGAGGTCTCCTTCGATCTTGGGGACTGACACATCAAAATCTCCCTTTACCTTTGGACCTTTCAGGTTGAAGTCCACATCAGGCATTGAGATGTTTGGTCCTGAAATGGATGGCATCTTGAATTTTGGCCCTTTCATTTTACCATCTGGGCCTTCAATGTCCAGTTCTGGACCTTTGATGTCAACATTGGGACCCTTAATATCAATGTCAGCTTTAGGAAGGTTGATATCAACATCTGGCCCCTCCAGTTTGGGTCCTTTGAATCCGAATGACGGCATCTTCATTTTTGGCATCTTAAATCCTCCTGAACCTTCAATGTCAACATCTGGACCTTTAATGTCTACTTTGGGTGCTTTGAGGTCTCCTTCGATCTTGGGGACTGACACATCAAAATCTCCCTTTACCTTTGGACCTTTCAGGTTGAAGTCCACATCAGGCATTGAGATGTTTGGTCCTGAAATGGATGGCATCTTGAATTTTGGCCCTTTCATTTTACCATCTGGGCCTTCAATGTCCAGTTCTGGACCTTTGATGTCAACATTGGGACCCTTAATATCAATGTCAGCTTTAGGAAGGTTGATATCAACATCTGGCCCCTCCAGTTTGGGTCCTTTGAATCCATGATGGCATCTTCATTTTTGGCATCTTAAATCCTCCTGAACCTTCAATGTCAACATCTGGACCTTCAATGTCTATTTTGGGTGCTTTGAGGTCTCCTTCGATCTTGGGGACTGACACATCAAAATCTCCCTTTACCTTTGGACCTTTCAAGTGGAAATCCATATCTGGCATTGATATCTTTGGTCCTGACATTGAAGGCATCTTGAATTTTGGCCCTCTGATTTTACCATCTGGGCCTTCAATGTCCAGTTCTGGACCTTTGATGTCAACATTGGGACCCTTAATATCAATGTCAGCTTTAGGAAGGTTGATATCAACATCTGGCCCCTCCAGTTTGGGTCCTTTGAATCCGAATGACGGCATCTTCATTTTTGGCATCTTAAATCCTCCTGAACCTTCAGCGTCAACATCTGGACCTTTAATGTCTACTTTGGGTGCTTTGAGGTCTCCTGACATATCAACATCTCCTTTCATCTTTGGACCTTTCAGGTTGAAGTCCACATCAGGCATTGAGATGTTTGGTCCTGAAATGGATGGCATCTTGAATTTTGGCCCTTTGATTTTACCATCTGGGCCTTCAATGTCCAGTTCTGGACCTTTGATGTCAACTTTGGGCCCCTTAATATCAATGTCAGCTTCAGGAAGGTTGATATCAACATCTGGCCCCTCCAGTTTGGGTCCTTTGAATCCGAATGACGGCATCTTCATTTTTGGCATCTTAAATCCTCCTGAACCTTCAATGTCAACATCTGGACCTTCAATGTCTATTTTGGGTGCTTTGAGGTCTCCTTCAAACTTGGGGACTGACACATCAAAATCTCCCTTCACCTTTGGACCTTTCAGGTGGAAATCCATATCTGGCATTGATATCTTTGGTCCTGACATTGAAGGCATCTTGAATTTTGGCCCTCTGATTTTACCATCTGGACCTTCAATGTCCAGTTCTGGACCTTCAATGTTAATGTCAGCTTTAGGAAGGTTGATATCAACATCTGGCCCCTCCAGCTTAGGTCCTTTGAATCCAAATGATGGCATCTTCATCTTTGGCATCTTAAATCCTCCTGAACCTTCAATGTCTATTTCTGGACCTTCAATATCTACTGTGGGTGCTTTGAGATCTCCTTCAATCATTGGCACAGACATGTCCACATCTCCCTTTATCTTTTGACCTTTCAGGTTAATGTCTATATCAGGCATAGAGATCTTTGGTCCTGATATTGATGGCATCTTGCATTTTGGGCCCTTGATTTTGCCATCAGGGCTTTCAATGTCAATTTCCGGAACTTGTATTTCAACACTGGGTCCCTTAATGCCGACATCAGATTTAGGTATGTTAATATCTACATCTGGTATCTCTACCTTCGGGCTTCTGAATCCAAATTTTGGCATTTTAAATTTGGATCCTTTGACTTTAGGGCTGGTAGCCCTAACATCAAGCTCAAGGTCTGAAACACTACCTTTTGGTCCCTTGACATTAATATCTGCTTTTGCTAGATTTACGTCAACCTCAGGAGACTTGACCTTTGGCCCTTTGAATCCAAACTTTGGCATTTTGAACTTAGACTTCTTTAGTGTAATGTCAGGACTCTCAATTGAGACATCCAATCCATCAAGTTCAGATTTGGGTGTACTGATTTCTCCCTCAACTCCCCCCTTGAACTTTGGCCCTTTGAGATTGAAATCAACATCAGGCATTGACATTTCGGGGCCAGACATAGAGGGCATCTTCATCTTTGGCATCTTAAATCCTCCTGAACCTTCAATGTCAACATCTGGCCCCTCTATGTCTACTTTCGGTGCTATCAGGTCACTTTCAATGATTGGCACAGACATGTCCACATCTCCCTTTATCTGTGGACCTTTCAGATTGAAATCCACATCTGGCATTGAAATCTTTGGTCCTGACATTGAAGGCATCTTGAAATTAGGCCCTCTGATTTGACTATCATACCCTTCAATGTCAATTTCTGGACATTCAACGTTAATGCCAGCTTTTGGTAGGTTGATATCAACATCCGCACCCTCCAATTTAGGACCTTTGAATCCAAATGATGGCATCTTCATCTTTGGCATCTTAAATCCTCCTGAACCTTCAATGTCAAGATCTGGCCCCTCTATGTCTACTTTGGGTGCTTTGAGGTCTCCTTCTATCTTGGGCCCTGACACATCGAAATCTCCTTTCATCTTGGGACCTTTTAGGTTGAAATCCACATCGGGCATGGAGATCTTTGGTCCTGAAATTGATGGCATATTGAATTTTGGCCCTTTTATTTTACCGTCTGGACCTTCAATGTCAAGTTCTGGACCTTCAATGTCTACTTTGGGTGCTTTAAGGTCTCCTGACATATCAAAATCTCCCTTCACCTTTGGGCCTTTCAGATTGAAGTCCACATCGGGCATGGAGATCTTTGGTCCTGACATTGACGGCATCTTGAACTTCGGGCCTTTGATTTTACCATCAGGGCCTTCAATGTCAAGTTCCGGACCTTTAATGTCCACTTTGGGCGCTTTGATGTCTATATCAGCTTTTGGTAGGTTTACATCAACATCTGGACCCTCCAATTTAGGACTTTTGAATCCAAATGATGGCATCTTCATCTTTGGCATCTTAAATCCTCCTGAACCTTCAATGTCAACATCTGGCCCCTCTATGTCTACATTGGGTGTTTTGAGGTCTCCTTCTATCTTGGGCCCTGACACATCGAAATCTCCCTTCATCTTTGGACCTTTCAGATTGAAGTCCACATCGGGCATGGAGATCTTTGGTCCTGACATTGACGGCATCTTGAACTTCGGTCCTTTGATTTTACCATCAGGGCCTTCAATGTCAAGTTCCGGACCTTTAATGTCCACTTTGGGCGCTTTGATGTCTATATCAGCTTTTGGTAGGTTTACATCAACATCTGGACCCTCCAATTTAGGACCTTTGAATCCAAATGATGGCATCTTCATCTTTGGCATCTTAAATCCTCCTGAACCTTCAATGTCAACATCTGGCCCCTCTATGTCTACTTTGGGTGCTTTGAGGTCTCCTTCTATCTTGGGCCCTGACACATCAAAATCTCCTTTCATCTTTGGACCTTTTAGGTTGAAATCCACATCGGGCATGGAGATCTTTGGTCCTGACATTGATGGCATCTTGAATTTTGGCCCTTTTATTTTACCGTCTGGACCTTCAATGTCAAGTTCTGGACCTTCAATGTCTACTTTGGGTGCTTTAAGGTCTCCTGACATATCAAAATCTCCCTTCATCTTTGGACCTTTCAGATTGAAGTCCACATCGGGCATGGAGATCTTTGGTCCTGACATTGACGGCATCTTGAACTTCGGTCCTTTGATTTTACCATCAGGGCCTTCAATGTCAAGTTCCGGACCTTTAATGTCCACTTTGGGCGCTTTGATGTCTATATCAGCTTTTGGTAGGTTTACATCAACATCTGGACCCTCCAATTTAGGACTTTTGAATCCAAATGATGGCATCTTCATCTTTGGCATCTTAAATCCTCCTGAACCTTCAATGTCAACATCTGGCCCCTCTATGTCTACTTTGGGTGTTTTGAGGTCTCCTTCTATCTTGGGCCCTGACACATCAAAATCTCCTTTCATCTTGGGACCTTTTAGGTTGAAATCCACATCGGGCATGGAGATCTTTGGTCCTGAAATTGATGGCATCTTGAATTTTGGCCCTTTTATTTTACCGTCTGGACCTTCAATGTCAAGTTCTGGACCTTCAATGTCTACTTTGGGTGCTTTAAGGTCTCCTGACATATCAAAATCTCCCTTCATCTTTGGACCTTTCAGATTGAAGTCCACATCGGGCATGGAGATCTTTGGTCCTGACATTGACGGCATCTTGAACTTCGGTCCTTTGATTTTACCATCAGGGCCTTCAATGTCAAGTTCCGGACCTTTAATGTCCACTTTGGGTGCTTTGATGTCTATATCAGCTTTTGGTAGGTTTACATCAACATCTGGACCCTCCAATTTAGGACTTTTGAATCCAAATGATGGCATCTTCATCTTTGGCATCTTAAATCCTCCTGAACCTTCAATGTCAACATCTGGCCCCTCTATGTCTACTTTGGGTGTTTTGAGGTCTCCTTCTATCTTGGGCCCTGACACATCGAAATCTCCCTTCATCTTTGGACCTTTCAGATTGAAGTCCACATCGGGCATGGAGATCTTTGGTCCTGACATTGACGGCATCTTGAATTTTGGCCCTTTGATTTTACCATCAGGGCCTTCAATGTCAAGTTCCGGACCTTTAATGTCCACTTTGGGGGCTTTGATGTCTATATCAGCTTTTGGTAGGTTTACATCAACATCTGGACCCTCCAATTTAGGACCTTTGAATCCAAATGATGGCATCTTCATCTTTGGCATCTTAAATCCTCCTGAACCTTCAATGTCAACATCTGGCCCCTCTATGTCTACTTTGGGTGTTTTGAGGTCTCCTTCTATCTTGGGCCCTGACACATCAAAATCTCCTTTCATCTTTGGACCTTTTAGGTTGAAATCCACATCGGGCATGGAGATCTTTGGTCCTGACATTGATGGCATCTTGAATTTTGGCCCTTTTATTTTACCGTCTGGACCTTCAATGTCAAGTTCTGGACCTTCAATGTCTACTTTGGGTGCTTTAAGGTCTCCTGACATATCAAAATCTCCCTTCATCTTTGGACCTTTCAGATTGAAGTCCACATCGGGCATGGAGATCTTTGGTCCTGACATTGACGGCATCTTGAACTTCGGTCCTTTGATTTTACCATCAGGGCCTTCAATGTCAAGTTCCGGCCCTTTATTGTCCACTTTGGGCGCTTTGATGTCTATATCAGCTTTTGGTAGGTTTACATCAACATCTGGACCCTCCAATTTAGGACTTTTGAATCCAAATGATGGCATCTTCATCTTTGGCATCTTAAATCCTCCTGAACCTTCAATGTCAACATCTGGCCCTCTATGTCTACTTTGGGTGTTTTGAGGTCTCCTTCTATCTTGGGCCCTGACACATCAAAATCTCCTTTCATCTTGGGACCTTTTAGGTTGAAATCCACATCGGGCATGGAGATCTTTGGTCCTGAAATTGATGGCATCTTGAATTTTGGCCCTTTTATTTTACCGCCTGGACCTTCAATGTCAAGTTCTGGACCTTCAATGTCTACTTTGGGTGCTTTAAGGTCTCCTGACATATCAAAATCTCCCTTCATCTTTGGACCTTTCAGATTGAAGTCCACATCGGGCATGGAGATCTTTGGTCCTGACATTGACGGCATCTTGAATTTTGTCCTTTGATTTTACCATCAGGGCCTTCAATGTCAAGTTCCGGACCTTTAATGTCCACTTTGGGTGCTTTGATGTCTATATCAGCTTTTGGTAGGTTTACATCAACATCTGGACCCTCCAATTTAGGACCTTTGAATCCAAATGATGGCATCTTCATCTTTGGCATCTTAAATCCTCCTGAACCTTCAATGTCAACATCTGGCCCCTCTATGTCTACTTTGGGTGTTTTGAGGTCTCCTTCTATCTTGGGCCCTGACACATCGAAATCTCCCTTCATCTTTGGACCTTTCAGATTGAAGTCCACATCGGGCATGGAGATCTTTGGTCCTGACATTGACGGCATCTTGAATTTTGGCCCTTTGATTTTACCATCAGGGCCTTCAATGTCAAGTTCCGGACCTTTAATGTCCACTTTGGGGGCTTTGATGTCTATATCAGCTTTTGGTAGGTTTACATCAACATCTGGACCCTCCAATTTAGGACCTTTGAATCCAAATGATGGCATCTTCATCTTTGGCATCTTAAATCCTCCTGAACCTTCAATGTCAACATCTGGCCCCTCTATGTCTACTTTGGGTGCTTTGAGGTCTCCTTCTATCTTGGGCCCTGACACATCGAAATCTCCCTTCATCTTTGGACCTTTCAGATTAAAGTCCACATCGGGCATGGAGATCTTTGGTCCTGACATTGACGGCATCTTGAATTTTGGCCCTTTGATTTTACCATCAGGGCCTTCAATGTCAAGTTCCGGACCTTTAATGTCCACTTTGGGTGCTTTGATGTCTATATCAGCTTTTGGTAGGTTTACATCAACATCTGGACCCTCCAATTTAGGACCTTTGAATCCAAATGATGGCATCTTCATTTTTGGCATCTTAAATCCTCCTGAACCTTCAATGTCAACATCTGGCCCCTCTATGTCTACTTTGGGTGCTTTGAGGTCTCCTTCTATCTTGGGCCCTGACACATCGAAATCTCCCTTCATCTTTGGACCTTTCAGATTGAAGTCCACATCGGGCATGGAGATCTTTGGTCCTGACATTGACGGCATCTTGAATTTTGGACCTTTGATTTTACCATCAGGGCCTTCAATGTCAAGTTCCGGACCTTTAATGTCCACTTTGGGTGCTTTGATGTCTATATCAGCTTTTGGTAGGTTTACATCAACATCTGGACCCTCCAATTTAGGACCTTTGAATCCAAATGATGGCATCTTCATTTTTGGCATCTTAAATCCTCCTGAACCTTCAATGTCAACATCTGGCCCCTCTATGTCTACTTTGGGTGTTTTGAGGTCTCCTTCTATCTTGGGCCCTGACACATCGAAATCTCCCTTCATCTTTGGACCTTTCAGATTGAAGTCCACATCGGGCATGGAGATCTTTGGTCCTGACATTGAAGGCATCTTGAATTTTGGACCTTTGATTTTACCATCAGGGCTTTCAATTTCAAGTTCCGGACCTTTAATGTCCACTTTGGGTGCTTTGATGTCTATATCAGCTTTTGGTAGGTTTACATCAACATCTGGACCCTCCAATTTAGGACCTTTGAATCCAAATGATGGCATCTTCATCTTTGGCATCTTAAATCCTCCTGAACCTTCAATGTCAACATCTGGCCCCTCTATGTCTACTTTGGGTGTTTTGAGGTCTCCTTCTATCTTGGGCCCTGACACATCGAAATCTCCCTTCATCTTTGGACCTTTCAGATTGAAGTCCACATCGGGCATGGAGATCTTTGGTCCTGACATTGACGGCATCTTGAATTTTGGACCTTTGATTTTACCATCAGGGCTTTCAATTTCAAGTTCCGGACCTTTAATGTCCACTTTGGGCGCTTTGATGTCTATATCAGCTTTTGGTAGGTTTACATCAACATCTGGACCCTCCAATTTAGGACCTTTGAATCCAAATGATGGCATCTTCATTTTTGGCATCTTAAATCCTCCTGAACCTTCAATGTCAACATCTGGCCCCTCTATGTCTACTTTGGGTGCTTTGAGGTCTCCTTCTATCTTGGGCCCTGACACATCGAAATCTCCCTTCATCTTTGGGCCTTTCAGATTGAAGTCCACATCGGGCATGGAGATCTTTGGTCCTGACATTGAAGGCATCTTGAATTTTGTACCTTTGATTTTACCATCAGGGCCTTCAATGTCAAGTTCCGGACCTTTAATGTCCACTTTGGGTGCTTTGATGTCTATATCAGCTTTTGGTAGGTTTACATCAACATCTGGACCCTCCAATTTAGGACCTTTGAATCCAAATGATGGCATCTTCATCTTAGGCATCTTAAATCCTCCTGAACCTTCAATGTCAACATCTGGACCTTCAATGTCTACTTTGGGTGTTTTGAGGTCTCCTTCTATCTTGGGCCCTGACACATCGAAATCTCCCTTCATCTTTGGACCTTTCAGATTGAAGTCCAAATCGGGCATGGAGATCTTTGGTCCTGAAATTGAAGGCATCTTGAATTGTGGACCCTTGATTTTTCCATCAGGGCCTTCGATGTCAAGTTCTGGACCTTTGATGTTAACCTTAGGTCCCTTTATTTCAACGTCACCTTTAGGTAGTTTGACATCCACATCTCCCTCCAGTTTAGGTCCTTTGATTCCAAATGATGGCATCTTCATCTTTGGCATCTTAAATCCTCCTGGACCTTCAATGTCAACATCTGGACCTTCAATGTCTACTTTGGGTGCTTTGAGGTCTCCTTCTATCTTGGGCCCTGACACATCGAAATCTCCCTTCATCTTTGGACCTTTCAGATTGATGTCCACATCGGGCATGGAGATCTTTGGTCCTGACATTGACGGCATCTTGAATTTTGGCCCTTTGATTTTACCATCAGGGCCTTCAATGTCAAGTTCCGGACCTTTAATGTCCACTTTGGGCGCTTTGATGTCTATATCAGCTTTTGGTAGGTTTACATCAACATCTGGACCCTCCAATTTAGGACCTTTGAATCCAAATGATGGCATCTTCATCTTTGGCATCTTAAATCCTCCTGAACCTTCAATGTCAACATCTGGCCCTCTATGTCTACTTTGGGTGCTTTGAGGTCTCCTTCTATCTTGGGCCCTGACACATCGAAATCTCCTTCATCTTTGGACCTTTCAGATTGATGTCCACATCGGGCATGGAGATCTTTGGTCCTGACATTGACGGCATCTTGAATTTTGGACCTTTGATTTTACCATCAGGGCCTTCAATGTCAAGTTCCGGACCTTTAATGTCCACTTTGGGTGCTTTGATGTCTATATCAGCTTTTGGTAGGTTTACATCAACATCTGGACCCTCCAATTTAGGACCTTTGAATCCAAATGATGGCATCTTCATCTTTGGCATCTTAAATCCTCCTGAACCTTCAATGTCAACATCTGGACCTTCAATGTCTACTTTGGGTGCTTTGAGGTCTCCTTCTATCTTGGGCCCTGACACATCGAAATCTCCCTTCATCTTTGGACCTTTCAGATTTATGTCCACATCGGGCATGGAGATCTTTGGTCCTGACATTGACGGCATCTTGAATTTTGGCCCTTTGATTTTACCATCAGGGCCTTCAATGTCAAGTTCCGGACCTTTAATGTCCACTTTGGGTGCTTTGATGTCTATATCAGCTTTTGGTAGGTTTACATCAACATCTGGACCCTCCAATTTAGGACCTTTGAATCCAAATGATGGCATCTTCATCTTTGGCATCTTAAATCCTCCTGAACCTTCAATGTCAACATCTGGACCTTCAATGTCTACTTTGGGTGCTTTGAGGTCTCCTTCTATCTTGGGCCCTGACACATCGAAATCTCCCTTCATCTTTGGACCTTTCAGATTGATGTCCACATCGGGCATGGAGATCTTTGGTCCTGACATTGAAGGCATCTTGAATTGTGGGCCCTTGATTTTTCCATCAGGGCCTTCAATGTCAAGTTCCGGACCTTTAATGTCCACTTTGGGCACTTTGATGTCTATATCAGCTTTTGGTAGGTTTACATCAACATCTGGACCCTCCAATTTAGGACCTTTGAATCCAAATGATGGCATCTTCATTTTTGGCATCTTAAATCCTCCTGAACCTTCAATGTCAACATCTGGCCCCTCTATGTCTACTTTGGGTGGTTTGAGGTCTCCTTCTATCTTGGGCCCTGACACATCGAAATCTCCCTTCATCTTTGGGCCTTTCAGATTGAAGTCCACATCGGGCATGGAGATCTTTGGTCCTGACATTGAAGGCATCTTGAATTTTGGACCTTTGATTTTACCATCAGGGCCTTCAATGTCAAGTTCCGGACCTTTAATGTCCATTTTGGGTGCTTTGATGTCTATATCAGCTTTTGGTAGGTTTACATCAACATCTGGACCCTCCAATTTAGGACCTTTGAATCCAAATGATGGCATCTTCATCTTTGGCATCTTAAATCCTCCTGAACCTTCAATGTCAACATCTGGCCCCTCTATGTCTACTTTGGGTGTTTTGAGGTCTCCTTCTATCTTGGGCCCTGACACATCGAAATCTCCCTTCATCTTTGGACCTTTCAGATTGAAGTCCACATCGGGCATGGAGATCTTTGGTCCTGAAATTGAAGGCATCTTGAATTGTGGGCCCTTGATTTTTCCATCAGGGCCTTCGATGTCAAGTTCTGGACCTTTGATGTTAACCTTAGGTCCCTTTATTTCAACGTCACCTTTAGGTAGTTTGACATCCACATCTCCCTCCAGTTTAGGTCCTTTGATTCCAAATGATGGCATCTTCATCTTTGGCATCTTAAATCCTCCTGAACCTTCAATGTCAACATCTGGACCTTCAATGTCTACTTTGGGTGCTTTGAGGTCGCCTTCTATCTTGGGCCCTGACACATCGAAATCTCCCTTCATCTTTGGACCTTTCAGATTGATGTCCACATCGGGCATGGAGATCTTTGGTCCTGACATTGACGGCATCTTGAATTTTGGACCTTTGATTTTACCATCAGGGCCTTCAATGTCAAGTTCCGGACCTTTAATGTCCACTTTGGGTGCTTTGATGTCTATATCAGCTTTTGGTAGGTTTACATCAACATCTGGACCCTCCAATTTAGGACCTTTGAATCCAAATGATGGCATCTTCATCTTTGGCATCTTAAATCCTCCTGAACCTTCAATGTCAACATCTGGACCTTCAATGTCTACTTTGGGTGTTTTGAGGTCTCCTTCTATCTTTGACCCTGACACATCGAAATCTCCCTTCATCTTTGGACCTTTTAGGTTGAAGTCCACATCGGGCATGGAGATCTTTGGTCCTGAAATTGATGGCATCTTGATTTTTGGCCCTTTGATTTTACCATCCTGGCTTTCAATGTCAAGTTCTGGACCTTCAAATTCCACTTTGGGAGCCTTGATGTCAATGTCAGTTTTTGGTAGTTTGACATCAACATCAGGACCCTCACTTCCAGCTCCTTTGATTCCAAATGATGGCATCTTTACTTTGGGTATCTTGAAACCGCCTTCTGGATCATGAAAATCAACACCTGAAACTTTAATGTCTACTTTAGATGCTTTGATATCAATACCACCTGTCTTCTTTCCTTCTTTAACGTTCATAGATGGGCCTGATACATCTACATCTACCCCTGGAACCGAAACATCTACACTACCCTTCACCTTCGCTAATTTAACATCTCCATCGCTTTCTGTAACTCCAGTGTTCAGTCCAAATGATGGCATGTTGATGCCACCTTTAAGTTTGCTTTCATTTTCAATGGTTGTTCCTTTTACTGACGGTCTTTTTACAGACGCTTTCACTGATCCAGACCCCTTTATGTCTGGGGTATTGATGTCAAGTGTTGGCGCTCTTATGTCTGTTGATATCTTGCCTCCATTCAACCCTGTATCAATGCCTGGCATGTTGGGTAAGGAAACCCCAGCCTGGTTGCCTCCGGAGAGACCTACGCTCCCAGACTCTCTCATCTGTTGATCACTAATGTTTATTCCAGGTACTGAACCTCCGACCCTACCCTGCCAGTCTGCACTGCCTCTACCAGGCAAATGAACATCTACTCCTCTCACCTCCCCTTTACCCATTGATATGGAGCTGGAGGAAATATTTGATGTTCTTCCAGGGACCTTGACATTGACTGATCCTGCCTGGTAGTCAGCTGAGTCACCTGAAACCTGAAAGCTCCCGTCTCCCTGCTGACCCCCTCTATAGAGGCCGAATTCCCGCTGACCCTTCACCCCCGACATTCCAAAGCTAGGTCCTTTGAATCTGATCCCTGCTGCTCCACCATCTCCCCCCTCTATCTCCCTCGTAGCAGGGGTGGTCTTCACCCCTCCAGTGCTCCAGTGCTTCTCAGAAGAACTAGTTACATGCGGCCCAGTGAAGGAAACACCATCACCTCCTAGTTCAAAATCCCCCCCCTCCAATCTACCTCCTATGCCTGAAGGGCTTCCGCTTCCGTGTAAAACTCGGATTTGAGATGAGCTGTCCCCTCCTGACTGCTCGTATCGTTGCCCTTTGAACTCTGGGCCGGTGAGCTCAAGCTGCTCGTCCACGCCCCCTGGCATGTCTACAGAGTAGGTAGTGATGCGACGGGTGATAGTGGTGATCGTGCTGCCGTCAGTGCTGGTGCTGCTGTGGCGCTCCGGATGGACGTCCACGCCCTCAGCCAGATCCTCAGACTTCAGTCGGGGCTTAATCTTCTTGGAATATATTCTCTTGTAATCTTCATCATCCCCACTCTGTTCTCGTCAAAAGAAGATGAAATCAGTAATTTCAGTAATTCATAAATGTATTACATTAGGTAATAATACTACAGTTGAAAATATACAGTATGAACATTCGATATGGAAGTAAGTATATTTGAGAAGATAGTGAAGTCTGTATTCAAGAAGTCTGTATTCACCAGAGTTGGGGTCAATTCAATTTCAATTCCAGTGAATTCTGAAAGTAAACCTAATTCTAATTACAATTCTAAACGTTCCTCGTTATAAAACCATTGAAGATAATTGGAATTCCAGTGTACTTCCTGAATTGACTGGAAGTGAAATAGAATTGACCCCAACCCTGGTGTTCAAATAAAAACTACTGAAAAGTTTATTCAAATCCTGTAAAATTCCAATCTTTGCCGCACCATCACACAAGTAAATACACTTAACATTGTTTGCACAGTAAACATAGCTACATACCAGGATACTGTCTTGGCTGGAGCCTCCAAACCTTCCCTTCCCTTCATACGTCAGAGTTCCCATTGGGGATCGGCAGGGTGACAGAGTGCCCATGGGGGAGCGGCATGGTGACTTGTCCTTGTTCTGTAGTTTCAGTCCAACCTTGTGTTTGTTTAAGGTCTTGAGGAGCTCTGTCGTCTCCTCGGAACTCATGTTGTCAAAGTAGATGGTGGCACCCACTATTTGATCACCTTTAGGGGAGGAAACAAGAGGACATTGATATCATGTTAAAATACGTCAGTCAAAATGGATTTTGAATACAACAAAGGTAGATCAAACAAATCTTACTGTATATCAACTTATATAAATTATAAGATATCAGGAGCTTAAATAACTGTAGAAATCAATTAAGTTAATGAATACCTTACATAAGAGCAATTCTAACATACTAACATTCTTACATACCCTCGTGTACTCTTCCAGTGCGTCCAGCAGGCGACTCCATTTTCACCTCTTTGACATAGATCTCTCCTTCGCCTGACTGCTCAAGGGTCATTCCCTGTTTCTCTGGACCCGACCAGTCAGAGAAGAGCACCTCCCTGGTTTCCTCCTCCTCGGCCATCCTTTAATAACGATAGATGTTAATAGGGCTTTTCAAAACAAGAATCTCAAAGACGCTTTGAAGACCAACAACATTAAGTTAATGGGCTGGACATTAGAGAAGGGGGCTGGAGAGAGAGAGAGAGAGAGAGAGAGAGAGAGAGAGAGAGAGAGAGAGAGAGAGAGAGAGAGAGAGAGAGAGAGAGAGAGAGAGGACAAATCACAAGAAATAGAAAATAAAATGCAAAGAAAGACTATAGTATATGTGATTTCTAAGTAGGTGAAATACCTTTGTTTTTCCTTGTCCTTTGCCTATGCTCTAGTGTGGTTTGTTTCTGCCTTGGTTTTACTGAAAAACAAAACATGACATAACATCAGTACTGTTGACTCGTGAACATGCTTCAGCAAACCATTCAGCTTCAGAAAACCTGTAAAAAGAAAACCCTGTTAAAACGTGTACAAAAGTTAAGGCATCATATTTGCATGTGTATTTGCTTTTATGAAAACCATGTTCTACCTGTCACTCAATGCATAGTTACAACAAGTTATTGTTATATGCAATGGCCAAGACGTATGCAATGGCCGTTAGATGGCGCTAAAACTCTGGATAGGTGAGTAGTACTGCCTTGTCCATTTCTCTCCTGTGCTGTGTTTTTGTGGAAATTTGGTTGTAGTTGGACTGAGACCACACCCTGCCCTGAGGAAAGCTGCTTGATCCTGCAGCCTACACCTCTGCTCCAATGTCAATACTGAGAACAATGATAGCTGCCATTCTTTAGACAAACGAACACGCACAGGCTTGTATAAAAACACACACACATACATAAACCAAACCTCTTGTTTTGTACACACGGCATCGGGAAAGCCTATAAATAATATGTCTAAACTGAGGAGTACATTTAGTAGAGGAGAAAAGTCTTACAGAGAGGGAATAGTGCGTCCCACCCTTTTACTTTCACAGGTTTAGCAAGGCAAGTTTTAGGAAATTAACTGTGACGGCTAAACACTGTGATGCAAAAGACAAAATGTTAATGCATATACAACAGATATACAACCTGGTCGCATAGACTAGATGTAACATAGTAAAAGTAAATCCGGGACACTCAAATTAGTATGATATGTTACGTTTGGTATGGTTACAGAAGATAGAAGGTTACTTAAGGCAAAAATGAAAGGAAGCTGGTTGGTCAGGGTGGATGCGAGGGCGTATAACGCAAATGTTTAGAGACCCAAAGGTGGGTCAAATCTCATCACAGAAAATTGTTGCATTTTAGCTAATTAGCGACTTTGCAACTACTTAGCATTTTAGCTCAACCTTCCCTAACCCTAACCTTAACTTTAACCCTAACCCCTAGAGCTAACGTTAGCCAACTAGCTAACATTAGACACAAAGTTTTTGCAAATTTGTAACATATTGTACAATTTGTAATTCATAACATACTGTATCATACGAATTATAATTTACGTACAGAATCAAATGAAATGCTCTTGAGACCACATTGAGATATGATGCACTTTGACAGGGAGGACAATCAAAAACATACGTGGCTTATAACTCATTATTTGTAGCCAAGCTCTCCCCTTTCTTACAATGGAACTGTACTGTTTGAAATGTCAAATATAGGCCTACAAAAAGCCAGCTACATCAAATACAATTTGACAATATTCATAGCCATGGAACTAATGTACTACACACAGCATAAACAAAACAGATACAACACAGCAAGAAAGTGATTTGTTTACATCATTTGCTTGCCAGGGTGAGTGCCTGTCCCGTCCAACACATGTTGACAAGACCTAGCCTACACTCCACAGTCCAACACACACACATTGGGGACAGACAACCCATTGTTTCATTAATGTCAACTCCTCGAACATCCCACCCCTGTAATTACATAAGCCATGTCTGTGCTGTATCAACCTCCAACTACGCAGACAGTGTAGGCCTATGTTACTCCATGCTTTAGATTCTGACAGACAATTATGTCCGTTTTCAAAGGGACCCTAATTCATCAAGAAGACTGTGTTGTCTGCGTCCCAAATTACACCCTATTCCCTACATAGTACACTACTTTAGACCAAGGTCCAGGGTGCCTTTTGGGACACAGCCTGGGAAGAAGAACTATCCAGTGTCCAGTGTTCAATGTTCATTCCTGACCTTTATGGGAAGAACGTTCCAATGAATACTGTACTGTGAGTCAATTTAATCACAGGCAACATTGAATGTTTGCTGAGGGATTGTGCTGTACATGTACATGAACATATTGACTATAGACTTGTATGTTATACAGTGTGGCTGTATCCATTCGGGGTCCAATCGACTCAGGAGAGATACATTCACCTAACTTAATTGAATCAAGGCAATCGGTTTCCTTACTTTTTTAAGTTAAGCCAACTTACATTACATTATATTTTACAGTGTAAACTTGTATTGGAAAATATGTGCTGTGGTCGTATCCATTTGGTCCAATCGGTCCGTAGAACAGGATTCCTCAACTGGCGATCCATTTGGTCCAATCAGTCCGTAGAACAGGATTCCTCAACTGGCGATGCATTTGGTCCAATCAGTCCGTAGAACAGGATTCCTCAACTGGCGATGCATTTGGTCCAATCAGTCCGTAGAACAGGATTCCTCAACTGGCGATGCATTTGGTCCAATCAATCCGTAGAACAGGTTTCCTCAACTGGCGATCCATTTGGTCCAATCAGTCCGTAGAACAGGATTCCTCAACTGGCGATGCATTTGGTCCAATCAGTCCTTAGAACAGGATTCCTTAACTGGCGATGCATTTGGTCCAATCAGTCCGTAGAACAGGATTCCTCAACTGGCGATCCATTTGGTCCAATCAGTCAGTAGAACAGGATTCCTCAACTGGCGATGCATTTGGTCCAATCAGTCCGTAGAACAGGATTCCTCAACTGGCAATGCATTTGGTCCAATCAGTCCGTAGAACAGGATTCCTCAACTGGAGATTCATTTGGTCCAATCAACCCATACAGCAGGATTCAGCAGGGTGGTTGTATTTGGACACCCATGTTTTTTTTTTTTTTACATTTTCATTGTTGGACAAACACGACAAAAATCACCAGGAAATCAGCTCCAAGTGATTTTAATTGTGGAAATCTGTTCCCAAGTATTCCCATGCATAATAGAGAGACACGTGATCATATACAAATGTAAGCAAGGTTTGAAATAATTATGTTTTAGTCAAATATTATATCTGTTTGGGCTTCTTGCAGTCAATTTGCAGTCTACAAATGATTTGTAATGATGTACCGGCCCCCTGACCATGCGCTCAAGTCTATCAACAGGATTAAACCAAAGCAACAGGATATGAGTCACGCCACTGAGTGATTATCTCGGTTTTCATCGAGTTGTCATAACCACAAAGCAAGCAAGGAGGTCACAACTAGGAATCCAACAAGTTTCCTCAATCTTTATCTCACAATCTTTATCTCACAATCTTGGGATCACAATTGAGAATGCCGCAAACCACCTTCTTTTGTTGTTGCCATTATCACATGGAGTTTTCTTGATTTGTTTGTGTTATCTTTCCCCATTGATTTGATCGCATTACCTACTAATCATATCTACTGTCACATTTACTGCCACAGCACTACAGCACTATGGGTAACTGGAGATCTAGGCAGGGAATAGGGTGCCATTTGGGACACAGTCAGAGACTAGAGGCGGAATAAACCTCAGACACCGAAAACACTCAGAGGGAGCACGTTCATTTTTTTTTATTGTTTATTTAACTTTTGTTTATTATCTATTTTATTATTTGTTCCCCATGGCTATAAAGCCCATAAATTGAATTGAGAGAGAGAAAGAAAGAGAGAGAACCCACACTCCTTCGCTCCAAGCCCACACCCACTGTCAGATTCCTGTGGTGCTCAGATTAGACACTCAGATCAGACACACTAATTATAATGTCTGTCGTCTGTCTAAGTTCAGAACATCTCTCTGAGACTGTGTCATTGTTAATTTATTGCCATGGGCATCATGCTTGTTGTTACCAGTCACATCTGATCTACATCTAGATATAGATAAGAGTATGCTGCATTTAGTATGCTGCATTTAGTGTGCTGCATTGCATTTAGTGTGCTGCATTTAGTGTGCTGTATTTGGTGTGCTGCATTTAGTGTGCTGCATTTAATATGCTTCATTTAGTGTGCTGCATTTAGTGTGCTGCATTTAGTGTGCTGCATTTGGTGTGCTGCATTTAGTGTGCTGCATTTAGTATGCTGTATTTAGTATGCCGTATTTAGCATGCTGCATTTAGTATGCTGTATTGGCCTATATGTTTGACTAACAGCTAGGCTATAGGCACAGTGAATAATGCATAAATAGGCTAAGTTAAGAATGGCACCCTATTCATCATATAGTGCACTACTTTTAGCCCTATGGGCTCTGGTCAAAGGTAGTGCACTATATAGGCAATAGGGTGCCATTTCGGGTGCAACCCACAGTCTCCTATTATGTACCCTCCAGCTTTTTTTTGTGTAGGTAACAATCTGTTAAAACTTCTTAGGGATAGAAGTCACCTAAAATGACATACCCACATCTAACTGCCTGTAGCTCAGGCCCTGAAGCAAGGATATGCATATTCTTGGTACCATTTGAAAGGAAACACTTTGCAGTTTGTGGAAAGGTGAATTTAGTGTAGGATAATATAACACAATAGATCTGGTAGAAGAAAATACCACTTTGAAATGCAACAGAAAGGTCCCAAATCTAGCCATCACTCTGGTAATACCGACGGTGTCTACAAGATGGCAGCAGTGTATTTGCAAAGTTTCAGACGGATAACTTGATGTATGACATTTAGTGTGAAGTCACCCAGGGACATTTGGGCACATCGTGAAGGAGACATTTAAATTCACATTACATTTTTCTGCAAGAATATCGTCAAATATGTATACTTGGACTTTGATTTATCTTTTCCAGTATTAGTAGCCATATTATAAGTTCAACATTTGCAAAACACCCAGTTTTCATAACTCTCCATATTCTTGTAATTTTTGTCCAAAAGGAAAAGGCATGCTGTCGCACAAGGTTAGCAGCAAGATTTTGCGACAGATACATGGTTTCCGTTTCCATACTCCCATAAAGCCCAGCTCATTGGCTATCTAGCTAGCTTCGTTTGACCCCGATTGGTGCTTATTTGACAAAGTTACCGTCAATCAAGTGAAGACCGACCGCGTCATCGGCGTGCCATGAAGGTGTCGCTCTCTGACCAAAATTGGTGTCCTATAGGATATACTATACTCCTAATGAAATAGTGAATTCTTGTCTAGGATCTCTGAGGAATAAATACGAACGTGATTTGACTGGTTGAAACAACGTTTAGGATTAGATTGTCACAGATTCCTTTCTTTGCAAATTGAACGAGTGGAAATACAAAATCGATCGTGCATGCTACATGGACCTTTTTAGGATATAAAAAAGGATTTTATCTCTGGGACCCTTTGGATGATAAATCAGAGCAAGATTTCAGAATGTAAGTACACATTTCACCTTCAGAGGTGAATTTATCAAACCTATCGCGGTGAAAAAAGTGTTTTGTTGTTAGGAGCTCTCCTTAAACAATAGCATGGCATTTTTTTGCAGTAATAGCTACTGTAAATTGGACAGGGCAGTTTTATTAACAAGAATTTAAGCTTTCAGCCAATATAAGACACCTATATGTACCGACATTTGTTGTTTCTCTAAAATCTGCAATCGTGACACACGGCGCTGCATGATTTACTGTCCCGTTGACGGGACGCCGATCCCTAAGAAGGTTTAATACTATCTGCTGTAGTGGCTACAGGTAACAACATGTTAATACTATCTGCTGTAGTGGCTACAGGTAACAACATGTTAATACTATCTGCTGTAGTGGCTACAGGTAACAATATGTTAATACTATCTGCTGTAGTGGCTACAGGGAACAATCTGTTAATACTATCTGCTGTAGTGGCTACAGGTAACAATATGTTAATACTATCTGCTGTAGTGGCTACAGGTAACAATATGTTAATACGATCTGCTGTAGTGGCTACAGGTAACAATCTGTTCATACTATCTGCTGTAGTGGCTACAGGTAACAATCTGTTAACTATCTGCTGTAACAATCTGTTAATACTATCTGCTGCAGTGGCTTCAAGTGCTATATGTCTCTATAGATATACAGTGAGGGAAAAAGGTATTTGATCCCCTGCTGATTTTGTACGTTTTCCCACTGACAAAGAAATGATCAGTATATAATTTTAATGGTAGGTTTATTTGAACAGTGAGAGACAGAATAACAAAAAAAAATCCAGAAAAACGCATGTGAAAATTTTTATAAAATGATTAGCATTTTAATGAGGGAAATAAGTATTTGACCCCCTCTCAATCAGAAAGATTTCTGGCTCCCAGGTGTCTTGTATACAGGTAACGAGCTGAGATTAGGAGCACACTCTTAAAGGGAGTGCTCCTAATCTCAGTTTGTTACCTGTATAAAAGACACCTGTCCACAGAAGCAATCAATCAATCAGATTCCAAACTCTCCACCATGGCCAAGACCAAAGAGCTCTCCAAGGATGACAGGTACAAGATTGTAGACCTACACAAGGCTGGAATGGGCTACAAGACCATCGCCAAGCAGCTTGGTGAGAAGGTGACAACAGTTGGTGCGATTATTCGCAAATGGAAAAAACACAAAAGAACTGTCAATCTCCCTCGGCCTGGGGCTCCATGCAAGATCTCACCTCGTGGAGTTGCAATGATCATGAGAACGGTGAGGAATCAGCCCAGAACTACACGGGAGGATCTTGTCAATGATCTCAAGGCAGCTGGGAACATAGTCACTAAGAAAACAATTGGTAACACACTACGCCGTGAAGGACTGAAATCCTGCAGCGCCCGCAAGGTCCCCCTGCTCAAGAAAGCACATATACATGCCCGTCTGAAGTTTGCCAATGAACATCTGAATGATTCAGAGGACAACTGGGTGAAAGTGTTGTGGTCAGATGAGACCAAAATGGATCTCTTTGGCATCAACTCAACTCGCCGTGTTTGGAGGAGGAGGAATGCTGCCAAGAACACCATCCCCACCGTCAAACATGGAGGTGGAAACATTATGCTTTGGGGGTGTTTTTCTGCTAAGGGGACAGGACAACTTCACCGCATCAAAGGGACGATACCGTCAAATCTTGGGTGAGAACCTCCTTCCCTCAGCCAGGGCATTGAAAATGGGTCATGGATGGGTATTCCAGCATGACAATGACCCAAAACACACGGCCAAGGCAACAAAGGAGTGGCTCAAGAAGAAGCACATTAAGGTCCTGGAGTGGCCTAGCCAGTCTCCAGACCTTAATCCCATAGAAAATCTGTGGAGGGAGCTGAAGGTTCGAGTTGCCAAACGTCAGCCTCGAAACCTTAATGACTTGGAGAAGATCTGCAAAGAGGAGTGGGACAAAATCCCTCCTGAGATGTGTGCAAACCTGGTGGCCAACTACAAGAAACGTCTGACCTCTGTGATTGCCAACAAGGGTTTTGCCACCAAGTACTAAGTCATGTTTTGCAGAGGGGTCGAATACTTATTTCCCTCATTCAAAAGCAAATCAATTTATAAAAATCTTCACATGCGTTTATCTGGATTTTTTTGGTTGTTATTCTGTCTCTCACTGTTCAAATAAACCTACCATTAAAATTATAGACTGATAATTTCTTTGTCAGTGGGCAAACATAAAAAATCAGCAGGGGATCAAATACTTTTTTCCCTCACTGTATGGCTTCATTTGCTATATGGCTCCATAGATCTATGAAATAAACATGCATATGTGCTCCTGTCCATAGACTATCTTGCATACTTCCATAGTTTCAAACAAAAAAATAAATGTTTCCATGCCATACTCTTTTTTTGCACCACTATCAATACAACAATTGCAAGTTAATTAAGCTGGTAAATCCACCAGTAGCATGAGCAGAGAGTGACTGAAGCCAAGGTGACCCTATATATATATTCACTGAATAAAGTGAAACTGTACATTGATATAATGGTACTAGACCACGCTGCTCTGCAAGAGAGAGAGAAAGAAGAACCGAAGAAGAGATAAAGAAAGAGGTGTTTGAGACAGAGGATGTGTTCCAAATGGTCCACTACTCCCTATTTAATGAACAGCTTTCCCTACGAGATACAGTGTCTTAGACAGCTGCGCCACTCGGGAGTTACAGTATGGAATTCACAACTAAATGTTTGCCAGCTAGATATCTTATAACTATTAAGTTACCTGTCTACAATGTGCTAAATGTTCTGCAGTTGTGCATTTGGTTTACTAACTCAGTAGTTATCTAGCTGGTAAGCATTCTTGCAAAATTAAGCTTCTCTTGGTAACAGCAGAGAATCCCCTCCTGGATAAAGAACCTTGCTGTCTAATATTTGTTTTGTGCAGCAAACTGTGAGACACATTTTTTTGTTACTTGTATAAATGTACGGGCTGAGATGTCTGTCCTGCAAAATAGTTTATGTCAGAGACTGTTTACAAATGTTTGCAATGCGCACCTTAGCATTTAGCTAGCATTTCCTATTGGATTTGACATGTACTTGTTGGCATTGCTAACCTTGTTGGGAAGGGTCGCACATAAGAATTTCACTGTTAGTCCACACCTGTTGTTTACCAAGCATGTGACTAATAAAATGTGATTTGATTTGATATAAACATGGGAACAAAGAGAAGACAGAAAATACAGTATGCCCATGCTTTCTAAACGGAGCCCCACAGTGGAGGTGTCATAATACCCATAAAACCTAGCAGTCAAACAGGGAAATGGTTCCAATCGTTTTTCCACCATTCATTTTACCAATAGGGGATTTTAGAAACACTTCAAATAAGGGCTGTGTTTCGTGTAGTCTTACCCTGGCGTGACGTTTTGATAACCATGTAAATCTCTCTCGGACAAAGTGACTATATATATTTGGCTCTATTTACTCTCAGATTCGAAAATGCAAATTGGTATCAAAATAGACATCATGCAAAACTACAAATCCCTGCAGGCTCCTTGCACGTGATCTATAGCTGACACCTTTACTATCAGGTATTGTGTCAATTTAAAACTTGCACTACGAAGTTCACAGAATTGTACATTTAAAGAAATGTAGCCAAGTTATTCACTACTACATTTAATTAACATGAAATAGTTGATCCAGAGATTCTTACCTTTTCCTTGATTCGGCAGTCTCATCCAGATCATCATGGCATTTGTAGTTCTTTATGATAGCCACATTAGCAGCTAATTAGCATTAAAAGAATTGAGGGTAAATACAGGCAAATATATTGATAAAAGTCACCTTGTCCTAGAGAGATTTACACTGTTATCAAAACGTCACGCCAAAGTAAGCCAACATGAAACACAGCCCTTATTTTAAGTGTTACTAAAATAGCCTATGGGGAAAAAGGTATGGTGGAAAAACAATTGGAACAATTTCCCTGTTTAACCGCTAGGTTTTTGTGGTATTATGACTCATACTGTGGTACTCTATTTACTATGATTATATACAGGACACAATTTCAGTCGTTCTACCCCTGAACAAGGCAGTTAACCCACTATTCCTCTATGACATATAAGTATCATAAAAGCTTTCAACTCCTCCAGTAACACAACACAGCCAGTCCAGCTAAAGGGAGTTACTTTAACAAGACAACGATGCAGACCTACTGAATCTGTAATGTCAAAGGGTGCATCGCAAAGGACATCCTATTCCCTACATAGTGCACTACTTTTGACCAGGGCCCATCAAAAGTAGTACACTACATATAGGGAATAGGGTGTTATTCATCAAAGACACGTGATCTAATTAACTCATGAAGATCAAATTGCACTCAAGTCAACTGACACTGCTTGCTAGCTAATAACACAATCTAAAACGGATCCTAGCTAGTAACAGGGCCCTTAGTATCGTGACCAAAATACATTCTAAGTAAATAAAAAAAACAGAGGGTGTGTGTGTGTGCGCATGTGTGTGTGTCTGTGTGTGAGTTTCAAAGTCAATGCACCATGTGAGAGCCCGAACACCCCGCACCATGTGAGAGCCCGAACACCCCACACCACGTGAGAGCCCGAACACCCTGCGCACCACGTGAGAGCCCGAACACCCCGCACCATGTGAGAGCCCGAACACCCCGCACCATGTGAGAGCCCGAACACCCCGCACCATGTGAGAGCCCGAACACCCCGCACCATGTGAGTGCCCGAACACCCCGCACCATGTGAGAGCCCGAACACCCCGCACCATGTGAGAGCCCGAACACCCCGCACCATGTGAGAGCCCGAACACCCAAACACCAACATGTGCATTGCATTCATCAGCTGAATTAGAAATCATCAAAAGAGCCACACAAAAACACCCTGCATCATGTCCCATTTCATGCTTTTGCTCTGACTGTTTCCCCATGCGTTTCAGAGCTTATCTCTGTCTGCATAGAGACATTCAGGATATGAGAGTCCCATGAAAACTATGCTGCCCTAACTCTCAAACAAGCCCCATTATTGTTGTTGGCGCTCAAGAGTTATTTACAAAAGCAGATGGAGGGAGAAACCAACAGCTCCCGGCTTGGATTATACAGCTCTCGTTATTCTTCTCTACGTCCCGCCCTCATCTCATCTCTCACATTAAAAAGTAACCTACGGCCGCACCACAACCAGAGAGAGAGAGAGAGAGAGAGAGAGAGAGAGAGAGAGAGAGAGAGAGAGAGAGAGAGAGAGACGTAGTTCAGGAGGGAAACTATCGTTTGTATAATTGCTGTAATGTAAAGTCACATGACCAGCTGGTTGAGGGGTAAACAAACAGTGAACAAGACTTGTTGTGTTCATTGAATCATTCGACAGACAAGCAGCGATAGAAAGCTACAAAAAAAAACAACAGTCAAACAACTATCTTTCATTTCTGTCTCTCTGTGCCTTGAGTGCAAAACATCTACTAATCAAATGATGAGCTCATTAAAATGTGCTCAATGGAGACATGAAAGTAAAGATTTGGCCACAAAAGGGTCAAAGAAGAAAATTGGTGGGGGGGGTTGGAGGGAAGGAATGGGAAGGGGATGAGCGTTATACATCATCATTGTAGTTTGGTATGTAACTGTGCTATGAGAGAAAGCCTGCAGGGAACACAAGGACAGACCACCCGACCAGAAAGCTTCTGGTTTCTGACATAGGCAGCTCCTAACCAGCTAGCTAGCCCGCCTCTTTCTGACCACAGAACATTTCTGTATACGCCTCTTTACTTTCTCCCTTGTTGGCTACATTGTCTGCGTACGGTTTGGCGGTTTGGTGTTACTTAGACTTAAGACACTGACTCCACAGTAAAAAACAATATCCTGCAACAGCTGCTACTACCAACAGTTAAACAGTGTGATCTGGCAAGGCTTGACAGGCCATTTCATATTAATGTGTTGTGTTAAGTCTGTGTCTTGTCGTCAACATCTTGGAGGACTATATCTTTGAATGAAGGACACTTACGTACTTTGGATTGCTCAAGCAAGGCCAAGGGCTCTGTCTCTTTGCTTCTTGTTTGTCTGTTAACAGAGGGACACATGGAGAGAGAAGAGGAATAGGAGTTAATCACATTGATTGATCGACTAGTTAGGTTCATTCTCACGCCCACACGTCTCTCTTGCATATGTTACTCACACAAGAGAGCAACCAAACGTCAACACACATTTGGACAGACATAGAAACAAATTCATAAACTACGCCCGTACTAATATGCTACTGCTCCAGGGATATCTACATGACTAGGTCACACATCTTCAGTGTGTTCTGATTGTGTCTTCATAACAATGCAATGGACCTTCACCTCAGAGAGAATGTACCTTCGCCACAGAGAGAATGGACCTTCACCTCAGAGAGAATGGACCGTCGCCTCAGAGGGAATGGACCTTCACCTCAGAGAGAATGGACCTTCACCTCAGAGAGAATGGACCGTCGCCTCAGAGAGAATGGACCGTCGCCTCAGAGGGAATGGACCTTCGCCTCAGAGGGAATGGACCTTCGCCTCAGAGAGAATGGACCGTCGCCTCAGTGGGAATGGACCTTCACCTCAGAGAGAATGGACCTTCATCTCAGAGAGAATGGACCTTCGCCTCAGAGGGAATGGACCTTCACCTCAGAGAGAATGGACAGTCGCCTCAGAGGGAATGGACCTTCACCTCAGAGAGAATGGACCTTCACCTCAGAGAGAATGGACCTTCACCTCAGAGAGAATGGACCGTCGCCTCAGAGGGAATGGACCTTCACCTCAGAGAGAATGGACCTTCACCTCAGAGAGAATGGACCTTCACCTCAGAGAGAATGGACCTTCACCTCAGAGAGAATGGGCTCTGTGCTCGATTTTATACACCTGTCAGCAACGGGTGTGGCTGAAATAGATGAATCCACTAATTTGAAGGGGTGTCCACATACTGCTGTATATACAGTGAGGGAAAAAAAGTATTTGATCCCCTGCTGATTTTGTACGTTTGCCCACTGACAAAGAAATTATCAGTCTATAATTTTAATGGTAGGTTTATTTGAACAGTGAGAGACAGAATAACTACAAAAAAATCCAGAAAAACGAATGTGAAAATTTTTATAAATTGATTTGCATTTGAATGAGGGAAGTAAGTATTTGACCCCTCTGCAAAACATGACTTAGTACTTGGTGGCAAAACCCTTGTTGGCAATCACAGAGGTCAGACGTTTCTTGTAGTTGGCCACCAGGTTTGCACACATCTCAGGAGGGATTTTGTCCCACTCCTCTTTGCAGATCTTCTCTAAGTCATTAAGGTTTCGAGGCTGACGTTTAGCAACTCGAACCTTCAGCTCCCTCCACAGATTTTCTATGGGATTAAGGTCTGGAGACTGGCTAGGCCACTCCAGGACCTTAATGTGCTTCTTCTTGAGCCACTCCTTTGTTGCCTTGGCCGTGTGTTTTGGGTAATTGTCATGCTGGAATACCCATCCACGACCCATTTTCAATGCCCTGGCTGAGGGAAGGAGGTTCTCACCCAAGATTTGACGGTACATGGCCCCGTCCATCGTCCCTTTGATGCGGTGAAGTTGTCCTGTCCCCTTAGCAGAAAAACACCCCCAAAGCATAATGTTTCCACCTCCATGTTTGACGGTGGGGATGGTGTTCTTAGGGTCATAGGCAGCATTCCTCCTCCTCCAAACACGGCGAGTTGAGTTGATGCCAAAGAGCTCCATTTTGGTCTCATCTGACCACAACACTTTCACCCAGATGTCCTCTGAATCATTTAGATGTTCAAACGTACAAAATCAGCAGGGGATCAAATACTTTTTTCCCTCACTGTATACTGTATCAGCTCATCTGTAAAGAGTCAAGTGTGTTTTCAACACATGTAAATACTGAAAGTGGTACTGGTGGAGCAAGAGATTCTATATTCCAATACCCACTGGGCAAAAACTGGTTGAATCAACATGGTTAATTTTCTCAGTGCCGAAAGAAATTAGAGGAAACATTGATGATGACGTTGAATTAATGTGGAAAACTGATTGGATTTGCAAAAAGTCATCAAAGTAAGGGCATTTAGTCTTTTTTTTCACCTAACTTTTAACCTAAATCCAACATCATGGTGAAATGTTTTGTTGATTTCACATTAAATTCACGTTAGTGGACAACTCAACCAAATGTAAATCAAAACTTGATGTTGAACTGACGTCTGTGCCCAGTGGGTAATGTGAATTATGTAGCAGACCATACCATAGCAGGCAGCCACACCATTTTTAAATATGCACCACAGCTGGGTCATTTCAGTTTCCCAACGCAAGTCTAGTATGTTCAAACCACAACTTGAGCACATCGCCTGAACTATCAAATGTCACCAAAACAGTCACAAACAAAAAACAGTCACAAGGTATTGGCCCTTTACTTATACTGTTCCACCTGTGGCTTCTACACAGACCTTACATACCCAGCTGCTGTCTGCCGTGGGCCTAGTTCTGATGTCTGCATGTGGCTGCTAATATGTTTAGCCAAGATTTCACTTTCAGTTCAGGTCTATTAACATCTTCGAAACAACTAGCGACTAGCCTTAGGCCAACGTAACAGTTAGCGTCTCGCTTGAGGTTATAGTGTCTTCAGAAAGGATTCACACTCCTTGAATTGTTCCACATTTTGTTGTGTTACAGCCTCAATTTAAAATTTAATTCAAAATGACTAAATATGCCTTTTTTGGGGGTATGATATTTGTGTCTCACTCATCATTATTCCTAATTCATTTAGGATTATCCGTAATCATCCACATTACTTTAGAAGTGTTTAGAAACATATACTATTCTTATATATGATGCTGGCCTTCTAGCCTTCGTTTCTCAGAACTAGAATAGACTGACAAGTTTCAGAAGAAATTCATTTCTGGCAATTTTGAGCCTGTAATTGAACCCACAAATGCTGATGCTCCAGATACTCAACTAGTCTAAAGAAGGCCAGTTGTATTGCTTCTTTAAATCAGAACAACAGTTTTCAGCTGTGCTAACTTAATTGCAAAAGGGTTTTCTAATGATCAATTAGCCTTTTAAATGATAAACTTGGATTAGCTAACATAACGTGCCATTGGAACACAGAAGTGATGGTTGCTGATAATGGGCCTCTGTACGCCTATGTAGATATTCCATACAAAAATCAGCCGTTTCCAGCTACAATAGTCATTTACAACATTAACAATGTGTACACTGTATTTCTGATGTTATTTCAATGGACAAAAAATGGACAAGGAAATTTGTTAAACTTAGGGAGTAGCGGCGCTGCTGCCGCTCCCTAAGAAGTTAATGACCCCAAACTTTTGAACAGTAGTGTATATATTTGCGTATACATTTCTCGCATAATACATTTTACCAACACAAAAAGATCCCACCTTGTCTAGCATATTTAGTTTAGTCGACATTTTGAAAGTTTACTTAAAAAATATTCTGTTTCCATCAGGCTTGTCATTACATTTTTCATCCAACATGTACTTTATACACATACAAAAGTTTGATGGGAACCTACTTAATGTCCCAATACTTTTGGAGCTCACAGTACTAGCACATGTCAATATCTGATTTAAGTTTCATGACTCGTACCATAAAGTATCTGGTCATTTTCAGCAGTGCCTTTAAGCTTTGAGACTTCAATATTTTCAAGATCGAATTGTATAAGCATATGCTAGCCAACTGCTTTGGTATTGATATTTATTTCCCAATTAAACTTTGCCATTTGTCTAGACAGTAAAAGCTGAACCGTGGTATGTTGTATGTCAAGTGCTTTCTATCCGGCTTAGTTCACAATTCCTGTCTACGTTTGAAGATCTCTGTTTTGACTGGAAGAGGGTACTGTGAAACAAAGAAGAGTCTTTCCTCTTGAGCAGAAACATCAACTGGTGGACTGGATTCCTCACAGACAGGCATGGACCAGTGACAACCTGCCCCCACAGACCAATTCTTTAAAATACAAGTTGTAGTATTTTAACAACTGTAATTAGTCTGTTGCCTCCTCCCCTGTTGTGGTATACAGCTGAACTCTTCAATACCTCCAAGGAAATTACAGCAAATAACCGTGTTTACAATCACAAGAGACTCTATTGACTGTTTCAGTGGCAGTTGAAAAACAGAACTCAAAGTAACAGTTATAGTAAAGGGTAAAAAGATGAAAAGCTTTACAGGATTTTGATTGATTACTTAAAACAGGATGAACTAGTTTGAGGATCAACTCCAAACACAAACCTTTGACACATAAAACAGTTATATTTGCATTGTGTTAACAAACTGGATCTAAGCTAGATTTATAGTTATGTATCACTACGGTGTTCAGTTTGTGCTTACCCGTTGAAGTTGCAGAAGAGCAGAAACCAAGCGCGTCATAGCTACATGTTGTTGTCTATAGCGATAGCCATCGGTGAGCTAGGAGTAAACAAGGGTCTGGTAACGGATCCAACAAGTATTTCTCTCTTTTCAAACCCTCATTAAAAAAGGTCTTTCATCACCCCACCACCAAGCTAAAACCTCTTCCTATCCTTACTGCTTTATTGTTTGGCGTAGCTAGCTAGTTGGTTATTTCTGCTGGGTACTGAAATAGATACGCCAGTGGTGATAAACGCCAAGCGATACGAGGTTGGATTGTCGCTGTGTTTGCATAGAGAGACTCGGGGTATGGCAGCTGTCTACACTAGCAGACACCAGAGGCGTTGTATTCATTTGCCTCCTGTCACAAGGAGGAGGGGATCAACAACATACGTAGGTAAGACGGTGAGTCTCAAGGAATTCCGTTCAATTAAGCAGATTCAGGTAAAGATTTGTTTGATCTGATTTTTTTTTTTTTTTTATGTCTGTTTGGAAACAATTTTCCGACAACATAAATGACTCTTGCCACTGGTGCTATTAACATAGGGAGCACGTCAACCTTGACTTGCATTGACTTGACTTGACTTGACTTGCATTGACTTGTTACACGGGCATCACAAATCCAAAACACTGTGTACTATTGGTCACACCTATGTGGTATAGCTAACACCGTTACTCAAAGCAAGCCGACTGGAATAACAGTTACAGAAATACTGTGAGAAACACCAGAGTCACTGCTTCAGGTCGGTTTAAAGGAAACAGTGTTGCCCCACACTACTGTTTTAACGATCACAATCACAGCAGTGCACACAGAGGAGTGGTTAGCATCTAGCTAGCTTGCTAAAGGGAGTGTGGGGCTGGGCCGGAGAATTAGACTGACTAGAATAGATGCCTCACAATGTCGGCAATATTGATTGTACCCATGAGTGTACTGTCAAATTTCCGTCATCTTATGGGCTTCTCCCCGTTTCTAGTCAGTCAAACAAATAGATTTTTATGTGCCTCCAGTCTTACCACCATCTCAGCGCTAGCTTGCTTGCTAAGGGATCGGAGCAACGGGCTAGGCTAGGAGTCCCACCTCAGGCAATGCTAGCTTGCTTACATTTACATCATTTAGCAGATGCTCTTATCCAGAGAGACTTACAGTAGTGAGTCATTTATCAGACGCTCTTATCCAGAGAGACTTACAGTAGTGAGTCATTTAGCAGACGCTCTTATCCAGAGAGACTTACAGTAGTGAGTCATTTAGCAGACGCTCTTATCCAGAGAGACTTACAGTAGTGAGTCATTTATCAGACATTACAGTAGTGAGTCATTTATCAGACACTCTTATCCAGAGAGACTTACAGTAGTGAGTCATTTATCAGACACGTATCTAGAGAGACTTACAGTAGTGAGTCATTTATCAGACATTACAGTAGTGAGTCATTTATCAGACGCTCTTATCCAGAGAGACTTACAGTAGTGAGTCATTTATCAGACACTCTTATCCAGAGAGACTTACAGTAGTGAGTCATTTATCAGACGCTCTTATCCAGAGAGACTTACAGTAGTGAGTCATTTATCAGACGCTCTTATCCAGAGAGACTTACAGTAGTGAGTCATTTAGCAGACGCTCTTATCCAGAGAGACTTACAGTAGTGAGTCATTTATCAGACGCTCTTATCCAGAGAGACTTACAGTAGTGAGTCATTTAGCAGACGCTCTTATCCAGAGAGACTTACAGTAGTGAGTCATTTATCAGACACTCTTATCCAGAGAGACTTACAGTGGTGAGTCATTTATCAGACACTCTTATCTAGAGAGACTTACAGTGGTGAGTCATTTATCAGACACTCTTATCCAGAGAGACTTACAGTAGTGAGTCATTTATCAGACGCTCTTATCCAGAGAGACTTACAGTGGTGAGTCATTTATCAGACACTCTTATCCAGAGAGACTTACAGTGGTGAGTCATTTATCAGACGCTCTTATCTAGAGAGACTTACAGTGGTAGGGGAAACAGGCTAAACGGCTGGGTGCTGTGCGGTACAGGGCTGTGCTACGAGGCTGGGCCCCACCTTGCCTTGAGTCCTGTCTCAGCGCTAGTAGCTAGACACCACCCTAGCCTCTCAGTGCTAGCTAGATTGCTAAGAGAGCAACCAATGGGTTAGGCAACAGGCCTGGGTGTTGTGTTGTGCTCTACAGGGCTGAGCAGGCCCCACTCTGGGCTGGGTGCTGTGCTCTACAGGGCAGAGCAGGCCCCACCCTGGGCTCCAGTCTCACACATTACTTGATAGCGCTGTCAGGCCAGCTGGAATGGAGCCCAGTCTCTCCTCTGTATCTCTCCCACAGTGACTAACTCCAAAGAAATGACATCCACTCACTCTACCCAGCCTCTCTGTGTGCTGCCTGCAAGCCCAGAGCATGTCAGCACAGGGTCCAGCCACAAAACAGAATCACTATTCTTTCTTTCTTAATTCGGTTGGGTCATGTTAGGCAACTACAATCATCATCACTCAATTGATCTCTGTACCTGATTGTGCCATAGAGCCATATAGACTCTCCAGTTTGGTAAACACCTAGAGAGTTAGTCATGTATTTGGTAAGTAACAAGAGAGTTAGTCTTGTATCTGGTCAATACCTAGAGTTAGCATTTTATCTGGTAAACACCTAGAGAGTTAGTCTTGTATCTGGTAAATACCTAGAGAGTTAGTCTTGTATCTGGTAAACACCTAGAGAGTTAGTCTTGTATCTGGTAAATACCTAGAGAGTTAGCCTTGTATCTGGTAAACACCTAGAGAGTTAGTCTTGTATCTGGTAAATACCTAGAGAGTTAGTCTTGTATCTGGTAAACACCTAGAGAGTTAGTCTTGTATCTGGTAAATACCTAAAGAGTTAGTCTTGTATCTGGTAAATACCTAGAGAGTTAGTCTTGTATCTGGTAAATACCTAGAGAGTTAGTTTTGTATCTGGTAAAAACCTAGAGAGTTAGTCTTGTATCTGATAAATACCTAGAGAGTTAGCCTTGTATCTGGTAAATACCTAGAGAGTTAGTCTTGTATCTGGTAAATACCTAGTGAGTTAGTCTTGTATCTGGTAAATACCTAGAGAGTTATCCTTGTATCTGATAAATACCTAGAGAGTTAGTCTTGTATCTGGTAAATACCTAGAGAGTTAGTCTTGTATCTGGTAAATACCTAGAGAGTTAGTCTTGTATCTGGTAAATACCTAGAGAGTTAGCCTTGTATCTGGTAAATACCTAGAGAGTTTTGGTTAAGTGGCAAGATTTGGTTAAGGATCTATAGGCCCTGTATGCACTATGAAGGGCATAGGGTGCCATTTGGGATGCACTCCTAGGCTACGGAGAATAGACATACTAAATTATCCCAATGCTATCAAACAGAATTGTCTCAATGTTTTGCTCCTCAGAGAGAGAGAGAGAGAGAGAGAGAGAGAGAGAGAGAGAGAGAGAGAGAGAGAGAGAGAGAGGTTTTGCATAAGCAAACATAAATATTTTGTAGATTGACCGAGGCAAATGTGATTCTTCTACAGTACATGGTGTGTAAAACCTCAAATCATCAAATCAAATCAAATTACTAAGTAGGCTGTTGTTGTCTGTCCCAAAGTGACAGGAACACTGTTTATTGTTTGTGTGAATGTCACCAGTGGCTAATGGTAATTACACACCTCCATTTAAATCTTAATGGTAATTACAGGCTAATATCACACCTCCACTTAAATCTTAAAGGAATGGTTTCCCCTGAGGCTTTGGAAATCAACATTTAATACCTGAAACTCTATGAAATTCTATAGTTATTGTTGACATGAATCATTATAATGTCTTCCAGTGGCATGACATATTGATAGATAATGTGTAACACACCTGTAACCTTTGGAACTTTGCAACTTTCTGCACATTCTATAGGCTACTGGTTTTATTTCAGCGTAGAAGAACAACTGTGGTTGGAAATAAATGGGTTTTAACAAGTAAAGACAAGTGCTGAGACGGAGGTAAAGGAATTACAGTTTAAAAAACACATGTGAGCCTGTATATGTTGCCAGTCAGAAAACAACCTCAACAAAGCAAAATATATTTGCATTCCTCGCACTGCCACGCGGACATTTAGGCACTCCACTACGAGTGCATCTCAGTGCTTGAGGCATCACTACCGACCCTGGTTTGATCCCGGGCTGTATCACAATTGGCCCAGCGTTGTCCGGTTTAGGCCGTCATTGTAAACTGACTTGCCTAGTTAATCAAAGGTTAAATAAAAAAAATTAAAAATACAAATCCCAAACAACGTGTACGTACAGATGTAGGGTCTTAATTTGACCAGTTTCTCACAGCAGGGAAATAATTCTGCAGCAACAGGAATGTGGATTATAATTAATGGACATTTTTGTAGGGGTTGATATATTTTTTGTTTAGTTAGTGCAAATCAAGTCTGACATTGTGGAAATTACAAACATTAGAAGACTTATAAAATCTTCAATAAACTACAAGTTTGCATTTCCTGGTGTGCAGGAAATGTACTGCAACAACAGGTTGATCAAATTAAGATCCTACATCTGTACACCCCATGTCAAGTCTAGTCAAAGCTGTACAAAGGGAGTTGGAGGGTGGGGGGTTGCACGGTTGCACATATGCCAGGTTGTGTAAGGTTTACAGTGAGTGTACTGTAGGGTTTTTCTGTGTTTCTTAGTTTTTTTTGTGTGTGTGATAGTGAAACCTCTATCAACTAGGATCGGTGTCTGTTGACACATAATAGATTAATGTACCATTTGTACTGAGTGACAATTATACACCTTTCAAACCAACTTTCCAGCTGAAATAATACATTTAAAATCATATTTTTTAAATGGCCTAAAGCAAAAATATACACAAATAATACATGATCTGATAAAATTGCTTTAGAAAGGGGCACAAGACAGGGAGGTCCTCTCTCCCCCCTACTGTTTGCACTGGAAATTGAACCACTTGCAGAAATAATTGGACAGGACCCAAATGTAACTGGTATCAGAATTGGTAAACATGAATATAAACTAAACTTATGTACAGACGATCTCCTGATATACCGGACCTATATTGAAAACTTAATGCCCCCCTTGCTAAAAATATTTTCAGAATACTCTAAAATCTCAGAACATAAAATGAACGTGGAGAAAAAAAAAAGAAATAATGGCAATAGGAAAAAGAAAAAGAATAACTTGTGATCTAAAGCAATGCTTTAAGTGGACCACAAAAAAATATCAAATACTTAGGATGCTTATATAAATATGACTTTATCCCATTACTCAACAATATGAAAGCAGATATAATTAAATGGAATAACCTTCCCATAAATCTTACAGGTACAATATGGAACAATCCTTGGATAGCTTTTGTGAATTTGCCAATAAACTGGCTTATAAACCATTAACGGGAAATACATTGATTTCCATGACAGAATAAAAATCCATTTTGGACTGACCGAAATACGGTGTACAAAACATTATGAGGGGGGATAATGGCGCCTGAGGAGATGGCCACCGTTTTACAGGCTCCAAACCAATAGTGCTATTGTGTGTGTTTCTTCGTGTTATTTGTAACTTATTTTGGACATAATGTTTCTGCCATCGTCTCTTATGCCCGAAAATAGTTTCTGGATATCAGAACAGCGAATACTCACCTCGTACTGGACAATTATTTTTTCTTTAACGAGTCTGATGCAAAGGATTTACTTCAGATACCGAACAAGGCCCAAATCCCCGTCATTCACATGAAGGAGAGACAGAGAAATAGGGGTCGTAGGTCGGGGTGCCTTGTAAGAATCCAACGGCAAGTGTGTAACCCGCCTCTACAATCAGTCCTATAAGCCAACGTGCAATCACTCAGAAGGTGAATGGGCAAGACAAAATATTTAAGTACCTTTGAACGGGGCATGGTAGTAGGTGCCAGGCACTCCGGTTTGAGTGTGTCAAGAACTGCAACGCTGCTGGGTTTTTCACGCTGGGTTTTTCACGCTCAACAGTTTCCCGTGTGTATCAAGAATGTTCCACCACCCAAAGGATATCCAGCCAACTTGACACAATTGTTGGAAGCATTGGAGACAACATGGGCCAGCATACCTGTGGAATGCCTTCGACACCTTGTAGAGTCTATGCCCTGACGAATTTGAGGCTGTTCTGAGGGCAAAAGGGGGTGCAACTCAATATTAGAAAGGTGTTCCAAATGTTTGGTACACTCAGTGTAAATTTACTTTTAATCTCTCTTTCTGCATATTTCAAGACATGGCGTATGAGGGTGCAGTGAGATACCCGATAGGTTGGATGATACTTTTGTCGTTTAAAAAAAAAACGTATTCTTAAAATCCTCCATCGTTAACACAATGGAAAGGTTGCTTTATCATCTAAATGTTGAAAGTGCTTGTGGGTAACGGAGAGAAACAAAATGGTGCAGTGTGAGGCCATGTGGTGGAGAGTGATGCGGGGGCTGGAGATGGGGATGTGAGCAGGTGGATCTGGGCAGAGTTGATGTTGTGGATGTTGGTGAGCATCTGTATGTTCCCGTTTGTATGTGAATGTTTTGTATTGTTTAAAGTGGGGAGGGGCTGGAGGGAGTGGGGAGGAGGCAGTGGGGAGGAGGAGGGAGAGAGTGGGGAGAAGGCAGTGGGGAGGTGAGAATGGGGAGGGGAGGAGGGAGTGGGAGGGGGGGTGAGGGAGGGAATGGGGTGGGAGTGAGTGAGTGAGTGAGTGAGTGAGTGAGTGAGTGGAGCGGGAGTGGGGATGAAGGAGGGGAGGTAAGTGGGAAGGGGGGATGTGGGATGTGGGAAAGAGTGGGGTGTGGGCAGGAGGAATGGGGGAGGTGGGAGGGCTGGGCAGGGCAAAGCTGTGGAGGGAGTGGCTCTCTGGAAATCTGTGTACAATCACTCAGTCTGAAAGAGGTATTTTTAAAGAATTATTGTCATGAACATTGCTACAGTTCATTATGGCAAAATACACTACATGACCAAAAGTATGTGTACACCTGCTCGACAAACATCTCATTCCAAAATCATGGGCATTAATATGGAGTTGTTAATGGTCCCCCCTTTGCTGCTATAACAGCCTCCACTCTTCTGGGAAGGCTTTCCACTAGATGTTGGAAAATTGCTGCGGGGACTTGCTTCCATTCAGCTATGAGCATTAGTGAGATCGGGCACTGATGTTGGGCGATTAGGCCTGGCTCGCAGTCGGCGTTCCAATTCATCCCAAAGGTGTTCGATGGGGCTGAGGTAAGGAATCTGTGCAGGTCAGTCAAGTTGTTCCACACCGAACTTGACAAACCATTTTTTTTTATGGACCTTGCTTTGTGCACATCGGTACTGTCATGCTGAAACAGGAAAAGGGCCTTCCCCAAACTGTTGCCACAAAGTTGGAAGCGCAGAATCGTCTAGAAAGTCATTGTATGCTGTAGCGTTAAGATTTCCTTTCACTGAAACTAAGGGACCTAGCCTGAACCATGAAAAACAGCCTCATACCCTTATTCCTCCTCCACCAAACTTTACAGTTGGCACTATGCATTCTGGCAGGTAGCTCTCCTTCTCCTGGCATCCATCAAACCCAGATTTGTCTGTTTGACTGACAGATTGTAAAGCGCAATTCATCGCTCCAGATAACGTGTTTCCACTGCTCCAGAGTACACTCCATTCCAGCCAATGCTTGGCATTGTGCATAGTGATCTTACGCTTGTGTGCGGCTGCTCAGCCATGGAAACCCATTTCATGAAGCTCCTGGCGAACAGTTCTTGTGCTTAAGTTGCTTCCAGAGGCAGTTTGAAACTCGGCAGTGAGTACTTCAACCGAGGACAGACTATTTTTACGCGCTGCGTGCTACGGCACTCGCCGGTCCCGTTCTGTGAGCTTGTGTGGCCTACCACTTTGCGGCTGAGCCGTTGTTGCTCCTAGATGTTTCCACTTCACAATAACCACACTAACAGTTGACCAGAGCAGCTTTAGCAGGGCAGAAATTTGCCGAACTGACTTGTTTGAAAGGTGGCATCCTATGACGGTGCCACATTGAAAGTCACTGAGCTCTTCAGTGAGGCCATTCTACTGCCAATGTTTGTCTTTGAAGATTAGAGAAGTAAGCTTTTTTGTGCGTATAGAACATTTCTGGGATCGTTTATTTCAGCTCATGAAACACGAGACCAACACTTTACATGTTGTGTTTATATTTTTGTTCAGTGTACAGTGTGTGTGTATATATATATATTAGTGTAAAGTCCATGAGTCAAGAGAGGGTTTTTAGATCAGCTCACAGTTACACAGAGGGGGAGGAACAACCCCACACTATTGGAGCTTTCGCCAAACAATTTCCCAAGTTGGGATCAATCACGTATTACTGTACTACTTCTAGTCCTTATTTCACCAATTCTGATTGACGGACAGCTGCTTCAGGGCACCCGATGTGAAATCTATGTGATAAATGAAATAAATGACTTAAATGTCTCAATTATCTACAATCGAACACCCAGGGAACAATCAGACACAGAGATGAATACAAGTGTTAAAATAAAATGTATCTCTTTCACACAATTTCAATTTCAATTTAAAGGGCTTTATTGGCATGCGAAACATATGTTTACATTGCCAAAGCAAGTGAAGTAGATAATAAACAAAAGTGAAATAAACAATAAAAAGTAACAGTAAACATTACACACACAAAAGAATAAAGACCTTTCAAATGTCATATCATGTGTATATATACAGTGTTGTAATGATGTGCAAATAGTTAAAGTACAAAAGAGAAGATAAATCAACATAAATATAGGTCGCATTTACGATGGTGTTTGTTCTTCACTGCTTACCCTTTTCTTGTGGCACCAGGTCACAAATCTTGATGCTGTGACGGCACACTGTGGTATTTTACCCAGTAGATATGGGAGTTTATCAAAATTGGGTTTGTTTTCAAATTCTTTGTGGGTCTATGTAATCTGAGGGAAATATGTCTCTAATATAGTCATACATTTGGCAGGAGGTTAGGATGTGCAGCTCAGTTTCCACCTCATTTTGTGGGCAGTGTGCACACAGCCTGTCTTTTCTTGAGAGCCAGGTCTGCCTACGGCAGCCTTTCTCAATAGCAAAGCTATGCTCACGGAGTCTGTACATAGTCAAAGCTTTCCTTAAGTTTAGGTCAGTCACAGTGGTCAGGTATTCTGCCACTTTGTACTCTCTGTTTAGGGCCAAATAGCATTCTAGTTGGATCTGTTTTTTTGTTAATTCTTTCCAATGTGTCAAGTAATTATATTTTTGTTTTCTCTCTCTCTATCTCTTTCCTCCTCTCTCCCTCTCTCTCTCCTCTCTCCCCCTCTCTCTCCCTCTCTTCGAATGAGCCCGTGATGAGGAAATGAAAAAAAGGAAGTGTGCGAGAGTCTGGGCTCTTTCTGTCTCACACTGGCACAGTGAGAATGCCACTCCTCTCCTCTGCCATCAACAGTTGGCAGGGGAAAACTGTGGTGGCAGGTTTAGTGGAATACAATGATGAGCGTTCTATGAATTGATAGATCACATGAGTAAATAACGATGACAGGGGGTTGTCAAGAAAGGTTCTGTTCTGAATCTGAATTTTTCTGTAAATCATTGCTTACTTTATTCCAGTCCATATTTGACACTTACTATACTCTCTGTTTTGAACAAGCACTACCGAGCCAAATTAACTGTTCAAAACACTGAATACAGACATAGGCTATACTTTTACATTCCATCACAATAATAACAAAGTTTACATGTACAGGTCTAGTACAGTCAAAAAACGTGATTTGCCTGTGTTGCCACACAATGAGGTTGGAATGATATTGTGAATTTGTGAAAATGGTGATAATGCCCTTTTAGTGTTAGAGCTGTTTGAAAAGACTCTGCCTAAAATTTGAGCCTATTTTGTTGGGAAGGTGTTTTGGCCTGCCAGGTGACATCACCAGGCTGTAAATTAGTTAAGAGAGTTCCACATTTCTCTGTCAATAACAGCTAGTATTAAGTTTTAACCTTTCGGTTACTTGCACAATCCTCTAACCACTAGGCTACCTGCCGCACCAATGATACATCTATAGCACACATTCTATGTGAATTTGGTAGGGGTTTCCCCAAAAGTTACATATTGCCACTTTAAGCGTGACTTGACCGACCATACAGCTCATTGCTAATAGCAGCTCTCGCTAGCCATCACTTCGACAGGAACAATTGGAGAACGCTAGACTTTTACAGCTTTAAGGCATTCTGTGTGAGCTCGCTGGCCCTGGTGGCAGCCTATAGCTAGTGTTCTCTGGGAGAGCGGCTCTTTCCCTTGCTGTTGCACAGAAGACCGTCGGGCAGGGTGTGGTAGAAGGGGGGAAGGGAGAGCTTTAAAAGTATGAATTTCCACCCAACTATACAAAGCATAATGTTTGAGGGATCCGTGTCGCTACATCTCTATCTATGTCTATTGTGATGAAGAAACAAACAAAAATGTGTCTGTTTCGTTTTATCATAACTCTTCCAAGGTTAATACACGCCTGAAGTTACAACAAGCGTAGCTGTTCTGTTGTTCAAACACATTTTGTATCTTCGTTTCTGAGTTCGAAAAAAAAAAAAAAGTTTTCTCTATGTGCTGCAGAAGTCTTGATTATTTTTCGTTCTTTTCCTCAGACCTGGTTTCAATTAGTAAGTATTTCCTAACCACTACATTCCATTACCATACCCCGCCCACCCTCCTAAATTCTCTCTCTCCACCCTGGCTAGAATCCCAGGATAAAACGAATCGAGTTAAAACTGCGAAGCGATGTACCGTTTTCTTTAAATACTATATTAAACCCGTTACTATATTATACTCTGAACACCGTTGGTTTCGTGAAGATGGCTTAGAAGGTGTTGTTCTAAGACTTCTGTACATGATTGCAGAGTGTGTGCAATATTCTTTTTTTTCTTCTCTTCCCCTGGGTGCGCCTCCCTGAACCAGAAGCAGGAGGGAGGGATGTGAAGGACTAGTAGGAAAGTAGAATCCACACCCAAGTCTGTAGGCTATCTTAAAACATTTTATGAGAAACTTCCTTTCCTGATAACCATTTCTTAGCAAATAATTACTCATACTTACACAAACACTCGACTTGATAGATTAGAGGCAAATAGAACAAATATTGAACTTGACAGGTTTTTCATCAAATATGATGTTTGGGCGTTTTCTTTAAACAACTTTTTTTTTCCTCTTTACTCCGTGCAGGGCAGGGTTAGAATAGGAGGATCAATATCCACGTTGCTGAGATGAAATCACAACCGGACTTGGCTATACACCTGCATGTTTTTTTGTTTTTTT
This sequence comes from Brachymystax lenok tsinlingensis, assembly GCA_030435695.1. Lineage (NCBI taxonomy): Eukaryota > Metazoa > Chordata > Actinopteri > Salmoniformes > Salmonidae > Brachymystax > Brachymystax lenok. The sequence continues at coordinate 36,774,894 of CM059784.1, forward strand.
TTAATGTATTTTAAATGTTATAACACATCACCGGGAAACGTAGTTAGACTGGCATGTAAAGTTCTTCATGTGAGTTGCGTCACTCAATATACCCCAGGCAAGCTTTATTTTGTGCACAGTAACAGAGAGTGAAATAAGAAGTGCGACCAAAGTCCCCGTTCATGTGGGTGGGGACACACACCCACTTCATCTCGTGTTCTAAATTACAGAACTTTCAACGAGAGTAACACCACGGGCCACCACCCTTCCTCTCAGTTAGTGTGGTGAAACACTAGAATTCTTATTTAAATTTTTTTTGATGTAAATAAACCTTAAACAGCACGATTGCCACGTCATTTAAACATATGCATTACACTTTTGGTGGAGTTTACCATATATGATACCATCACCATTATAAACTGTTAAAAAATAATCTAAATAAAAATTGTGATCACAAAAGTAAATGGTTGTTTTACCTGAGCAGTCCGAGCTGCAACAACTTCAACACAGCAGCTTGAGCATCTTTGGCAGTGTCCTCTTCCCCTCCTCTGTCCCAGCAGTCGATAAAAGCACGTCTTCTTCTTCCCAATCAAAAGTTCTTTCTCACTTCTAAAATACTTGTCTTTCTCTATCAACCCGAGTCTCCTCGGTGTCCAGGGCGTTTTTCTCTCTCCCCTCCCTTCTCACTCTCTCCCCTCAGAGAGTGCGTGTTGCCTTTTTTTTCTAGTCTGCGTGGCTGTTACTCCGGGCGATGCAGAATGGTTGGACATGCGAAAGGGTAGGGCTACTGGTCTTGGATAAAGGGAGGAATAGAGGGAGGGAGGTAACGGGAGGTGTAGAAGGGAGTGGCCGCAGTCACCCTTTCTGTCTCTGCCCATCCAATGTAACTTGACTCAGGGGGACATAACATAGTAAACAAAAATACGGGAAATTCAAATTATACTGAACAAAAATACAAACGCAACATGCAACAATTTCACGATTTTACTGAGTTACCGTTCATATAAGGAAATACGTCAAATGAAATTAATTCGTTGGGCCCTAATCTATGGATTTCACATGACTGGGCAGGGGTGCTGCCACGGGTGGGCCTTGGAGGGCATAGGAACACCCACTTGGGAGCCAGGCCCAGCCAATCAAAATGAGTTTTTCACCACAAAAGGGCTTTATCATCAACTGTCCAGGTGGCTGGTCTCAGATGATCCCGCAGGTGAATAAGCCGGATGTGGAGGTCCTGGGCTGGCGTGGTTACACGTGTTCTGTGGCTGTGAGGAAGGTTGCACATACTTCCAAATTCTCTAAAACAATGTTGGAGATGGCTTATGGTGGAGAAATTAACATTCAATTCTCTGGCAACAGCTCTGGTGGACATTGCAGCAGTCAACATGACAATTGCTCCCTCAAAACTTGAGACATCTGTGGCATTGTGTTTTGTGACAAAACTGTACATTTTAAAGTGGCCTTTTAGTGTCCCCAGCACAAGGTGCACCTGTATAATGATCATAGTGCTTAATCAGCTTCTTGATATGCCACACCTGTCAGGTGGATGGATTATCTTGGCAAAGGAGAAAGGCTCACTAACATGGATGTAAAGAAATTTGTGCACAACATTTCAGAGAAATACACTTTTTGTGCGTATGAAACATTTCTGGGATCTTTTATTTCAGATCATGAAACATGGGACCAACATTTTACATGTTTATATTTTGTTCAGTATAGTATGATATTAACTTTGGTATGGAATGTATTAATTTGTGGATGTCCATAATCCTATTTGTATGATATGTTACGAATTACAATTCATACAATATGTTACAAATTTGCAACACGTATGATATGTTACAAATTCAAATTTGTTATTGCTAATGTTAGCTAGGTGACTAGATGGCTAACGCTAACGTTATCTACGTGGCTAACATTAGTTAGGCTAGGGGTTAGGGTTACAGGTTAAGGTTAGGGTTAAGAATAAGGTTGGAATTAGGTTAAACGGTTAAGGTTAGGGTTAAGGATAAGGTTAGAATTAGGTTAAAAGGTTAGGGTTAAGGATAAGGTTGGAATTAGGTTAAAAGGTTAGGGTTAAGGATAAGGTTGGAATTAGGTTAAAAGGTTAAGGTTAGGGTTAAGGATAAGGTTGGAATTAGGTTAAAAGGTTAAGGTTAGGGTCAGCTAACACACTAAGTAGTTGCAAAGTAGCTAAAATGTGTCAAGTTGTTGCTGAAGCTGTCCGTGATGAGATTCGAACACGCAAACCTTGGGGTTGCTAGACATTCACTTTATACGTCCAGCCATCCACCCCGACCAACAGTAACCTTCTGTCTTATGGAACCGAACAAAACGTAACATGTCATACTGACTTGATTTTAGATGTTAGTTTAATATGTTACGTCTAGTGTATGAGACCAGCCTGCCAAATGCAACAGTCATAACACTGCTTCAATGAATTGTAATAGAAAACTTTTCTACAAGCAGAATATGTGGTTAAAGGGGCAGTCCTTCACGCTTCAGTTCCCCAACATAATACATTTATAACAGAGTTTTAGAGAGTAAAGAAACTCAAAGACATGTGTTTCAAATATACATTTTTGTGTCTTTTTCTTTGAAGAAATGCTCTCTCTTGTTTCTCTATAAACTTTTGCAATATTTTTTTTTTTTAAGCAATAGGAATTGAACAAAAAAGTATTTTGTGAAGGAGCTTTGGTTGAAACTCAACAGGTACAATTGTATTGCTTTGAATAACTGTCCAACTTTGCTCTCTCAGATTCAAGAGATCCAATCAAAACTTGAAACAAACCTTTGATATGATATATTATAAGCGTCCCAAATGAGACCCTGTTCATAACTGGCACCAGAGTCCTGGTCAAAAGTAGTGCACTATAAAGGGAATAGGGGGCAGTTCACAACAACAGGATGGCAGGTAACCTAGTGGTTAGAGTGTTGGGCCAGTAGCCGAAAGGTCGCTGGTTCGAAATCTTGAGCTGACAAAGTGAAACATCTGTTGATGTGCCCTTGAGCAGGGCACTTAACCTGAATTTGTTCCAGGTGTGCTTTACTACTATAGCTGACCATGTAAAACGGCACTTATCCAGTGTATATAAAAATACTTTGTTTTGGAGGGGGCACACAGTTTCTTAATTGTTATTGGCATCAGCTCCATCATTCCAGCAGTGCTGTGTCACCCAATGCTGTTTTCGTACCACAGCCAATACTGTTATTCATACCATAGCCAATACTGTCATTTATACCATAGCCAATACTGTCATTTATACCATAGCCAATACTGTTATTCATACCATAGCCAATACTGTTCTTCATACCATAGCCAATACTGCCCTTCATACCATAGCCAATACTGTTCTTCATACCATAGCCAATACTGTCCTTCATACCATAGCCAATACTGTTCTTCATACCATAGCCAATACTGTTCTTCATACCATAGCCAATACTGTCCTTCATACCATAGCCAACACTGTTCTTCATACCATAGCCAATACTGTTCTTCATACCATAGCCAATACTGTTCTTCATACCATAGCCAATACTGTTCTTCATACCATAGCCAATACTGTTCTTCCTACCATAGCCAATACTGTTCCTCATACTATAGCCAATACTGTTCTTCATACCATAGCCAATACTGTTCTTCATACCATAGCCAATACTGTTCTTCATTCCAAAGCCAATACTGTTCTTTATACCATAGCCAATACTGTTCTTCATACCATAGCCAATACTGTTCTTTATACCATAGCCAATACTGTTCTTCATACCATAGCCAATACTGCCCTTCATACCATAGCCAATACTGTTCTTCATACCATAGCCAATACTGTCCTTCATACCATAGCCAATACTGTTCTTCATACCATAGCCAATACTGTTCTTCATACCATAGCCAATAATGTTCTTCATACCATAGCAAATACTGTTTTTCATACCATAGCCAATACTGTTCTTCATACCATAGCCAATACTGTTCTTCATACCATAGCCAATACTGTCCTTCATACCATAGCCAACACTGTTCTTCATACCATAGCCAATACTGTTCTTCATACCATAGCCAATACTGTTCTTCATACCATAGCCAATACTGTTCTTCATACCATAGCCAATACTGTTCTTCCTACCATAGCCAATACTGTTCTTCATACCATAGCCAATACTGTTCTTTATACCATAGCCAATACTGTTCTTCATACCATAGCCAATACTGTTATTCATACCATAGCCAATACTGTTCTTCATACCATAGCCAATACTGTTCTTCATACCATAGCCAATACTGTCCTTCATACCATAGCCAATACTGTTCTTCATACCATAGCCAATACTGTTCTTCATACCATAGCCAATACTGTTCTTCATTCCAAAGCCAATACTGTTCTTCATTCCAAAGCCAATACTGTTCTTCATACCATAGCCAATACTGTTCTTAATTCCAAAGCCAATACTGTTCTTAATACCAAAGCCAATACTGTTCTTCATACCATAGCCAATACTGTTCTTCATTCCAAAGCCAATACTGTTCTTCATTCCAAAGCCAATGCTGTTCTTCATACCAAAGCCAATACTGTTCTTCATACCAAAGCCAATACTGTTCTTCATACCATAGCCAATACTGTTCTTTATACCATAGCCAATACTGTTCTTCATACCATAGCCAATACTGTTCTTCATACCATAGCCAATACTGTTCTTCATACCAAAGCCAATACTGTTCTTCATACCAAAGCCAATACTGTTCTTCATTCCAAAGCCAATACTGTTCTTCATACCAAAGCCAATACTGTTCTTCATACCAAAGCCAATACTGTTCTTTATATCATAGCCAATACTGTTCTTCATACCATAGCCAATACTGCCCTTCATACCATAGCCAATACTGTTCTTCATACCATAGCCAATACTCTCCTTCATACCATAGCCAATACTGTTCTTCATACATTAGCCAATACTGTTCTTCATACCATAGCCAATAATGTTCTTCATACCATAGCAAATACTGTTCTTCATACCATAGCCAATACTGTCCTTCATACCATAGCCAATACTGTTCTTCATACCATAGCCAATACTGTTCTTCATACCATAGCCAATAATGTTCTTCATACCATAGCCAATACTGTTCTTCATACCATAGCCAATACTGTTCTTCATACCATAGCCAATAATGTTCTTCATACCATAGCAAATACTGTTTTTCATACCATAGCCAATACTGTTCTTCATACCATAGCCAATACTGTTCTTCATACCATAGCCAATACTGTCCTTCATACCATAGCCAACACTGTTCTTCATACCATAGCCAATACTGTTCTTCATACCATAGCCAATACTGTTCTTCATACCATAGCCAATACTGTTCTTCATACCATAGCCAATACTGTTCTTCCTACCATAGCCAATACTGTTCTTCATACCATAGCCAATACTGTTCTTTATACCATAGCCAATACTGTTCTTCATACCATAGCCAATACTGTTATTCATACCATAGCCAATACTGTTCTTCATACCATAGCCAATACTGTTCTTCATACCATAGCCAATACTGTCCTTCATACCATAGCCAATACTGTTCTTCATACCATAGCCAATACTGTTCTTCATACCATAGCCAATACTGTTCTTCATTCCAAAGCCAATACTGTTCTTCATTCCAAAGCCAATACTGTTCTTCATACCATAGCCAATACTGTTCTTAATTCCAAAGCCAATACTGTTCTTAATACCAAAGCCAATACTGTTCTTCATACCATAGCCAATACTGTTCTTCATTCCAAAGCCAATACTGTTCTTCATTCCAAAGCCAATGCTGTTCTTCATACCAAAGCCAATACTGTTCTTCATACCAAAGCCAATACTGTTCTTCATACCATAGCCAATACTGTTCTTTATACCATAGCCAATACTGTTCTTCATACCATAGCCAATACTGTTCTTCATACCATAGCCAATACTGTTCTTCATACCAAAGCCAATACTGTTCTTCATACCAAAGCCAATACTGTTCTTCATTCCAAAGCCAATACTGTTCTTCATACCAAAGCCAATACTGTTCTTCATACCAAAGCCAATACTGTTCTTTATATCATAGCCAATACTGTTCTTCATACCATAGCCAATACTGCCCTTCATACCATAGCCAATACTGTTCTTCATACCATAGCCAATACTCTCCTTCATACCATAGCCAATACTGTTCTTCATACATTAGCCAATACTGTTCTTCATACCATAGCCAATAATGTTCTTCATACCATAGCAAATACTGTTCTTCATACCATAGCCAATACTGTCCTTCATACCATAGCCAATACTGTTCTTCATACCATAGCCAATACTGTTCTTCATACCATAGCCAATAATGTTCTTCATACCATAGCAAATACTGTTTTTCATACCATAGCCAATACTGTTCTTCATACCATAGCCAATAATGTTCTTCATACCATAGCAAATACTGTTTTTCATACCATAGCCAATACTGTTCTTCATACCATAGCCAATACTGTTCTTCATACCATAGCCAATACTGTCCTTCATACCATAGCCAACACTGTTCTTCATACCATAGCCAATACTGTTCTTCATACCATAGCCAATACTGTTCTTCATACCATAGCCAATACTGTTCTTCCTACCATAGCCAATACTGTTCTTCATACCATAGCCAATACTGTTCTTCATTCCAAAGCCAATACTGTTCTTCATTCCAAAGCCAATACTGTTCTTCATACCATAGCCAATACTGTTCTTAATTCCAAAGCCAATACTGTTCTTAATACCAAAGCCAATACTGTTCTTCATACCATAGCCAATACTGTTCTTCATACCATAGCCAATACTGTTCTTCATTCCAAAGCCAATACTGTTCTTCATTCCAAAGCCAATACTGTTCTTCATACCATAGCCAATACTGTTCTTCATACCATAGCCAATACTGCTCTTCATACCATAGCCAATACTGTTCTTCATACCATAGCCAATACTGTTCTTCATTCCAAAGCCAATACTGTTCTTCATTCCAAAGCCAATACTGTTCTTCATACCATAGCCAATACTGTTCTTAATTCCAAAGCCAATACTGTTCTTAATACCAAAGCCAATACTGTTCTTCATACCATAGCCAATACTGTTCTTCATACCATAGCCAATACTGTTCTTCATTCCAAAGCCAATACTGTTCTTCATTCCAAAGCCAATGCTGTTCTTCATACCAAAGCCAATACTGTTCTTCATACCAAAGCCAATACTGTTCTTCATACCATAGCCAATACTGTTCTTTATACCATAGCCAATACTGTTCTTCATACTATAGCCAATACTGTTCTTCATACCATAGCCAATACTGTTCTTCATACCAAAGCCAATACTGTTCTTCATACCATAGCCAATACTCTCCTTCATACCATAGCCAATACTGTTCTTCATTCCAAAGCCAATACTGTTCTTCATACCATAGCTAATACTGTTCTTCATACCAAAGCCAATACTGTTCTTCATACCAAAGCCAATACTGTTCTTCATTCCAAAGCCAATACTGTTCTTCATACCAAAGCCAATACTGTTCTTCATACCAAAGCCAATACTGTTCTTTATATCATAGCCAATACTGTTCTTCATACCATAGCCAATGCTTCACTGTATAATTTCACCCTCGTTGCGGTTGGCACATTTTCAATGCTAGTCTCACAGCAGCAACTCAACAACTGTGGCTGGCCACTTAATCAAAGCTCTTTCAACTTGCATCCAGCCTGACTTTGTCTATACACGTCCTAAAATAGCATTATACATCTCATCTTTGTTTTTAGCATTTATGTCATATGCATCCCAAATGGCACCCTATTCCCTTATATAGTGCACTACTTTTGACCAGATCCCCACTACTTAGGGAATAGGGTGACATTTGGGACGTAGACATGCAGGGCGTTGTCTAACTTGGTTCCAGGTAGGCTACTCTTTCAGAAGTTATTGTCCTGACCTGAATACACAGGATCAGTAGGCATGAAGAGAAGGTTGTTCTATCAACAATTGTATATATTTTTTTTCATGTGAGGCTGAATATATACAGTGAATAGCACAGTTAGAACAACATGACGATCCAACTGAATTAACATCTGAGAGTTTTCAAATTTTGAGAGTTTTAGAGATGATCATTTCAGATTAGATATCTGTGCATTTCCTCATTATGCTACTCAGATATTGGCCTTTTTGTTCCTTGAACTGCTAGTCACACTGAATGAAACTGGTCTTCCTAGTCTTTCCTTAAAAAAAGTTAATCAGCAGTGCGATAGATCACTGATAAAGGAGACAATTTATCAATTGATTGATGAACTGCTCCCAGAAATGTTCCGCTATAATCCATAGATTCTTCAAAAAAATAATTTGTGTTTTCTGTGTGTTTGTGTGTGTGTGTGTGTGTGTGTGTGTGTGTGTGTGTGTGTGTGTGTGTGTGTGTGTGTGTGTGTGTGTGTGTGTGTGTGTGTGTGTGTGTGTGTGTGTGTGTGTGTGTGTGTGTGTGTGCAGAGCATAGGGACTTGCACGTAAGTGTGTCTATACGGGCGTGCAGTTGTAGGTGCGTGTGCTTGCCAATCCTCTCATATCCCAGGCCATGTCACACCCATATTGACTGAGGTGAAACAGCAAACAGTCAGATGAAGAGAGAGAGAGAGAGGCTACTTCCAAAATGGCCTCCTATTCCCTATATAGTTTATTACTTTTGACCAGGGCCCATAGAGCCAAATTTAAAAGTAATGAACTATGTAGGGATTAGGGTCCCATTTGGGAAGCAGCCAAAGAGCAAACAAAGAGGAAGTGGAGACTGGTCCTGTGTGTCTGTTGAAGGAAGATCCGGAAGTGGAGACTGGTCCTGTGTGTCTGTTGAAGAAAGAACAGGAAGTGGAGACTGGTCCCGTGTGTCTGTTTAAGGAAGAACAGGAAGTGGAGACTAGTCCTGTGTGTCTGTTGAAGGAAGAACAGGAAGTGGAGACTGGTCCTGTGTGTTGTTTAAGGAAGAACAATTAAGGAAGAACAGGAAGTGGAGACTGGTCCTGTGTGTCTCTTTAATGAAGTTCAGGAAGTGGAGACTGGTCCGTGTGTCTGTTTAAGGAAGAACAGGAAGTGGAGACTGGTCCTGTGTGTCTGTTGAAGGAAGAACAGGAAGTGGAGACTGGTCCTGTGTGTTGTTTAAGGAAGAACAATTAAGGAAGAACAGGAAGTGGAGACTGGTCCTGTGTGTCTCTTTAATGAAGTTCAGGAAGTGGAGACTGGTCCCGTGTGTCTGTTTAAGGAAGAACAGGAAGTGGAGACTGGTCCTGTGTGTCTGTTGAAGGAAGAACAGGAAGTGGAGACTGGTCCTGTGTGTTGTTTAAGGAAGAACAATTAAGGAAGAACAGGAAGTGGAGACTGGTCCTGTGTGTCTCTTTAATGAAGTTCAGGAAGTGGAGACTGGTCCCGTGTGTCTGTTTAATGAAGATCAGGAATTGGAGACTGGTCCCGTGTGTCTGTTTAATGAAGATCAGGAAGTGGAGACTGGTCCCGTGTGTCTAAGGAAGAACCGGAAGTGGAGACTGGTCCTGTGTGTCTGTTTAAGGAAGAACAATTAAGGAAGAACAGGAAATGGAGACTGGTCCTGTGTGTCTGTTGAAGGAAGAACCGAAAGTGGAGACTGGTCCTGTGTGTCTGTTTAATGAAGATCAGGAAGTGGAGACTGGTCCTGTGTGTCTGTGTAAGGAAGAACAATTAAGGAAGAACAGGAAGTGGAGACTGGTCATGTGTGTCTGTTGAAGGAAGAACAGGAAGTGGAGACTGGTCCTGTGTGTCTCTTTAATGAAGTTCAGGAATTGGAGACTGGTCCCGTGTGTCTGTTTAATGAAGATCAGGAAATGGAAACTGGTCCCGTGTGTATGTTTAATGAAAATCAGGAAGTGGAGACTTGTCCTGTGTGTCTGTTTAATGAAGAACAATTAAGGAAGAACAGGAAGTGGAGACTGGTCCTGTGTGTCTGTTTAATGAAGATCAGGAAGTGGAGACTGGTCCTGTGTGTCTGTGTAAGGAAGAACAATTAAGGAAGAACAGGAAGTGGAGACTGGTCCTGTGTGTCTGTTGAAGGAAGAACAGGAAGTGGAGACTGGTCCTGTGTGTCTCTTTAATGAAGTTCAGGAATTGGAGACTGGTCCCGTGTGTCTGTTTAATGAAGATCAGGAAATGGAAACTGGTCCCGTGTGTATGTTTAATGAAAATCAGGAAGTGGAGACTTGTCCTGTGTGTCTGTTTAATGAAGAACAGGAAGTGGAGACTGGTCCCGTTTGTCTGTTTAAGGAAGAACAGGGAGTGGCAGCACACCACTATGAGTCAAGAATACCAACTCTGATTTGGCATGTCCCAAATGGTACCCTTTCCCCTATATATAGTGCACTACTTTTGACCAGAGCCCTATGGACCCTGGTCAAAAGTAGTGCACTTCATAAAGAGAAGAGTGCCATTTGGGAAGCAGCCTTAGTCTCAGGATAGGGAACACACAGGGAAGTGAAGTACAGCTGTACTGAATACGTTGGCTGTGTTCTTTAGAAGTAGCCTGTCATCATAAACTGCTGTATAGGTTAATTAGGTCCCAACGGGCTCAGGAGGAATGTCTGTTCTTCTCTAGGAACAGAGGAATCCTCAAAAAAATTAATATATTTTATATACATGATGTTTGAAAGTAGCCACTTTGCTGTACGGGGTGTGCATGTCATGCTCATGTTTGTTTAGTAAATTTAGAAATATGTTTTGTATGAAATCACTTCATACTTTCTCCTTTCAACTAACATTGTGTTCAACTTGTTTTTGTTGTTGAACATTTTGTTTAGTTAATTAATCACACACGATCATATAATCATAAGCAAGTCAGAAAACTCTAGCAGCGGATACATGTGGTCGTACTTCAGAATCCGTCACCTCTGCCAAATGATGCTGCATCTGCACCTGTTAACCTGACTACCTGTTTGACTCGCTGCCACGTAGGCGTGGTCCACTTTGAAGATCAGTTTCATGTGTTGTTATCCTCACAGTCGGCCGAGTCTGACAAACACTTTGTCATGCTCATTGACTTTGAAGGGATCGTGAGTGGCGCAGCGGGTCGGAGGCACTGCGTCGCAGTGCTAGAGGTGTCACTGCAGACCTGGGTTTGATCCAAGACTGTATCACAACTGGCCGTGATCTGGTATCCCATAGGTCGGCACACAATTGGCCCAGCGTCTTTAGGTGAGGGTTTGGCTTGGGTAGGCTGTAATTGTAAATAAGAATTTGTTCTTAAACTGACTTGCCTAGTTAAGTAAAGGATAAATAAATATAAAATGACACAAATTAATTAAATAATTGATTAATAAAAGGCAACTTAACTCTGCCTTACAATCTGCGTTTTCTTTTCAATTTCTCAACAGCTCTTTGTCATTTTTTGCGAAACATAAGGAATGTGTCAGTGGTTGAATGGTAGGATATGTAGGAAGCACGGTGTGTTTCCTGGTGAGTGTACAGTAGGTGTGTCTGCCTGCCTGTGAACCAGTGCAAATAGCTGGGGCTGCAGTCACCGTGAGTCAGAGGACAAGTCCCAAATGGCACCCTATTCCCCATAAGGCTCTGATCAAAAGTAGTGCACTATATAGGGTATAGGGTGTAATTTCGCACGCCCCCTGAGCCCCACATCACTACAATACATACAGCCTTGCATGACTACAATACACACAGAGCCACTGGTGCATATAAGCAGAGAGAAGGAGGGAAAGTCTTTTAGGATTAGCAGACTGATGAGTACGTTGGGTGTGGGTGTGTGTCTGTGTGTGTGTGTGTGTGTCAAAGTCACCATTATTAGTCAGTTGTACAACCGAATGCCTTCAACCGAAATGTGTCTTCCGCATTTAACCCAACCTTTCTGAATCAGAGAGGTGCGGGGGGCTGCCTTAATCGACATCCACGGCGCCCGGGAACAGTGGGTTAACTGCCTTGTTCAGGGGCAGAACAACAGATTTTTACCTTGTCAGCTCGGGGATTCAAACTTGCAACCCTCCGGTTACAAGTCCAACGCTCTAACCACTAGGCTACCTGCCGTGTGTGTGTGTGTGTGTGTGTGTGTGTGTGTGTGTGTGTGTGTGTGTGTGTGTGTGTGTGTGTGTGTGTGTGTGTGTGTGTGTGTGTGTGTGTGTGTGTGTGTGTGTGTGTGTGTGTGTGTGTGTGTGTGTGTGTGTGTGTGTGTGTGTGTGTGTGTGTGTGTGTGTGTGTGTGTGTGTGTGTGTGTGTGTGTGTGTGTGTGTGTGTGTGTGTGTGTGTGTGTGTGTGTGTGTGTGTGTGTGTGTGTGTGTGTGTGTGTGTGTGTGTGTGTGTGTGTGTAAATGTGTTTGTAGATCTGTCCACACAATCTTGAGTAGCCATCTTCATCCAGATACTTTCCATCAGTTCAAACAAGAAGGTCCACAAGCCAATAGTAAAACACTAAAACAAAACTGATGATAATCAACTGGAATTCCAATCATATGATTGAACAATACAAGCAGTGTGTTTAGTAGAGAACAGCCAGCCTCTTGTATGTTTCATATTAGATGAGATCAGTTCATGGGGCTAGTATTTGTGATACGCTGTGTTGTTGTCTTCAGTGTGGCCTTATGATGTTGTGTTGGTATTTGTCCTCCGGATATGGAATGAACTCCAAGGTAGACTTTAATAGGAACATGATACAACATGTATATTTATGTATCTCCTATTTTGTATATAGAGCTTTTTTTTTGTATCCAAGGCTCACTTCTAAAAGAAGCTCTATGTTGATTTCCACGTCAAAATAAATGCTAAATTAAAAAAATGTGGTCTCACATTTCAGAGCTACTATAGTCTTCTTTTAAACTTTTGAGACATTTTGCTTTCATTGAAGCTTTAGTTCTAAATGTCTGCCTCTTCTGTGGTAGCTTGGAAATGTCATTCTGATCGTTTTCTGGACCTCTTCTGTGGTAGCTTGGAAATGTCATTCTGATCGTTTTCTGGACCTCTTCTGTGGTAGCTTGGAAATGTCATTCTGATCGTTTTCTGGACCTCTTCTGTGGTAGCTTGGAAATGTCATTCTGATCATTTTCTGGACCTCTTCTGTGGTAGCTTGGAAATGTCATTCTGATCATTTTCTGGAGTACAATTGGAGGTAACTGGCAAAATAATGGAAACACTTGAGGGCGGCAGGTAGCCTAGTGGTTAGAGCGTTGGACTTGTAACCGGAGGGCTGCAAGTTCAAATCCCCGAGCTGACAAGGTAAAAATCTGTCGTTCTGCCCCTGAACAAGGCAGTTAACCCACTGTTCCCGGGCGCCAAGACGTGGATGTCGATTAAAGGCAGCCCCCCCGCACCTCTCTGATTCAGAGGGGTTGGGTTAAATGCGGAAGACACATTTCGGTTGAAGGCATTCGGTTGTACAACTGACTAATAATGGTGACTTTGACTTTGACTTTTGACTTTGACTTTGACTTTGACTTTGACTTTTGACTTTGACTTTGACTTTAAATGAGGGCTACAAAGTATACTGAAAGCAGGTGGGTCATTCTCACGAAACTGACATTTGACCCAACAATTCTCAAGTGTAATTGTTCATGAAATGTCCTCTTAGATCACTGAGATTAGGATCTGTATTTATCTATTTCATAATTATTATTATGTTTTTTATAAGATATTACTGTATATATTTTACCACAATTTCCACAACTACCCAACAAAACTATTTACAATTCGCAGCAGTTTTCAAAGTTCAAAAAATGTATAAACAATTAAATTTCTATAATTTGTTATGGAAAGGCCTGAGTTTAGCTTTAGTGTAGTTGGCAACAACTGGATGTTCCGGTTTTCAGGGATACAGCTATTTTCAACCTTGCTTCCTTTTCCTCTGAAAACCTAATGTGGGAACTCCACTCAGGCATTTCTCGTATGCCTGCTATCTTACGTTAGCCTGAGTTAAACCTAACACAGATTTATTTCACTTATTATTAAACTGTTTTTAATCATATATCTCATTATCTGAACGTTGTGAATAGATGTTATTAATCTTTACGTACACGTATTTGGATAAAGAACAAAAGTCATACTATCCGATTAAGCCAAAATTACTCAATTTTAAATTGTATTTGTCCTAATATAAGTGATCATAATGCAATTTACTAAAATACCTCTTATTTCAGTATAAGTACAAGTACTGAAATTACGTTAATGTATTTTCAAAAGTCAAAAGTGAATTTAAACGTAACAAAAAGTGACTTACATTGTTTTTTTAAATATATATATAATTATTGAAGGTCTCTACGGGTAATATTGGGGTATTAGGATGTGGATATTTGTGGTTAGAAGGTATTTTAGATGTATCTCTGGATTGAATTGGATCTTACGGGCTAACAGAATAACACAATATGCCTATAAAGTATCTAAATGTGTGAGATATGGACCAAAAACTGACTTGGGATATTAAACAACAGTATATATAGTAGGTAAGTGTGAAAACAGGTACACGTGTCAAAATGGGGGATATCCTCCTTTAAGTGGTGGGGTTTCTCTTTGCTGAAACACAAACTGCTGATTGTGGCTTAAAGTAAATTGGTTTTACACTCCATATTTCTTGACAAACCCTACTTAAACAAATAACTGTTATTTTACAAAAACATCTATACAATATGTTTAAAGAACGCTCGTAATAAATAAATAAAGTTACTATACATTAGAATTAGCTTATTGTCATTACCGAAATTAAGGTTCTAATGATCGGAACGGACCTAAAAATGACGTGGTAATGAGAAATGTGTGTTTCTGTAACGAGAGGCCCTTAGTTCAATCTGCTGGTAATAGGAGTCAGCCATTATGAGTCAGCAAACGAAGCACTCTCATGCCTCCATGTTGGTAAGGTAATGGTTCTCGGATTACTCTCATGCCTCCATGTTGGTAAGGTAATGGTTCTCGGACTACTCTCATGCCTCCATGTTGGTAAGGTAATGGTTCTCTGACTACCATAATTTGAGCTTTTTTTCCATTTCATTAATGAGAAGAGAAGAAGACCGAGTGGAGTAAAAGGAGTGTTTGAGAATACGAACGTCATTCTGAAGGCATATAAATCAAATACATTAATTTAACTTGTGCTCATCTAAGGACTATTCCTCTAGAATAGATGATGAATCACAGAAAAAACTTGAAATAAATATTATAGTCTAATGTAGACTTCAACTCGTGTACAATTTTTATGTTTCATTGGACAAACTACAGCAACAGAATTTTGTGTTTTATTAAAATAAGTAACATTTTATAAAAATTATCTGACAATTTGATCCGGACGCATTCCTGTAATGAGAATGTGGAAAAATTTGGTGAAAATGTCAAATCGATTTCAAATAAGACAGTGCCAAAAACTAAACATGTTAGTCTTCATGAAGATAGTTTATTTTTGCAGGTGCGTCATGATTTTGTAACAAAATTTGCTACAGACTAGTTTCATGAGAATCACCCAGGTGTTTCCACACAGGTGTGATTCCTGAGCAATTAACATCACATCATGCTTAGGGTCATGTATAAAAATGCTGGGCAGGTCATTATTTTTGGCTACCCTGGCTATGCCCCCATAGGATGACAATGCCCCCCATCCACAAGGCACGAGTGGTCACTGAATGGTTTGATGAGCATGAAAACGATGTAAACCATATGCCATGGCCGTCTCAGTCACCAGATCTCAACCCAATTGAACACTTCTAGGAGATTCTGGACTGGCACCTGAGACAGCGTTTTCCACCTCCGTCAACAAAACACCAAATTATGGAATTTCTCGTGGAAGAATGGTGTCGTATCTCTGTAAATTGAGTTCCAGACACTTGTAGAATCTATGCCAAGGTGCATTAAAGCTGTTCTGGCTCGTAGTGGCCCAACGCCCTACTAAGACACTTATGGCAACCACGGAAATCAGGCTGTTATGTTATGTTATGATGTGCGTGTTGCAAGATGGTTAGATATTGCTTGCTGTCTTCGCTGGTTTGTTTCTTTAGTTTTTACACTACATATGCGGTGGTAACTATGGAGATATTTTGGTGTCTGATAACACTGCCGTCCTGACCTACAGTAACTGTTGCTTGTACCATATCATGATTACCATGGTTGCATCCCAATGGCACCTTATTCCCTATAAAGTGCACTAGTTTTGACCAGGTACCATAGGGCTCTAGTCAAAACCAGTGCGCTATATAGGGAATAGGGTGCCATTTGGGATGCAACCATGGTAATCATGATATGGTACAAGCAACAGTTACTGTAGGTCAGGACGGCAGTGTTATCAGACACCAAAATATCTCCATAGTTACCACCGAATATGTAGTGTAAAAACTAAACAAACAAACCAGCGAAGACAGCAAGCAATATCTAACCATCTTGCAACACGCACATCATAACATAACATAACAGCCTGATTTCCGTGGTTGCCATAGTTGGGATTTCCCCACCACACTCTCACATGATTCAGAAAGTCAGGCAAGCCTTCCCCAGAGCCTCCCCAACCCTAATCCCTTCTTCTGATAGGTTTACAGAGAAGAGAAGGAAGAAAAATGAAAACAGGGAATGAGAGACAGATTGAATTGTGGTTAACACTGCAAGTTGTGAGTCACGAACACTCTGGGGGGAGGGACAGCGAGGAGGCTGAAAAAAAGACTATTCTGGGATGGTTGGTTGCTATAGTAACATAATAAGCAAGGGGGCAGGTTACTGCAGGGATGTTACCATAGCAATGCCCTGTGTGTATATATAAATATTGGATGCAGAAAAGCAGTTGTAAGTGCTGTAACAAACAATGCAGAAATGAATAGCTAGTCCCCAAAAAGTTTATTTATACTATCGTTGCATGGTGAATAGATAGTTTGTCTATAGAACTAAGAATATGTCCCCCCACTTTGGACTTTTCTGGGATTACCCTCTCACGGCATGTTATGTTTTGTTGTCTTGTCATAGTCGACCACAGCACTGAACAATCAACCACCCTCCACTTAGGGAATAGAGTAACCTCAGCACTTTGCTCAAGGTGCGTAACACTCCACCTACAATATCAGCAGCTAGCGCAAAAGTTGATAAACCCCTTAATTTTATACTTTTAAGAATAAAGACAATGATAGTTTGAGCTTTATCTGAGGTGTCATTATCAAGTACTACCGTCTATTCACAGATAACCTGTTTCTCAATGTGGATGCCCGAGCCATTGTTCTCCGAGTCCGTTTTATTTTTATACCATTGACCCAGTGTGTGATAAAAAAACAACAACTTTGAAACAGTGTGGTGTAGCCCTCGTCGATCCTCCGTCACGTTTTTGTTCAGACAGATACCTTCCTGTGAGTTACATTCCTCTAAACGTTGGAAGTGTTCCGGAAGTCCAACACTGCAGTGTCGCAATGAATGTCAGGGAGTTCTGTTAACAGCAGGTGGTGACGCAATTAAATCTGTTGAGCGAGTGGGTTAAACCAGACTGAGCCGCCATTATCTAAGTGACTCAAACGTATGCCGAGGGAGTCATTTGGACACTACCCCTGGTAGCTAGACTCACCTTAAACAAACAAGTCACTAATACACCAAATCAAATACAATTTTATTTGTCACATACACATGGTTAGCAGATGTTAATGCGAGTGTAGCGAAATGCTTGTGCTTCTAGTTCCGATCATGCAGTAGTATCTAACAATTTCACAACAACTACCTTATATACACAAGAGTAAAGGAATGAATACAAGTATGTACATATAAATATATGGATGAGCGATGGCTGATCGGCGTAGGCAAGATGCAGTAGATGGTATGGAGTACAGTATATACATATGAGATGAGTAATGTAGGATATGTAAACATTATATAAATGGCATAATTTAAAGTGGCTAGTGATACATTTATTTCATCCGATTATAATTAGAAGGTAACCTGGTTTTACTTGAGTCTGTCTTGAGTGGATTTGGGTTCAATAGTGTGCTTACTACTACTCCCCTCTGCCGTCCCTCAGACCTCACCAGAGAAACCTGTATTGAGAAGTATTTAAGTCATTCTATACCACTGCAGAATGTAAGCTATGGCATTTATCTATTTCAAAACAGACACTGAGACACACATTTTATTTATGCTATTTAACTGTTGCTCGTTGTTTGATCAATATCAAATCAGAGATATATTTTACGTTTTCACAAAACAAGTTTTTATTTTTGTTTTATTTCACCTTTTATTTAACCAGGTAGGCCAGTTGAGAACAAGTTCTCATTTACAACTGCGACCTGGCCAAGATAAAGGACAGCAGAGTGACAAACACAACAACACAGAGTTCCACATGAACAAACGTACAGTCAATAACACAATAGAGCCTGTGATTTTAGTGAGCATTGTAGTTGTGCTGTAGTAGACGACATCAAGTTCAATGCCACACCTCCCAACTTTGGAAACATGAGCCTCAGGAACTTTGGGGTCTCAAATCCAAAAATGCAGGGGCTGCCTGTCTGTTTCCCTACTCTGTCCCTCTCGCCTCTCTTTCCCCCCTCTCTCCTCTCCCTTTAACTCTCCCCATCTCTCCTCTCTCTCCTTCTTTCTCCTCTCCCTCTTTCCCCCCCTCTCTCCCTCTCTCTCTCTCTCTCTCTCTCTCTCTCTCTCTCTCCTCTCCCACGGTCTCTCTCTTCTCCCTCTCCTCTCTCACTGTCTCCTCTACCACTATCTCTCTCTTATCCCTCTCTCTTCTCCCACTGTCGCTCTCCTCTTCCTCGCTCTCTTCTCCCTCTCTGCATTCTGGTATGTAGCGATGACATGCAGTGTTCTCTCTTCTGTTCTCTTCTCTTCTCTCTTTCTCTTGCACAGTCCTACAGAGCAGCTAGAATGATATATGTAGGCTACCAAGAAATTAAATTAAACATTGTTTATGTACAAAATATTTTTTACAATGTTGCCGTGGCTCCCATGCCTGGTGAGTGTTGATGTCAGACAGGGATGCATCCCAAATGGCACCCTATTCCCTATATGGTGCACTACTTTCGACCAGAGCCCTTTGAACATGCTCAAAAGTAGGGCACTATATAAACACTGTCTATGCAGACACTGTCTTCTTCCCCAGCCCCATTCAGCTATTTTACCCTCGCCACAGTCATAACCCTTGACCTCTGACCCTCACCATTCCATTCTGATGCAAAATGACTCTGCTGCTGCTGCTGCTGCTGCAATTTAGTTCCACGGCAAAACAGCCGTATGCCCCTTTTAGTGTACCAGCTGACTGGAGGCTGCAGGGAAAAGATTGCAAAATGGAATTTGAAAGGTTAAATTCATATCCCATGGTGGACTAAGGAGGATACTTAAAACAATAGTTTGATAAATGTTGCTATTTTTTGTTGTTATAAAGCAAAAATAGGAGGATTAATGTTGATCAAAATTGTATTTATTTTTTAGAAAATGTAAAACAATTATAGAAGAATGTCAATATGTTAGTATATCCTTACCACTGTCTACCATACTAAAGAGTATCTGCTGTCTCCCATACTAAAAATAATATTCTGTCTCCCATAGTAAATTGAATATTCTGTCTACTATACTAAATAGTGTCTTCTGTTTGCAATACTAAATAGTTATTTTGTCTCCAAGACTAAATGGTATTTATGTCTCCCATAGAAAATAGTAACATTTGTACTTTTGCAAGATGTTACCAAAGATAAATATGCAATATATTACTGGGTTGTTGTGCACTGTCTAATTTCTAAAACTGTATGGTATTGACAATTAAACCAGTATTTCTGGCATGACTATGTCAAGACGGAGAAGATCCAAATTTAGACTAAATGTGTCTAAACACACTTCCTCTAAATATTCTGATATACATCGGTTGGTCATTCAACCAATAGCACACAACGTTGTGGAGATCCCCAAATTAGAGTAACGGAACTGACACCTCTACCATAGTAACGGACACAAACAAAAGTGTGACAGTGGCGAAAAAAAGTGTGTGAGTTGAGGCGAAAGATTTTAGAGAACAGGGAAGAGAGATTGGGGGTGAGGTTGGCTTCTACTTCTGCTGTGTTTGTTCTCTCCAGACCAAACCAAACCTTGACTACAACCATCCTACTCTCTCCAGATGTGTGGACAGAAACAGATGCCGAGCACATGCTTACCATGCCTAAACCTTCCCAAGGGATTGACAGAGAGACAGAAAAAATTAAATGAACAATACAGAGCTCTTGTTATTTTTTCTATTTGCCAAACATACATCTTTTACAGCTGCTTTGCAATTAAAGTACAGAAGAAGTTAAAAATGTGTGTGTGTGTGTGGGGGGGGGTTGCTGTTGGCATAATACAGAGTATTGTCTTGGGTTTGGCTTTTTAACTCTATAGTTACTAGCCAATCTTTTATCAAATGTACAGCCTGGGAAGACTAGGCTTGTTCTGGGGAGTCTAGTTCTGGCTGCTGTAGCTTGGTGTTTAGCCCAAATAGCACCCTATTCCCTATATAGTGCACTACTATGGGCCCTGGTCTAAAGTAGTGCACCATATAGGGAATAGGATACCATTTGGGATGCGTCCAACGTTGGAAACTTTGCCATGTCTCAAACCTTAATAGGAATACTGTCTGTTTGTACTCTACAATAAACTGTTTGAAACGTCTTCTTGTACTTCTTCAGTTCAAAGTTCCCTGTAGGTGAGTAGTGTATAGAGACGTTGTTTTCTAACTCAAAATATGTGTTTTTCTCATAAATAGAGCGAGGGAGCGGTTCAACAATGCCGGTATTTACTGAAGGAATTGAAGAGGTTAGGAATAGTGTCTTCTTGTACTATTCTATTCAAGCCATAGTTCCCTGTAGGTCTATGCTCTACATACCAGTTAGTTTTATACACAGATAGAGCAAGGGAGGAGTTCAGTTCAACAATACCAGTCCTTATTGTAGGAATGGGATCAAGGAGTAGGTAAGCATGTGGTCTATGTTGGGAACACCCAAAGTCTTGTTGCTATGGTGACTACCATAATGAATTTGGTGTGAGTAAACTACTTCTTCTGTCACTGTAGGCTTTAGCCGTGATCCACAGGATGAGTGAGTCATCCATCCGCGGTAGGACTCAGGTCTGGCATCACTGTCTTTGTGTTGTGGAAACATTTCCATACTCTGTGTGTGTGTGTGTGTGTGTGTGTGTGTGTGTGTGTGTGTGTGTGTGTGTGTGTGTGTGTGTGTGTGTGTCACAAGCCACACATCACGTGGGTCTCAGCACACACAAGACAAGTTGAAAAGGCTCTAGCATGTTAAACTCGCCTTGGGGATATTTCACTTTTGGGATATTTCCTTTGAGTGTGCATCTACACTCCGCTACGTATTTATTTGGACAGTGAAGCTAAAACTATTAATAATGTCTCTATATATAAATCTGTTTTACTGTTTAGAAATGAAAGCACTTTATGTATCTAGTCCCCCCCCCCATTTGTCTAAATAAGTATTGACAAATTCAATTATATGTGAGAAAAAAAATACCTTTTAATGTTCCATGAACACAACCAGTCATGATGTTTCGATCTGACTGTCAAACAAATCATTAAAATAATAGCCCACCTGCTCATGTTCGTCCACTCCAAATGAATTCCAGCATCCAAACAGTGCACTGTGCACCCGCCATTTGATGAAGGGAAAGAGACATCTGTTATAAAACACCCTTTACTCATGAAATGTCACATTTACATAATTATTATTCATTATTCAGACCCTTTACTCAGTACTTTGTTGAAGCATCTTTGGCAGCGATTACGGCCTTGAGTCTTCTTGGGTATGACGCTACAAGCTTGGCACACCTACATTTTGGGGAGTTTCGGACATTATTTTCTGCAGATCCTCTCAATCCTCTCTGTCAGTTGGATGTGGAGCGTCGCTGCACAGCTATTTTCAGGTGTTGTCTTGGTCCTGAGTGCTCTGGAGCAGGTTTTCATCTCTGTACTTTGCTCCGTTCATCTTTCCCTCGATCCTGACTAGTCTCTTAGTCCCTGTCACTGAAAAACATCCCCACAGCATGCTGTGGACACCACCATGCTTCACCGTAGGGATGGCATTGGTCAGGGGATCATCGGTGGCAGGTTTCCTCCAGACGTGATGCTTGGCATTCAAACCAAGAAGTTCAAGAATCTTGTTCCTCATGAGAGTCCTTTAGGTGCCTTTTGGCAAACTCTAAGTGGGCTGTCATGTGCCTTTTACTGAGGAGAGGCTTCCGTCTGGCCACTTTACCATAAAGGCCTGATTGGTGGAGTGCTGCATAGATGGTTGTCCTTCTGGAAGGTTCTCCCATCTCCACAGCGGAACTCTGGAGCTCTGTCAGAGTGACCATCGGGTTCTTGGTCACCTCCCTGACCAAGGCCCTTCTCCCCAGATTGCACAGTTTGGCTGGGCGGCCAGCTCTAGGAAGAGTCTTGGTGGCTCCAAACTTCTTTCATTTAAGAATTATGGTGGCCACTGTGTTCTTGCGGACATTCAATCTTGCAGAAATGTTTTGGTATCCTTCCCAGATCTGTGCCTCGACACAATCCTGTCTGCACTGTCGACTGTGGGATCTTATATAGACAGGTGTGTGCCTTTCCAAATCATGTCCAATCAATTGAATTTACCACAGGTGGACACCAATCAAGTTGTAGAAACATCTCAAGGATGATCAACGGAAACAGGAAGCACCTGAGTCTCATAGCAAAGGGTCTGAGTACTTATGTAAATTAGGTATTTCTATTTTTTACTTAGAATAAATTTGCAAAAATTTATAAAAACCTGTTTTTGCTTTGTCATTATGGGGTATTGTGTGTAGATTAATGATCTAAAAAATTATTTTATCAATTTTAGAATAAAGCTGTACCGTAACAATATTTTTTTAAAGTCAAAGGGTCTGAATACTTTCCCGAATGCACTGTAGATTCAATGGTTGTAAAGATGGGGAGAGGTCTATCCATAATTAAGAGATGATCTGCTTTTTTGACACCACACTCCAAAAAGTAAGTTCTGCAGGCTCTAGTTTTGTCTAATCTTGATTATTGTCCAGTCGTGTGGTCGAGTGGTGCAGGGAAAGACCTAGTTAAGCTGCAGCCCAGAACAGAGGAGCAGAAGTCTTGCTCTTCATTGTAATCAGGGCGCTAATATCAACACTATGCATGCCAGTCTCTCTTGGCTAAGAGTTGAGGTGGGACTAACTGCATCACTTCTTTTTATAAGAAACATGAATGTGTTGAAAACAAAGCAAACAATTTGTAATTAACTTATACACAGCTCTGACACACACCCTTCCCCCACCAGACATGCCACCAGGGGTCTCTTCACAGTCCCCAAATCTAGAACAAAGTCAAGAAAGCATACAGTATTATGTAGAGACATTATTGCATGGAACGCCATTCCATCTCATATTGCTCAAATGAACAGCAAACCTGCCTTAAAAAAAACTGATAAAGAATCTTGCCTATGCCGTTCGGCCATAGACTCAAATCTCTAGCCACTTTAATAATTAAAAAGTGAATGTAATAAATGTATCACTAGCCACTTTAAATGATGCCATTTATATAATGTTTACATATCCTACACTACTCATCTCACATGTATATACAGTACTATATACCATCTACTGCATCTTGCCTATGCCGGTCAGCCATCGCTCATCCAGATATTGATATGTTACATACTCGTATTCATTCCTTTACACTGTGTGTATAAGGTAGTTGTTGTAAAATTGTTAGATTACTTGTTAGATACTACTGCATGGTTGGAACTAGAAGCACAAGCATTTCGCTACACTCGCATTAACATCTGCTAACCATGTGTATGTGACAAATAACATTTGATAAAGCAACACCTCGCAGCAAAATGCCTCTCCCATATTTGACCTAGATAGTTTGTGTGTATGTATTGATACAGTTGAAGTCAGAAGTTTACATACACCTTAGCCAAATACATTTAAACTCAGTTTTTCACAATTTCTGACATTACACTGCCAAAAGGAACCAGGCATAACCCACTACACTGCCAAAAGGAGCCAGGCATAACCCATTACACTGCCAAAAGGCATAACCCACTACACTGCCAAAAGGAACCAGGCATAACCCACTACACTGCCAAAAGGAACCAGGCATAACCCACTGCACTGCCAAAAGGTACCAGGCATAACCCATTACACTGCACTGCCAAAAGGAACCAGGCATAACCCATTACACTGCACTGCCAAAAGGAACCAGGCATAACCCATTACACTGCCAAAAGGAACCAGGCATAACCCATTACACTGCACTGCCAAAAGGTACCAGGCATAACCCATTACACTGCACTGCCAAAAGGTACCAGGCATAACCCATTACACTGCACTGCCAAAAGGTACCAGGCATAACCCATTACACTGCACTGCCAAAAGGTACCAGGCATAACCCATTACACTGCACTGCCAAAAGGTACCAGGCATAACCCATTACACTGCACTGCCAAAAGGTACCAGGCATAACCCACTGCACTGCCAAAAGGTACCAGGCATAACCCATTACACTGCACTGCCAAAAGGTACCAGGCATAACCCATTACACTGCACTGCCAAAAGGTACCAGGCATAACCCATTACACTGCACTGCCAAAAGGTACCAGGCATAACCCATTACACTGCACTGCCAAAAGGTACCAGGCATAACCCATTACACTGCACTGCCAAAAGGTACCAGGCATAACCCATTACACTGCACTGCCAAAAGGAACCAGGCATAACCCATTACACTGCCAAAAGGTACCAGGCATAACCCACTACACTGCACTGCCAAAAGGTACCAGGCATAACCCACTGCACTGCACTGCCAAAAGGTACCAGGCATAACCCACTGCACTGCACTGCCAAAAGGTACCAGGCATAACCCACTGCACTGCCAAAAGGTACCAGGCATAACCCACTGCACTGCCAAAAGGTACCAGGCATAACCCACTGCACTGCCAAAGGTACCAGGCATAACCCACTGCACTGCCAAAAGGTACCAGGCATAACCCACTGCACTGCCAAAAGGTACCAGGCATAACCCACTGCACTGCCAAAAGGTACCAGGCATAACCCACTGCACTGCCAAAAGGTAGTGCTCCAAGACACCAGCCTACTGTAATGAAAGGAGTAAAATAACTACAGTGAGTTCATAAGGCTCTGGTCAAGAGCAGTGCACTATAAAGGGTGTATGGAGCCATTGGAGATGCAGAATGCTTATTGGAAGGGAACGTAATGTGGCTGAGGTTGGCACACAGGACAGAGGTTGCATTAAAGCAAAGGCAGGGTCGGGCTGTGGTTGGGCTCAGAGCCTGCAGCAGGCAGGTATAAGGGCCAGGTTTGGGGGTGGTTGGGCTCAGAGCCTGCAGCAGGCAGGTATAAGGGCCAGGTTTGGGGGTGGTGGGGCTCAGAGCCTGCAGCAGGCAGGTATAAGGGCCAGGTTTGGGGGTGGTGGGGCTCAGAGCCTGCAGCAGGCAGGTATAAGGGCCAGGTTTGGGGGTGGTGGGGCTCAGAGCCGGCAGCAGGCAGGTATAGGTGCCAGGTTTGGGCGTGGTGGGGCTCAGAGCCGGCCGCAGGCAGGTATAGGGGCCAGGTTTGGGCGTGGTGGGGCTCAGAGCCTGCAGCAGGCAGGTATAGGGGCCAGGTTTGGGCAGAGTTCATGTAGTCAACCTGGGTGGTATTCACTAGGCACCAAACTGAGGAAAAAAGACCAACGGGGAGGGACTAAGATTTACTTGTTTTTGTTGCAAGACGTTTGCTGTGCACTAACGTATAAGACCCAGGTCAGGTGGAGATCTTGTGGCCTACCAGTACTACGTATTTGTTGATTAGGATTCCCATTAGCTTTTGTAGAGGCAGCAGCTATTCTTCCTGGGATGCACAAAAAAAAAAACATAAAACATTACAACAAACCACTGGTACACAGATTTTCTATGCAAATATTTAAAAAATCCACATAAATACTGCGCATTTTCCCAACAGAGACGTTTCCATCAAATTGACTTTTTGCAGATATAAGGCTGTGCGTGATGTGTGTGTGTGTGTGTGTGTGGTAAATCCCCACGTACCGAATGAATAATACAAGTTAAATGGGTGTCCATGGTATTTTCAACTCTACTGATGGTAGAACGTTGCATTATATAGCGACTGTGCCCTCGTATTGGCACGGTGCGTTCTAGCAAACAGTTGGATAGAGCGCACCGATATCCAACTGTTTGCTAGAACGCACCGTGCCAATACGAGGGCACAGTCGCCTACATGATTAGATTATTATGGATAAAAACGAGATTATGTCAGTAAAATGAATTATGTGAGAAATGGCGGTGGAAACACCTCTATGAGCAAATATTGATATAATGACCATCATATTGAAGTAAACTAAAGTCACGTGATGATCTGTTGTGTGTCTAGGGAAACCGTGAAGTTTATCAGGCTACAGATTAAATACGTGATGATGAACTTCACAGGGTGGTGAAAGTACACGGGTGATGAGTTTGACGCTCCTTTCCAATAAATATCGAGGGTCATATTCTGGTGACATGATGATCGATGTTTGACTGGCGTTTGACAAATTTAAAGCAATATCGCTTTTATCCATAATAATCTCACAATGTAGATAGCCTACCCACACTGTATGTGCGAGATGTTGGCCAGAGCGCATGTGCCAAGACCAGAGTGGGCACATCAAATCAAATCAAATATTATTGGTCACCAACACGTGAAAAGCCGATGTAATGGCGGGTGTAGCGACATGCTTGTGTTTCTAGCTCAGACAGTGCAGTAATATCTAAAGTAATCTAACAATATATACCTAATACACACAAATCTAAGTAAAGGAATGGAATTAAGAATATATGGATGGTCGAGCAATGTCAGAGAGGCAAAACATTCGCTATATAACGCAACAGTTTGAGACAAAACCAGCAGTAGAGTTGAAAGTGCGATGGAAGCCCAAAGTAACTTGTATTTCTCATTCCGTACATGGGAATTGAACCGCAAAGGTTATTGTTATTTGCACCACCTCATCACACACAACCTTTGATTCGCAATAAATCAGTTTGATGGAAACATCTCTGGTATGAAAATGCGCATACTGTTTTAGAATATCCGCATGAAAAAATAAAAAAATCGGTCCTTAATTGGATGGAAACCTAGCTACCGATAGACAAGGACAGTCACATAAATGTAAAATACAACAATATACAAACAATTTGTTTTTGCTTGAATAATTGGAGACAGGATGGGAGTTCCTTGCGTTCATGGCTCGGTATAATACTGTGTTGCCGTGAATTCGGGAAACTGAAGACACCACTGGTGGCATATGTATGGGTGTCTGAGCTGAATGTTACTTGATTATGCAGACTATCTGGACTTTTCATTACGGTAATACTTCTCATTAAAAACTAGAATAGCAGTTCATCTCGTCAGCTGTCAAAAAAGGAAAAACTGTCATTGCATTTTACCAGACCAACAACATGCAAAGAAAACACTCCCTGCACTACTGCCAGTGAAGCCTGAGGTCTTGACAATATGCAACATATGCAAAGGATGTGTTTTGTGTTCCTCTTTATGACCATGTTATAGGAAGCTGGTTAATTTACCAGTGAGTGGTCTGGTTGTGAAGTGGTTAGACTTGCGAGTGTTGACTGATAAACGAAAAAGGGCAATTCTTTCCTCTTCTAGGGACAACAGATACTGTATGCTCAGATGATTGAATGGCATGCCTGAGGAATTTGACTGTAGACTATGAGCAGTTAATGCAATAGAGTAGGAAAAAGGCTTCCCACCCCAGTTTAAATTACTTATGCCCATGTCTCCCCAGGGGGAATAGGCCATTGATGACTCCTCTCCCTCGCACTCTGTTCTGGGCTGTCTTCTCAATCTCGTTCCACCCCCATGCTGGATCTTCTTGTGGCTGCTTTCATCTCCCGTTCTTTGTCATAGAATGAAATATAATCTACATTCAGTGTTAGTTACATGATGGCAGGTAGCCTAGTGGTTAGAGCGTCGGGCCAGTAACCGAAAGGTTGCTAGATCGAATCCCTGAGCTGACAAGGTTAACTTACAAGGTTACTCATCTGTCATTCTGCCCCTGAACAAGGCACTGTTCCTAGGCCGGCATTGTAAATAAGAATGTGTTCTTAACTGAGTTGCCTAGTTAAAATAAAATAGGTATAGAATACATTCTGAATTACCAAAAGCCTTTCTTTCTTCTGGGGAGTTTTTCCTGGCCAATTGTAAAATACATTTGAGAATTATATTAGTTTGAGAATGTAAACCATAACTAATTTGAGAGCTGGTTTCTCCCGACCCAGATTAGGAAACACTTCCCATGCAGAATCTTCATTTAACATTATTTTTAGAATATGACTAGGCTTAAACTGTACCTTGTAAACAGGCCCAGAGTGAAAACGTTATCCCATTTGTTGCATGTCTTCGTTTTCTGGAGAACACAAGTCTTTTTCCATTCCAACCCCTGTTCAGAAATACTGTATCTAATCCAAGGGTTTGTACATCCCTGGAGGACAAAAAAAAAAAAAAATACCACACCATCACCATTTTCACTCACCCATCTAACCCCCAAAAAGTATTGCTAATTTAAATACCAAAGCTGCCATTTTGTAGGCTTTGTTTTGAAACTAGCTCCAGACATTACGTGTTCTTATGTTCCTCACTAAGAAAACGATTTAACATGTTGAAATCAACATGTTTTTCCCCAATAGCTTGATTTCATAGAGCACATAATATGTATACAAATGAAATCATATGCAAATATTCTCATTCATTATGAAAACTGCTGATCAAGAACCCCACAGTAGAGGTGTCATAATACCCATAAAACCTAATGGTCAAACAGGGAAATGGTTCCCATCGTTTATCCACCAGTTTTTCCCCACAGGAAAGACTTACTTTTGATAACCGTGTAAATCTCTCTCGGACAAGCCGATTTATCAATATATTTGGCTCTATTTACACTCTGGTTAGAAAATGCTAATTAACATCAAAGTAGACACGCAAAACTAGAAATCCCTGCAGGCTCCTTGCACGTCATCTCTAGCTGACACCTTTCCTATCAGGTATTGTGTCAATTTAAAACTTGCACTACACAGTTCACAGAATTGTCCATTTATAGACAACGTAACCAATTTTATTCATTACAGTTAATCCAGAAATTCTTAGCTTTGCCTCAATAGTGGCAGTCTCGTCCAGATCAGGCATTTGTAGTGATCGCTACGTTAGCAGATTATTGGCAGTTCGTTAAGGGTGTAAATATAGGCGACTATATTGATAAGTCACCTTGACTGAGAGATTTACACAGATATCAAAGTCACGTCAGGGTAAACCTACACGATAAACAGCCCTTATTTTGTGTTTTTAAAATCCCCTATGGGGAAAATGAATGGTGGAAAAACTATTGGAATCATTTCCCTGTTTGACCGCTAGGTTTTATGGGTACTATGACTCGTAGTGTGGTACTCTATTTACTATGATTATATACAGGACACAATTTACGCACCCTTTATAAAGGAAGGTACCCTAGTGGTTAGCGCGTTGGACTAGTAACCGAAAGGTTGCAAGATCAAATCTCCGAGCTGACGAGGTAACAATCTGTCGTTTTGCCCCTGAACAAGGCAGTTAACCCACTGTTCCTAAGCCGTCATTGAAAATAAGAATTTGTTCTTAACTGACTTGCCTAGTAAAATAAAGGTAAAATAAAAATAGGGTACCAATTTGGGACAGTATGCACTGACTCACGAGGCAGAGGGACGGGAGAGTCACGAGGCTGAGGGACGGGAGAGTCACGAGGCTGAGGGACGGGAGAGTCACGAGGCTGAGGGACGGGAGAGTCACGAGGCTGAGGGACGGGAGAGTCACGAGGCTGAGGGACGGGAGAGTCACGAGGCTGAGAGACGGGAGAGTCACGAGGCAGAGGGACGGGAGAGTCACGAGGCTGAGGGACGGGAGAGTCACGAGGCTGAGGGACGGGAGAGTCACGAGGCTGAGGGACGGGAGACTGTAGATGTTAAATGTATTTATTTTTCACCACATTAAGGCTATAATGTACACAACCAATTATTTCATGGGCAGCAATCCAATTCTATTTTTTACCCCACGTCCAGATTTCAGCTCCATGATAGATACACCAAAACAATTAAATTACTGAATATTTTAACTGAATTTGCCTGGTCCCATATCTGTTTGTGCTCTTTCCAATTCCACTGCTCATTATCAAGGAAAACATGACAATGACTGACAAGGGAGTTTGTATGATGGCACAAACAGACTGGCACTCTGGCTAGAACTGAGGGGATACAACTCAAGGCCACAAAACAACAAAAAGAGTCACGTAATCTACCTTTCTTTTTTTTAAGGGGGAATTATATCACCAAAAACAAATCTCAAAAAATGGCATTGTGGAAAACATGTTTATTTGTCAACTCAAAACAAGCACTTCTGTTGAACCATCGAGACACAATCCACTCCAACTGAAGATCAGTTTGAGAAGGTCCAAGTGCCATTTAAGGTGGTTGAATGTCCTTAGGTTAAGGTGTTGATGTATAGCGGCGGACGTATTGGGAGTCATGGTGCCATCATCCTCCACGCTGCTCACTTGAAGCACTTGCCCTGGTTAAAGGGTTTGCCCACGTGTTTGAACTCTCCCTCCCAAGCAAAATACTCCTTGACCATGGTCTTGGTTTCGGCGCTGTCGGGGTCCAGTTTGCGCCAGGCGTAAGACTCGTAATCAATCTGCCAGTCATCAGACAGCTACACAGAGGGAGACATGATAGATGGTCAACTAAACGCAAGCATACGATCATTGAATTAACAATATCCCCAATGTATTGGGATAGAAGAATGAACCTGTAGGGTTCATCAATGCTTGGTGAGACTATAACAAGACCAACCAAGTTACAAGTGTGTGTGTGTGTGTGTGTGTATATATATATATATATACACACACACACACACACACACATATTTTATATGTATGCATGTACACACAAAATGTGCTATTAGTGAACACCGTGCTACTATATATTATATATATGTGCGCACACACACAATCTCCAAGAGCACATTTTTAAATTCAACCCCTGGGACCAGTTTCCCAGACACATTAAGTTAAGTCCAGGACTAAAACCTTGGTCAATGGAACATTTTGAATTATTTTTGTTCTGAACTACACTTAATCTTTGTCTGGGAAACCAGTCCCCAGTGTCTCTCCAAGACTGTTCAGTTTCAGTCAACTTTATTATACCCCAGAGGAATAACGGACAAGAATGGCCTAGTAAAATGTTCTTCCACCCCAAGGGGAAACAGAAACTCACAGTGAAAGCCAAGTCCTGTCCCCTGAAGATCCAGATTCCAGAAATGCTACTGTCGTTGTTCCCTCCGAACAGGATCACGCTGGCAAAGCCGTTCTTGCGGAGTTTGTCAAGTCTCTGAAACATTCCTGAAAAGATAAAGGCCACCTCTTAGAACAATGCCATTTTTACCCCCTTAAGACTCCCGACATTCAGTTTTTGACAATGATCGATACATGTGGCATCCTTGACTCTAAATACATGGCCGTAATGCTGCGTGCAAATTGAGATGGACTTTACTGTTGAGTCGGCGTCTACATAACTGTAACTTACAGTATGACGTACACCTATCACTACTGTCTAAATTATTTGGGAGTCTGATGCGTGGGGGGCTATGGCTCTGTGTATTGTAGCCTACGGACGGCTGTGTGGATCTGTGGGGTGTAGAGCCTACGGACGGCTGTGTGGATCTGTGGGGCGTAGAGCCTACGGACGGCTGTGTGGATCTGTGGGGCGTAGAGCCTACGGACGGCTGTGTGGATCTGTGGGGCGTAGAGCCTACGGACGGCTGTGTGGATCTGTGTGGGGCGTAGAGCCTACGGACGGCTGTGTGGATCTGTGGGGCGTAGAGCCTACGGACGGCTGTGTGGATCTGTGGGGCGTAGAGCCTACGGACGGCTGTGTGGATCTGTGGGGCGTAGAGAGCCTACGGACGGCTGTGTGGATCTGTGGGGCGTAGAGCCTACGGACGGCTGTGTGGATCTGTGGGGCGTAGAGCCTACGGACGGCTGTGTGGATCTGTGTGGGTGTAGAGCCTACGGACGGCTGTGGTAGCCATCTCACCCATGATGAGGTTGCAGCTCATGAAGGTCATGGTAAGCTCCTCGGCGTATTTGTACTCTCCGTACCAGATGGAGTAGCCCTCCTTGTCAAAGTGTTCCCAGAAGTGGGGCACAGCTACAGTCAGGGTGTCTTCGTTAGAGTACTTCCTCTTGAACTCGTCCATGACAAACGCACTGCAGGAAGAGGAAGCAGGACACGAGGAGATTGAGTTATTAGGTGACTAGGGAGTGTACAGAGGTAGATAGATAGATAGAGATATAGATCGAGATATAGATAGATCTATATCTATATATATAGGCTTTGGACCACAAAACTGATCTGTGGCATTCTTAACTCAATCTCTGCCTTTTAGGATACCTCCCAAATGGTACTGGGTTCCTCACACAGTGCACAACTTCTGACCAGAGCCCTATGGAAATAGGGAGCCATTTGGGACAGCTTGAGTCTCAACACATACGGTCAAATAGTCAGCCAGAATCTTATGCTCACCCTATCCTCTGAAGCCAATACACACTGAAGAAAAATATAAAAAAAACGCAACATGTAAATGTTTTGGTCCCATGTTTCATGAGCTGAAATAAAATATCACAGGATATGTTCCATACGCACAAAAAGCATATCTCTAAAATGTTGTGCACAAATGTGTTTACATCCCTGTTAGTGAGTATTTCTCCTTTGGCAAGATAATCCATCCACCTGACAGACATGGCATATCAAGAAGCTGATTAAACAGCATGATCATTACACAGGTGCACCTTGTGCTGGGGACAATAAAAGGCACCTAAAAATGTGCAGTTGTGTCACACAAAACAATGCCACAGATGTCTCAAGTTTTGAGGGAGTGTGCAATTGGCATGCTGACTGCAGGAAAACCACCAGAGCAGTTGCCAGAGAATTGGATGTTAAGCCTGTGGCTGACTTTCTTGGCAAAGGATAAATGCTTACTAACAGGGTGAGAAATAATGTTTGTGCATATGGAACATTCCTGGGCTCTTATTTCAGCTCATAAAACCAACACTTTACATGTTGCGTTCATACTTTTGTTCAGTTTACAGTGCATTCGGGAAAGTATTCAGAGCCCTTGACTTGTCACATTTCGTTACAGCCTTACCCTAAAATGTATTAAATAAAATGTTTTTCCTTAATCTACACACAATACCCCCTAATGACTAAGCGAAAACAGGTTTTTAAATTGTTAAGCAAATATAAAAAAAACAGAAATACCTTATTTAAATAAGTATTCAGACCCTTTGCTATGCGACACGAAATTGAGATCAGGTGCATCCTGTTTCCATTGATCATCCTTGAGATGTTTCTACAACTTGATTGGAGTCCACCTGTGGTAAATTCAATTGCTTGGAAATGATTTGGAAAGGCACACGCCTTTCCAAATCATTTCCAAGCAATTGAATTTACCACAGGTGTGTGTGTGTGTGTATAAATAAAAAGGTCCCACAGTTTTCACACGGCATGTCAGAGCAAAAATCAAGACATGAAGTTAAAGGAATTGTCCGTAGAGTTGTGTCGATGCACAGATCTGGGGAAGGGTACCAAAACATTTCTGCAGCATTGAAGATCCCCCAAGAACACAGTGGAACATCATTCTTAAACGGAAGAAGTTTGGAACCACCAAGACTATTCCTAGAGCTGGCCGCCCGGCCAAACTGAGCAACCAGAGGAGAAGGGCTTTGGTCAGGGAGGTCACCAAGAACCCGATGGTCACTGACAGAGCTTCAGAATTCCTCTGTGGAGATGGGAGAACCTTCCAGAAGGACAACCATCTCAGCAGCAACCCATTAAATCAGGCATTTATGCTAGAGTGGCCAGACAGAAGCCGCTCCTCAGTAGAAGGCACATGACAGGTCGATTGGAGTTTGCCAAAAGTCCCCTAAAGGACTCTCTGCTCTGATGAAACCTAGACTGAAGTCTTTGGCCTGAATGCCAAGCGTCACATCTGGAGGAAATCTGGCACCATCCCTACAGTGAAGCATGGCGGTGGCAGCATCATGCTGGGGGATGTTTTTCAGCAGTAGGGACTGGGAGACTAGTCAGGATCGAGGTAAAGATGAACGGAGCAAAGTACAGAGAGATCCTTGATGAAAACCTGCTCCAGAGCACTCAGAACCTCAGACTGGGACGAAGGTTCACCTTCCAACAGGACATCAACACTAAGCACACAGCCAAGACAATACAGGAGTGGCTTTGGGACAAGTCCCTGAATGTCCTTGAGTGGCCCAGCCAGAGCCCTCCCTGAATTATACCCAATCCAACATCTCTGGAGAGAACTGAAAATAGCTGTGCAGCAACGCTCTCCATCCAACCTAACAGAGCTTGAGAAAGTCTGCAGAGAAGAATGGGAGAAACTCTCCAAATACAGGGGTGCCAAGCATGTAGCTTCATACCCAAGAAGACACGAGGCTGTAATCACTGCCAAAGGTGCTTCAACAAAGTACTGAGTCTGAATACTTATGGAAATGTAATTTCAGTTTTTTAATTTGCAAAGATGTCTAAAAAAAACAGTTTTTGCTTAGTCATTATGGGGTATTGAAAAAACTAGTTTTAATGACTCCAACCTAAGTGTACGTAAACTTGCAAATTCAACATGTACATTTAGCTGGAGTACCATTGAGGTTTAGATCTCTGTTACGAGGGAGCCCTGCACATGCAATTTATAAATGCAACATAATACAAATATACCAGATCACGTAATGACACAACGACAAGGTTCAAGTTTAACAAAGTTTACTACACCATATGAACACACTACAAAAGGTAGCCATTCCACTCAAAGCTAGGTCCATCAACAACCAGACTTGACGCGCAGGCGCACTCTTAACTGAGTGATAGCCCAGTAATAACAGAAATATAGGGATACTTAAAACATGAACTTAACAATCTCCCACCTTTCTTTAAAGACAAATAAAACAACATAATTAAATGTCCAAGTATTATTCAAGTTCCCCATTACAAATGGGTTGTGTTACAAGGTTTTTATTTATATTACTCAAGCTGCCACTTTCCATTACTGAGAGCCTGTAGGAACACAAGACCGGATGCTCCTTGTTCAGTCAGACAGTCAGCAAGCTGTTCCTTTGTGGTCGACCACAGAATCCGCTGGATTCTCTGCGCTTGAATAAGTTCCTTGATGCTGCTATTCTCAAGACGAAGTCTTTTCTCTGTGACAGACTTGGTTGACTTGACAGCATCAACTAAGGAGTAGTTGTCAGTGACACAAACTACAGGTAGAATGCGCCGTTTTGTCTCACCAGTGGTAAGCTCGGAGTACAGAGTTGCAAGAAAGATAGCATTGTCAATTCCATCCGCAAGAGCAAGGGTTTCTCCAGCAAGTGCGCTTCGGACAACCCTTCTGATCCTTTTTGACTGCCAACAGATAGGTGAGAATCTTCCTCCTTCACCCATTAACACGATTAGATGTCCACCTTGTGTGCCTCCATCTGTAAGGTTCCCTAGGGAAGCATCACTGAAGACAACTAGTTTCAGAGAGTCATAGTCTCCAACATGCTGCAACTTTAAAGTCACTTGTTGTGATTTCAGTTTACGAACAACTTTGTTTGCCTCATGAATGGTTTGTACAGTGGCGTGTTTTGTGTTAGATGCCAAGTTGCAACCATCAAACATTACATCAGGTCTACTCTGTCTAGCAACCCATAGAATTTGTCCTATCTTTGACCTCAATTGCTCAGCTTCAATTCCACAGAGGGGAATTCCTTTGCACGGCTCTTGAAGAATCCATGTGGATGGGTTGAAGATTCTTGATATAGCTCTCCTGTTGCATCAGTATTGTTCCATCAACTGCAATAAACTATGCCAACATAACAAAAATTATCATGCTCCTCACGGCCGACCTGGAAAACAGCTTTGAGGTGTGGAATCACAGCTGTAGCAAAGGTCTGTGAGCCACCCCAGATAAAGTCATCAACATGACAGGCAAGTACTCCAGTCACATTGCAGTCTTGGTCAAGCCAATAGAAGACTTCAGGATCCACTTGTGACATTTTTCCACCTGTACTCAGCATTGTTGCCTTGACTTTGTTGTACCAGTAGAGTGATGCATCTGCCAGGCCATACACACACTTTCTTTAGTTTCCACAGTGTTCCTTCGCTCTTAGCTTCAGGCGGAGGTCAGATGTGAATGTCTCTTGACAGCTCTGTTCCCTGCAAAAATGCAGATTTGATGTATATGGAATTAAGTTTCCATTTTTTTCTGGCAGATCACTGTCATCAGCAATCTGAGTGACTCTGAGGCGCATGTCGGTGAGTCTTTTGGGAGTTCTTTAGCAGCCAGCTCCTCAAAACCTCTAGCCACTAGACGCGCTTTAGGCACTATTCCAGTTAAGGATTCTTTAAGGGTACACACCCACCTTGTTGAGACACATTTTTGGCCAATGTCTTTGACTTCCTCACACTCCATTTTTGACTCCAATTACTGAACTCACCTAGCTTAGCGGAGTCAAATGACACGTCCTTTGTTGCAAGTACATCATTTTGAAAGTCATTCGGTTTTTCTCGATTTTCGTTTGGTTCAATTCTGAGATTATCTACAAGTGACAGGTCAGCTGACCCTGTTGTACCAGAAAGTGTATGTGGTTCAGAGTACTGCAAGTTGTACCAGTTCTGGTGTTTTCCTTTTGCTTTTCCTGCTCGTCCAATGACGGTTGCTGTGTGGAACACCCCTTTCTCGGTCCATGTATTTAACAGTTTGTCCAGTTTTCAGATTGGAACAACCATGCTGTCTTAACACATGTGGCTGTTGTTGAATGTTTTCTTCATTTGAACACTCAACAGTATTATCCGTGTCATGGTTGAAGGTCTCTGCTCCATTTCCTGTGTCAGTTTCAGTGTCCATATCATTGGATGAGACATCTGGTAAGTTTGCGTCTGTTACGGTGTCCTTTTTGTCATTTTCATTAGGAGACAGAGTTGCTGAGAATCTATCTCGTTGATCATTTACTTTCCTCAATCTGGAGTGATGCACCCTGACAATGGTGCCTCCATGCCTCACAAATATCACCACGCCATCTCGGCCAATGACTACCCCCGGTCCTTTCCACTCTTGACAGTCAACTCGTTTGTAGTACACTTTGTTTCCAGTTTCGTACTTCTCATCGGTGGGTCGTAGGCGTTTACGCAGAGCCCTGCGAATTCTCTCCTGAGCACTCTGCTTCAGTGAAAGCTTTTCTTGCTGCATGTAGATCTACAGCCACGGTTTCATTGTACTTGGAAGCCAGTGGCAAACTAGCAGCTGGTTTGGGCTTAGGTTTACTGTATTTCTGACATGTCTCACAACTGTTAATTATCTGCTGTAGAATGG
Source organism: Brachymystax lenok tsinlingensis (assembly GCA_030435695.1). Classification (NCBI taxonomy): domain Eukaryota; kingdom Metazoa; phylum Chordata; class Actinopteri; order Salmoniformes; family Salmonidae; genus Brachymystax; species Brachymystax lenok. Next base: position 36,812,349 of record CM059784.1, read on the forward strand.
AAATACTCTCATCATCATTATCCCCTGAACTGCTGAGTAATTTCTGAAGTCTGTCAACTGTAGCATGTCCAAACTGTTTGTGAAGATTTAACAATACTTTGTGTTTTTCCTTTTGTGTTCATGTTCTCTGTGACTGACAGAATGTCCATGTGCTCTGTGTCCATCAGAATCTCATTTTTTACAAGGATTCTGTGCGATGTCTCTGTCAAAAATGTTTACACAATAGTGGCCCGAGGTGGTAAGTTCAAGAGTTACTGGTTGTTTAAACGTCACTGCCTTGTCATTTTTTATGTCTAGTACAGGCCCTGCCTTCTTGAGGGAAGCTTTGCTTAATAGTAAGGGGATATCTGCAGGGACCACCTCTGTTTCAATGTGACACTTAGTCTGACCAATTTTTGCTGGTATCTTAACTCTCTGGGTAGAATGGACGGTTCTCCCATCTCCAAATCTGAAAGCTCTGTTGCTTGGTGTGTCAATCATATTCTGTACTTCTTTCATATTTAGTTGACTGACATAGCTATCAAGCCATTTTGCACCCACACTGTCCGTGTACATGCAGTATCAATCACAGCAGATCCTAAAGTTTCAACTATAAAAATCTCAGTATCAGAAGCAGATTGGTTTGAAAACAGTGTGATGTTACACTGCTCTCTCTCTGTGTTTACATTTTCCTCTGTTAGTTTAACATGTTCATTTTTATGAGGACAGTCTTCAACCCAATGGTAAGTGCTTTGACAAATAGCACATTTTGATCTCCTTCCATATCTGTCCAGTGGATTTGTTCCGGGCAATGGCGCCCTCTTCTGGTTGTCTTGAGGACGTGACTTGTCGGCGCCTTTTCTCTGCTGCTCAGTGTAATACGCTGCGTCACTCACTTGCATTCCCATCGGTTATTGGCGCGACAGACGACTTTCATTGATGCAAAAGTCAGCCCAGTACAAGCAGTCAAAGCCAACTGTTTCTCCCTACGGTCTAGACAGGCAGTATCTAGCAACTTGAAAGCTACCACTGCATCCGGGAGAACCATGTCGTACTTGCCCATCCTATTGTACCTTTACATCATTGATTTCGAACAGTCCGTCATTGCGACCGAAATATCTCTCGTAAACACTGTCAAAGTTTGAATATGCCTCGTAGGCACGGTCTTTCTCTTCTTTAAGAAATACAGAATCCAGTGCTCTGATCAAAGTTTCTCATACCATCATCCTTGTTCAAATCCTCCAGGGATATTTCCAGCGCTGTATCTCTCGCTCTTCCCTCCAGCGGTAATACCACCGCAAGCGCTTGCTTTTTCACGTCCAGATTAGTAACACGTGTCCAGATTCCAAGTCCATTTTTCCAACTTTCGTACGACCTCTTCTCGTCGAAGCGAGGTGGCACATTGTAGTTATTAGCCATCCTCTGCTACCAATGTTAACTCGAAATGACACAACGACAAGGTTCAAGTTTACTACACCATATGAACACACTACAAAAGGTAGCCATTCCACTCAAGGCTAGGTCCATCAACAACCAGACTTGACACGCAGGCGCACTCTTAACTGAGTGATAGCCCCGTAATAACCGAAATATAGGGATACTTAAAACATGAACTTAATTTTTGGTTGTTTAGTCAATTACACCAAGACCATGTCAAGCTCATCTTCCAAACAAATTAAAATCACAATATTTAGGCAAGTTAGCTGGCTAACTCATTGATCCAGCGTCATAGTATAGCCCTCAGGTCTGATGTATGTGGACATATGATGTACCTCTTTGGCAGGTGAGCGAAGGGGTCCTTTGTTTTGGGTTCGGCAGCCAGAGCTGCTTCACACTCGTCCATTTCCTCCTCAGCAGGGGCAGCTTCCTTCTCTTCCTTCTTCTTCTTCTCCTGAGGTTTGCCTCCTTCCTTTCCAGCTTTCTCCTTCTTGGGAGGGGCGTCTTTCTTGGAAGGGCCGTCTTTCTTCGGCTGCATGTCAGAGAACTTCTTGGCTGGAGAATAAAGACATTCAAGTAACCAATCCAGTGTAGTGTACTACACTCAGTGTATCCTTGTGATCAAAACAAAACGTTATTACCATTTGACAACAACATTGGCATACATCAGTGCATGAAGTGGGGTGTACCTGCACCACTCATAATATAGCAACTATTGTCCCAGATCTTCTAGTCAGATTATTGTAGATTGGGTCTACTTTTTAACCTGTGCCAAAGTCCTGCGTTATTCTCCCAAGGATTAGATTTCACAACGAGGGAGATGCCTCGGTCATGATAGTATGGTCTTGGGTGGGTGATTTTTACTTCCTAAGTAAAATACCTTTCAATCTTCTCCACGAAAGCGAACTCCAAATACTTCTCATTTAGAAATCTATCAAAATGTGTAACATGTGCAGAAAATACAACACTATGCTTCATAGAAAAAATTACATTTTTAGATCATGGAACTAGAACAATATGTGGAACTTTATTCTAAAGTTGGTCCTTACAATCAAACTGAGCCATCTTGTCGCAGAGCTTGACCTCTCCGAGCACAGTCTTGAACTGGGGCTGGTTGACGCAGGTCTGGAACCAGCGGGTCACGTTGGGGTAAGGTTGGCGGAAGGAAGGCTCAAGGACCTACAGGAGGAGAGGGTAATTTAAAACCACGTGGCCAGCTCTACTGCTCCGAACCGACCACCGTGGCCAGCTCTACTGCTCCGAACCGACCACCGTGGCCAGCTCTACTGCTCCGAACCGACCACCGTGGCCAGCTCTACTGTTGCGAACCGACCACCGTGGCCAGCTCTACTACTGCGAACCGACCACCGTGGCCAGCTCTACTGCTCCGAACCGACCACCGTGGCCAGCTCTACTGCTCCGAACCGACCACCGTGGCCAGCTCTACTGCTCCGAACCGACCACCGTGGCCAGCTCTACTGCTGCGAACCGACCACCGTGGCCAGCTCTACTGCTGCGAACCGACCACCGTGGCCAGCTCTACTGCTCGAACCGACCACCGTGGCCAGCTCTACTGCTCGAACCGACCACCGTGGCCAGCTCTACTGCTCGAACCGACCACCGTGGCCAGCTCTACATTACTGCGAACCGACCACCGTGGCCAGCTCTACTACTGCGAACCGACCACCTTGGCCAGCTCTACTGCTCCGAACCGACCACCGTGGCCAGCTCTACTGCTCCGAACCAACCACCGTGGCCAGCTCTACTGCTGCGAACCGACCACCGTGGCCAGCTCTACTGCTGCGAACCGACCACCGTGGCCAGCTCTACTGCTCCGAACCGACCACCGTGGCCAGCTCTACTGCTCCGAACCGACCACCGTGGCCAGCTCTACTGCTCCGAACCGACCACCGTGGCCAGCTCTACTACTGCGAACCGACCACCGTGGCCAGCTCTACTACTGCGAACCGACCACCGTGGCCAGCTCTACTGCTCCGAACCGACCACCGTGGCCAGCTCTACTGCTCCGAACCGACCACCGTGGCCAGCTCTACTGCTCCGAACCGACCACCGTGGACAGCTCTACTACTCTAAACAAAGAAGGTGCAGCACTTAGGCCAGTGTTGCCCAATCAAGCGGGCAAGTTTGTAGCTAGAGATGATATGTGCAGTCCTAGGGGGTACTCCCTGGAGGAATGGACAGAGAAATACTAACCTAGGCCAAGTCATAGGACATCAAAACCATATCGTCTAGTTTCCTGGACCGAGATTAAGTCCTGGATTCAAAATCCTTCAATGGTCTTTTCAATCTCCATTGAAAGGGTGTTTTAGTCCATCACTAGGGTTACTGTCTCGTAAATCATCCCCGTGTTCTAGTCCATCACTAGGGTTACTGTCTCGTAAATCGTCCCCGTGTTCTAGTCCATCACTAGGGTTAGTTACTGTCTCGTAAATCATCCGTGTTCTAGTCCATCACTAGGGTTACTGTCTCGTAAATCGTCCGTGTTTTAGTCCCAAAGTGCACTTAATAGGGAGCAAATTTGAGACACATCCTGTTAATAAATACAAGGGGTTCCCTGATTCAACAAGCCATTGATTAGTTAACTGAAGCAAAGTGTGTGTAGTCCAACAGGTACTTCGAGAAATGGATAGGGAAAACCCCAACCTAGACTAAGTCAGAGACATGAAGTCCTAGGTATTCGCTGTCATAACAGTAAAAGAGAATATCAAACCTGTTTATAGAGCCAGATCATGCTGCAGACCACGCTGATATCAGCTAGGCTGACTCTCTCTCCAACCAGGAAGGTCCTGGTGTTGAGGTGATGGTTGAGGACAGACAGAACCCTCTTGACCTCCTCCTTGGCCTGCTCTGTTGCCTGGAGGAGAGGGAAAGGGGGTGATGCATTACAATTACCAATGGATACATTACATTGTGCAAGACTAGCGGCTACAGGGCAAGAGACATGGCACCAAATTGAGCAGAGTAGCATTTAACTAGAACTGATAACTCCGTAAGACACTTCATCAAATCAAAGTTTATTTGTCACGTGCGCCGAATACAACAGGTGTAGACCTTACAGTGAAATGCTTAATAACAGGCTCTAACCAACAGTGAAAAAAAATATGATTTTTTTTTGTTTTTAATTTAGCACTAGACACCAAACCTCATTTAAATTAGTTGTTTTTTACTGCAGAGTGAAATGATTGTCATGCTGCACACGTCTCAGATGATTCCTATAGCATGAGAATTAACATTCGCTAGGTGTTGTGAGAGATCATCAACAGCAATACAGATGAAATGAGGATGTTTTCATTAAGCAGAATGTCTCTTTTATTCATGTCCTGCAGTAATATCCCACGGGACTAATGACAGTAGATATGTATTATTAACGTCCTGCAGTAATATCCCACGGGACTAATGACAGTAGATATTATTAATGTCCTGCAGTAATATCCCACGGGACTAATGACAGTAGATATTATTAACGTCCTGCAGTAATATCCCACGGGACTAATGACAGTAGATATGTATTATTAATGTCCTGCAGTAATATCCCACAGGACTAATGACAGTAGATATCTATTATTAATGTCCTGCAGTAATATCCCACGGACTAATGACAGTAGATATGTATTATTAATGTCCTGCAGTAATATCCCACGGACTAATGACAGTAGATATGTATTATTAATGTCCTGCAGTAATATCCCACAGGACTAATGACAGTAGATATGTATTATTAATGTCCTGCAGTAATATCCCACGGGACTAATGACAGTAGATATGTATTATTAATGTCCTGCAGTAATATCCCACGGGACTAATGACAGTAGATATGTATTATTAATGTCCTGCAGTAATATCCCACGGGACTAATGACAGTAGATATGTATTATTAATGTCCTGCAGTAATATCCCACGGGACTAATGACAGTAGATATTATTAATGTCCTGCAGTAATATCCCACGGGACTAATGACAGTAGATATGTATTATTAATGTCCTGCAGTAATATCCCACAGGACTAATGACAGTAGATATGTATTATTAATGTCCTGCAGTAATATCCCACGGGACTAATGACAGTAGATATGTATTATTAATGTCCTGCAGTAATATCCCACAGGACTAACGACAGTAGATATTATTAACGTCCTGCAGTAATATCCCACGGGACTAATGACAGTAGATATGTATTATTAATGTCCTGCAGTAATATCCCACAGGACTAATGACAGTAGATATGTATTATTAATGTCCTGCAGTAATATCCCACGGGACTAATGACAGTAGATATCTATTATTAATGTCCTGCAGTAATATCCCACGGGACTAATGACAGTAGATATGTATTATTAATGTCCTGCAGTAATATCCCACAGGACTAATGACAGTAGATATGTATTATTAATGTCCTGCAGTAATATCCCACGGGACTAACGACAGTAGATATGTATTAATGTCCTGCAGTAATATCCCACGGGACTAACGACAGTAGATATGTATTATTAATGTCCTGCAGTAATATCCCACGGGACTAATGACAGTAGATATGTATTATTAATGTCCTGCAGTAATATCCCACAGGACTAATGACAGTAGATATCTATTATTAATGTCCTGCAGTAATATCCCACAGGACTAACGACAGTAGATATCTATTAATAATGTCCTGCAGTAATATCCCACAGAACTAATGACAGTAGATATGTATTATTAACGTCCTGCAGTAATATCCCACAGGACTAATGACAGTAGATATTATTAATGTCCTGCAGTAATATCCCACAGGACTAATGACAGTAGATATGTATTATTAATGTCCTGCAGTAATATCCCACGGGACTAATGACAGTAGATATGTATTATTAATGTCCTGCAGTAATATCCCACGGGACTAATGACAGTAGATATGTATTATTAATGTCCTGCAGTAATATCCCACAGGACTAATGACAGTAGATATGTATTATTAATGTCCTGCAGTAATATCCCACGGGACTAATGACAGTAGATTTGTATTATTAATGTCCTGCAGTAATATCCCACGGACTAATGACAGTAGATATGTATTATTAATGTCCTGCAGTAATATCCCACGGGACTAATGACAGTAGATATGTATTATTAATGTCCTGCAGTAATATCCCACGGGACTAATGACAGTAGATATCTATTATTAATGTCCTGCAGTAATATCCCACAGGACTATCCAGGACATTAACAATAATTACAAATATATATAATAGTGAATTTCCCACCCTGGTTGTGAGATATGATCATATACAGCAGGGCTGGGCAACTCCTCAAGGACCTGATTGGTGTCACACTTTCTCCATCCCCAGCAAACACAGCTGATTAATCAAATTGCATTCTAAACTGATGATCATGAACAGGTGATTATTGGAGTCAGGTGTGTTAGCTGGGGCTGGGGGCAAAACTGTGACACCAATCAGGCCCGCGAGGACTGGAATTGCCCACCCATGATCTACATCATAACTTCAATACAGAGGACCTGGAACAAACCCAGAAATAACATCAGTGATAACAGTACATACCTGTTTGTTGAACTGCATAATTCCCAAGGTGGGGAAGACCCATGCAGAGGCTGGAGGGATGATTTCAGCATCAGCAAAGCTCACCCACTGAAGCACCTGGGACTGGGCCTGGGGACTGCTGCCACGCAGAGCCTCATTGCTCACTGGAGGAGAAGACAGACAGTCCCACAAGATGAGAATGTGGGCACAGATCTTAACAGGTAATGTCGTCCCAAAGGGCAGTGAATCCAAGCGCTTCGATGGACTTTTCAGACCAATGGCCTTTCTTAGAAAACAGTCCAGTCATGACTTGTATCTCAGATCAAAACCCAGATACAGTATGCTAGCAGTAGGGCTTTTCCACTGTAGTGGTACTCCTTATAAAAACACCCTGGTGTTGTACCAGAGAAATTCTATTGATAAAGGATGGAACTAGTGAATCATCTAAACAGTTGCCATTGATAAGGACGGAACTAGTGAATCATCTGAACAGTTGCCATTGATAAGGACGGAACTAGTGAATCATCTGAACAGTTGCCATTGATAAGGACGGAACTAGTGAATCATCTGAACAGTTGCCATTGATAAGGACGGAACTAGTGAATCATCTGAACAGTTGCCATTGATAAGGACGGAACTAGTGAATCATCTGAACAGTTGCCATTGATAAGGACGGAACTAGTGAATCATCTAAACAGTTGCCATTGATAAGGATGGAACTAGTGAATCATCTGAACAGTTGCCATTGATAAGGATGGAACTAGTGAATCAACTAAACCAGGACTGTCCACCCCTGTTCCTGGAGAGCTACCGTCCTGTAGGTTTTCACTCCAGCCCTCATCTAACGCAACTCATTCTAATAATTAGATGGTTGAAAAGCTGAACTGGGTTAATTACAACTGGGGTTGGAGTGAAAACCTACAGGAGGGTAGCTCCTCAGGAACAGGGTTGGAGTGAAAATCTACAGGAGGGTAGCTCTTCAGGAACAGGGTTGGAGTGAAAACCTACAGGAGGGTAGCTCTTCAGGAACAGGGTTGGAGTGAAAACCTACAGGAGGGTAGCTCTTCAGGAACAGGGTTGGAGTGAAAACCTACAGGAGGGTAGCTCCTCAGGAACAGGGTTGGAGTGAAAACCTACAGGAGGGTAGCTCTTCAGGAACAGGGTTGGAGTGAAAACCTACAGGAGGGTAGCTCTTCAGGAACAGGGTTGGAGTGAAAACCTACAGGAGGGTAGCTCCTCAGGAACAGGGTTGGAGTGAAAACCTACAGGAGGGTAGCTCTTCAGGAACAGGGTTGGAGTGAAAACCTACAGGAGGGTAGCTCTTCAGGAACAGGGTTGGAGTGAAAACCTACAGGAGGGTAGCTCCTCAGGAACAGGGTTGGAGTGAAAACCTACAGGAGGGTAGCTCCTCAGGAACAGGGTTGGAGTGAAAACCTACAGGAGGGTAGCTCTTCAGGAACAGGGTTGGAGTGAAAACCTACAGGAGGGTAGCTCTTCAGGAACAGGGTTGGAGTGAAAACCTACAGGAGGGTAGCTCCTCAGGAACAGGGTTGGAGTGAAAACCTACAGGAGGGTAGCTCTTCAGGAACAGGGTTGGAGTGAAAACCTACAGGAGGGTAGCTCTTCAGGAACAGGGTTGGAGTGAAAACCTACAGGAGGGTAGCTCCTCAGGAACAGGGTTGGAGTGAAAACCTACAGGAGGGTAGCTCTTCAGGAACAGGGTTGGAGTGAAAACCTACAGGAGGGTAGCTCTTCAGGAACAGGGTTGGAGTGAAAACCTACAGGAGGGTAGCTCTTCAGGAACAGGGTTGGAGTGAAAACCTACAGGAGGGTAGCTCTTCAGGAACAGGGTTGGAGTGAAAACCTACAGGAGGGTAGCTCTTCAGGAACAGGGTTGGAGTGAAAACCTACAGGAGGGTAGCTCTTCAGGAACAGGGTTGGAGTGAAAACCTACAGGAGGGTAGCTCTTCAGGAACAGGGTTGGAGTGAAAACCTACAGGAGGGTAGCTCTTCAGGAACAGGGTTGGAGTGAAAACCTACAGGAGGGTAGCTCTTCAGGAACAGGGTTGGACAGCTCTGATCTAAACTGTTGCCATTGATAAGGAAAAATATTGTTCTGTGCACTAACAGTTTTCTTCCCCTCCCCCTCAATGATTTCAGCATTTACCAACGTTTAAGAAGCTTAGAGGTTAACAAACAATTTCCTTTTGTCTTCTGTGGGAGATTGACCCATTTGTATTTATTATGGATCCCCATTAGCTGCTGCCAAAGCAGCAGCTACTCTTCCTGGGGTCCAGCAAAATTAAGGCAGTTAAATTAAAAACATTACAATACATTCACAACACACTGTGTGCCCTCAGGCCCCTACTCCACCACCACCACATATCTACAGTACTAAATTCATGTGTAGGTATAGTGCGTATGTTATCGTGTGTGTGTGTCTATGCCAATGTTTGTGTTGCTTCACAGTCCCCACTGTTCCATAAGGTGTTTTTTTTATCTAAACAGAAATCTAATTTTACTGCTTGCGTCAGTTACTTGATGTGGAATAGAGTTCCATGTAGTCATGGCTCTATGTAGTACTGTGTGCCTCCCATAGTCTGTTCTGGACTTGGGGACTGTGAAGAGACCTCTGGTGGCATCAAAGTCAAAGTCACCATTATTAGTCAGTTGTACAACTGAATGCCTTCAACCGAAATGTGTCTTCCGCATTTAACCCAACCCCTCTGAATCAGAGAGGTGCGGGGGGGCTGCCTTAATCGACTTCCACGTCTTCGGCGCCCGGGGAACAGTGGGTTAACTGCCTTGTTCAGGGGCAGAACGACAGATTTTTTTTTTTTCCTTGTCAGCTCGGGGGATTCGAACTTGCAACCCTCCGGTTACAAGTCCAACGCTCTAACCACTAGGCTACCTGCCGCCCCTCTAGGCTACCTGCCGCATGTCTTGTGGGGTATGCACGGGTGTCCGAGCTGTGTGCCAGTAGTTTAGACAGACAGCTCGGTGCATTCAACATGTCAATACCTCTCATAAATAAAACCTATAACCTTGTCATGGAGGAAACACAGCAGGGCCTCAAGCCATCTGTTCTCTAGCACACAGTTTTCCTAAACACAGCCATGGGGTTCGCCCTGGTTGCACGTTTTGGTTTTTGTCCCAGAACTACACAGCTGATTCAAATAATCAAAGCTTGATGAGTTGGTTATTTGGATCAGCTGTGTAGTGCTGGAACCAAAACAAAAAAATGTGGGAATCCAGAGATTTTTGACAACAACGCAGAAAGAACCCCCATGTCTCCTTATTAAAATCAGCCACTTAGATAACCAACAAGAAGCCAAATACACAGCTGGAGACTATAGCACATCTTAGACAGTTAGAAGATATGAAATCACAAGGGGGAACACAACGCTAGTGGGAACCACGGGGGACGACAACGCCGCCGCTAGTGGGAATCACGTGGGGGGATATGGCAGCTGCACAGATCCAGAGATCTTTGAATTTGAAAACAACGCAGAAAGAACCCCCATGTCTCAGCCACTTAGATAACTAACATGAAACCAAATACACAGCTGGAGACTATAGCTCATCTTAGACAGTTAGAAGATATGAAACATTTAGTAGTGAATTACTTCACCTCATGTGCACCACACAACACAGACTCACTGATAGACATACAACACAATGGACTCACCAGCTCATGCTGTTCTGGGGGAACTACGGTGAGCTTCATAATGTGACAGGCAAAATTAATAACGAGATCGGTTTTTAAGTTGACTGCAGGTATTTACTTAGTGTCTACAAATATTCAAATCTATTGAAAAACTCTAAATAAAATTGTTTCAACGACATTGGCGGTATATGAAAACCATCCTGTGGGTATTGCCAATTATACCTCGGTATACAGCCCAACCCTACTCTCTAGGTGAGAACACAGGAGAGGGCTGAGCCAGCCACCACGGGAGAGGGCTGAGCCAGCCACCACGGGAGAGGGCTGAGCCAGCCACCACGGGAGAGGGCTGAGCCAGCCACCACGGGAGAGGGCTGAGCCAGCCACCACGGGAGAGGGCTGAGCCAGCCACCACAGGAGAAGACCGCCACTAAAGGCTTAGCCTCGCTGACAATGGTCTGCATAACAACTACCGAGTTAAAAGATTTAATAAATCTCATTTTTCATCATAGCAGATCTAGCTATGTATATTAGATATTGATAAAATGCAGCCACTGGAGAGATACTGGCTAAACAGGCTTGGGCTGAGTCTCAATTCTCCAACCTTGTTTAAACCATTTGAGAAAATATGCAAGTGTACACTAGAAGAATGGGGATGCAACCTTGGGCTGCAGCCCCAAACACCCGATGCAACCAACCAAGTTCATGATTGGCAGCTGATTAGTAGAATCAGGTGTTCCATTAGGACAGTTGGGACACCAAACCCCGTATGAGGGCCGCTATCGAGGAGGGTAGCTGGCCCCCCCTGTCTTAAAGGATCCAAACAATTCACAGGGATGGAAACTGCCGAGGGACAAAAAAGGTGACACTTTTTTTTTTGCACTGAAACTGAAAAATCCAGGCTGGGGGGAAATGCAGGTTTTAACTAATTAAACACAGAATATGATCTACATAATCAGTCTCTGTGTGTCAAATAACAAGTGGTTCATGTAAACCTAACTCACAGCTAAAAATGTAAAGAAAGCAATCCAATGTTATTTGTTGCGTAGACTTTACTGCAAGTGACACTCAAGTCTTGAGAAGAAAAAAAAATACACTAATATTGCAGTTAGCCATGGCAGGCTTTATAACAGAAGGCTTGTGACCACACACACATCTAAATATTGCACTTGGGTGAAATAAAACAACATATTTAAGTAGAAATAGAATGAAACAAACAGGCATTCTATTGTTGTTCTATTATAGTAGACATCAAGTGCACAAGGCTACATAATGTTCACTGAGTAAAACATTTAATAATTCCCCCCTCCCTCCCTCACTCACACACACACACACACACGTGTTACTGTCAAGTTCAACACAACAAAAGCAATATCTTAGGCCTACACTGCACATTATTACATTGTCCACTTGTCTGCCTGTGGACCCACGTTCTACAATGTGCCAGCAGAGCATGATTCCCTATGTTGGCATAATGGATCTCTTTCAGGCAGAGAGGACACCTGGCCATACCCCTTTTTATCCAATGGATTGAAGAAGAGGGAAAGTGTGTGTTTCTTTTTTGAAGGGTGTGCAGCATTTGTATTTTCATGAATGTTTGAAATGAGTATTTTTGTAATTTGAATTTGGCGCTCTGCATTTCACCGGATGTTGTCAAAATCGATCCCGTTCACGGGTTTGGATCCCTAAGAGGATAACCAGTTAATACTATAGCGAATTGGTTAGGTTATTTAACGTTAGCTCATCTGATGTTGTAACGTTAGCTGTTTTGACTCCATTAGCCAGGTAATTTTCACACCATAAACTCAATTATTTTATCAGATCAGTTTGGCTAATACATTTCTCTGGCTAGCTAACGGAGAAATCGATCCAGCTAGCAAGATCCTTAACGAGGATAACAATACTTGGTCCACCACACTGTCTCTCTCCCTCATCTCAAACTTTCCAAATGTCAGTAGTTTTTTCGGTTACAGCTGATGAAGCACGCTTCATCCCCTTCTCACCCCCCCCCGTCTCCGTGGTCAGGCTTCTCACCTACAGTACCTCTCCGTTATCGTTCAGGTTAATTAACTGACAAACTGTCATTCCACTCTCCCGCTCTTTCAGCACGCGCTGACGCTGTAAACGAGTAAGGTGGTCGTGCTGCATTCTGTTATGGGAACGATTGGCTGAGCCTTGGATACAGCCAGTACTGCTCCAAACGCTCATCACTCATTCGCTTACAGCCAGTAGTGATCCAAAGCCCCCAAAAAATCAGATCTACACAAATCACGTAGGTCACCTATTTTGGATTCAAAACAGTAAATTTTGCCAAAAGGTGACTAGTTTGCATCCCTGAATTAATCTTCAGGCAATTTCAGTCCACATAAAATGCCAAAGGGCTAGAGTCCATAATGCCAAGTCATAAAGGACACCATATTCCCTATAGTGTGCACTACCCTACGGTCTCTGGTCAAAGATTGTGCACTATTGTATATAGAAGATTGAGTGCCATTTGGGACGTACCACAGAAAAAGATGGAATGTGAAACGCAGACTTACGGTAGTGAGCAATGGCATTACTCTCGAAAAGACAGAAGCCGTCATCGCCCTGAAAAGCTGGAACCTGTTGAGGGGGACAGTAAAACATTTTTGAAAAAAATCTGTTCTTTATTTGAGTCTATTTTCAACACCTGTGCCATCATGCCACATGACGAAGAGTTGATATGACAGTCACAGATCTGGGATCAGGCTACGTTCAACCCAGAAGTCTTAAAATAGTCTGCTTACATCTGATGCTCAGGGTTAAAAAGCTCAATAAAAACTTCATGATTATTTCAGGTGAAGAAATTCAAAAATCATCATTGCATCATACAAACTATTTTAGGAATATAAGCCTACTACCACAGACAATACAAAATATTATCACCCAAGTTCAAGGATGTGTACACGATAAGCAGGTAGCCTAGCGGTGCCAGTAACCGAAAGGTCGCAGGTTCAAATCCCTGAGGCGACTAGGTAAAAAAATCTGTTGATGTGCCCTTGGGCAAGACACTTAACCCCAATTACTCCTGTAAGTTGCTCTGGATAAGTGTGTCTGCTAAATGACTAAAATGGAAATGGAAACCACGCTAGTATGCCAAGTCGCACCCTATTACCTACATAGGGTCCTGGTAAAGTAGTGCACTGTGTAGGGAATAGGGTACCATTTAAGACACATCCCATTACAAAACAGATGCTGAAACTGACCTTGCCCAAGGGGAAGTTTTTGAGGAAGGCAGGGGTACGGTTCGTCTGCCCGAAGGTGAAGGCAGGGGCGCTGCTGGCCACCTTAAGAGAGACAAGATGATACTTGATTAATCCTAAAAGGGGAAATTAGACTGCATTTACTCAGGCAGTCCAATTCTGATTCTGTTTCTTCTTCCCAATTATGGACAAAAGAGCCGATTGGTCAAATTACCAATTAGTGGAAAAAAGATCAGATTTGGGCTGCGTGTGTGAACAGAGTTAGTTTGTCATCGTTACAGCCGTAGTAAAAACAATACAAATACAACATTTAAAAACAAAATCACAGGACAATAAGAATAAGTACATAATGATAAGGCAGGTTAAAAGGTGTAGTACCTTGAGGTGTGCACCGCTGTACTGGGCTGCAATCTGAGCCTTGAAGGCTCTCCAGTTCTCTGGATACGTGTACAGAGTCTGTGGCAGGGAGAAGAGAGAGAACCATCACAACTATATTAAAAAACAGGGCAGGAAAAACCCTGTACACAGCAGTGCTTCTAGATCCAGGTGATGATGGTTCAGGCAGGAACTAGTAGATATTAGTAGCTACACAACGACGGGTTTCTAACAGTAGGATATGTAGGTGGGTCCAATCAAAAAAAAAAAAAATTTAACCAATAGGTCAAATAATATAACAAAAGTAAATTAGAGTTTTTACCCTTGTAGGATGATCAAGATTTAGGGTGACTTAATAAAACGGAGGCCAGAGAGAAATTAAGTGGTCAAAAACAACAACAAAAATCTGGAAAATATCATTGTGTTAGCGAGGCTGGATGCTGTGCAAGAGTTAAGGCTAACTGACAGGCTCACCATTTAACTCAGTCATGTTTCTTCTCGAATCCCACAGACATAAAGAGGTAAGATATACTAAACAAAATGATAAGCAGACAAAAAAAATATTATCTGGCAAAAGCTCTGGTAGATTCCTGTAGTCAGCATGCCAATTGCAAACTCCCTCAAAACTTGAGACATTTGTGGCATTGATGTGTATCAAAACCGCACATTTTAGTGGCCTTATCTTGTCCCCCCAGCACAAGGTGCACCTGCGTAATGATCATGCCGTTTAATCAGCTTCTTGATATGCCACGTCTGTCAGGTGGCCGGATTATCTTGAAGAGAATTCCGCTTTTCGGGCGTACACGGAAAATGTCTGGGAACGTTTATTTCAGCTCATGAAACATGTTGACCAACCAGTTACGTTTTACATTTTTGTTCAGCTTAACGTTAGTTAGCCAGCTAGCCACAAGCAAGCTACCAATAGACTGCGGATGGCAATATTTGGATGCTTTTGATTAGGAAATTAAAAGTTCTAAATATGCCACGACACGCAGAAGGACTACATAGGACTGTAAGGACATTTGATTGATTATTCGCCACGGCCTCTGAAGAACCCAACGTGGCACAAGGCGTCCTTTAACCACCACCCAAAAGCTATTATGCTGCATCGTCAAGAAACACTGAAAAAGGGTGTACAAATAAACACGGCAATGAAGTTTAAAGGGCATACATATTTCAGATGAACTAACGGCTAGCGGATAAGTGGACGGATGGGGCTGATTTTGTACAGATGGGTCGTTAAAACGCGAGTAGAAACGATGTGACAAGGCACCAGTGCAGTTTACTCACCCCAGCCGACATCTTTAGGACGAGAGAAAGGAAGAACGTGGACGCGCACCAGTGACGTATTTACTGCCAGTTGGGGCGCGTCGCTGTAATTCAAACTTTGACTGAAAAATAAAAAAATATGTTTTTTTGCCCAAATAAGAAAATATGGGCACGATTTTACATTGAGAAACAATAAAATGTATTACATTTTGTCTACGTAGGTTTCAATTAATTTCCATTGAATGTGATGGATAACTCTGTATCCTATTTGTTGTGTTTATTATCATTTATAAAAGCACAACACATACACAAATGGAACAGACCAAGACAAAGCATATTTTACAATGACAGAACACTCCACGCAGACAAGGTCCACATTATCAAAAAAGGAAATGTTTATTTCAGTTCTCCCAAGTTGTTCGAAATACAATATACAACAGCAACTGAAGGGTAACTCAGACGATACAGTAGCGTTCAATACGACAACATAACCACCTGCTTATCACCAGGCTCTGTGGTTTCAATAGTATGTATTCATACTGTGTCAAAGGATCGTTGATCCTTCCCCATTAAATACAGAACTTGACTGTTTTGCAGAAATACTACATGATATTTGTATTGACAATACTGTACTGTAAGGGCATTTACATGGAATATGAGAGATGGTATGGTATGTAAACCAGCATAGCACTGCAGGGACATCAGCTGACAAGACCTGAGAAACGGAGAGAAAAAAATAAAAAAAATAATTACAGATCAATTCAATCTCACAAACATTTATTTTACAACCTATGAAAGAAGATGAATAAAAGCGAAGACGCCAACATACCCAGGTAATCGTCCATGAGGGATCCAATGGCAAACTGGGAAAAAAAAGAAGAAGAAAGCAAGCAAATATTCCAAGTTACAACATGCAGGTCTCTTTAGATAGCTAGCGGTGGCTTGCAATCTGTGAGGATATATTGGCCAATCAGGTAGCATCCTTAGTTTATGGTGATTTGACAGTGTAACTCACAATGTCGTTTTTATCCACTCTTGTTCCCACGATTTTCAACCGAATCTCATCATCCTGTTGGATTACAATGTCCTAATGGGGAGAAGACGGAATCCTTAATAAGAGGACATGTGTGCAAGAGTTGCGTTTACTAAATTCATTCATTTTCAAAATGACGACCACTATTTTAATGAAGAGCAGGGCTAGTTTTAGTGTCTCACCTCATCAGTGGTCTTATAACAGGGCGGATTTGAGTTGGGGTCAAACTCCATCTCCGAGGGAATGGACTGCAGAAACAGTAAGTAACCACATTGACATTTAAAAAGAGTTTATCAATAAAACCATTCCACATCTTAAAAAGGAGACATTTCCATGTGGACCTACATGACGAGAGATGAAACAGGACATGGGGCCGATCTCTGTGAACAGTCCAACCTGAAAAGAATGGACCATCTTGTATTAATTTCAACACACCATGAAAACAATATGATCTATTCTAGTCAATCCTTATTCAGATGTTAATGAGATCAAAGAAGATTTTGTCTGTGTCCCAAATGGCACCCTATTGGGTCTGGTCAAATGTACTACACTATAAAGGGAACAGGATGTTATTTTTCAAACAGTCTTTGAATAACTTACCCCTTCCACTCATATTTTGCATAATGCCTCTGATAGTTAAATTAACTGTCCCATTCTTTCAGAATGCTCCACACCAGATACAATCAGCTTATGGACGCTCTATCCACCATCCTCTCTGTCATATGTCCCCAGAAATATGTCCACATCTCGGTCATGGACTTACTTCCACTGTCCCAGTTCACTGAACTACTCCAGTGTCCGTCAGCATTCAATGTTTTCATGCAACCTCTCGGGTTATTCTCATTGGGACATCATGTAGGTCTAGGTACAGTAAATTTTTTAAAATTTTTTGGACCTAGGACATGGAATTTGGCCCACGAGTAATTAAAATTTAATTTTACTAGGCAAGCCAGTTAAGAACAATTTCTTATTTACAATGACTGCCTAGGAACAGTGGGTTAACTGCCTTGTTCAGGGGCAGAACGACAGATTTTTATTATTTATTATTAATTGTTGGACATAAGAATGTAAAAACACCAGCAAATCAAGTGACTGTAATTTTGGAAATCTTTTACAAAGTATTCCCACGTATAATAGAGATATGTGGTTGTATACAAATGTAAGCAAGGTTTGATATTGTTTTAGTCAAATATATCTGTTTCTTTTCGTCAATTTGCAGTCTTCAAAACGATTTGTAAATTATATATATATATATATATATTTTAAATCGGTCCACGGCTGAATCTAGTTGAGGATCCCCAATATAGGGAATAACTTTCCATTTGTGACGTAGTCTTTGTTTCGTTTCCTTACTTTGTTGACCTGGGTAACCACGGCATCTACCACCTCGCCTTTGAATGGACGGAAGACAATAGCCTTGTACTTGACGGGGTAAAGCACGAATCCCCTGCCTGGTTGGATGACACCTGCACCAATGTTGTCAATGGTGGTCACCGCAATGACGAATCCATATCTGAAACAGAGAGTTAGTGTCATTAACTGAGCAAGCAAATCAACTTGATACTGGTCAAAACAACCAACCCAGTGTCGTTGAAACTGTAAAAACTGTTTTTCGTCTTTATTCTACTTTGAAATTTAGCCTGGAGTCCACACTGAATATCAGTACACTTAGCAATACTGATTGATCGGTTCCAGGCTAATGAAAGGGAAGCCGCCCTGGCACAATTACCACTCACTTTCCTGTGCATGTTCCCTCCACCTCTGTGAAGAGCTTCTGTTTCACAGTGTTCAGGAGATTGGGACCAAAGTACCGAGGGTGGAGCAGGATCTCATGCTCCAGGGAAATCTGTGAATTGTATATATGTTAAGTGTACAGTTTTTTTGTTTTTGTTTTACAGTAGTACTAAATTACTGTACCTGACCAGACGTACTGTTTAGTTGCGGAGAATGCTAGCGCTTACTTTCAGTGAGACTAAGTAACATGTAGATATCTGATTCATAGCTGGTTTTAAACAAACTAACATCACCAGACAGGTAGAAACCCGTTAAATACGCAGAACTATTATGGACGTTGATTTTTGTTTTCATTTTGGCAACAGTTAGTTAAGAGAGGAGTTAACTAGATAGATAACTAGCCAACCGGTTAACAAAGCTGGCGATAGCATAGTTAGACGTGGCGGTGCTTGTTATTGTCACAATATCATACAACTCGAACCACTTACATGATAAAACATTTCCCCCCGCTCACTCTTCCTTGATTGTATTATTCTGTTTATTTAATTTATCACAAAGGAATGAATCGTTTCTAAATTATTAAGTCCAACAGCAAATCACAGGAAGCTGGTAATGTTTGACTTCCGGAGCAGAAGATTTGTGTGACGTCGGATTTTCAAAATAAAAGCCCAGTGTATCATCAGCTTAAAAAACAGACTGGATCATAAAACACTTTAGCTTTTATCATAATCAGTGATCACATTATTGGGACCTAAAAAAGCTAAAGTGTTTTATTTGTGGGCTTAAAAATAATAACAAATATTTAATTTCAAGAACAAGAATGAAGTTGAAACATCTTTGGTATAATTTCTTTATTTTACCTTTATTTAACTAGGCAAGTCAGTTAAGAACACATTCTTATTTACAATGACAGCCTAGGAACAGTGGGTTAACTGCCTTGTTCAGGGGCAGAACGACAGATTTTTACCTTGTCCGCTCGGGGATTCGATCTTGCAACCTTCCGGTTACAAGTCCAACGCTCTAACCACTAGGCTACCCTGCCGCCCCAAACGTATAAACATATGACATAACACAAAAATGCACCTGGCATGACAAAAGTCATCAGTCTTTTCTCTTATAGACTGACGGCGTCAGTCAAAACAAAAGGAAATTGATTAAAAAAAAAACAGAACTTCAAGATTCATTCAATACCGACACTTCCATTCAGAAGGAGGGAAAAAAAAGTTACAACAAATAACAAGTAGAAAATATGTTTACACCAAACATTGCAAATATATACAGTCAAATGCTGCATGTAACAGAACAGAATTGTCAAATGGGAGTGGTTTAAAAAACAAACAAACTGTAAGCAATGCAATGTAAGCGCATGCTCTTATGATAGGCAGCATACTGAGCGTAAGTGAAAGGATACGCCAAAACAAATTAGCTAAAACGAATATAGGTCTGCGTCCCAAAATGACACCCACCCTATTCCCTACATAGTGCACTATTTTCACTGGTCAAAAGTAGTGCACTATATAGGGAATAGGGTGTCATTTAGGAAGCAGCTCTGAGTCATCACCGTTAGCATCATCTACCACAGTGTTTGACGTCGTCATTGGAAAGGATCTGGGCGTATTGAGATGTCCAGTCCCTTAGGAAGACTTCCTGTAGCTGGATCTGTAAACTCCTCTGGCCCTCTCCCACCACAGAACCTGTCTGGTTCACCACCAGCCCAACACCTGCAGTGTGGGTGAAGTAGTTCTCTGACCAGTTGGAGGTTCCTATGATCACACAATACAAGTTAGTGTATTGATATGGCAGGTCAAACATTTCTGTGTACAACAGAATGCTATGTGCACTGTAATGTTTATACTGTAAAAAAAAAAAAAACAGTACATTGGTTTTGCAGCAGAATAAAATCCATAAAAGCAACTGACATTTTGTCCAATGAGTAGTGACCGTGATGTACTGTACCTATATAGACGACTCTGTCTGTCACCATGTACTTGGCATGGTTCACTCTTGAGAAAGGGATCTTCTTCTGCTCTGCTGTTGAAGGCACCTCAAACACTTTCTGTAGGACACATCATGGAAATAGGACATGAATTACAACAACCGAATGCAAAACTAGAAAAAAGGTACATTTTCCTGAAGACAATTGTGTGTTTGTTTCAGCTGTCCACAAGTATTTTTATGGTATATACATTTTTTTTAAAAAGGCAAATGGAAATGAAAACAGCATACGTACCACATTGATGTTGCATCCCAGAGGAGGTCTGTTGAGGACAGTCAGAGACTGTAGGAAGATGAACATGGAGCCTGGAGAGTGTGACCAGCAGCTCACTAGTAGGTTGACCTCCACACCTCTAGTACACGCTGCTGCCCGTATGGCTGAGTCAATCGCAGGCCAGAACCTAATACATAAATGGACCTGATTGGTTAGATGTTTAAAACATATACACAACACACATCCAATAAAATGTCTTCATAAAATAAAAATAAAAAATGATACTGTTAACATAAAGTTAGAGAATCATTAAGGAGTGAATCCTAACTTCCACTTAAGTATAATTTTCACTCCGGCATTGATGTCAAATGGGAGAAGTGAAAATTCTACTTAAGTTAGGATTCAGCCGAGTACGGACAGTCACCTGAGTGGCTCAGTGAACTGGGACAGCGGAAGATAGTCCATGACTGAGATGTAGACATATTTCTGGGCATCTGCGATGACAGAGAGGATGGTGGATAGATCGTCTGAGCGTCCATAAGCTGATATCTGGGGTGGAGCGCTCTGAAACAATAGGACAGTTTGTTTGATTTAACTATCAGTAGCATTATGCAAAATATGAGTGGAAAGGGTTATTCAATCAAAGACTGTGTTTCAAAAGGACACCATTTCCTCCCATAGGGATCTGGTCAAAAGTAGTGCACTATATGTAGAGGAATACATTGCCATTTGGAACGTAGAAAAACGACAAGAGCCAACTCACAGAGAGATATACTCGTGCAGGGACTCCATTGAGTTTGAGATTCAAGGGGTGCTTGGAGCTAGAGAGGGCAGAGTATCGGGCAGGCCAAAAGGGCGGTAGGGAGCCATTTTTTTGTGCACCAATGTTCCAATACACCCCGAATATCCTTGACGCATCCTGTGCCAGGCAGCTGCAGTCCTCCATTGAAACTCCCACCTCCTTCACCTGAGATTATCAATCAATCATGAAATCAAATCAATCATCGATCAATGCATTGATATATATGATAAGATGAAACATCAACTGTTAAAATGGCTCATATTTTATACAGCCTGGACTCCAAACTGACATGCGGTTTCCCTGTTCAACAGTTCAGATTATGTTTTCTATAAAACATTTAAAAAACTGACCCAGAGAGGAGGGTATTTTATATCAGTACTTTAGGAAATACCTGTGTGAGGGACCGCCAGTCCATGTTGGCGCTGCCCAGGTAGAGGTGTTTCTGATCCACGACCCACAGCTTGGTGTGGATGATACCTCCCGTCACTGACTGGAGATCCACCTCCCGTACCTCTGCACCTGAACACAGAAAGGAAGCAGGAGGTTAGACACAGTCAACTAAAGGTCGGACAGACAACCACATATCACCGTCACGACATTCAACTAAAAAAGGTAGGATAGACAACCACATATCACCGTCACGACATTCAACTTAAGGTAGGATAGACAACCACATATCACCGTCACGACATTCAACTTAAGGTAGGATAGACAACCACATATCACCGTCACGACATTCAACTTAAGGTAGGATAGACAACCACATATCACCGTCACGACATTCAACTTAAGGTAGGATAGACAACCACATATCACCGACACGACATTCAACTTAAGGTAGGATAGACAACCACATACAGTCCATTTGCAAGTAATTTACAGAATACATGCATAACCTGAAAAAAAAAAAAATAGAAAAACAAAATGAAAACAGGACCAGCTGTGGTAACAGTGACAGATGTGCAAGCTGCGGCATGTACCCGTTCTGGCTAAATCAGCCGTGTCTCGATTATCAGTCTGAGGACCATTAACAGCAATCTGAAGTTTCACTCCTTTGGCTTCAAGTTCCATCAGCTGCCTGAAGACCTGTTTGCCCTGTAAAAACACATGCATGTCAAAGTGAGGACAAAGTGCCACACATCAAGATATAGATCTGATCGGTGAGAAAACATGATGTACAAATGAGGTCTACGGTACAGATATCCTAAACATCCACTGGTACACTTGGAATGGGAAAGTCATTTGAGATCATTTATAATGATTGTGTTATTCATCTGTATATTATCACCAAAACACAAATTACTAGATTAAAATGTTTATCTTAATTATTATTTTTTTAATACTAATAATAATTAAATGGTAAACCCAAAAAATGTGTTAAAAATACAAATCAACTCTTTTCTCGTCCTACCTGTGCATCACTAGGCTCTGTGAGTACCAGGTCAGTATTCTCCTACCTGTGCAGCACTAGGCTCTGTGAGTCCCAGGTCAGTATTCTCCAACCTGTGCATCACTAGGCTCTGTGAGTACCAGGTCAGTATTCTCCTACCTGTGCAGCACTAGGCTCTGTGAGTCCCAGGTTAGTATTCTCCTACCTGTGCAGCACTAGGCTCTGTGAGTACCAGGTCAGTATTCTCCTACCTGTGCAGCACTAGGCTCTGTGAGTCCCAGGTCAGTGTCTCGGAGGGTAAAGTAGAAGGCAGCTATGTCCACAGAGCTGTTGGCCCTGGTCAGTAGGTTAGTCCATGTCTCAGAGATGCTTGGCAGGGATGAGGAATCCAGTGGGTAGAATAGGCCTTCAGGGATGCTCTCCACCAGGCTCACACTGATTAGAGAAGAGCAATTCAAACAACTCTATTGGTCCTCTAGGAGCAATTCTATTAGGGCTACAGCAGTGTTCCAGACACATGTCGATTCTATTAGGGCTACAGCAGTGTTCCAGACACATGTCAATTCTATTAGGGCTACAGCAGTGTTCCAGACACATGTCAATTCTATTAGGGCTACAGCAGTGCTCCAGACACATGTCGATTCCATTAGGGCTACAGCAGCGTTCCAGACACATGTCGATTCTATTAGGGCTACAGCAGTGTTCCAGACACATGTCGATTCTATTAGGGCTACAGCAGTGTTCCAGACACATGTCAATTCTATTAGGGCTACAGCAGGGCTCCAGACACATGTCAATTTTCTATTACAGAAGATCTTCTTAAAGAGCCCCTGAACACACCGATTGGCTCATGTGTTTTTCTGTTGCTCATTAGAAAAAAAAGTGATTTCAGTCTTGGAGGAGGAGGTGTTTCCTGACCGATTCTGCATTTGGTTAATGATTGTCCCCCATGAGACACTGTAGGAAGTATATTTCACTTCCTATAAAATCCACAGAATGAATCTAAGATAAAAATAGATTACAGATATCTTGAGTTAACATTTTTGGTCTAATATGTGTTTTTGTTGCGCAATTTTACATCCAACTAAGGTGTTTGGTGCAGTATTTCTCAAGGTAAAAAGAAAAATGTGTGACGTGTTGTTTTATGTCAATAGTCAGAGCTGCTGGACATGTCTGGCGCACTGTCTATGCTACTGGATAGAAAGCCATCGCCACAGCTGTTCACCCTGTTGAGTTCATGTTTTAAGTATCCCTATATTTCTGTTGTAGTGGTCTGGCAACCATGTAGTGTGCTAATACGGTTTAGTAAACGTTGTTAAACCGGGAACCTTGTCGTGGTGTCATTTTGAGTTAACACACCCCATGTTAAGTGGGCAAATAGACATTGTCAAATCAAAACCCAACCTTCATTTACCCGCTGTGACGCACGGATGTTACAAGCTCCGTTTTAGACGAGATTGACTTTCTGACCAAAAAAAATAATGATATTTTTACACTTTGTAGTCCATTGTCACACTAGAATACATGCTTCTGGCTCATATCAATGTGGCAGATTATGCCAACGGTAACAAACCCAATGGCTGTGTCCCAAAATGCCACCCTATTCCCTAGATTGTGCTCTGCTTCTGACCAAAGCCACACATCGGGTGGCCACACATCCCAAATGACCCACAAAGGGTTCTGGTCCAAAGCAGGGCACTATGTAGCCAATAGGGTGCCATTTGGGACTCAAATATTTTCTAATAAAATCTAGATCTGTGTCCCCCGTCCCAACATTCACCAAAAGCTGTGAAACAATTAATTACTTATAAATTACATATAAAACGTGAATAGATTTGTGAAGGGTCAAATAAAATGTTACAATTTATCTTGTGTCACATTTTTCTTACCGACAATCTGAGGTACAAGGCTCGCGTGGCACCCACAGTCCCTCCAGCCAGTGCAGCTCCAACTGTCCCATCAACTGTGACACCGACAGAGGCATCCCATAGTGCCACACGTGTTGACCAAATCCCCCAATCACAAGCAGAATGGAGGGGAAAAGGCAGAACAGTGCAAAGCTGCAGCACCATGAGGTCTACAAATTGAAGAGTGAGATTTAAAACATGAGAAAGACAACAGATCATTATAACTATTACAAGAAGGGATATGGGATTGTTTGTATGTCATTAAGATTAGGCTGCTGAGATGTTTGTAATGTCATTAAGATTTGCCCAAGATAAGATAATGACTATTATCTCCAAGGCGTCGTTCTGTCTGCGGCTCTGTGCGTAGCCTACAATCAAAACAAAGCAAGACAAAATACATATACAAGTGCAGATAAAAGAAATACAATACAGATGATTCCCATGGTGTGGCATACCAAGATGGGTAATCTCAAGAGAAAGAGCTGGTATCTAGACACCTCACCTTGTTTGACTGACTGGATCTAGTTGTTCTCTGAGGCACTGCTCTGTCAGAGGGGACTGCGGTATCGGCGTCGGTTGTATCCTCTGGGTTTTTTGACCATTTCCCAGAAGCCTTCTTCTCGTTGGCAGACTTGTCTTGATTCTGACTAACAACCTCAGATTCACTGAAGCTCTCCGTCTCAACACTGGGCTTCTCAAGCACCTTCTCCTCCAGCAATAGGGAGTACAACCCATCTCCATCCTCTTCTAATAGACACTCAATCTCCATGGCCTCAGCCTCACAGGGAGTTTCCTCATAGCCTGTTTCTACATCATCACCTTCGTCATCATCATCATCATCGTCGTGATGCTGATTCAGATCAGTCTCATCCTCCACACCTTCAACTATCTCTAGGGATTCCTTTTCAGCATGACCAGAAGGGATGTCGCCACTATCCATTCGAACCTCAGCCTCAAACTCTTCCTCCGTCGCCTTCTGTGCAGCTTCAGTGGTATGGAGTGGTTCTCCTGGGTCATCGTAGTCCCCTGCTTCAGCCCTGAGGGCCGGTCTGGGGGTTGCTGTCATGGGATGGAGCTGCTCCTGATCCCCCTCAGGTGGAGTAACCTCCAGAGAGCTGGGGCTTTGCTCTGAGGAGTTAACAGCATGAGACAGGGTCTGAGGATTGAGTTTATGTAGACGGACTGTAGGAAGAGGGAGACCTGTTTCTCTAATACTGGGCAGTTTTGATCTTGACATCTCCCCACTGCTGCTTGTTGAAGCTGCAACGGTTAAAGCTGCCTGGTTAGAAGACTCTTTTCTGGTAATAGATGGGGCAGGTGGATCTGAGTGTTGACTGCTGCTGCTGCTACTGGTGGTCGGGCGTTTTTTGGCTAATGTTTTGTGAAAAGCAGGAATTCGAGAGGCATGTTGTTGTTTCCCAGTTTTGCGTGCGTCTTCTTTATCTTCATCCTCTTGGTCT
Source organism: Brachymystax lenok tsinlingensis (assembly GCA_030435695.1). Classification (NCBI taxonomy): domain Eukaryota; kingdom Metazoa; phylum Chordata; class Actinopteri; order Salmoniformes; family Salmonidae; genus Brachymystax; species Brachymystax lenok. The sequence goes on from CM059784.1 coordinate 36,838,369, forward strand.
AACCGGTTCAACATTACAGTCCAATTCTTAGCTCCCTGTTTAAAAAAATGAATTTCCCCCGGGGTCAGGAAATGGAGACAATGTCAGAAATTAATTGTTTTAAAAACAGGAAAAACACTCATCTTAGATTGCTTGTTGCAAGGTGTGTGTGAATCTATTTTGAAGAGATCATAGATAATAAAAAGTGACGAGTGGCGAGCGCAGTGTCCAAGTCTTTTCATTTCAAAATGAATCATTTCACAGTGTCCTATCTACAGTTTCATCAATGCAAAGTAACAGAAAGCAACTTATCAACACATAGAGGAAAAAAAACGTGTATGATTTCATTTGACGTGAGGAGTAAATCATACGGGACAAGGCCAACGCTTAGAAGTGTCTTCACTACAGTTTCTTTAACGCCAAAAAGTACGAAACTTTAATCAAGACATGGTCACAGAGCTGTAAATGTTTTCCTTTCCTGTGAGGAGTAGGCTAAATTATACAGGGCAAGGCCAAGTTGTGTATACGGCAAAAGGAAGAAAAAAAAAAAACATATAGGTGTATTGTTAAAACCTACCATAACTTCCGGGCGGGAGTCCTCAGACCGCGTTGTGGTGGCGTCATCTTCTGACAGGGCTGGAGAATGATCATCATCCATCACAACTTGGTTCTGAAACTCTTCTGTATCTTCCTCTGTATCCTAGAATGAGTCACACAATCCAAGTCGGTGGTCATTTGCACACGACACTGCTGAAACTCCTAGTTCCAATGGATACAACCAACGTGTTCTGAGCATTTTTGTATTATTCTGTGTGTAAATCCGAGACGCTCCATTTAGTGTGGTATGTTACGTTTCGTATGGAATGTGTACATTTGTGGATGGGCCTATGGGCCCATACTGAACTGGCGGACCACGGACCGGATCCAGACAGGGTCAGTACGGACCGTGGGGTCCAGAAAAATAAATATATTATTTTTTTTTTTTTTACTAAGCTGGGCTTCGACCCCTGGTATCATATAAAGACACATAAGACATGGAAGAATGCGTAGAATTTCAGGATAGTAGCTTTAAAACAGCAAAAACAAATCTCTGCCACATGCAAAATGTGTAGAATTGTGTGAAATTTGCTTTAAAATTGCAAAATGTTCTGTGAACAGTTTGGGGGTCACGAGGTGGGTGTTTGTTACTATGCTGATAAACTACAACATCCATCTGGACTTTTGCCACCTAGGACATTTTATGACCGGACCTTGTCTTCTATTTAAGTACCCCTGTTCTATGGTTTTGCATTAATTTGTGGATGTCCATCATACATTTTGTATGATATGTTATGAATTACAATTCGTATGATATGTTACGAGCTGCCAAAACATACAATATGTTACGCATTTGCTACACGTATTTGTTGTGGCTAACGCTAACTAGCTGGCTTACGTTAGCTCTTGGGGTTAGGAGTTAGCGAAAGGGTTTTAATTAAGGGTTGGGGAAGGTTTAATTAAAAGGGGTTATGGTTAGCTAACATGTTAACTAAGTAGGTACAAAGTAGCTACAAAGTAATAAGTAAAGTTAGTTGTAAAATTGCTAATAAGCTTCAGTTGTCTGTACTGGGATTCGAACAAGCAACCATTGGATAGCTGAAACTTTCGCGTTATACACCCACCGTCCTTTCGCTTTAACCTCAAGTAACCACAACATGTCCTACATTTCAGTGTCCCGGCTTCACTTGACTATGTTACGTCTTGTCAATGAGACCAGTCTGATCCAACAGAAACAAAGTCAGAAACTATTACCTAGCCAGCTAGCTTTCAAAGGTTGCAACCCCAGCGTCTAATATAGTGATTCCCACCTAAAGCTTTTGAATTTATATTCAAGGATTTTAGCTAGGTAGTTTAAAAAAAATAAACAATAAAAAAAAAAAAACTTACCAGGACTTTTTATCGCAATCAATCAAAATCCGCTGAACTCTCCACACTACAGTGCCAGCCGAACTAGTTAGCTACGTGGCTGTGAAAAAAAGTCAGAGGAGGAAGAGAGAGGAAGGCGGAAAAGCTAACTCACTCAATTCAAAAAAAAAAAAAAATCTTCTTACCCACCTCTAAAAACGTGCTGTTATTTTTTCTGAGACGGGTCGACCTTCTGACTTGTATCAAAAGTCGAGCAGATTTCCTTCGAAGATCCATCTTCCCGAGCGTCAAGCCACAGCAGTTAGCCGAGCTGGCTAACGTTCATGTTTTTTCCGCGCAACAAAAGTTAATTATATTACAAAGTCAACAAACTTTGTAATATTAGCACAAGATAACTCAGCTTGTAAACTTATCCTACTTGTGGCAGTTACACATTGCTACCCGCCGGTAACTTATTTTGTTCAACATTTTTAGGTTTGTTAGCAAACTTAAGACACAAAACAATAAATTGAAGTAACCGCGATTTCCTGTCGTTGATGATGGTAACCACAACAACAGCGTGACATAGGGACAAAGCTGCCCCCCTGTTGGTTGAAAATAAGACGTCACCTCACCCCAAAAATATCCAATATCACAACTCACCGCTTGGGGGCGCCGTTGAGCCCAAAATATCCAATATCACAACTCACCGCTTGGGGGCGCCGTCGAGTCCCAAAATAGCCAATATCACAACTCACCGCCTGGGGGCGCCGTCGAGACAGAAAATATCCAACATCACAACTCACCGCCTGGGGGCGCCGTCGAGACAGAAAATATCCAATATCACAACTCACCGCCTGGGGGCGCCGTCGAGACAGAAAATATCCAATATCACAACTCACCGCCTGGGGGCGCCGTCGAGACAGAAAATATCCAACATCACAACTCACCGCCTGGGGGCGCCGTCGAGACAGAAAATATCCAATATCAAAACTCACCGCCTGGGGGCGCTGTCGAGACAGAAAATATCCAATATCACAACTCACCGCCTGGGGGCGCCGTCGAGACAGAAAATATCCAACATCACAACTCACCGCCTGGGGGCGCCGTCGAGACAGAAAATAGCCAATATCACAACTCACCGCCTGGGGGCGCCGTCGAGACAGAAAATATCCAACATCACAACTCACCGCCTGGGGGCGCCGTCGAGACAGAAAATATCCAACATCACAACTCACCGCCTGGGGGCGCCGTCGAGACAACAGTAGGTTGACGTCGACTGGACAGGATTCCGTCAGAGAGAGATGGCGTCCCTTCTGCAGCCCGACCGGGTTGTCTACCTTGTTCACGGAGAGAAAAAGATCCGATCGCCGTTATCGACGCTTTATTTTTGTCGCTATTGCAGTGATTTGCGTTCATTAGAATGTGTGTCTCACGAGGTAAGTGACCCAAATGTCAACGCTTACTGTGGCTAGTTATTGCTATCTAGCTAGCTCCGCAGCGTTAGCGGTTTTGGAGAGTCAACCTAGTCCAACCCCTACGTACAATACAAAATATATATCCAATAGAAACAGAAAATATATGTGTATTTGTCATACCGCACGCCAATCAAGATTTCTTCAACAACCCTGCCGTCCTTTCCCCCGTCCTACTTTCATAATGTTGGACGTTTCATCTAGCTAGCTAAGCTAAGGGTTGGCAAGCGAGACTAGCCAGACAACATCATACAGTGTTTTATTTGGTCGGTGTTCACTATATGAGCTTCTTTTCTCCAATTAACAGTGACACAAATTCCCACTGGAAATACAACTAAAACCTAACAACCGTTTGAAAAAAATAAAAATAAAACGAGTTTAATTGTTACTTTCACAGCCTCCTATTTAGCTAGTGTGCTTTCAGCACCTAGACAGAGCGACCACATCTTTATTTAGGTAACTAGAAAACGACCAAATGGTTATCATCTGTTTTAATACGTGCCACGTCAGACAGCTTTTGATTCTTCATTTACACAGCCACACCACGGACAGTGACCCTCGACCACAGATACTGGTTCATTCTGAAACACAATTACTACCTGTGCAGTTATAACTACTATCCAGCTATTTACATTAATGTATTTCCACAAACAGATTGTTGAATATGCTGCCTCTGTTTTTGGTTTCTAGGTGGACTCTCATTACTGTCCAAGCTGCCTGGAGAATATGCCTTCAGCGGAGGCAAAGCTGAAGAAGAACAGGTGAGAAACATTTGCAACTGAGCATCAGCATAGGCCTGTTATATACGGTCTATGGCATAGACCTATTATTTACTGTGTAGTCATTGACAATGTTCACTGCATGACTTCTCACTGCGTCCAGACTACATTTCCCAGCTCTCTGTTTTGTTCTAGGAAGAGGATATTCAACCAGCTGAACGAAAACTTCAGGTTAGGCATAGAGGTTAAGTTTAGGGTTATCTATAATTCATGTTTATATTCTGTATTAGGGCTGGGAATTGCCCGGGACCTCACAATACGATATTATCGCGATACTTAGGTGCCGATATGTATTGCGATTCGATACTGTGATTTTATTGCGATTCGATGTTCCTAACATATTGCTCACCATAATGTCTGCTGCAGAGGGACATGGAGAGCCAAGAGAAAAAGAGTTTTGATCAGTCGTGGAAATGAAAATGTTAAAAAGAAATTGGCTCCCTATTTAAAAAGAAGATAGAATACTGCAGTTTTGGTGCAAGTACAGCCAATTTAGCTCAACAATTATACTGCGATATTGTCAAAACTATACGATATATCGTCAATTAATATCCCGATATGTAACTATAGATTTTTCACCCATCACTATTCTATATGTAATTTGATGGGGTTGAAGGTTACATTAAAGTTAGGTGTAGCCTAGTTTACGTGAGGTCAGGGTGACCTGGGGGCGGCAGGGTAGCCTAGTGGTTAGAGTGTAGGTGCGGCAGGGTAGCCTAGTGGTTAGAGCGTTGGACTAGTAACCAAAAGGTTGCTAGATCAAATCCACGAACTGACAAGGTAAAAATCTGTCGTAATGCCCCTGAACAAGGCAGTTAACCCACTGTTCCTAGGCCATCATTGAAAATAAGAATGTGTTCCTATTAACTGACTTGCCTAGTTAAAATAAAGGTTAAAAAAAAAAAGAGTAAAGCCATAAAAGCATTGGCTTAGAGTACTGCGATTGAATAAACTCTACCTTTGTTCTAACTAGCTATATCCTTCTTCCTCCTGCGTTCCCCAGGTGTGCCAACTGCTTCGACTGCCCCTGCTGCATGCACACCCTGTCCACCCGGGCAACCAACATCCCAGCCCCTCTTCCGGACGACCCCAGCAAGACGGCCATGAAGAAGGCCTACTACCTGGCCTGCGGCTTCTGTCGCTGGACATCCAGAGATGTGGGCATGGCTGACAAGTCCGTGGGTGAGTGCCAGGCCTACTTTTTTACTGTTGATGATGAGAGGGTGGTATTGGGTATTTACTTTTTATATTGGGCCAGTGTTAGGCACGGCCAACTTCCGTAGCTGTGTGAGAAGTAGCTACAACCAAATGAAATGGCAAACCTTGCTAGTAATCACAGTTACTGAAGCTACTGAATTGAAGTGCCCCCTGCACTGGTGATGAGGGGGAGATATATGGGACTGACTTGTTAATAGGCTATGTTAGAATGGTTCAAATGCCAAACTAATTCATATCTGATGTATGGAGCTTTGATTGTTTGGATTTGTTACTCTGAATATAGATGTGTCTCTTATCATGTACGTGACTAGTAGCCTACATGTCTGTCCGTGTGATTGACTTGTTTTGTGTTTTCTGGGGGACTATGTCACTACTTTATTTGTGTGTGTCTTCTCTTCAGCCAGTGGAGGATGGCAGGAGCCGGACAACCCTCATACTCAACGGGTATGTTGCCTTCCTTTTGGTCTGATCTATTTTCTCTCTCGCTCAAGTGTTGCTCACATGGGGGGGGAAAGCTTCAGTTGAACTAGACAGCCTCTAGGCTGTAGAATGCTGTGACACTGTCTTTTGTAATTGATTCTGTGTTACAAAAAGCACTGTGTGATCAACCACAAACAGCACACTCTTGATATAGGCTCCAGGCCTAAATGTTGGCTTTATGACTGTTATTTCTGCTATTTATTTTCCTGCTGGTAACATACATGGTATGCTGATGATACATGCTGTATGCATGGTTCTCTGGCCTATAATTTCCACCCTTTCTGTAAGTATAGTAGCACTGCAGAATATTAGTTGTCAGTCACTCTCTGTATAGGCCAATGCTTTCCCCCTTTCTGTAAGTATAGTAGCACTGCATGGGGCTAGCCTATGACATTCTGACTCATGTTATGTGCAATCCTCCTCCAGATACTCATGGTACTGTTGGGTAGTCTTCCTCCAGACACTCATGGTACTGTTGGGTAATCTTCCTCTAGATACTCATGGTACTTTTGGCTAATCTTCCTCTAGATACTCATGATATTGTTGGGTAGTCTTCCTCTAGATACTCATGGTATTGTTGGGTAATCCTCCTCCAGATACTCATGGTATTGTTGGGTAGTCTTCCTCTAGATACTCATGGTATTGTTGGGTAATCCTCCTCCAGATACTCATGGTATTGTTGGGTAATCTTCCTCCAGATACTCATGGTATTGTTGGCTAATCTTCCTCTAGATACTCATGGTATTGTTGGGTAGTCTTCCTCTAGATACTCATGGTATTGTTGGGTAGTCTTCCTCCAGATACTCATGGTATTGTTGGGTAATCTTCCTCTAGATACTCATGGTATTGTTGGGTAGTCTTCCTCCAGATACTCATGGTATTGTTGGGTAATCTTCCTCTAGATACTCATGGTACTGTTGGGTAATCTTCCTCCAGATACTCATGGTACTGTTGGGTAGTCTTCCTCTAGATACTCATGGTATTGTTGGGTAATCTTCCTCCAGATACTCATGGTATTGTTGGCTAATCTTCCTCTAGATACTCATGGTATTGTTGGGTAGTCTTCCTCCAGATACTCATGGTATTGTTGGGTAGTCTTCCTCTAGATACTCATGGTATTGTTGGGTAGTCTTCCTCCAGATACTCACGGTATTGTTGGGTAATCTTCCTCTAGATACTCATGGTACTGTTGGCTAATCTTCCTCTAGATACTCATGGTATTGTTGGGTAGTCTTGCTCTAGATACTCATGGTATTGTTGGGTAATCTTCCTCCAGATCAATAAACTGATAGAATATTACCAGCAGCTGGCCCAGAGAGAGAAACTGGAGAGGGACCGGAAGAAGCTGGCGAGAAGACGACCCTACATGCCACTGGCCTTCTCGGTACAAACACACACACATCTCCCACACACGCACTCCGGCAGATAACATGCTAAGCCTTTGCACTTCTATATAGTAGCTACTGCAGCTGAATAGTCACTAAGCTAGCTGCTAGCTGTTAGCTGTGTGCTCGCTAGCTATGTAGTAGCTACTACAGCTGAAGAGTCACTATAAGCTAGCTGTGTGCTAGCTAGCTATATAGTAGCTACTACAGCTGAAGAGTCACTATAAGCTAGCTGCTAGCTGTGTGCTCGCTAGCTATATAGTAGCTACTGCAGCTGAATAGTCACTAAGCTAGCTGCTAGCTGTGTGCTAGCTAGATATAAAGTAGCTATTACAGCTGAAGAGTCACTATAAGCTATCTGTGTGCTAGCTAGCTATATAGTAGCTATTACAGCTGAAGAGTCACTATAAGCTAGCTGTGTGCTAGCTAGCTATATAGTAGCTACTGCAGCTGAAGAGTCACTATAAGCTAGCTGTGTGCTAGCTAGTTATATAGTAGCTACTGCAGCTGAATAGTCACTAAGCTAGCTGTGTGCTCGCTAGCTATATAGTAGCTATTAAAGCTGAAGAGTCACTATAAGCTATCTGTGTGCTAGCTAGCTATATAGTAGCTATTACAGCTGAAGAGTCACTATAAGCTAGCTGTGTGCTAGCTAGCTATATAGTAGCTACTGCAGCTGAAGAGTCACTATAAGCTAGCTGTGTGCTAGCTAGTTATATAGTAGCTACTGCAGCTGAATAGTCACTAAGCTAGCTGTGTGCTAGCTAGCTATATAGTAGCTACTGCAGCTGAAGAGTCACTATTATTAGCTGTGTGCTAGCTAGCTATATAGGATCTACTGCAGCTGAATAGTCACTATAAGCTAGCTGTGTGCTCGCTAGCTATATAGTAGCTATTAAAGCTGAATAGTCACTATAAGCTAGCTGTGTGCTAGCTAGCTATATAGTGACTACTACAGCTGAAGAGTCACTATAAGCTAGCTGTGTGCTAGCTAGCTATATAGTAGCTATTACAGCTGAAGAGTCACTAAAAGCTAGCTGTGTGCTAGCTAGCTATATAGTAGCTACTGCAGCTGAAGAGTCACTATAAGCTAGCTGCTAGCTGTGTGCTAGCTAGCTATATAGTAGCTACTACAGCTGAAGAGTCACTATAAGCTAGCTGTGTGCTAGCTAGCTATATAGTAGCTACTGCAGCTGAAGTCACTATAAGCTAGCTGTGTGCTAGCTAGCTATATAGTAGCTACTGCAGCTGAAGAGTCACTATAAGCTAGCTGTGTGCTAGCTAGTTATATAGTAGCTACTGCAGCTGAATAGTCACTAAGCTAGCTGTGTGCTAGCTAGCTATATAGTAGCTATTAAAGCTGAAGAGTCACTATAAGCTATCTGTGTGCTAGCTAGCTATATAGTAGCTATTACAGCTGAAGAGTCACTATAAGCTAGCTGTGTGCTAGCTAGCTATATAGTAGCTACTGCAGCTGAAGAGTCACTATAAGCTAGCTGTGTGCTAGCTAGCTATATAGTAACTACTACAGCTGAAGAATCACTATAAGCTAGCTGCTAGCTGTGTGCTAGCTAGCTATATAGTAGCTACTGCAGCTGAAGAGTCACTGTGCTAGCTAGCTATGTAGTAGCTATTACAGCTGAAGAGTCACTATAATTAGCTGTGTGCTAGCTAGCTATATAGTAGCTACTGCAGCTGAATAGTCACTAAGCTAGCTGTGTGCTCGCTAGCTATATAGTAGCTACTACAGCTGAAGAGTCACTATAAGCTTGCTGTGTGCTAGCTAGCTATATAGTAGCTACTGCAGCTGAAGAGTCACTATAAGCTAGCTGCTAGCTGTGTGCTAGCTAGCTATATAGTGACTACTACAGCTGAAGAGTCACTATAAGCTAGCTGCTAGCTGTGTGCTAGCTAGCTATATAGTGACTACTACAGCTGAATAGTCACTATAAGCTAGCTGTGTGCTAGCTAGCTATATAGTAGCTATTACAGCTGAAGAGTCACTATAAGCTAGCTGTGTGCTAGCTAGCTATATAGTGACTACTACAGCTGAATAGTCACTATAAGCTAGCTGTGTGCTAGCTAGCTATATAGTGACTACTACAGCTGAATAGTCACTATAAGCTAGCTGTGTGCTAGCTAGCTATATAGTAGCTACTACAGCTGAAGAGTCACTATAAGCTAGCTGTGTGCTAGCTAGCTATATAGTAACTACTACAGCTGAAGAGTCACTATAAGCTAGCTGCTAGCTGTGTGCTAGCTAGCTATATAGTAGCTATTACAGCTGAAGAGTCACTATAAGCTAGCTGTGTGCTAGCGAGCTATATAGTAACTACTACAGCTGAAGAGTCACTATAAGCTAGCTGTGTGCTAGCTAGCTATATAGTGACTACTACAGCTGAAGAGTCAATATAAGCTAGCTGCTAGCTGTATAGTAGCTATTACAGCTGAAGAGTCACTATAAGCTAGCTGTGTGCTAGCTAGCTATATAGTAGCTATTACAGCTGAAGAGTCACTATAAGCTAGCTGTGTGCTAGCTAGCTATATAGTAGCTACTGCAGCTGAATAGTCACTAAGCTAGCTGTGTGCTCGCTAGCTATATAGTAACTATTAAAGCTGAAGAGTCACTATAAGCTAGCTGTGTGCTAGCTAGCTATATAGGATCTACTGCAGCTGAATAGTCACTATAAGCTAGCTGTGTGCTAGCTAGCTATATAGTAGCTATTACAGCTGAAGAGTCACTATAAGCTAGCTGTGTGCTAGATAGCTATATAGTGACTACTACAGCTGAAGAGTCACTATAAGCTAGCTGCTAGCTGTGTGCTAGCTAGCTATATAGTGACTACTACAGCTGAAGAGTCACTATAAGCTAGCTGCTAGCTGTGTGCTAGCTAGCTATATAGTAGCTATTACAGCTGAAGAGTCACTATAAGCTAGCTGTGTGCTAGCGAGCTATATAGTAACTACTGCAGCTGAAGAGTCACTATAAGCTAGCTGTGTGCTAGCTAGCTATAGAGTCACTATAAGCTAGCTGCTAGCTGTGTGCTAGCTAGCTATATAGTAGCTACTACAGCTGAATAGTCACTATAAGCTAGCTGTGTGCTAGCTAGCTATATAGTGACTACTACAGCTGAAGAGTCACTATAAGCTAGCTGCTAGCTGTGTGCTTAACTTCATACGTTCTTCTTTTTCTTTGCTTCTGCACGCTGATATGTTGGTTTCTAACCCCTCCCTCCCCCAGCAACACACAATTCATGTGGTGGTGAGTTGTATTTTTCACAACTTTAATAGTCCAAACACTGCTCTCTCTGTCTGTCTCTCTCTCTCCCCCTCATCACTCCTCCGTGTCTAATCTGTAACTGAGTGACCTCCCTGATCGCATGAGTGTCCCCTCAGGAGAAAGATATTACCAAGAGCACAATAGGATACTTTATGTTGACTTTTGGGGGCAGAGAAGCAATAGGATGCGTTCTATTGGAATGTACAGTTAATGCTGATTTAGCCTGTAGTATAGTAGAGAGTAGTAATTATCCCACTATTAACGTAAAGGTTTCTGTTTGTGTTCTTGTTTTTCAAACCACATTTTTCTCTAGATTTGGTATATGTCTTTGGTTTCGATCCCAATTTTATTTTTTGCCATTTATGTTCACGTTACCCTAATTTGGATTTTTGAAAATGTCTTATTAGAAAAATGCCGCCTCTTCCATTAGTAAAAGGAAAAAAAAACATAAACATTTATCAGACATCAATGGAAATGCCAGTTTTCTTTCCTCTCACTTTAAGTCTACCACATGGTGGTGTGTCTGTCTGTGAGTTAGTTAGACATTTGTGCTTGTTGTTGTTGCTCTATGAAGGAGAAGTATGGTCTGGGCACCAGACTACAGAGACAGAGACCTGGAGCTCCTATCACCAGTCTGGCTGGTCTTTCGTGAGTATTACATGAGTGTGTCGTCCTCCCAAAAAAAAAAACGCTATTGTTCATAAAGTATAAAGTATCGCAACCTCAGATAATACTATTACTGTACCTTTTGTTTATTGTACATTTTACATGACCCATCATGTTGATGTTAGCACGTCACAAATAGCCTGTACTGAGGACTGAGTCCCAAATGGCACCCATTGCCCAATGTTGTGCATTTACTTTTGTATAGGCTATTTGGCCAAAAGTAGTGCACTAATTAGGGAATGGGGTGCGGTTTGGGATAAAGCCACGGCCTTGTGTTAGAGTTAATAAATACAGCTGTCCCTGTCTCCTATAATGGCCCTCACTGTGTTTGTCCCTGTCTCCTATACTGGCCCTCACTGTGTCTGTCTCCTATACTGGCCCTCACTGTGTCTGTCTCCTATACTGGCCCTCACTGTGTCTGTCCCTTTCTGCTATTCCAGGATGAAGGAAGGTGAAGACCAGAAGGAGATTAACATAGAGCCAGCCCAGGCCTTAGACGAGGTGGAGCCACTGCCTGAAGACTGCTACACTAGACCCATCAACCTACCTGAGGGTAAGAGACAACCACCCCTAAGCCTAACACTAACCCTACACCAGACCCATCAACCTACCCGAGGGAAACAATGATCACTACTTTTTAAAACTAGAATCCTTAATTTAAACGATAACAAGCCATTCTCCCCACCACTGTTTTGCTAAGGGATGGGGCTGGAGAAATGTAACCACTCTCAAATTCAAAAACACAGCTATAACTGACCATCCATGATATCAACATTATAGTTTTAATCATGTTATGAGGCTATACAGTGTTTGTTTACATTTACGTAGTTTACAAACATTGGACTGAACAACATTCTATGTTGGTTTGTGATTGGGTATGACTGATGAACTAAGCTCATGAGGCATTTACAAGTTATATTCCTCATGAATCAATGGGTATAATTGCATTCATTCAAGTGATTCATGAAAAATATAACTAAAAAAGATCTCATTCATCTATGTTATATTTTTCATGAATCAATGGGTATAATCACATTCATTTAAGTGATTCATGAAAAATATAACAAAAAAATGTTTTTCATGAATCACTTAACTTAAATGAATGAGATCTACCCATTTTTATATTTTTCATGAATCAATGGGTATATCTCATTCATTTATAAGTCCAACATGGATGTAGCAACTAATGATTAGCTTTATACACAACTTTTCCTTCGAGTTTATGTTGTAATATTGAAGTCTACAGTTATATCAGGGATATGGTGAACTGTGGTTGTTTTGCAATCTGCCGTGTTGTGTTAACTCCCTGGGTTGTCTAGTTGACCGTGTTGTGTTAACTCCCTGGTGTGGGTTATGTATTACAGTGACCACCTTGCGTCAGCGGCTGCTCCAGCCGGACTTCCAGCCTGCCGGAGCCTCTCAGCTCCACCCCAAACACAAACACCTGCTGATCAAGCGCTCTCTGCGATGCAGGGTCTGTTCACGACACAGTACTTTACGCCACACTACCCTTCTCAGGAAGGGACGTTCTCGCTACTATTTTACTGTTGTTGTTTGCTGCCTATTTCTCTTGATTACTCATGATAAAAATGTTGTTTTTCCTTCCTAGAAATGTGAGCACAATCTGAGCAAGCCAGAATTCAACCCAACCTCAATAAAGTTCAAAATCCAGCTGGTGGCTGTGTAAGTATTGCTTAGCATTTCCTCTGTACCGAACACATTCACCTTGTTTTCTACTCTTGATTGTTTGGTATTATTTCTCAGTGAAGTGATGTTATTTTTCAATCCTAAAGGAGTTACATCCCTGAAGTCCGAATAATGTCCATTCCAAACCTGCGCTTCCAGAAGGCAAGTCAATTATTCAAGTATCGGAACAGGCCCCAAAATATGTTTGAAGACATCCTGTGTCACATTTTGTCTGTAGGGTAGCAGAATGACTTACTGGATGAGTGGTATCATGTTGTCTGTAGGGTAGCAGAATGACTTACAGGATGAGTGGTATCATGTTGTCTGTAGGAGTGCCAGGTGCTGCTCACCCTGACCAACCCAGTGGAGAATATTACCCACGTCACCCTGGTGGGCTGTGAGGAGGGAGACCCAGAGGACATCAACAGCACTGCTAAGGTAATACGCTACCGGTAATTTAGCAAAGTTACTGGAATCTTCAGTCATTTTTGTAATTAACAGCTTGCCATAGATTTTCTCACGCGACTTTTGGTAATTTATACTTGAATAAATAATGTATTCGTGTGTGTGTGTGTGTGTACACACACACACACACACACACACACACACAGTGGGACAAAAAAAGTATTTAGTCAGCCACCAATTGTGCAAGTTCTCTCACTTAAAAAGATGAGAGGCCTGTAATTTTCATCATAGGTACACTTCAACTATGACAGACAAAATGAGGAAAAAAAATCCAGAAAATCACATTGTAGGATTTTTAATGAATTTATTTGCAAATTATGGTGGAAAATAAGTATTTGTAACTTCTTCTTTAAGAGGCTCCTCTGTCCTCCACTCGTTACCTGTATTAATGGCACCTGTTTGAACAGTATAAAAGACACCTGTCCACAACCTCAAACAGTCACACTCCAAACTCCACTATGGCCAAGACCAAAGAGCTGTCAAAGGACACCAGAAACAAAATTGTAGACCTGCACCAGGTTGGGAAGACCTGAATCTGCAATAGGTAAGCAGCTTGGTTTGAAGAAATCAACTGTGGGAGCAATTATTAGGAAATGGAAGACATACAAGACCACTGATAATCTTCCTCGATCTGGGGCTCCACGCAAGATCTCACCCCGTGGGGTCAAAATGATCACAAGAACGGCGAGCAAAAATCCCAGAACCACACGGGGGGACCTAGTGAATGACCTGCAGAGAGCTGGGACCAAAGTAACAAAGCTTACCATCAGTAACACACTACGCCGCCAGGGACTCAAATCCTGCAGTGCCAGACGTGTCCCCCTGCTTAAGCCAGTACATGTTCAGGCCCGTCTAAAGTTTGCTAGAGAGCATTTGGATGATCCAGATGAGGATTGGGAGAATGTCATATGGTCAGATGAAACCAAAATATAACTTTTTGGTAAAAACTCAACTCGTCGTGTTTGGAGGACAAAGAATGCTGAGTTGCATCCAAAGAACACCATACCTACTGTGAAGCATGGGGGTGGAAACAACATGCTTTGGGGCTGTTTTTCTGCAAAGGGACCAGGACGACTGATCCGTGTAAAGGAAAGAATGAATGGGGCCATGTATCGTGAGATTTTGAGTGAAAACCTCCTTCCATCAGCAAGGGCATTGAAGATGAAACGTGGCTGGGTCTTTCAGCATGACAATGATCCCAAACACACCGCCCGGGCAACGAAGGAGTGGCTTTGTAAGAAGCATTCCAAGGTCCTGGAGTGGCCTCGCCAGTCTCCAGATCTCAACCCCATAGAAAATCTTTGGAGGGAGTTGAAAGTCTGTGTTGCTCCTCGGCCAGCCCCAAAACATCACTGCTCTAGAGGAGATCTGCATGGAGGAATGGGCCAAAATACCAGCAACAGTGTGTGAAAACCTTGTGAAGACTTACAGAAAACGTTTGACCTCTGTCATTGCCAAAAAAGGGTATATAACAAAGTATTGAGATAAACTTTTGTAATTGACCAAATACTTATTTTCCACCATCATTTGCAAATAAATAAATAAAAAATCCTACAATGTGATTTTCTGGATTTATTTTTCTCATTTCGTCTGTCATAGTTGAAGTGTACCTATGATGAAAATTACAGGCCTCTCATCTTTTTAAGTGAGAGAACTTGCACAATTGGTGGCTGACTAAATGCTTTTTTGCCCCACTGTATGTATATATATATATATATATGTTTGTGTGTGTGTGTGTGTGTGTGTGTATATATGTGTTACTTTTTTTATGTGTATCCACAAGTTTCTAGTAGATAGACCATATGGTTCAAGAGAAAATTGTTTAATTAAATGTAAATGAATTTTCTCAATATAATTAAAAACATCTACTTAGTGAATAACATTGGTGTTTAATATTAAGGTGTTCAGCATGAGATATGTTTTTTTGGGGGGGTTGTTTGTTGATCATGTCCATTTGCATTTGTTAATGTTTTCTGGCCAAATTGATCACAGTTGTGGAAAAAAAAGTCAATAGCTGGAAGAGTTGCTGAGTGAAATTAATGTAATTGTTGAGATAAGGCCACACAGAGGGCCAGACAGGTACTCAAAAGGGCCACTTGAGGTCTTGTTATAGATGACAGAAAATCCTTGAACGATACCAACGTTCTGGTAGTTTACCGGTACATTTAAGAAGTTTCCGGGAATATACCCTTCCTTTGTAACCCTACTGCTGATCTCTCACCCCTGACCTCTGCTGTTGATGTTGTAGATGATGTTGTAGATGATGATGATGTTGTTATTGATGATTTTGTTGATGTTACTGATGATTTTGTTGATGTTATTGATGATGATGTTATTGATGATGATGATGATTATGTTATTGATGATGATGATGTTGTTGATGATGATGATGTTATTGATGATGTTGATGTTATTGATGATGATGTTATTGATGTTATTGATGATGTTGTTATTGATGATGATGATGTTGTTGATGTTGACGATGATGATGTTACTGATGATGTTGATGTTACTGATGATGATGATGATGATGTTTTATAGGTGATGGTTCCAACCAAGGAGTTGGTCCTGGCAGGGAAGGATGCTGCAGCAGAATACGACGAGTTGGCTGAGCCTCAGGACTTCCAGGACGACCCAGAGTAAGACACACACTGGTACACACACACACACACACACACACTGGTGTGTACACACACACACACACACACACACACACACACACACACTGGTACACACACACACACACACTGGTACACACACACACACACACTGGTACACACACACACACACACTGGTACACACACACACACACAGGTACACACACACAGGTACACACACACTGGTACACACACACTGGTACACACACACACACACACACTGGTGTACACACACACACACACACTGGTGTACACACACACACACACTGGTGTACACACACACACACACACACACACACACACGTTTGGTGTACACACACACACACACACACAGACACACTGGTACACACACACACACACACACACACACTGGTACACACAGGTACACACACTGGTACACACACACACACACTGGTGTGTACACACACACACACACACACACACACTGGTACACACACACACACACACACTGGTACACACACACACACACACACTGGTACACACACACACACACACACAGGTACACACACACAGGTACACACACACAGGTACACACACACAGGTACACACACACAGGTACACACACACACACACACACACTGGTGTACACACACACTGGTGTACACACACACACACACTGGTGTACACACACACACACACACACACACACACACACGTTGGTGTACACACACACACACACACACACACACGTTGGTGTACACAGACACACTGGTACACACACACACACACTGGTGTACACACACACACACACACACACACACACACACACACACACACACGTTGGTGTACACACACACACACACACGCTTGGTGTACACACACACACACACACGTTGGTGTACACACACACACACACACGTTGGTGTACACACACACACACACGTTGGTGTACACAGACACACTGGTACACACACACACACACACACACACACACTGGTACGAGTACACACACTGGTACACACTCTGGCCCTGGTCTCCTAACCTTCCCTCTCTGGCCCTGTCTCCCCTCCAGCGTGGTGGCATTCAGGAAATCCAATAAGATCGGTTTCTTCATCAAGGTGGTCCCTCAGCGCGAGGAGGACGGTGATGTCACGGTGTCCTTTAAGATTCGCCACGACTTCCGAAATTTGGCGGCTCCCATAAGGCCGAGCGAGGAGGACGATTCCCCCACCGAGGCAATTTGGCTCACACACCACGTAGAGCTCAGCCTGGGGCCGCTCGTAGCGTGAGGTTACACACACACGTTAACACACACACATATATATATATATATATACACACACACACACACTGAGTATACAAAACATTAAGAACACCTGCACTTTCCATGACAGACGGACCAGGTGAATCCAGGTGAAAGTTATGATCCCTTGTTGATGTCAAGGATTTTTAAGTCTTGAGACATGGATTGTGTATCTTTTGTCATTCAGCGGATGATTCGGAAAGACGAAAGATTCAAGTGCCTTTGAGCGGGGTACGGTTAGTAGGTGCCAGGCGCACCACTTTGAGTGAAGAACTGCAACGCTGCTGGGGTTTTCACGATCAACAGTTTCCCGTATGTATCAGGAATGGTCCGACACCCAAAGGACATCCAGCCAACTTGACACAACTGTGGGAAGCATTGGAGACGACTTTGGAGTTCATGACCTGAAGAATTGAGACCGTTCTAAAGAGCAGAAGGGTTCCTAATGTTTGGTATACTCACTATATATAGCAGAACAGTGTTGAGAGAACACACTAACAGACAAACACACACACACACACTCGACTTGCACACTTCTCTGTACCACCAAGCAGTTCCAGAGAGCCTTTCCTGCTTCACTCTTCAACTTAGGCATTATCTTCCTCCTCCTCTAAGGATGAAGAGTATTTACCTGCATGCTATGCCAGGCTACATCTATCTACTAATAAATGTCTCTTAGGTGATGTCATTACTGTACTCCTCTCTGGGTTGAAGGTAGAGTTAAACCGTCAGTACTGTACTCCTCTCTGGGTTGAAGGTAGGGTGAGACTGAGGAGTTGGGAGTTATTTTGCTGTCGTCTTCAGTACTAAAGCCAGTCAGTTATTCTATTAGCAGTATTGGAGTAGTGAGACCTGTAAACGTGTCATTTTGTCTGAGATAAGATACATTACCTAAAAACACTATCGATCAATCATACATTTTCATAAAATGTAAAGTGTATATATTCATTGGATGGTTTCTACTGACGATCTGACCAACAGTGGCTGGTAGCTGTGCATTGCGATTCACTGGCACCTTTTTGATTTGTTGTCTCTGTGTGAAGTCTGGAAGGAATTCCTTGGTTTGTTAGACAGAGCCTTACAACACGATTAACCTGTACTGGCTAATAAAATAATGTCAGAAAAACACCTTGTGTTTTTAATGTGTTATTGGAGAGGAATAGAAGGCAAAGGGCTCAACCCCAACCAGAGATATGAGGACCAACCAACCAAAAATCCCGAGCGCAACTCTCGCTCACAATTTAAATAACGTGATACTTTATTTCTCCAATTTGTGTTAAAATCATGACTTTTTTTTGTCCGTCAATGGCCTTTTTAACAGAAGCATTTTATTGTGTTTGTACCTTTTTTGATTCGTACATTTTTGGTTTTCTTCAAGAAACTAGTCTTATCAATTTGCCTTTGTCATTTAGTGCATGTCGACTATGCCACCACTAGGTGGAGCTGTGGGCTTATTTTTTTTATATGATGTAACTGCATGCTACGTCCTGTAGGTGGCAGCCTCGAGTCACTGTCAACAGTGTGACAGGTATATGAACTGTTGACTGTTTTGACAACTACATTTAGAGGGACAGTTATCTAGGCTTAAAGTGGGACTCCAGTTTCCTTTTTCACATCATTTAACACCGGATTTAGTTCACATAAAGGCTCATCTCAATAGGTGGTCCTGGTATGTTATGGCATAGCACAAGTGGGAGGGTGGTCTCTAGTGCGTCTTTCAGAAGGGTTGGGTTAAAAGCAGAAGCCACATTTTTCGGGTTGAACCTTGTGTGCAATTGACTAATAGTGACCTTATTGTTCCTGAAGCAAGCAAGGAGAGAGGCCGACGACATCGCGGATTCCCGTCAGACAAACCCCTCCAATGTTTAGTTTTCACTTGTCTAAAAAAAGAACACTATCTTGCTCAAAACATTTATTATTGTATATATTTTTGTGTGTGTACTTTATTTATAGTTGGAATATTGCTTTTTAAAAGTAAAAAAAAAAAAAAAAAATCACTGGAAGATGTTTAAGTGAAATGAACAATTTTAAATTTGTAGTCATTTAGCAGGTTCCCTTATTCAGAGCAATTAAGGGTTTAGTGCCTTGCTCAAGAGCGCATCGGCAGATTTGCTTCACTTAGTCGGCTCGGGGGATCCTAACCAGTAGTAATTCGGTTACTGGCCCATCACTCTAAACGCTAGGCTACCTGCCGACCCATGTAGGTATCCTCCATGATGTAAGTATCCATTCTCTCTTGCTTCTCTGTAAAATAAACTGAAAGTATAATCAAGTATACAAGCTTTCTTAGAAGAAAAATAGTCCTCACGGATTAAATATGAATCATTTACCAAAAAGGAATTGAGGTCCGTGCTGTTTGTAAACACATTTACGTTTTCGTGGGAAAAGACACTTTGGAGGAGATGTTGCTTCACTAGAAGGAAAAACATCCAACTACACACACACACACACAGCTGCTGCTGATGATTGAGGCCGTTGTAGCCCGACTGTAAATAATAGCCTAACGATCTCACATCTGGTAGGGGTAAATGTTCTGTAAACTAATTTCAGTAAATGGAGCCAGACTAAGGCATGCAGGTTAACATGTGGGTGGCTGAGCTGTGTGGTAGTTGTATTATTAAGACTCGGTAGTAATACTACTATATTATACTACTACTGTTACTGTTCTAATATCTATAGAACTACTTAAGGCTGTGTGGAATAGTGATCTGTCAACATCAGGCAATCGTCAAGTCAACAACCTCACATCAGGCAATGTCTAGACTACAGAGAGACATGAGAAAACCCCAGAGATGACTGCTAACCCAAAACAGGAAGCTGAATGTCGACTAGACTACAGAGAGACATGAGAAAACCCCAGAGATGACTGTCGACTAGACTACAGAGAGACATGAGAAAACCCCAGAGATGACTGCTAACTCAAAACAGGAAGCTGAATGTCGACTAGACTACAGAGAGACATGAGAAAACCCCAGAGATGACTGCTAACCCAAAACAGGAAGCTGAATGTCGACTAGACTACAGAGACACGAGAAAACCCCAGAGATGACTGCTAACCCAAAACAGGAAGCTGAATGTCGACTAGACTACAGAGAGACATGAGAAAACCCCAGAGATGACTGTCGACTAGACTACAGAGAGACATGAGAAAACCCCAGAGATGACTGCTAACCCAAAACAGGAAGCTGAATGTCGACTAGACTACAGAGAGACATGAGAAAACACCAGAAAGACTAGTTTCTTGAAGAAAATGACTGCTAACCCAAAACAGGAAGCTGAAAGTTGTGGGTGTGACCCAAATTGCACCCTATTCCCGTTACAGTGCTGTTGACCAGGGCCAATAGGGACACACGTGTGGCGGAGCCTGTATCCTATCAACAGAGAAGTCCAAAGTCAACATTGGAAAGTGGCAGAAAAAGAAAGGATAAAAGAGAAGACAAAAAAATGTTGATTTATTCCAGAGGTTTCTCAGGTTGGGCCAGGTTCTAGTCAGAACAGGAGACCCCCAGGACTGTCTGTACTCCGTCCGTCTGATCCAGACATCACCTATTACCTGGAATTAGCCCTGGTGATGGTCTGCTGAGCAGAGAACGATGGGGGTGATTAATCAGACCTTCCACTCAACCTGAAGGGGTTGTGTATAAAAACGTACCCTGGTATGGTATTTTGTGTAACCCCCTCTCTCTCTGGTTGGTTGGCCCCGGAAGTAAGGTGATGTATCCAGGCCATCACCAGGGCTCTGTGGGATATCTAGTGGCCAACCTGACAGCTAGGATGTTACCCAAATGCCACCATATTCCTTCCGTAGTGCACTACTTGGCCCGTGGTCAAAAGTAGTGCACTAATTGAATATCATTTGGGACACTGCCATGGCTCTCTAATGATTTCTATTAGTGGAGAAAACATGCCCGCGTTCGGTGTGTCTGATAGTTTACAGTATGCTGCTGTACATTTGATTTGTGAGGGGGATATGACTGAACACAGCAGTCCCTGTCTATGTCCAGGCTCTTCCACAGATCCTGTCTAGGTCAGTTCCCTGTCTATGTCCAGGCTCTTCCACAGATCCTGTCTAGGTCAGTTCCCTGTCTATGTCCAGGCTCTTCCACAGATCCTGTCTAGGTCAGTTCTGTGTGATTTACTGCCTTCAGGTATGTTATGTCTACCTTTCCTTATTGTTGTTCTACTGTGCAGCATAGTCTGGTGGTGAGGTGTGGGAGTGAGGGTTAGGTTACGTCCCGAATGGTACCCTATCCCCTGTGGGCCCTGGTTTGAAAGTAGTACACTATATAGGGAATAGGATGCCATTTGAGACGCAGTCATTGTGAATGACGTAATGGTGGCCAGGAGAGGTCCTGGCCGGGTGCAGTCAGTCACACAGACAGATAAACTTGTAATTCGGTATGCATACAGTTGAAGTGGTAAGTTCACATACACCTTAGCCAAATACATTTAAACTCAGTTTTTCACAATTCCTGACATTTAATCCTAGTAAAAATTCCCTGTCTTAGGTCAGTTAGGATCATCACTTTTTATTTTAAGAATGTGAAATGTCAGAATAATAGTAGAGAGAATTATTTATTTCAGCTTTTATTTCTTTCATCACATTCCCAGTGGGTCAGAAGTTTACATACACTCAATTTAGTATTTGGTAGCATTGCCTTTAAATTGTTTAACTTGGGTCAAACATTTTGGGTAGCCTTCAACAAGCTTCCCACAATAAGCTGGGTGAATTTTGGCCCATTCCTCCTGACAGAGCTGGTGTAACTGAGTCAGGTTTGTAGGCCTCCTTGCTCGCACACGCTTTTTCAGTTCTGCCACAAAGTTTCTATAGGATTGAGGTCAGGGCTTTGTGATGGCCACTCCAATACCTTGACTTTGTTGTCCTTAAGCCATTTTGCCACAACTTTGGAAGTATGCTTGGGGTCATTGTCCATTTGGAAGACCCATTTGCGACCAAGCTTTAACCTCCTGACTGATGTCTTGATGTTGCCTTAATATGTCCACATAATTTTCCATCCTCATGACGCCATCTACTTTGTGAAGTGCACCAGTCACTCCTGCAGCAAAGCACCCCCACATGATGCTGCCACCCCCGTGATTCACGTTTGGGATGGTGTTCTTCGGCTTGCAAGCCTCCCCCTTTTTCCTCCAAACATAACAATGGTCATTATGGGCGAACAGTTCAATTTTTGTTTCATCAGACCAGAGGACATTTCTCAAAAAAGTACGATCTTTGTCCCCATGTCCAGTTGCAAACCGTAGTCTGGCTTTTTTATGGCAGTTTTGGAGCAGTAGCTTCTTCCTTGCTGAGCGGCCTTTCAGGTTATGTCGATATAGGACTCGTTTTACTATGGATATCAATACTTTTGTACCTGTTTCCTCCAGCATCTTCACAAGGTCCTTTGCTGTTGTTCTGGGATTGATTTGCACTTTTCACACCAAAGTACGTTCATCTCTAGGAGACAGAACACGTCTCCTTCCTGAGCGGTATGGCGGCTGCGTGGTCCCATGGTGTTTATACTTATCTACTATTGTTTGTACAGATGAATGTGGTACCTTCAGGCATTTGGAAATTGATCCTAAGGATGAACCAGACTTGTGGAGGTCTACAATATTTTTTCTGAGGTCTTGGCTGATTTCTTTTGATTTCCCATGATGTCAAGCAAAGAGGCACTGAGTTTGAAGGTAGGCCTTGAAATACATCAACAGGTACACCTCCAATTGACTCAAATGATGTCAATTAGCCTATCAGAAGCTTCTAAAGCCATTCTGGAATTTTCCAAGCTGTTTGAAGGCACAGTCAACTTAGTGTATGTAACTTCTGACCCACTGGAATTGTGACATAGTGAATAATGAGTGAAATAATCTGTCTGTAAACAATTGTTGGAAAATTACTTGTCATGCACAAAGTAGATGTCCTAACCAACTTGCCAAAACTATAGTTTGTTAACAAGACATTTTTGGAGTGGTTGAAAAACGAGTTTTAATGACTCCAACCTTAGTGTATGTAAACTTCCGTCTTCAACTGTATAAAGAGGATAGAGCTCTCAGAAACGGCTAAGTTTCTTTTTTCTTTAAACATATTTAACCCTTTTATTTTTGGTGGCACAAAACTGAGGAAGGCACAGTGATGCCGAAACGTTGGTAAATACCCATTAAATTTCTCTGAGTTTATACATGGAGTGTGCAACTTTCTTTATTTTGATAGTTTATAGGTTATTCGGCGTTAGTCAGCACACCCACACAAACACATTTTTCTGGGTGTGCGCCAGCTCACGTTTTTTAAGGCACAAAACTACCTCCATACTTCCATTCGTTTGTGTTTATTTACCTTCAGACGAGTCCCCTGACACTGGTGGGGGTCATAGAGCAAAAGAGAGAACACCTTGGTGTTCATGAGTCTCCCCTTTTATGGAGTGTTCATATCAGTTCGTAGGCCAAACAGCCTGGTCTCATAGACTAGACGTAACATAGTACATGTAAATCCAGGGACGTGGGTGGGTGTATAACGCAATAAATTAATACATCCAAAAGCTTACCTTTGGGTGGCTGGTAGCCTAGTGGTTAGAGCGTTGGGCCAGTAACCAAAAGGTTGCTGGATGGAATCCCCGATTAATAAAAAATATTAAATAAAAAAAAATCTAACTTTGACTTGGAAGAGTTCCAGTTCCAGTGTTTGAGCTAGGTGTTTCAGTAGGCTAAACTAGCTTCTCCTTCATTTTTGAAGAAATGAATTAACTATTCTCTCTTGAGTTAACTATTCATCACATTTTATGCACTGCAGTGCTAGATAGCTGATGCTTATGCTTTCAGTACTATATTCATTCTCTGATCCTTTGATTGGGTGTCAGTTAATGCTGCAAGAGCTCTGATAGGTTGGAGGACGTCCTATGGAAGTTGTCATAATTACTGTGTAAGTCTATGGAAGGGGATGAGAACCATGAGCCTCCTATGTTTTGTATTGAAGTCAATGTACCCAGAGGACGGAAGCTAGCTGTCCTCCGGCTAAACCATGGTGCTACCCTGCAGAGTGCTGTTGAGGCTACTGTAGACCTTCATTGCAAGACAGTGTGTTTTAATCAAATATTTGGTAACGTGAATATATTTAATATGTATATTTTTATCTAAAAAGGATAACTTTTTCAATGTTTAACAATTTTATTTATGGCTTGATCATACAGAAATATCACAACATTCTTTCAACAACTCTAAAGCAATTTCCTGTATATGGCACAGGACCCACAGGAGCCACTGACCCACAGGAGCCACTGACCCACAGGAACCACAGGAGCCACTGACCCACAGGAGCCACTGACCCACAGGAGCCACTGACCCACAGGAGCCACAGGAGTCACTGACCCACAGGAACCACAGGAGCCACTGACCCACAGGAGCCACAGGAGTCACTGAGCCACAGGAACCACAGGAGCCACTGACCCACAGGAGCCACTGACCCACAGGAGCCACTGACCCACTGCCTTTTTCTATTATCAAGACCCCTTCTGGTAACACCTAGAGTCTGTTGACGCACCGGTGCATCAATCTAAGTTACGTAACAAAAAAATCCCCATTAAAGAAGGTAAACTTTTTTTTTCATGTTTACCAATTTTATTTTTATGAAATTCACTGAGGATAGTCCTCCTCTGAGGAGCCTCCCCTTTGTCATACTAAATAGAGTGTCTCGGATTTACATGCAGAATAATACGAAATGCTCTGCGACCAGGTTGGGCTAAACCATTCAGACGCTACAGACATTTTTGTGTGAAGACCGATTTACATTTTTCTCGGATGTCTCCTGGTCTGAGAAACAGTGCTTTAGCTCTGCCAGTTTCCACCACAGATGAGGAAGGTTGACATCGGTGGATGCTGTGGATTGAGACGCATCCCATGCAAAAAAAAAACGATATCTTAAACTGACAGATTTTAATGGGGATTTTTTAAATGTAGCTTAGATTGACGCACCAGTGCGTCAATAGACTCTAGGTGTTACCAGCAGGTCTCTTGATAATAGAAAAAGGAAGTGGTTCCTGTGGGTCAGTGGCTCCTGTGGGTCAGTGACTCCTGTGGGTCAGTGACTCCTGTGGTTCCTGTGGGTCTGTGGTTCCTGTGGGTCAGTGACTCCTGTGGTTCCTGTGGGTCAGTGACTCCTGTGGTTCCTGTGGGTCAGTGGCTCCTGTGGTTCCAGTCCATAGACAGGAAATTGCTTTAGAGTTGTTGAAAGAATGTTTTGATATTTCTATAGGATCAAGACATAAATAATCTAGACCTACGTGGAACAGCATCTATAAATAATCTAGACCTACATGGAACAGTATCTATAAATAATCTAGACCTACATTGAACAGTATCTATAAATAATCTAGACCTACATTGAACAGTATCTATAAATAATCTAGACCTACATTGAACAGTATCTCTCAATAATCTAGATTTACATTCAACAGTATCTCTCAGTAATCTAGATTTACATAACAGTATCTATAAATAATCTAGACCTACGTGGAACAGTATCTATAGATAATCTAGACCTACGTGGAACAGTATCTATAGATAATCTAGACCTACATGGAACAGTATCTATAAATAATCTAGACCTACGTGGAACAGTATCTATAGATAATCTAGACCTACGTGGAACAGTATCTATAGATAATCTAGACCTACGTGGAACAGTATCTATAGATAATCTAGACCTACGTGGAACAGTATCTATAGATAATCTAGACCTACGTGGAACAGTATCTATAGATAATCTAGACCTACATGGAACAGTATCTATAGATAATCTAGACCTACACGGAACAGTATCTATAGATAATCTAGACCTACATGGAACAGTATCTATAGATAATCTAGACCTACGTGGAACAGTATCTATAGATAATCTAGACCTACATGGAACAGTATCTATAAATAATCTAGACCTACATGGAACAGTATCTATAGATAATCTAGACCTACATGGAACAGTATCTATAAATAATCTAGGGTATACTATACGATTACCTTGCTGAAGGTAAACTTTGATCAGTTGATTTTACTCCTGGCTCAGAGTTTGTCTGAGCTGTGTCTTAACATCATCCTAAAACCTACTCCGAGGCAGGGTTTTTTAATTCTTCTTAAAACCGGTTTTAGCAGGATTCCTAGGACCTTTTCTGAGATGCTTTGTGGATACGGGCCCTGGTTCACAGGTCAGTGATACAGGACGAAGCGCCTGACACCCTGCGACCGCAAACACACCACAGTCAGATATGATGCAGGCCAGGTCTCCTCTAGCTGTCTCAATGAGCATAGATGTTAAAACGAGTGAAATATCAAGTCCATAGAAAAGTCAGTAACCATGTCATGCACACACGAATGGGACATATAGTATACATAGAGCAGGAATACATTACACCATCTGTCCTGGAGGTTGAGGGTCTGTGGTGGAGGTTGAGGGTCTGTGGTGGTACTGGGTCTGTGGTTGTACTGGGTCAGTCCTGAAGGTTGAGGGTCTGTGGTGGTACTGGGTCTGAGGCGGTACTGGATCTGTGGTTGTACTGGGTCTGTCCTGAAGGTTGAGGGTCTGTGGTGGTACTGGGTCTGTCCTGAAGGTTGAGGGTCTGTGGTGGAGGTTGAAGGTCTGTGGTGGAGGTTGAAGGTCTTTGGTGGTACTGGGTCGGTCCTGGGGGTTGAGGGTCTGTGGTGGTACTGGGTCGGTGGTGATTCTGGGTCGGTGGTGATTCTGGGTCGGTGGTGATTCTGGGTCGGTGGTGTGGTTTCACCCTCCCCTGTGTGTGTTCTTTATTACATGACTCTATTACCACTTTAATACTACTGTGGTACTACACAGTCCCAGCAGACAGCCATGCTACCGGACTAAACATACATGTGTTGTTTGTCAGAGAGGTCTGTGGGTCTCCGCCTGGTTTCCTTCTCTCAGCCTTCCCCAGGCCTGCATCCAAACCCCACAACACAACTTATTCTACCTGGTTTATTCTCTTGGAAACTGGTCATCTCTTTTTCGAGAGAGAGACCTGACCAAAATAACAACAGACATTACAAGTGGTGAAAGCCACAGAGGGGGAGAAGTAGACCCCATGTTTATTTTACTAAGCATGAAACGCAGAGAACCTGACTGCTCATAGACTCCCTATTGGTACCGATCACAGTAGGAGGTCGTTCCTTCTCTTGCTAGAACAAAAGTGGTTCCTGCTGCGTGACTGATGAACCTGCCGGTTCTACTTGTAGAATCGCAATGCTCCTCTGTTTGCCCGACAACTTGACTATGAGCCAAGCAGAGAGCACGAACCTCCAAGTGGGGTAGCCAACGGGAGTGACAGTAAAAACCCTTCAGAGAACGCAAAGAAAGATCAAGAAGAAAAGCGGGAACTTTCCGGTGCGCCGTGTTGAAATAGACATAGAGAGTGCTAGATGCAAGGGGTCTATGCTCTGGTTTAAACCCTGCTGATTTAATTAACATGGCCTCCGTGGATCCTCCACACGCCGTAAACTACAAAGCCCATCCTTAAAGACCACTCACCTCTCCCACCACAGCCAGGGCTATGACATAGTTTAGTCTCATTGAGATCCACATCAATATAACAGCACATATTTACAGTAGTCACAGCCCCAGGGGTGGTATACCTAACTAACATTCACTCACTGTTGGAGCTACAGCATCATGACATTAGATTTTAAAGCATGGTTAGTGAAAGTCACAGGATAGTCACTGTGTTTCGGAGAGAGGGAGAGAATCGGAGAGAGGGAGAGAATCGGAGAGAGGGAGAGAGTGAGAGAGACCTGGCAGATCTGGCATATCTGGCTCTCAAGGGAAGACAGGCTATGTGCACACTTCCCTCAAAATGAGGTGGAAACTGAGCTGCACTTCCTAACCTCCTGCCAAATGTATGACCATATTAGAGAGACATATTTCCTTCAGATTACACAGACCCACAAAGAATTTGAAAACAAATCCAATATGTATTGGGTGAAAAATTTGTGTGCCGTCACAGCAGCAAGATGTGTGACCTGTTGCCACAAGAAAAGGGCAACCAGTGAAGAACAAACACCATTGTAAATACAACCCATATTTTTGTTCTAATTGCACATCGTTACAACACTGTATATAGACATAATATGACATTTCAAATGTCTTTTATTCCTTTGTAACTTTTGTGAGTTTATACTGCTCATTTTTGAAAATGTTTATTTCACTTTTGTTTATTATCTATTTCACTTGCTTTGGCAATGTAAACATATGTTTCCAATGCCAATAAAGCCCTTTTGAATTGAACTGTAATTTAATTGAGAGATAGATAGAGAGTGATAGACGCAGTGGTCTGTGTCCGGGTTAACCCGCTAATTAACTTGACCTCAGTGATTCTGATTACTGACTGCGGTACTTGTACACACACTGTAAACTATAAACCCCATAAACCCCATCCCCAGAGTTAATGTGGGGTGTTGGTGGTTGTGAATTAGTCTGTGAACAGTGTGTGCGTGCGTGTGTGGTGCATACCAGCCAAGCTGTAGACGCTAATTGGAGAGTCAAAGCTAAAAATCACCTGCTTTGTGGCAGAGGAGACGGAGGTGAGATACCACAGGATATGTGGCAGAGGAGACTGATGTGGGATACCACAGTATACAGTGAGGGAAAAAAGTATTTGATCTCCTGCTGATTTTGTACGTTTGCCCACTTACAAAGAAATTATCAGTCTATAATTTTAATGGTAGGTTTATTTGAACAGAGAGAGACAGAATAACAACAAAAAAATCCAGAAAAACACGTTATAAATGGAATTGCATTTTAATGAGGGAAATAAGTATTTGACAACTCTGCAAAACATGACTTAGTACTTGGTGGCAAAACTCTTGTTGGCAATCACAGAGGTCAGACGTTTCTTGTAGTTGGCCACCAGGTTAGCACACATCTCAGGAGGGATTTTGTCCCACTCCTCTTTGCAGATCTTCTCAAAGTCATTAAGGTTTCGAGGCTGACGTTTGGCAACTCGAACCTTCAGCTCCCTCCACAGATTTTCTATGGGATTAAGGTCTGGAGACTGGCTAGGCCACTCCAGGACCTTAATGTGCTTCTTCTTGAGCCACTCCTTTGTTACCTTGGCCGTGTGTTTTGGGTCATTGTCATGCTGGAATACCCATCCAAAACCCACTTTCAATGCCCTGGCTGAGGGAAGGAGGTTCTCACCCAAGATTTGACGGTACATGGTCCCGTCCATCGTCCCTTTGATGCAGTGAAGTTGTCCTGTCCCCTTAGCAGAAAAACACCCCCAAAGCATAATGTTTCCACCTCCATGTTTGACGGTGGGGATGGTGTTCTTGGGGTCATATGCAGCATTCCTCCTTCTCCAAACACGGCGAGTTGAGTTGATGCCAAAGAGCTTCATTTTGGTCTCATCTGACCACAACACTTTCACCCAGATGTCCTCTGAATCATTCAGATGTTCATTGGCAAACTTCAGACGGGCATGTATATGTGCTTTCTTGAGCAGGGGGACCTTGCGGGCGCTGCAGGATTTCAGTCCTTCACGGCTTAGTGTGTTACCAATTGTTTTCTTGGTGACTATGGTCCCAGCTGCCTTGAGATCATTGACAAGATCCTCCCGTGTAGTTCTGGGCTGATTCCCCACATTGTTCTCATGATCATTGCAACTCCACGAGGTGAGATCTTGCATGGAGCCCCAGGCCGAGGGAGATTGACAGTTCTTTTGCGTTTCTTCCATTAGCGAATAATCGCACCAACTGTTGTCACCTTCTCACCAAGCTGCTTGGCGATGGTCTTGTAGCCCATTCCAGCCTTGTGTAGGTCTACAATCTTGTCCCTGACATCCTTGGAGAGCTCTTTGGTCTTGGCCATGGTGGAGAGTTTGGAATCTGATTGATTGATTGCTTCTGTGGACAGGTGTCTTTTATACAGGTAACAAACTGAGATTAGGAGCACTCCCTTTAAGAGTGTCCTCCTAATCTCAGCTCGTTACCTGTATAAAAGACTCATGGGAGCCAGGAATCTTTCTGATTGAGAGGGGGTCCAATACTTATTTCCCTCATTAAAATGCAATTCCATTTATAACATTCACATGTGTTTTTCTGGATTTTTTTGTTGTTATTCTGTCTCTCACTGTTCAAATAAACCTACCATTAAAATTATAGACTGATCATTTCTTTGTCAGTGGGCAAACGTACAAAACGTACAGTGGGCAAACATACTTTTTTCCCTCACTGTATGTGGCAGAGGAGACTGATGTGAGATACCACAGGATATTTGGCAGAGGAGACTGATGTGAGATACCACAGGATATTTGGCAGAGGAGACGGATGTGAGATATCACAAGAAATGCGGTAGAGGAGACGGATGTGAGATGCCACAGGATATGTGGCAGAGGAGACGGATGTGAGATATGAAATGCGGTAGAGGAGAAGGATGGACGTTGGATGGGAGACTCTCTGTGTTGCCAGGCTGGGCACTTAGTGGATGTTGTCTGGGAGACTCTCGGTGTTGCCAGGCTGGGCCCTTAGTGGATGTTGGCTGGGAGATTCTTGGTGTTGCCAGGCTGGAACCTTAGTGGACGTTGGCTGGGAGACTCTCGGTGTTGCCAGGCTGGGCCCTTAGTGGATGTTGTCTGGGAGACTCTCGGTGTTGCCAGGCTGGGCCCTTAGTGGATGTTGGCTGGGACATTCTTGGTGTTGCCAGGCTGGAACCTTAGTGGACGTTGGCTGGGAGACTCTCGGTGTTGCCAGGCTGGGCCCTTAGTGGATGTTGGCTGGGAGACTGAGAGAAACTCTGGGAGAGGAATTCTGAGCATGGTTCTGGTTGTCCATGGGCTTTTATCTAAACTCTTTGATTTCCTGTTGAGGTAGCTGGCTGGAGGTCTGATTTCCTGTCTGTGAATAATTATTTCGTCATAAATCGGCCAACCA
This sequence comes from Brachymystax lenok tsinlingensis, assembly GCA_030435695.1. Classification (NCBI taxonomy): domain Eukaryota; kingdom Metazoa; phylum Chordata; class Actinopteri; order Salmoniformes; family Salmonidae; genus Brachymystax; species Brachymystax lenok. The sequence goes on from CM059784.1 coordinate 36,869,504, forward strand.
GGGGCAGAATTTCTCTGGTGAGCTAGCCTGGCCTCCCTCCATCTCTTCTTCTCCAATGGATTCTTGCCACTTTGGATTTTATTGCATGAAAGTATGACATTTCATTTTGGAAGATGAGAGGGTTGGGAGGGAGGAGTGAAGGACTCTGCCACATGTTGGAGGACTGGCACTTGTTGGAGGAGTGGAGGACTGGCACTTGTTGGAGGAGTGGAGGACTCTGCCACATGTGTTGGAGGAGTGGAGGACTCTGCCACATGTGTTGGAGGAGTGGAGGACTCTGCCACGTGTTGGAGGAGTGGAGGACTGCTACTTGTTGGAGGAGTGGAGGACTGCTACTTGTTGGAGGAGTGGAGGACTGCTACTTGTTGGAGGAGTGGAGGACTGCTACTTGTTGGAGGAGTGGAGGACTGCTACTAGTTGGAGGAGTGGAGGACTGCTACTAGTTGGAGGAGTGGAGGACTCTGCCACATGTGTTGGAGGAGTGGAGGACTCTGCCACATGTGTTGGAGGAGTGGAGGACTCTGCCACATGTGTTGGAGGAGTGGAGGACTCTGCCACATGTGTTGGAGGAGTGGAGGACTCTGCCACATGTGTTGGAGGAGTGGAGGACTCTGCCACATGTGTTGGAGGAGTGGAGGACTCTGCCACATGTGTTGGAGGAGTGGAGGACTGGCACTTGTTGGAGGAGTGGAGGACTGGCACTTGTTGGAGGAGTGGAGGACTGGCACTTGTTGGAGGAGTGGAGGACTGGCACTTGTTGGAAGAGTGGAGGACTGGCACTTGTTGGAGGAGTGGAGGACTGGCACTTGTTGGAGGAGTGGAGGACTCTGCCGCGTGTTGGAGGAGTGGAGGACTCTGCCGCGTGTTGGAGGAGTGGAGGACTCTGCCGCGTGTTGGAGGAGTGGAGGACTCTGCCGCGTGTTGGAGGAGTGGAGGACTCTGCCGTGTTGGAGGAGTGGAGGACTCTGCCGCGTGTTGGAGGAGTGGAGGACTCTGCCGCGTGTTGGAGGAGTGGAGAGACTCTGCCGCGTGTTGGAGGAGTAGAGGACTCTGCCGTGTTGGAGGAGTGGAGAGACTCTGCGCGCGTGTTGGAGGAGTGGAGGACTCTGCCGCGTGTTGGAGGAGTGGAGGACTGGCGCGTGTTGGAGGAGTGGAGGACTGCCACTTGTTGGAGGAGAGGAGGACTGCCACGTGTTGGAGGAGTGGAGGACTGGCACTTGTTGGAGGAGTGGAGGACTGGCACGTGTTGGAGGAGTGGAGGACTCTGCCGCGTGTTGGAGGAGTGGAGGACTCTGCCGCGTGTTGGAGGAGTGGAGGACTCTGCCGCGTGTTGGAGGAGTGGAGGACTCTGCCGCGTGTTGGAGGAGTGGAGAGACTCTGCGCGTGTTGGAGGAGTGGAGGACTCTGCCGCGTGTTGGAGGAGTGGAGGACTCTGCCGCGTGTTGGAGGAGTGGAGGACTGGCACGTGTTGGAGGAGTGGAGGACTGGCACGTGTTGGAGGAGTGGAGGACTGGCACGTGTTGGAGGAGTGGAGGACTGGCACGTGTTGGAGGAGTGGAGGACTGGCACGTGTTGGAGGAGTGGAGGACTGGCACGTGTTGGAGGAGTGGAGGACTCTGCCGCGTGTTGGAGGAGTGGAGGACTCTGCCGCGTGTTGGAGGAGTGGAGGACTCTGCCGCGTGTTGGAGGAGTGGAGGACTCTGCCGCGTGTTGGAGGAGTGGAGGACTCTGCCGCGTGTTGGAGGAGTGGAGGACTCTGCCGCGTGTTGGAGGAGTGGAGAGACTCTGCCGCGTGTTGGAGGAGTGGAGGACTCTGCCGAGTGTTGGAGGAGTGGAGGACTCTGCCGCGTGTTGGAGGAGTGGAGGACTCTGCCGCGTGTTGGAGGAGTGGAGGATTGGCACTTGTTGGAGGAGAGGAGGACTCTGCCACGTGTTGGAGGAGTGGAGGACTGGCACGTGTTGGAGGAGTGGAGGACTCTGCCGCATGTTGGAGGAGTGGAGGACTCTGCCGCGTGTTGGAGGAGTGGAGGATTGGCACTTGTTGGAGGAGAGGAGGACTCTGCCACGTGTTGGAGGAGTGGAGGACTGGCACGTGTTGGAGGAGTGGAGGACTCTGCCACGTGTTGGAGGAGTGGAGGACTCTGCCGCGTGTTGGAGGATGTGGAGACTCTGCCGCGTGTTGGAGGAGTGGAGGACTCTGCCACGTGTTGGAGGAGTGGAGAGACTCTGCCGCGTGTTGGAGGAGTGGAGAGACTCTGCCGCGTGTTGGAGGATGTGGAGGACTCTGCCGCGTGTTGGAGGAGTGGAGGACTCTGCCGCGTGTTGGAGGAGTGGAGGACTCTGCCGCGTGTTGGAGGATGTGGAGGACTCTGCCGCGTGTTGGAGGATGTGGAGGACTCTGCCGCGTGTTGGAGGATGTGGAGGACTCTGCCGCGTGTTGGAGGATGTGGAGGACTCTGCCGCGTGTTGGAGGATGTGGAGGACTCTGCCACGTGTTGGAGGATGTGGGTTCTCTTCTCTTTCTCTCGTTCTTTCTCTTTTTGGGGTTGAGTGCATCATGGAAGTAGGTCAGAGAAGGAAAGAAAGGGCAGCGGAGGGAGGGAGGGAGGGAGAGAGGGAGGGAGGGAGGGAGGGAGGGAGGGAGGGAGGGAGGGAGGAAAAGATGTGTGCTGATGAAGTGGGTAGAATATTTTGGTCTGGGACCAATTGAGAAGAATGGCAGCTCCTTCCTGTAACATACCCTTTATAACAGGAGAGAGAGATAGGAAGACAGAGACAGAAGAGAGAGAGAGGGGAAGAGTGTAGAGAGAGATGGGGTGGGTAGAAAGGTAGAGTGAGAAGAGTCATACAGAGATATACAGTATATTCCATTTCACTGTTCCTGTCATGACAGTGGCCCAGTTTCACGACAGTGGCCCAGTTTCACGACAGTGGCCCAGTTTCACGACAGTGGCCCAGTTTCATGTGAATTTACTATTCAGCCATTTTGCAGACGCTCTTATCCAGAACAATTTACTGTACAGTGTGATACATTCAATACAAATCACAGACTACTCTGCCTTAATGCCAGAACAGTTATTCTTCAGGGAACACCTGAAACCCAGCCATATCTAGCGTAAACATGCAGAATTATTTACTGTGCTGTACATTCAATCAATCAAAGTAGCAGAGCCATGTATACTGTACAGACCTAACAGTTATAGTTCAGGAAGATCCTGATAGCCATATCGATAGTAAACATGCAGAAGTTCTTATATCGACTGACTCTGACTGTAGTAGCAGTACTGTATGTACACTACCGTTCAAAAGTTTGGAAAGTTTTATAAATGTCCTTGTTTTTGAAAGAATAGCACATTTTTTTTTTGTCCATTAAAATAACATAAAATTGATCAGAAATACAGTGTAGACATTGTTAATGTTTTAAATTACTATTGAAACTGGAAACGTAGGCGTACAGAGGCCCATTATCAGCAACCACTACTCCTGTTTTCCAATGACACGTTGTGTTAGCTAATCCAAGTTTATCATTTTAAAAGGCTAATTGATCATTAGAAAACCCTTTTGTAATTATGTTAGCACAGCTGAAAACTGTTGTCCTGATTAAGAAGCAATAAAACTGGCCTTCTTTAGACTAGTTGAGTATCTGGAGTATCAGTATTTGTGGGTTCAATTACAGGCTCAAAATGGCCAGAAACAAAGACTTCTGAAACTCGTCAATTCTTGTTCTGAGAAATGAATTCTATTTCATGCGAGAAATTGCCAAGAAACTGAAGCTCTCGTACATTGCTGTGTCCTAGAGTACTCCCTTCACAGAACAGCGCAAACTGGCTCTAACCAGAATAGGAAGAGGAGTGGGAGGCCCCAGTGCACTACTGAGCAAGAGGACAGTACATTAGAGTGTCTAGTTTGAGAAACAGATGCCTCACAAGTCCTCAACTGGCAGCTTCATTAAATAGTACCTGCAAAACACCAGTCTCAACATCAACAGTGAAGAGGCGACTCCGGGATGCTGGCCTATCTTTTACCAGATCTAATGTGTTATATTCTCCTACATTCATTTCACATTTCCACAAACTTCAAAGTGTTTCCTTTCAAATGGTACCAAGAAAATGCATATCCTTGCTTCAGGGCCTGAGCTACAGCCAGTTAGATTTGGGAATGTCATTTTAGGTGAAAATTAAAAAAAAAAGGGGCCGATCCTTAAATAGGTCAGGAAACTGAAACCTGTGCATTTCTTACAGCCCCCACAAATGTCTTCTGGAAAGGGAGCCCCCAGCCATCCTAGCCCCCTAACCCTCCAGTACCTCAGCCCCAGATCCTAGGACCATGCAGGCCCCAGCTTTTACGTGTTCAAATGTACCTCCACTCAGGCCGCTAACCATTTTGAGAGCCCCATAAAAAGTATTCTGGAAGGGGAGCCCCAGACCCCAGCTTTTAGCCCCCAGTCCTGAGCCCCATGCCCAGTTGCACTTCCTCTTCACGGTGTTAAAATGTCCCTCAAATCACGACTCCAAAAAGTCCTCAGAAGGCAGAGCCCCAGACCATCAAATCAAATCGAACTTTATTTCTCACATGCGCCGAATACAACAAGTGTAGACCTTACCGTGAAATGCTTACTTTACAAGCCCTTAACAAACAGTGCAGTTCAAGAAGAGTTAATAAAATATTTACTAAATAAACTAAAGTAAAAAATTAAATAAAAAGTAAAAAATTAAATAACAATAACGAGGCTATATACAGGGGGTACCGGTATCAAGTCAATGTGCAGGAGGTAAAGGTTAGTCGAGGTAATTTGTATTGTACATGTAGGTAGGGGTGAAGTGACTATGCATAGATAATAAACAGTGAGTAGTAGCAGTGTACAAAACACATGGAGGAGGGGGGGGACAATGTGATAGTCCGGTGGCCATTCGAGGACTTGGGTGTCTGGAGTCTCTGACAGTTTTATGGGCTTTCCTCTGACACCGTCTATTATATAGGTCTTGGATGACAGGAAGCTTGGCTCCAGTGATGTACTGGGCCGTACGCACCATCCTCTGTAGTGCCTTACGGTCAGATGCCGAGCAGTTGCCATACCAGGAGGTGATGCAACCGGTCAGGATGCTCTCGATGGTGTAGCTGTAGAACTTTGAGGATCTGGGGACCCATGCCAAATCTTTTCAGTCTCCTGAGGGGGAAAAGGTTTTGTTGTGCCCTCTTCACGACCGTCTTGGTGTGTTTGGACCATGATAGATCGTTGGTGATGTGGACACCAAGGAACTTGAAACTCTCGACCCGCTCCACTACAGCCCCGTTGATGTTAATGGGGGCCTGTTCGGCCTGCCTTTTCCTGTAGTCCACGATCAGCTCTTTTGTCTTGCTCACATTGAGGGAGAGGTTGTTGTCCTGGCACCACACTGCCAGGTCTCTGACCTCCTCCCTATAGGCTGTCTCATCATTGTCGGTGATCAGGCCTACCACTGTTGTGTCGTCAGCAAACTTAATGATGGTGTTGGAGTCAAGTTTGGCCACGCAGTCGTGGGTGAGCAGGGAGTACAGGAGGGGACTAAGTACACACCCCTGAGGGGCCCTAGTATTAAGGATCAGCGTGGCAGACGTGTTGTTGCCTACCCTTACCACCTGGGGGTGGCCCGTCAGGAAGTCCAGGATCCAGTTGCAGAGGGAGGTGTTTAGTCCCAGGGTCCTTAGCTTAGTGATGAGCTTCATGGGCACTAAGGTGTTGAACGCTGAGCTGTAGTCAATGAACAGTATTCTCACATAGGTGTTCCTTTTGTCCAGGTGGGAAAGGGCAGTGTGGAGTGCGATTGAGATTGCGTCATCTGTGGATCTGTTGGGGCGGTATGCAAATTGAGTGGGTCTAGAGGATCCGGGAGGTTGATATGAGCCATGACCAGCCTTTCAAAGCACTTCATGGCAGGTTACCTTTGCTTCCTTGGGCACAGGGGATATGGTGGTCTAATGGAACCATGTAGTTATTACATACTTGGTCAGGAAGAGGTTGAAAATGTCAGTGAAGACACTTGCCAGTTGGTCCACGCATGCTTTGAGTACACGTCCCAGTAATCCATCTGGCCCTGTGGCTTTGTGAATGTTGACCTGTTTAAAGGTCTTGCTCACATCGGCTACCGAGAGCGTTATCACACAGTCATCCAGAAGCGAGCATAAAATGCATTTAGCTCGTCTGGTCGGCTCGCGTCACTGGGCAGCTCGCAGCTGGGTTTCCCTTTGTAGTCCGTAATAGTTTTCAAGCCCTGCCACATCCGACAAGCATCAGAGCCGATGTAGTAGGATTCAATCTTAATCCTGTATTGACGCTTTGGTGGTTTGATGGTTCATCTGAGGGCATATCGGGATTTCGTCCGGATTAGTGTCCCGCTCCTTGAAAGTGGCAACTCCAGCCTTTAGCTCGATGCAGATGTTGCCTGTAATCCATGGGGACGACGTCGTCGATGCACTTATTGACGAAGCCGATGACTGAGGTGGTAAACTCCTCAATGCCATTGGATGAATCCCGGAACATGTTCCAATCTGTGTTAGCAAAACAGTCCTGTAGCGTAGCATCTGCGCCATCTGACCACTTCCGTATTGAGCAAGTCACTGGTACTTTCTGCTTTAGTTTTTGCTTGTAAGCAGGAATCAGGAGGATAGAATTATGGTGAGATTTGCCAAATGGAGGGCGAGGGAGAGCTTTGTACGTGTCTCTGTGTGTGGAGTAAAGGTGGGCTGGTGTTTTTTTTCCCCTCTGGTTGCACATGTGACATGTTGGTAAATATTTTGTAAAACTGATTTAAGTTTGCCTGCATTAAAGTCCGCAGCCACTAGGAGCGCCACTTTTGGGTGAGCATTTTCTTGTTTGCTTATGGCCTTATAGAGTTGGTTGAGTGCGCTCTTAGTGCCAGCATCGGTCTGTGGTGGTAACGGCTACGTATAATATGGATGAGAACTCTCTTGGTTGATAGTGTGGTCTACAGCTTATGATGAGGTACTCTACCTCAGGCGAGTAATACCTCGAGACTTCTTTATTAATATTAGACATCGCGCACCAGCTGTTATTGACAAAAAGACACGCACCCCCACCCCTCGTCTTACCAGACGTAGCTTCTCTGTTCTGCCGGTGCATTGAAAATCTCTCCAGCTTTATATTGTCCGTGTCCTCGTTCAGCCACAACTCGGTGAAACATAGGATATTAATGTCTCATAATAATAATTGTAATCATAGGTAATCCATTTTATTTTCCAATGATTGCATGTTAGCAAGTAGAATTGATGGCAGTGGGAGTTTATTCGCTCGCCTACAGATTCTCACAAGGCAGCCTGATCTGCGTCCTCTTTTCCTCCGTCTTTTCTTCACCCAAATGACGTGGATCAGGGCCTGTTCCCGGGAGAGCAGTATATCCTTCTCAGTCGGACTCATTAAAGAAAAAAAGCTTCTTCCAGTCTGGGGTGCGTAATCCCCCTTCTGATGTCCAGAAGTTATTTTCGGTCATAAGAGACGGAAGCAGCAACATTTTGTCAAAAATAAGTTACAAACAATGCAAAAAATAAAATAAAATGGCACAGTTGATTACGGGCTCGTAAAACGTCAGCCATCCTCTTCGGTGCCATTTTAACCTCCAGACCCAGATTTAATTCACCCTCATGGGGTCAAATAGTCAGACTCCATCCTTTAGCCCCTAATATAGGACCCAGACCCCAGCCTTTAACCCTTAATATACGACCCAGACACCAGCCATTAACCCCTAATATAGGACCCAGACCCCAGCCTTTAACCCTTAATATACGACCCAGACCCCAGCCTTTAACCCCTAATATACGACCCAGACCCCAGCCTTTAACCCCTAATATAGGACCCAGACCCCAGCCTTTAACCCTTAATATACGACCCAGACCCCAGCCTTTAACCCCTAATATAGGACCCAGACCCCAGCCTTTAACCCCTAATATAGGACCCAGACACCAGCCTTTAACCCCTAATATACGACCCAGACACCAGCCATTAACCCCTAATATAGGACCCAGACACCAGCCTTTATTCCCTAATATAGGACCCAGACCCCAGCCTTTAACCCCTAATATAGGACCCAGACACCAGCCTTTAACCCCTAATATAGGACCCAGACCCCAGCCTTTAACCCCTAATATAGGACCCAGACCCCAGCCTTTATTCCCTAATATAGGACCCAGACACCAGCCTTTATTCCCTAATATAGGACCCAGACCCCAGCCTTTAACCCCTAATATACGACTCCAGACCCCAGCCTTTAACCCTAATATACGACCCAGACCCCAGCCTTTAACCCCTAATATAGGACCCAGACCTCAGCCTTTAACCCCTAATATACGACCCAGACCCCAGCCTTTAACCCTTAATATACGACCCAGACCCCAGCCTTTAACCCCTAATATAGGACCCAGACCCCAGCCTTTAACCCCTAATATAGGACCCAGACACCAGCCTTTAACCCCTAATATACGACCCAGACACCAGCCATTAACCCCTAATATAGGACCCAGACACCAGCCTTTAACCCCTAATATACGACCCAGACCCCAGCCTTTAACCCCTAATATAGGACCCAGACACCAGCCTTTAACCCCTAATATACGACCCAGACACCAGCCATTAACCCCTAATATAGGACCCAGACACCAGCCTTTATTCCCTAATATAGGACCCAGACCCCAGCCTTTAACCCCTAATATAGGACCCAGACACCAGCCTTTAACCCCTAATATAGGACCCAGACCCCAGCCTTTAACCCCTAATATAGGACCCAGACCCCAGCCTTTATTCCCTAATATAGGACCCAGACACCAGCCTTTATTCCCTAATATAGGACCCAGACCCCAGCCTTTAACCCCTAATATACGACCCAGACCCCAGCCTTTAACCCCTAATATACGACCCAGACCCCAGCCTTTAACCCCTAATATAGGACCCAGACCTCAGCCTTTAACCCCTAATATACGACCCAGACCCCAGCCTTTAACCCCTAATATACGACCCAGACCCCAGCCTTTAACCCCTAATATACGACCCAGACCCCAGCCTTTAACCCCTAATATACGACCCAGACCCCAGCCTTTAACCCCTAATATAGGACCCAGACCCCAGCCCTTTGGTCCCCAGAACCTAGCCCCAGCCCCATACGTGCAGTCAGGCCTCAGAACCAGGCCTCCAGACACCCCTGGGTCTGCAGTGCTGAATCCATTAGAGACGTCTTACTCCTGGTCTGGTTTACATCCTGTCCCAATAGAGACTTGGTCTGTCTGTGTTAACCCTGTACCATGGTTTTAATTGGTTTGGCCCCTCTATCATGGGTTACATCCAGGCACCTATTCATTTTTTCCATGTAACTTATCCAGTAACAGGAACCTGATAGGGCCAGATGGCTGTGTGTGGGTGTTTGTGTGAGTGAGTGTGTGAGAGTGCGTGCGTGCGTGCGTGCGTGCGTGCGTGTGAGGGTGCGTGCGTGTGAGGGTGCGTGTGAGAGTGCACGTGAGAGTACGTGCGTGTGCGTGCGTGCACGCTTGTGAGCTGACTGGTTCTACAGTTGGAGTGTATTTCTGTCTGTTTGTCTCTCTATGTCGTCAGGGAAACCCAGATGTTTCAGATTACTGGTATAGCAATATCTGTTGTGTTTACAAACAACTCAGCACTATTTAGGATGATCATACTGTTATTGGGACTCCCGAGTGGCACTGCATCTTTGTGCAAGAGGCGTCACAACAGTCCCTGGTTCGAATCCAGGCTGAATCACAACCGGCTGTAATTAGGAGTCCCATAGGGCGGCGCACAATTGGCCCAGCGTCATCCGGGTTTGGCTGTTCCTAGGCCGTCATTGTAAATAAGAATTTGTTCTTAACTGACTTGCCTAGTTAATAAAAAAAAATATATAACGGTTACTCTCTGTCTCCCTCTCTTCTCTTTTAAATGAAGTGGTGATTGAGTGTAGGGACAGGAGATTTTCCTGGGAATATGTTCAGGTCTGATAGTCAATCTGCAGGTTTATCTTTGCATAATTCTCCATGGATGGAGCATGTGATTCTTTACTATAATACACTGCCTTCTCCTCAAGCATCTACAGTGCATTCAGAAAGTATTCAGACCCCTTGACTTTTTCCTCATTTTGTTACGTCACAGCTTTATTCTGAAATGGATTAAATACACTAAAACACTAGACCACCTTTACTCCACACACAGAGATGCATAAAAAGCTCTCCCTTGCCCTCCATTTACAAATCTGAAGATAATTATATCCTCATGGTTCCTGCTTACAAGCAAAAAGTAAAACAGGAAGTACCAGTGACTCGCTCAATACGGAAGTGGTCAGATGACATGGATGCTACGCTACAGGACTGTTTTGCTAGCACAGACTGGAATATGTTCCGGGAATTATCCCATGGCATTGAGAAGTATACCACCTCAGTCACCGGCTTCATCAATAAGTGCATCGACGCGTCGTCCCCAATGTGACCGTACGTACATATCCCAACCAGAAGCCATGGATTTCATAGTGGAGAAGGTAAGATGGGATTCGAAATGGTCGGTGATCTGTTTGTTAACTTGGCTTTCAAAGATTTTAGAAAGGCAGGGCAGGATGGATATAGGTCTATAACAGTTTGGGTCTAGAGTGTCTCCCCCTTTGAAGAGGGGTATGATTGCTTTCCCAATCTTTTGGGATCTCCGATGATACGGAAGAGAGGTTGAACAGGCTAGTAATAGGGTTTGCAACAATTTCGGCAGATAATTTTAGAAAGAGAGGGTCCAGATTGTCTAGCCCAGCTGATTTGCAGGGATCCAGATTTTGCAGCTCTTTCAGAACATCAGCTGTCTGGATTTGGGTGAAGGAGAAGCAGGGGAGGGCAAGTTTCTTTGGGGGTGCAGAGTTGTTGGCCGGGGTAGGGGTAGCCAGGTGGAAAGCATGGCCAGCCGTAGAAAAATGATTTTTGAAATTCTCGATTACCGTATATTTATCAGTGGTGACAGTGTTTCCTAGCCTAAGTGCAGTGGGCAGCTGGGAGGAGTTGGTCAGGATGATATCTATGAAGGTGCCCATGGTTACGGATTTAGGGTTGTACCTGGTAAGTTCCTTGATAAATTTGTGTGAGATTGAGGGCATCTAGCTTAAATTGGAGGACGGCCGGGGTTGTTAAGCATATCCCAGTTTAGGTCACCTAACAGAACGAACTCTGAAGATAGATGGGGGCCAATCAATTCACATATGGTGTCCAGGGCACAGCTGGGGGCTGAAGGGGGGTCTATAACAAGCGGCAACAGTGAGAGAATTATTTCTGGAAAGGTGGATTTTTAAAAGTAGAATCTCAAATTGTTTGGGCACAGACCTGGATAGTATGACAGAACTCTGGAGGCTATCTCTGCAGTAGATTGCAACTCCTTCCCCTTTGGCAGTTCTAACTTGTCGGAAAATGTTCTAGTTGGGGATGGAATTGTCAGAATTTTTGGTGGCCTTCCTAAGCCAGGATTCAGACACGGCTAGGACATCAGGGTTGGCGGTGTGTGCTAAAGCAGTGAATAAAACAAACTTAGAGAGGATGCTTCTAATGTTAACATGCATGAAACCAAGGCTTTTATGCTTACAGAAGTCAACAAATGAGAGCGCCTGGGGAATAGGTGTGGTGCTGGAGGCTACAGGGCCTGGGTTAACCTCTACATCACCAGAGGAACGAAGGAGGAGTAGGATAAGGGTACGGGTAAAGGCAATAAGAACTGGTCGTCTAGTGCTTTGGGAACAGAGAGTAAAAGGAGCAGATTTCTGGGCGTGGTAGAATAGATTCAGGGCATAGTGTACAGACAAGGGTATGGTAGGATGTGAGTACAGTGGAGGTAAACCTAGGCATTGAGTGACGATGAGAGCAGTAGTGTCTCTGGAGGCACCAGTCAAGCCTGCTGAGGTCTCCGCATGTGTGGAGGTTTGGACAAAATAGTTATCTAAGGCATTTAGGGCGGGGCTGGGGGCTCTACTGTGAAGTGAAACAATAATAACTAACCTAAACAGCAGTAGACGAGACATATTGACATTAGGGAGATGCATGTGTAGCCGAGTGATCATGGGGTTCAATGAGCAGCAATAGGTGAGTCAAGGAGCCGATTCAGTAGTCGCTATTACGCTAGGCAAGCTGGAAACACGGCGATTCAGAAAGCTAGCGGGCCGGGGCCAGCAGATGGGTCTTCGGTGACGTCGCAACGGAACGACCTGTTGAAACCACCTTGGACGATTACGTCGGCAGACCAGTCGTGATGGATCGGCGGGGCTCCGTGTCGGCAATAAAGGGTACAGGCCAATTGGCAAAGGAGGTATTGTAGCCCAAGAGTTAGTTGGTAGACCTCTTCGGCTAGCCGGGAGATGGGCCTAGCTCGAGGCTAGCTGGTGCTTGCTTCGGGACAGAGGTGTTAGCCAGGAGTAGCCACTCGGATAGAAGCTAGCTAGCTGCAATGATCCGGTGTAAAGGTTCAGAGCTTGCGGTAGGAATCCGGAGATGTGGTAGAGAAAAAGCAGTCCGAAGTGGTCTGGGTTGATATCGCGCTGTGCAGCCTGGCAGGTATTGACCGAGCTGAGGCTGGCTCGTGTCTGAGTTAACGGTGAGGACCGCTAGCAGTGGCTAACTGACTACTAGCTAGTAGCTAGTTACCTGGCTAGCTTCTGATGGGGCTTCCATAAAAATAGCAGATCCGTACCACATTGGGTGAGGCGGGTTGCAGGAGAGTATATTCAGTCCGTAGATGGAAAAATAGCTTAAAATATATACACAAAAAAAACGAAAACAATTATTTACACGGGACAAGACAAACACATGTCTGACTGCTACGCCATCTTGGATACATAGACCCCCCTTTGTTTTTACACTGCTGAAATTGAGCTCAGGTGCATCCTGTTTCCATTGATCATCCTTAAGATTTTCTACAACTTGATTGGAGTCCATCTGTGGTAAACTAAATTGATACTCTGATAAAGACAGCTTGCCTGTCGAAACGTCGGCTCTCCTTTATTTTCAAATTCAATTGACTGGACATCGTTTGGAAGGCACAGTTGACAGTGCATGTCAGAGCGAAAAAACCAAGCCAAGAGGTCGAAGGAATTGTCCGTAGATTTCCGAGACAGGATTGTGTCGAGGCACAGACCTGGGGAAGGGTACCAAAATATTTCTGCGGTATTTAAGGTCCCCAAGAATGCAGTGGCTTCCATTGTTCTTAAATAAAATAAGTTTGGAACCACCAAGACTCTTCCCAGTGCTGGCCGCCTGGCCAAACTGTCTCCAAATATCTCCTAATGGCCCTTTGGGACTGACGTGATAAACTTCACAAAGGCTTCCACATTTTCCTCTTTCAGCATCCTTTACCTACTGTACTCAATACTGGTATTCTCTCTCCATCTGGAATGAAAAAAAAATCATAAGCATCAGTGGATTTGAATACATTCTGGACCCTTGGCTTTCCTCTACCTTTATAACACATTATATTGTACAGGGTTTTGTAAAGATACAGTATGTTGAGTGAAATGGATATAAAAAAAACACGTCTCTAGCGGACGGTAAATCCTAGGTTATTTCCAGTGTTGACTCAGAATGTCTTTGGCAGATTTCGGAGCGTTAGGTCACTGCTTTTCACTAATAGAGCCTGTAGCCTTGGACATGCCTGAGTGGAACAATGACTCAGAGAGAGAGAGAGAGAGGCAGGGAGGCAGGGAGGGAGGGAAGGAGAGAGGGAGCGGGAGGGGGAGGAAAAAAGAGAGAGCGCGAGAGAGAGAGGGAGGGAGAGAGGCACAACAGGAGGGAGAGAGGGAGTGGGATAGAGAGTGAGAGAGCAGGAGTGAGGGAGAGACAGAGCAGGAGAGAGGTGGGAGAGAGGGGGAACAAGGGATTTCCCCTGAAACGCAGGACAGACCAGCTCTTTGCTGCAGAATTCACACTAAAACAATAATGTCTGGGAGCAAAGGGTAAAGGAAAGCTCCATGTAGTGCCAAGCTCCTACACACACACACACACACACACACATACACACACACACGTCTCCTCATAGTCCATCTATTCTGTGTCCTCACATCATTCCCTACCACCAAGGGACTAGAGAGTCATCTGTCCGACAGCTAAAGCAGCAGAGAGCAGTAGAGAGCAGCATAGAGGAGTAGAGAGCAGTAGACTACAGCATAGCGCAATATAGATCAGTAGACTACAGTATAGAGCAGTAGACTACAGTATAGAGCAGTAGACTACAGTATAGATCAGTAGACTACAGTATAGAGCAGTAGACTACAGTATAGAGCAGTAGACTACAGTATAGAGCAGTAGAGCAGAAGACTACAGTATACAGAGAATGTTATCTGTGTGTGTCCCAAATGGCACCCTATTCCCTATTTAGTGCACTGCTTTTGCCACATGGCTCTGGTCAAAGGTAGTGCACTATATAGGGAATAGGGTGCCACGGGGCTCTGTTCAACAGTAGTGCACTATATAGGGAATAGGGTGCCATAGGGCTCTGTTCAACCGTAGTGCACTATATAGGGAATAGGGTGCCATAGGGCTCTGTTCAACAGTAGTGCACTATATAGGGAATAGGGTGCTATAGGGCTCTGTTCAACAGTAGTGCACTATATAGGGAATAGGGTGCAATAGGGCTCTGTTCAACAGTAGTGCACTATATAGGGAATAGGGTGCAATAGGGCTCTGTTCAACCGTAGTGCACTATATAGGGAATAGGGTGCCATAGGGCTCTGTTCAACAGTAGTGCACTAAATAGGGAATAGGGTGCCATAGGGCTCTGTTCAACAGTAGTGCACTATATAGGGAATAGGGTGCAATAGGGGTCTGTTCAACAGTAGTGCACTATATAAGGAATAGGGCTCTGGTCAACAGTAGTGCAATATATAGGGAATAGGGCGCCATTTGGAACACAATGGTCTGACATCATGTCCAGATTCAGTCTAATGCGTTCACTCTGCGTTGGTTCTTTTCATGTCCCTCTTCTAGCCTTGATCCCAGATGCAGAGAATCAAATCAAAGCGTGTCTGGGGTGTTTGATGAGAGGCAGGGACGTGGGCCAAACCCCAGCAACAGCCCGGCGGGGAGAAATGGACACGACGATGACGATGAATGGATTGTTGGTGTTTTTCGCAACCATGAAGAAAACTCCTCATGGCAACAGCATACTGCTGCTGACATTTTGTTTTCATATCACACACACACACACACACACACACACTTGTGGTCTCGTCTCCGGCCATTACATAACCCACCAGCATTGTAAGCCCCCCTCGCCACCATCAAAGTCAGCTACATTATCTGTCCTGCTTTAAACAATTACACTCCACTTCCCGTAATGACTGTCATGACTAGTTGGTCATTGAGAGTTGATCAATGGGTGGTGATTCTTCTTCTCTTATTTATAGTGGCTTGTTTGATTGGTCGGTCTCGTTCGGTCATGGGAGAAAGAAGTCAAAAGAAGCTACAATTCATAACCTTCATTCTGTAGCTGTTCTGAGATCTAGATTACTTCCCAAATGGCAATCTATTCTCTATATAGTGTGCACTACTTTAGACCAGAGCCCTATTCCCTATACAGCGCACTATTCTAGTCCAGAGCACCATGGGCCTTGTTCAAAAGAAGTGCATAATGGAAAAAGAGTGCCATTTAGGAAGCCTTGATTCTACAGAACGGAGAGAAGAGAGGACTCAGGAAGTCAACATCAGGAAGATCGAGAGGAATCAGGAAGTCAACATCAGGAAGATCGAGAGGAATCAGGAAGTCAACATCAGGAAGATCGAGAGGAATCAGGAAGTCAACATCAGGAAGATCGAGAGGAATCAGGAAGTCAACATCAGGAAGATCGAGAGGAATCAGGAAGTCAACATCAGGACTCAGGAAGTCAACACTTGGCTGACTGCCTGATACACACCAGTTATAGTTCTCATTTCATTACATACAGATTACAGTCTAATCACGCTTTATCATGGACTTCAGGACTTTAGCAGGACTTCATGGAGACGTATCTGTATGTATCCGGGGACCTGCTCCTGTTGTTGATTACTGCAATATCATTTGATAATCAACGGTGGCATTCACAACAACCCAACAGGCCTCAATGATCACAATGAATTGCCTCTGTTGGTGAGCTGTAGCATCTATGCTACCTCGACTGGGAGAGTGATTTGATTTTACAGCCAGGCGTGGTGGGTGGGTGTAAACCAAGATGTTGAAAGTGTTAGATTTAGTAGCCTGCATCCAGTAAGTCACCCTCCCATACAAACACTCTCTACCCCCATTCTCTCCCTCACTGCTCTCTCTATCTCTCACTCTCTCCTCCGCCTCTCCCTCCCCCCTCTCTCCATGCCTATTCTTCACTGCATACATCTGTAACAGCTCAGGGTCCAGTGGGTTGGATCAGCTTTGTAAAGGCCCTGAACATTATGACAAGAAAAGAAAGAGCTGGACTGAGCCGTAGACTGTTAGAGTGTAGCAGACCAGAGTAGGACAGAGTGCACCTCTCTAACCCACAGCTCTGTCAGGGCAGCAGGTGGTCTGGCTAGTGGTACACACTTAGTAAAAAAAAGGTGACAAAAGTGTTCTTTGGCTGTCCCAATATGTGGCCTCTTTTTGGCTCCAGTCAGAACCCTTTTGGGTTCCATGTAGAACCCTCTGTGGAATAGGTTCCATATAGAACCCTCTGTGGAAAGGGTTCCATGTAGAACCCTCTGTGGAAAGGGTTCTACATGGAACCCAAAAGGGTTCTATCTGGAACAAGTTAGGGTTATTCAAATACGGGCAGGGCAAAAGAACCCTTTTAGGTTCTAGATAGCAAATCTTTTTCTAATAGTGTACTGTAGGACTGTTGGCTGGTTCTGTTCACTTCAGAAGGCCTGAATGTGTGATTTATCTGTGTGCGCTGACGAGTAGAATCAACAGCATCAACAACAATGCCCCTCCTATCCTAAATCAAATTTAATTATATTGGTCACATACACGTGTTTAGCAGATGTTATTGCGGGTGTAGCAAAATGCTTGTGCTTCTAGCCTCGACAGTGCAGTAATATCTAACAAGTAATATCTAACAAATTACACAACATTTACCCAATACACACAAATCAAAGCAGGAATGAATTAGGACTATATACATATATGGACGAGCGGTGTCAGAGCGGAACGGACTAAGATGCCGTAGAAGTATAGAAAACAGTATATACATATGAGATGAGTAATGCCAGATATGTAAACATTATTAAAGTGACTAGTGTTCCATTCCTTAAAGTGGTCAGTGATTCCTAGTCTATGCCTATAGGCAGCAGCCTCTAATGTGCTGGAGACGTCTGCTTAACAGTCTGATGGCCTTGAGATAGAAGCTGTTTTTCAGTCTCTCGGTCCCAGCTTTGATGCACCTGTACTGACCTCGCCTTCTGGATGATAGCGTGGTTGAACAGGCAGTGGCTCGGGTGGTTGTTGTCCCTGATGATCTTTTTGGCCTTCCTGTCTTCCTTTCTACATCTCCCAGAGTACATCTTGCTAGCATCCCTTCTCTGTCCCTCCGTTTCTCTGCCAGTGTGCGTCTCTGTCTTGCTATCTTTCTGCGTCTCCCTCCATCTATCTCCCTCTCTGCTCTACAGTATGACACCATGTGTTTTTGTATTATCTGGACAGGTACCTCAGATCAGCTGTTAGATATGGAGCTGGTCGCTGAGGGCAGGACAGTTCTACCTTTTACATACCTCACAGTTGTTTTATTTGGACCTAATAGCCGCTCTGACATGTCTCAGACATGCAGGAAACAGGGACTTGTAAAAAACAACCAGCATTATTATTATTATTATTATTATGACTCATTCATTAAAAAACCTGGAGCTAACTCTGCAAATAGCACTGCTGGGTGATTTAAAAAGTCACAGTCAATCAATAGTATAATAATACTCTTATTAAATGTTTTTAATCTTAATTTACAATCTGTAGAAACTATAAGAATAGAAAGGTTCAGACCTTTTGTGAAACAGCACGGCAGAGTTGAAAAGTATTTGGCAAATAGAAATCAAAACTGGATGGGAGGGGTTGAGGGGAGCGGAAGGATGGGACTGAAAATAAATATACTGTGTCCGTAAAATGTATACAGTGCCTTTCGGAAAGTATTTAGACTCCCTGACTTTGTCCACATTTTTTCTTCATCAATCTACAAACTTTACTGCATAATGACAAAGAAAAATCAGGTTAGAATTTTTTGCAAATTTATTAAAAATCTAAAAACTGAAATGTCACATGTACATAAGTATTCAGACACCTTTACTCAGTACTTTGTTGAAGCGTCTTTGGCAGCGATTGGGCCACGCAAGGACATTCAGAGACCACTCCTGCGTTGTCTTGGCTGTGTGCGGCCAGCTCTAGGAAGAGTCTTGGTGGTTCCAAACGTCTTCCATTTAAGAATGATGGAGGCCACTGTGTTCTTGGGGACCTTCAATGCTGCAGACATTTTTTTGGTACCCTTCCCCAGATCTGTGCCTAGGACACAATCTTGTCTTGGAGCTCTACAGACAATTTCTTCGACCTCACGGCTTGGTTTTTGCTCTGACATGCACTGTCAACTGTGGGACCTTATAGAGACAGGTGTGTGCCTTTCCAAATCATGTACAATCAATTGATTTTACCACAGGTGGACTCCAATCAAGGTGTAGAAACATCTCAAGGATGATCAAGGGAAACAGGATGCACCTGAGCTCAATTTCGAGTCTCATAGCAAAGGGTCTGAATACTTATGTAAATAAGGTACTTCGTTTTTATTTTTTTCATATTTAATTTTTTAAACCTGTTTTCACTTTGTCATTATGGGGTATTGTGATGCTATTATGGGGTATTGTGATGCTATTATGGGGTGTTGTGATGTCATTATGGGGTATTGTGATGTCATTATGGGGTATTGTGATGTCATTATGCGGTATTGTGATGTCATTATGGGGTGTTGTGATGTTATTATGGGGTATTGTGATGCTATTATGGGGTATTGTGATGCTATTATGGGGTGTTGTGATGTCATTATGGGGTATTGTGATGTCATTATGGGGTGCTGTGATGTTATTATGGGGTGTTGTGATGTCATTATGGGGTGTTGTGATGTCATTATGGGGTGTTGTGATGTTATTATGGTGTGTTGTGATGTCATTATGGGGTGTTGTGATGTTATTATGGGGTGTTGTGATGTTATTATGGGGTGTTGTGATGTCATTATGGGGTATTGTGATGTCATTATGGGGTGTTGTGATGTCATTATGGGGTATTGTGATGTTATTATGGGGTGTTGTGTGTAGATTGATGAGGACATTTCTTTATTTAATCAATTTTAGAATAAGGTTGTAACGTACCAAAACGTGGAAAAAGTCAATGAGCCTGAATACTTTCCCGAAGGCACTCTGCAGTATGTATGAGCTGGAAGTAGAAGCCTAGGTGCTGTTGTTCACTAGTTTACTCCAATTAGGGGAGGGGTGGTAGGGTTAGGGGAAAATAATAATGGAAAATATATTTAAAAATAGAAACATATTTGTGGCTTCCATCAATCTGCAATATTAAAGCTGATCTACTCCATAACAAAAAAAAATATTCTTATTATCTGGTATTCTTGTTGTCTTGGCTTGACATTGTGTTTCATAACATGTTGATGAATGTTGATAATTGAGGCTGATGAAGGGAAGATGGATATTGGTGTATGTTTGAAATGGCACTAAAGTTCATTTTGCAATAACACATGTTGCTTTCCACTCCCTTGTCAAAGTTGTTTTGCCTGGAATTCTTCCCTCTGATTCTGTCACACTAAAAGGTTATTGTGGTTTATGGTTGCTCTGTGAAGTAAATTTTTTTTGGGACATCATATTTACCTCCCTTAGTGTCAGTTGTCAGTGGATACTAAATGCCTGGTTGTGGCACTCATGCACACGCGCACACACACACACACAGTGTGCAAAGCTGTCATCAAGGAAAAGGGTGGCTACTTTGAAGAATCTAAAATATATTTGGATTTGTTTAACACTTTTTTTGGTCTGTTATTTCATAGTTTTGATGTCTTCACTATTATTATACAATGCAGAAAATAGTAAAACATAAAGAAAAACCCTTGAATGAGTAGGTGTGCCTAAACCTTTGACTGGTACGTTATATAGACAAAAACAACCTTCCTCACCTGATTTCATGCTTGCTATCCCACCCCCGTGTACACAACAACCTTTCAGAAGAACAGAGGGTCCCATGTTGCATTCCCCTCCTCTCCTGACTTCACTCTAGGCAGCAAGACTTTAGAGAAGGACACGCTCAACTCTCTGAAAGGATGCAAGCTGCAGATTTATGTTAATTGGCAGAACCAGGACAATGTTGGCAACGTGCTGGAATGACAACATGGCTGGGCAGCTGGACACACACACTGCACTGATCAGAGTTTACCCAGCCCGGCACCAAGGACAGAGGGGTGTCAGCAGCTGGAGGCAGCCAGGAGACAGAAAGGATGTGGTGTCTGACTTCCTGTTAATCAAAGTGAATCACATATAGTTACATGCACCACTGCTGTCTGATCCATCTGATCCACTGTGACACACAACAAAAGACTCACTTATAGAACTGGCCTGGACAGAACAGGACAGACTCATACTGAACACTGGCCTTGACAGAACAGGCCAGACTCATACTTAACACTGGCCAGGACAGAACAGGCCAGACTCATACTGAAAACTGGACAGAACAGGACAGACTGAACACTGGCCTGGACAGAATAGACTCATACTGAACACTGGACAGAACAGGAGAAGACTCATACTGAACACTAAACAGAACAGGACAGACTCAAACTGAACACTGGCCTGGACAGAACAGGACAGACTCAAACTGAATACTGGCCAGGACAGACTGATACTGAACACTGGCCTGGACAGAACAGGACAGACTCAAACTGAACACTGGCCAGGACAGACTCATACTGAACGCTGGCCTGGACAGAACAGGACAGACAAACTGAACACTGGCCTTGACAGAACAGGACAGACTCATACTGAACACAGGCTTTCCACAGTGTGTCATATCCTGCTGGAACTTCCACATTAGTCATGTCACTTCCTGTCCTCCTGCCAACCGATGGTTCTGCTTCCAAAACCCACCCACTGGTTCCAGTTAGTTCCACTGTGTTCTTGAGGATATGGCTGCTTGTCTCTCCTCAGGCCTATCCCATGCCTTTCCTAGGTCTTTCACAGGCCTATCCCATGTATTTCCCAGGTCTCTCCTCAGGCCTATCCCATGCCTTTCCTAGGTCTTTCACAGGCCTATCCCATATCTCTCCCAGGTCTTTCCCAGGGCTTTCCCATATCTCTCCCAGGTCTTTCCCAGGGCTTTCCCAGGCCTTGAAACTCATAAGGAATTGTTGTTATTGTTATGGCTACTACATTAAATCTAAAGACAAATGTATTTTAAGAAACATTACATAAGATGTTCTCTTCATTACGTTTCCTTAGCAATTAATACCTATTGATACCGTCTGTTATGTCTTAGTATGAAAGTGTTCTGTAGGCCTTATGACAGAGACTTTGAGTATGCTACTGTTTTTACTAATCGAATCAAATTGTATACTAGTGTCCTGTACAGGGGTGTACTTGTATATCAAAGCTGCCTGACGCTACAGAAACAGGAGACATGCTCCTGCCCTATGGTCCATTCTGGCTTGGACAAGGCTTAATGCTGTTGCCATGTGTTCAAAGAACCCACATCTTCAACGGTATCATCACCGTCCCAGTGTTACCTCCTACTCCAACCTCTCCAACCTCCACTCACAGACAGACAGTCTACTGTTCCCTCTCTCTGTCTAAAAAATTAAAAAGTCCAAGTTGACCACTGGAAGGATGGATGAAAAAAAAATGACAACAAAAGAAATGACAACTTTTCCATGGCATTCCGAGGTGGAACCTGGATCCTGTTGTGGAAGTTTTAATGTGAATCAGATGTGGTCCTAATAATGTGGTCCTGTTAGAAAACAGTTTAGAAGTGATAAGCTGTAACATGTTAAACACAGCCCGCCTAAAACGTTCTCTGAATAAAACCTGACCATTGCAGTTCGGGACTCTGTTTGTTTCTTATAACTGGAGCTTTACAAACTCCAGGAAACAGAGTTATAGTCTGATTTGATATAATAGTTCTGAGATGGTGGTTTATAATGTGAACCTGTCAATACATGTTGGCATGACAACCATGAGACTTCTGGTGGTTTATAATGTGAACCTGTCAATACATGTTGACATGACAACCATGAGACTTCTGGTGGTTTATAATGTGAACCTGTCAATACATGTTGGCATGACAACCATGAGACTTCTGGTGGTTTATAATGTGAACCTGTCAATACATGTTGGCATGACAACCATGAGACTTCTAATGGTTTATAATGTGAACCTGTCAATACATGTTGACATGACAACCATGAGACTTATGACGGTTTATAATGTTAACCTGTCAATACATGTTGGCATGACAACCATTAGACTTCTAATGGTTTATAATGTTAACCTTTCAATACATGTTGGCA
Organism: Brachymystax lenok tsinlingensis; assembly: GCA_030435695.1. NCBI lineage: Eukaryota > Metazoa > Chordata > Actinopteri > Salmoniformes > Salmonidae > Brachymystax > Brachymystax lenok. The sequence goes on from CM059784.1 coordinate 36,892,048, forward strand.
TGACAACCATGAGACTTCTGGTGGTTTATAATGTGAACCTGTCAATACATGTTGGCATGACAACCATGAGACTTCTGGTGGTTTATAATGTGAACCTGTCAATACATGTTGGCATGACAACCATGAGACTTCTAATGGTTTATAATGTTAACCTGTCAATACATGTTGACATGACAACCATGAGACTTCTGGTGGTTTATATTGTGAACCTGTCAATACATGTTGGCATGACAACCATTAGACTTCTGGTGGTTTATAATGTGAACGTGTCAATACATGTTGGCATGACAACCATTAGACTTCTAATGGTTTATAATGTTAACCTGTCAATACATGTTGACATGACAACCATTCGACTTCTGGTGGTTTACAATGTTAACCTGTCAATACATGTTGGCATGACAACCATGAGACTTCTGGTGGTTTATAATGTGAACCTGTCAATACATGTTGGCATGACAACCATGAGACTTCTGGTGGTTTATAATGTGAACCTGTCAATACATGTTGGCATGACAACCATGATAAATGTTTATTCGCTCTATATAAATGGTTTGTGAGACTGGAGCAAGGCTTTCCACCCTGCTGTTTAATAAAAAGGAAACATGACTGGTCATCAGAAAGACCTTCTGTTGAAACACATAAACAGCCTCCATTATATCGCCTTGCTCTTGTTTTTTCCACACTTACATTTAAAAAATGCCATTGTGCGATGTGAAGTAGAACATAATGGATCTCATCCTTTCCAGCTACTCTTTTTTTACAGAACTCCCCACTGTGCTATGATTTCACTGGTATTTTCACACATCATTCATTAGAATGAGCAAAGGACACATCTCACATCAAATCAACTGATAATGCTTAGCTGCCGGCCTGCAGCCTGTCACTGTGTGGGTTTCTGAGTTCTGTCATCAAGCTGCTTTCATTGTGTCAACACTATGTCCTATCTTCTCTCTCTGTCCACTCTGTGTTTTGATATGGAGCTGTTAGTCTGATCTCCACAGTGGGCTCTGCTCTGACTACAGGGACTTGCATCCCAAATAGCATCCTATTCCCTAAATAGGGAATTCCCATTGACCAGAACTCTATGGGCCGTGGTCAAAGGCAGTGGCCAACGTAGGGAATAGGGTTCCGTTTGGGACGCAACCTGTGACTGCAGCTCAGCAGTATTTTGTGAAGCAGAGGCACTATGCTGTTAATACTCTGGTAATACCAGGCGGTGGACTGCCTGTCAGTCTAACAATGACATACCACTGACCTAATGACCCAGTACAGGACAAACCATGTTCTCTCTATCTCTCTATATCTCTCAGTCTAACTGAGGGGTCTGTGTTCACACAAATGCTACTATTTCTACAGCTTGTTACTACAAATCTGTCATTGCTTCGATGTTGTATGAATGTTACGTCAATGTACAATGTGTGAGTGAAGAAGTATAAAAGCTAAATATCCCTTACAGTGTCATTAAGGGTTATGTAGCAGAGGATACACCCTATCCTGTTGATATCCTCATTCCCAGTTAGACCTGGCCAGAGCCAGCCAATCGTGTGCTAACGGAACCATGATGTCAGAGAGGGATGCATGCTCACCAAAGAGGAACAAACTTAGGCTGTTTTATCTCCTCTGCAAGCCCCTTTCTGCTGGCAGAAGCAGACTAAAACACACACAAACACAAACGTTTGGACACACCTACTCATTCAAGGGTTTTTCTTTATGTTTTACTATTTTCTACATTGTAGAATAACAGCGAAGACATCAAAACTATGAAATGACACATCTGGAATAAAAAAAATTAAAAAGTGATAAACAAATAGAAATATATTTTATATTTGAGATTCAAAACAATAAGTTCAAATCTCAGAACAATTAATTTCTTGTTCATACCAGATTATAATTTATTATTCATTTAAGCAAATTGCACCTGTTTTGGCATGTGTGTGTAAAAAAAAAAGAAAAAGAGGAAGTACAATTGGAAGTACAAGAGGAAGTACAATTGTCTACAATTTGCACATTAACTACATGCACATGGCTGATCAAAACTGAGGAGTTGATTCTCAGTGAAACTGTCATACTCTTCACAACTTCTAAACATTCTTTCACCGTGTGAGCCGTCACATGCAAAAGGATCCATTCGATTATCAAAATCTGTCAGACATACATCTATATTCCATAAACATCTAATGACATGGAATGTTTGTGATGTCTGCTAAATTGGCAAATTACCTGCCAGGTGACATAGTAATTAAATAGGAATCACAATCTTACCAATCAACCAATCAAGTTTGGAAGTATATAGACGGAGCTTGCCCAAAGCACAGTCACTACCGTTTTTTAACATGGAGAAACTTCACAACCCTGAACAGCAGCTACATGCTCGTGGAAGAGAAATAAGGAGATGTGTAATAATGCGTGGTGGTGGTGGTAGTGGTAGTGGTGGTGGTAGTGGTGGTGGTGGTGGTGGTAGTGGTGGTAGTAGTGGTGGTGGTGGTAATGGTGGTGGTGGTGGTGGTGGTAGTGGTGGTAGTGGTAGTGGTGGTAGTAGTGGTGGTGGTGGTGGTGGTAGTGGTAGTGGTGGTAGTAGTAGTAGTGGTGGTGGTGGTGGTGGTGGTGGTGGTGGTGGTGGTAGTGGTGGTAGTAGTGGTGGTGGTGGTGGTGGTGGTAGTGGTAGTAGTAGTAGTGGTAGTGGTGGTAGTGGTGGTAGTGGTGGTGGTGGTAGTGGTAGTGGTGGTAGTAGTGGTGGTGGTGGTAATGGTGGTGGTGGTGGTGGTGGTAATGGTGGTAGTGGTGGTGGTGGTGGTGGTGGTGTCAGGGGAAGACATCATAGAGGAAGAGGTAGAAGGCAAACAATAAGAGTCCCTGATGAAATCAGAGCCACAATTGTGGACCATGCCATAAACCACGGTCTGACAATGGAAGAGGCTGGTCAGAGAGTACAGCCTAATGTTAACAGGTCCACAGTGTCATAAACCAAGGTCTGACAATGGAAGAGGCTGGTCGGAGAGTACAGCCTAATGTTAACAGGTCCACAGTGTCATAAACCACGGTCTGACAATGGATGAGGCTGGTCGGAGAGTACAGCCTAATGTTAACAGGTCCACAGTGTCATAAACCACGGTCTGACAATGGAAGAGGCTGGTTGGAGAGTACAGCCTAATGTTAACAGGTCCACAGTGTCATAAACCACGGTCTGACAATGGAAGAGGCTGGTCAGAGAGTACAGCCTAATGTAAAACAGGTCACCAGTGTCATAAACCACGGTCTGACAATGGAAGAGGCTGGTCAGAGAGTACAGCCTAATGTTAACAGGTCACCAGTGTCATCAATTGTGCAAACATTCCGTACCGGGAAAACAGGTAAATATGTACTCGTCCAAAACAGGTAAATATGTACTCGTCCAAAACAGGTAAATATGTACTCGTCCTTTACTTTTGTTACAGCATTTAATCCACAACATTACAGCAACTATTGTAAAGGTAAATGCAAGTCTGAAAATCACAATGTACCGTAAGATATGTATGAGGAATATACAGTAATACAGCACAATTTGAATAGAATATACTATCTGTAACGTGATCTATGTGTGAATTCTACATGTCATATCTACAGTAGGACTGCACAACGACCTCATGCTGGTAGCAGAGCAGCAGTATTCAGCCATCAGCAAGAACAAGACATTTGTAACATACCAACAATTCCATCAGGCTAAGAGAGATCCAAAGTGCAATCATAAATAACAACAATATCTTCGCAAATATCAATTCTGTCAGCATTTCCACTATAGACAGAGATTTGGGGAAAAAATGCCTATGAAACTCTACGAGGTGCCATTTGAGAGGAATAGCGACAGAGTGAAGGAACTGCGGTACCATTATGTCCAGGTAAACCGTTGGTGTATATTGTACAGGGAGTTTTACTGTACTTCAATGATGCCTGTATATACACTTGTTGAAGTTGTAGATACCCATAAGAACAGAAAACATTTCTACTTTACTAAACTGTCTGATTGTAGAATAGGCTGATGTAAAACTAACTTTATATTTTGTTTCTGTGTTACTATATAGAGAATAATCGACCTGGAAGGACATGAAACGACCCACATTCTTGTTTTTGTGGACGAGGCTTGGTTCAATCTGGCCAAAGGCAGGAGACGTGGCCGCAATCTCATTGGACACCGAGCCACAATTGGCACACCAGGCCAACGTGGGGGGCAATATTACAACGTGTGCTGCCATTTCTGAGAATGGTGTGAGCCCACATATTCCACACATTGGGCCCTATAACACCCAACTTCTCCTGGCCTTCCTAAATACACTTTCCGGAGACCTAATAGCAGAACACCAAAGAGGTTTAGTTATACCAGATTTGCCAAATTATGTAATTGTGTGGGATAATGTCAGCTTCCACCCAACCAACATTGTTAGGGAATGGTTGGCTGCGCGTGAACGGGTAACAATGGAGTTCCTTCCACCATACTCCTCATTCCTGAATCCGATAGAAGAGTTTTTTGGTGGAAAGTATATGACTATCGGGCACAAGATCAGATGTCTCTGTTAGATGCCATGAATGCAGCTTGTGAGGACATCGCAGTCGATCATTGCAGGGGATGGTTGCGCCATGCAAGGATCCCCCCCCACCAAAGAGCGACAGGATGTCCACCAAGAAGATGGGAACTTGTAATGTGAGTAGGTACAATTTAATGTTTTTTATAGAACTACCGCAGGCTCTCTCATTGTTGCGGTTTTTCAATTTTTTTTTGTTGTTGCATGGATGTCATTTTGTGGCAAATTTTTATGTAAGAAATATGTAAAAATGGACATGCAAATGTGAATTTTCTATTTACATGTAACACATTGCTACAAAAATAAATGTACTGTATACATACAAATATGCATATCCTTTTTCTGTGTACTACAGTATTGTACAGTATTGACTGTTCCCAGTAAACTTTGACCTACTGTTGAAATCGGTATCTAAAATGCTCAGTGTGAAACACAATACCATTCAGCTAGACACAACTGACCTTCTGGTATAGTACAGTAAGCATTCAGCTAGACACAACTGACATTCTGATATAGTACAGTAAGCATTCAGCTAGACACAACTGACCTTCTGATATAGTACAGTAAGCATTCAGCTAGACACAACTGACCTTCTGATATAGTACAGTAAGCAGTCAGCTAGACACAACTGACCTTCTGATATAGTACAGTAAGCATTCAGCTAGACACAACTGACCTTCTGATATAGTACAGTAAGCATTCAGCTAGACACAACTGACCTTCTGGTATAGTACAGTAAGCATTCAGCTAGACACAACTGACCTTCTGGTATAGTACAGTAAGCATTCAGCTAGACAAAACGGACCTTCTGGTATAGTACAGTAAGCATTCAGCTAGACATAACTGACCTGGTATAGTACAGTAAGCATTCAGCTAGACAAAACTGACCTTCTGGTATAGTACAGTAAGCATTCAGCTAGACACAACTGACCTTCTGGTATAGTACAGTAAGCAGTCAGCTAGACAAAAAAAGTAGAACAAAACCGACATGAGTATATAAAAAAACTGAAATGTGTATATAACAAAACTGAAATGTGTATATAATAAAACTGAAATGTGTATATAACAAAACGGAAATGTGTATATAACAAACATTTCCAGGGTTGACTGCCAAAAAACATCTAAACATTTTGACCAGTACGGCTCACACGATGACAAAAACTTTAAATGTATTTAACTAGGCAAGTCAGTTAAAAACAAATTCTTATTTACAATGACTGCTTAGGAACAGTGGGTTAACTGCCTTGTTCAGGGGGCAGAACGACAGATTTTTCACCTTGTCAGCTCAGGGATTTGATCTAGCAACCTTTCGGTTAATGGCCCAACGCTCTAACCACTAGTCTACCTGCTGCCCCTATTTTTGTGACATTGGCCAATTTACTGACACAATAACTAGGTTTTGATGCATGAATTAAGTGAGTTACTACATTTTGCAGACATGCAATAGAGTAGTGATGTCCCATTAAAACAGTTGTGACAACGGCACTTAACAGTTTAGAGAATGTTAAGACTGTTTAAAAAAAAATTGACAAAGCGATTGAGAAAAACTGCAATAATAAATGAAACATGGAACAAAACAAGAAACACGAGTAGCGTACAGACATGAAACACAGTAACATAATCAATAACGCCTGGGGAAATAAACAAAGGGCGTGACAGATATAGGGCAGAAAATCAGGCGGATGATGGAGTCCAGGTGAGTCTCGTGAAGCGCAGGTGCACGTAACGATGGTGGCAGGTGTGTGTAATGATGAGTAAACTTGCGACGTTGAGCGCCGGGAGATGGGAAGCGGGAGTAGACGTGACAGTACCCCCTCCCTGACAGGTGGCTCCAGCCACAGGACGACGCCGACCAGAGGGACAGTCCCGAGGACCAGGAACGGGTCGGTTGCTTCTGCTGAGGCGCGTGAACCTGTCGAGCCAGCTGAGGCATGGAAGCCTGACAAGCCAACCGAGGCTTGGGAACCTGTCGAGCCAGCTGAGGCATGGAAGCCTGACAAGCCAACCGAGGCTTGGGAACCTGTCGAGCCAGCTGAGGCATGGAAGCCTGACAAGCCAGCTGAGGCATTCCCGGTTGCTTCCGCAGCGGCACTAGGAACCGAGGCCACCAGTAAAAAAAAAAATCCCTGTTGCTTTCCTTTGGTGAGGCGTTATTCTGTAACGTGTACCCTGGGAGTTGGAAAGGAAAGTACAGGGTGTGAATTTAATAATAAATGAAACATGGAACAAAACAGGAAACACGAGTAGCAGTAACAGACATGAAACACAGTAACATAATCAATAACGCCTGGGGAAAGAACTACAGAGTGTGACAGATATAGGGGAGGAAATCAGGAAGGTGATAGAGTCCAGGTGAGTCTCTTGAAGCGCTGGTGCGCGTAACAATAGTGGCAGGTGTGAGTAATGATGAGTAAACTTGCGACTTCGAGCACCGGACATGGGAGTCGCCTTCTTAAAAGTTAAAGTTGAAATTTCTTTCCTTCTTAATGCGTTTGAGCCAATCAGTTTTGTTGTGAAGATAGCCCTATTTGGTAAAGACCAAGTCCATATTATGGCAAGAGCAGCTCAAAGAAGTAATGAGAAACAACAGTCTGTCATTACTTTAAGACATGAAGGTCAGTCAATCCGGAAAATTTAAAGAACTTTTAAAGTTTCTTCATGTGCAGTTGCAAAAACTATGAAGCGCTATGATGAAACTGGCTCTCATGAGGACCGCCACAGGAATGGAAGACCCAGTGTTACCTCTGCTGCAGAGGACAAGTTCATTAGAGTTAACAGCCTCAGAAATTGCAGCACAAATAAATGCTTCACAGAGCTAAAGTAACAGACACATCTCAACATCAACTGTTCAGAGGAGACCGTGTGAATCAGGCCTTCATGGTCGAATTGCTGCAAAGAAACCACTACTAAAGGACACCAAGAAGAAAAAGAGACTTGCTTGGGCCAAGAAACACGAGCAATCGACATTAGACTGGTGGAAATCTGTCATTTGGTCTGGAGATTTTTGGTTCCAACCGCCGTGTCTTTGTAAGATGCGGTGTGGGTGAACGGATGATCTCAGCATGTGTATTTCCCACTGTAAAGCATGGAGGAGGAGGTGTGATGGCTTGGGGGTGCTTTGCTGGTGACACTGTCTGTGATTTATTTAGAATTCAGCGCACACTTAACCAGCATGGCTACCACAGCATTCGGCAGCGATACGCCATGCCATCTGGTTTGGGCTTAGTGGGACTATCATCCAGACTGTGCAAGAGCTATTTTACCAAGATGGAGAGTGATGGAGTGCTGCATCAGATGACCTGACCTCCACAATCTCCCAACCAAATTGAGATGGTTTGGGATGAGTCGGACCGCAGAGTGAAGGAAAAGCAGCCAACAAGTTCTCAGCTTATGTGGGAACTCCTACAAGACTATTGAAAAAGCATTCGAGGTGAAACGGGTTGACAGAATGCCAAGAGTGTGCAAAGCTGTCATCAAGGCAAAGGGTGGCTGTTTAACACTTTTTTGGTTACTACATGATTCCATATGTGATATTTCATAGTTTTGATGTCTTCACTATTATTCTACAATGTAGAAAATAGTAAAGTAAAATAAAAACCTTTGAATGAGTAGGTGTTCTAAAACTTTTGACCGGTAGTGTACGCAGACGCGCACACACACACACACACACACACACACACACACACACACACACACACACACACACACACACACACACACACACACACACACACACACACACACACACACACACACACACACACACACACACACACACACACACACACACACACACACACACACACACACACACACACACACACACACACACACACACACACGCTGAACCACATGACACAACTCTCTCAAGGAAGATATGTGTGTTTGTCATTCTCCCACCAGATGATGAATAGCCTACAGTATTTCTGTGGTAACTTTTATTGTTCTCTGAAAGATGCTGATTCTCTGACACAGACAACCACAGAGCTCTGAGGGAGATTACATCAAAACCAATTAAATAAAAACCCTCTCTGGGTGCATCCCAAATGACACTCTATTCCCTATAAAGTGCACTACTTTTGACCAGGACCGATAGTGCTCCAGGGATGGCATTTGGGATGCACTCCTAAGATTTTGCATAGAAAGACCTGTCGATGAGAGCTACTGGGTGCTTAGTTTTGAGTTTTTAACTGACAGACTGACTGGCTGACTGGCTGACTGACTGGCTGAATGGCTGACTGACTGACTGTCTGACTGACTGAATGGCTAACTGACTGGCTGACTGACTGGCTGACAATGTCTGACTGACTGACTGAATGGCTGACTGACTGGCTGACTGAATGGCTGGCTGGCTGGCTGGCTGGCTGGCTGACTGGCTGACTGGCTGACTGTCTGACTGAATGTCTGACTGGCTGGCTGACTGGCTGTGTGACTTTAGGGGAATCGAGCAGAGATTTGAACAGCATGGCTACATAGTCAAGGCCATTTCTGCTGCTGCTCTCTATTTTCTCTGCTGAAATGATGTGGTGGTTGACTGGGGAACATCTGTGGTCTTTAGAAGCACTAATAAACTGGGTGGGGTGGGAGAAGGCAACAGAGAAGACAACAGAGAAGACAACAGAGAAGACAACAGAGAAGACAACAAAGAAATAAAAGAAGAATAGACCGAGAGAAAGAATGAGAGAGAAACAGAGAGGAGAAGGGGACTTTGTAGCCAGCCCGTTGAGGCATGTATTGTCTTTTGACAACACACACACTTACGCACACACACTTATGCACACACACACACACACACACACAGCACGCACACACACAAACACGCAGCACGCACACACACACACACGCAGCCCACGCACACGGTGAGACAGTGTGTTATTTGGTGAGAGTGCTGGTATTTGAGATGAGTGTATTTCATTGGAACTGATGTGTGTAGCGAGAGATTCCTCATGTTATCCCATGCTACTAACTAAAGCCAAATATGGTCATTTATCATACAACCATTCCACATTCCATCCTCCCTGAGACAAACCCAGAGGGTCTTAGGTCATAGTAGTCAAACACAGATCTCTCAGACAGAACCAGTGGGTCCAAGGAACAGTAGTCGTCTTCAAGCAGAACTCTCTCAGACAGAACCAGTGGGTCCATGGAACAGTAGTCGTCTTCAAGCAGAACTGTCTCAGACAGAACCAGTGGGTCCACGGAACAGTAGTCGTCTTCAAGCAGAACTCTCTCAGACAGAACCAGTGGGTCCACGGAACAGTAGTCGCCTTCAAGCACAAAACGCTACGGCTGAATGAAAGAATAGGGAGAAATGACCTTAGATCAGCATCTAGGGGAAACTTCACCAACTAAGTGGTGATATTGCTGATATCAAATGGTTTCTGAGGCATCATCACCCAGGTGGCTGCTATAGCCTCCAGATTGGAGGTGGATGAGGGTAATCTTCCATCCTAACCATATGAAGTGAGCATTGGAAAAATCCGTCAACATTTGTGTCATGGGAACAATCCCTTGACTGCTTATCGTAAAATATTCAAGGCTTTTGTTTGATGACCATATGTTGAGCAGATGATCAGTGAAAACATAAAAAACAAAAACATAAAGCAGAGCAGATTACAAACACCATGGATGATCTAACCTATGAACCCTATCAACCCTAATGAGTTCACCACCTATTCCTTATGTAGTTCAATACTTTGGACCAGGGCCCATAGGGAACGGGGGGCCATTTGGTACATAGTCATAGCCTACATTACAATAAAAGGAAATCTTCTTCTATCTGCTTAGTGTCTGTCTGTCTGGCTGGTTGTTTTAGATGTTGATATCCTGTTGAGGACCTGGCCCAAGTGCCTCTTGGGTGTCAGGGGGGAAAGGAAAGGGGTATGGAGGGGGCAGGGAGCGGAAGAGGGAGAAGGATGATGGGAAGAGACGGTGATGTCATATAGGAGTGTGTGTCTGTGTGTAATGTGTGCGTATCTTCTTCAGACATCTGGGGTGAGGACACGTCTGCAGTCCAAGGAGTGGAGAGGTGAAGAACATAACCTACAGTACTAGTCAAAAGTTTGGACACACCTATTCATTCAAGGGTTTTTCTTTATTTTTTTACGATTTTCTACATTGTAGAATAATTGTGAAGACATAACTATGAAATAACACACATGGAATCATGTCGTAACCAAAAAACTGTTAAACAAATAAAAATATATTTTGGATTTTTCAAAGTAGCCAACCTTTGCCTTGATGACAGTGTTGCAGAATCTTGGCGTTCTCTCAACCAGCTTCACCTGGAATGATTTTTGAACAGTCTTGAAGGAGTTCCCACATATGCTCAGTACTTGTTGGCTGCTTTTCCTTCACTCTGCTGTCCAACTCATCCTAAACCATCTCAATTGGGTTGAGGTCGGGTGATTGTGGAGGCCAGGCCATCTGACGCAACACTCCATCACTTTCCTTCTTCGTCAAATAGCCCTTACACAGCCTGGAGGTGTGTTGGGTTATAGTCCCACTAAGCTCAAACCAGATGGTATGGTGTATCGCTGCAGAATGCTGTGGTAGGCATGCTGGTTAAGTATGCCTTGAATTCTAAATAAATCACAGACAGTGTCACAAGCAAAGCACCCCCCACACCATCACAACTCCTCCTCCATGCTTCACGGTGGGAACCACACATGTGGAGATCATCCGTTCACCTACTCTGCGTCTCACAAAGACACGGTGGTTGGAACCAAAAATCTCACATTTGTACTCATCAGACCAAAGGACAGATTTTCACCGGTCTAATGTCCATTGCTCGTGTTTCTTGGTCTCTTCTTATTATTGGTGTGCTTCAGTAGTGGTTTCTTGCAGCAATTTGACCACAAAGGCCTGATTTACACAGTCTCCTCTGAACAGTTGATGTTGAGATGTGTTTGTTACATTTATTTGGGCTGCAATTTCTGAGGCTGGTAACTCTAATGAACTTATCCTCTGCAGCAAGAGGTAACTCTGGGTCTTCCTTTCCTGTGGTGATCCTCATGAGAGCCAGTTTCATCATTGCGCTTGATGGTTTTTGCAACTGCACTTGAAGAAACTTTCAAAGTTCTTGACATGTTCTGCATTGACTGACCTTCATGTCTTAAAGTAATGACGGACTGTCATTTCTCTTTGCTTATTTGAGCTGTTCTTAACGTAATATGGACTTGGTATTTTACCAAAAAGGGCTACCTTCTGTATACCAACCCTACCTTGTCACAACACAACTGATTGGCTCAAATACATTAAGAAGGAAAGAAATTCCACAAATTAACATTTAAAAAGGAACACCTGTTAATTGAAATGCATTCCAGGTGACTACCTCATGAAGCTGGTTGAGAGAATGCCAAGAGTGTACAAAGCTGTCATCAAGGCAAAGGGTGGCTACTTTGAAGAATCTCAAATATTAAATATATTTAGATTTGTTTAACACTTTTTTGGTTACTGCATGATTCCATATGTGTTATTTAATAGTTTTGATGTCTTCACTATTATTCTACAATGTAGAAAATAGTGAAAATAAAGAAAAACTCTTGAATGAGTAGGTGTGTCCAAACTTTTGACTGGTACGTTATATAGACATATAGACAAAAACAACCTTCCTCACCTGATTTCATGCTTGCCTGATTTCACACACACACACACACACACACACACACACACACACACACACACACACACACACACACACACACACACACACACACACACACACACACACACACACACACACACACACACACACACACACACACACACACCTGATCTGAATCATACAAGCACATTACGCAGTAACCCACAGGCATGTAGTGAGTATCATCAGTGAGGAGGATGACAGAGTCTCAGTCCCAGACAGACAGATGTTCCATCTAGAACAGGGATAGGCAACTTTGAAACAACAGCAACAAGAAATCTGAAATCATCATGAGGGCTGCAGTTGCTCGCGGGTGCTGGGCAACTGTTTTTCATTTTTTTTGTGAGCTCCAAGGAAGGCATATCTATCGAATTTCTCAGGATCTTTCTAATCGTCTGAGATCGAAGTCTATTTCTAGTGATCAGGCTGGTTTAAATAGTGATTCATCATCTCATGATATACAGGAATGTTTTCAGATCAGTCTGGCTCCTCATTGCACAGATCCTCCTCATAATGTATTACTGATAGAGACAGATAACACAATGGAACAAATCCTCTTCATAATGTATTACTGATAGAGCCAGATAACACAATGGAACAGATCCTCTTCATAATGTATTATTGATAAGAGACAGATAACACAATGGAACAGATCCTCTTCATAATGTATTACTGTTAGAGACAGATAACACAATGGAACAGATCCTCTTCATAATGTATTACTGATAGAGACAGATAACACAATGGAACAGATCCTCTTCATAATGTATTACTGATAGAGACAGATAACACAATGGAACAGATCCTCTTCATAATGTATTACTGATAGAGACAGATAACACAATGGAACAGATCCTCTTCATAATGTATTACTGATAGAGACAGATAACACAATGGAACAGATCCTTTTCATCAGACCAGCCTGTTTCTGATTCCCAAATGACATCCTTTATTCCATATAGTCCACGTATGGGGCTCTGGTCAAACATAGTGCACTACTGTCTGTATATAGGGGGAAAGGATGTGATTTGTGCCGCACGCCATCTGTCCACCACCGTACTGCTTTCTCTTTGTCCCCATAAGTAATGTGACCGCAGGGAGAGGAGAAAAGCTCCAGACAGAACGCAGGTGTGCGTACTAGTTGTAGAGGTATAACTGCTGGGTACAAGAAGTCCACTGTTCTGCATTGACATGAGTAGGTTAGTTTACCTCTGCTGTTTGAATCACATGCAAACATCTGGTTTTGAGTTTGAATGACTAACTTTTAATGAGTTAGTTAAACTAAAGCCTGAACCCTTTGGGTTTTCACGGTCAGGATTCAGGATGAACTGGATGAACTTGTATGTTGCTTCAGAAACATAATTAAAAACAGCTAATGAATTACATTAAACAATCTAACCAGACGTTTTCTACAGTAACAGAGCAGACGCCAACAGACACAAACAGAGCAGAATATAATCAGTTCACAGAATCACATGCAAACCGTTCATACACTGTTCAGAGAGCTGGCTTGGTCTCCCAGGCCTTAGACAGGATACCATTAAGGAAGAGGTGGGTAGCCGCATGGGCCAGACCCCTGTCAACAAGTGGTAGACTTGTCTACATCAGACTGGGTCAGAGAGAGAGAGAGAGAGAGAGAGAGAGAGAGAGAGAGAGAGAGAGAGAGAGAGAGAGAGAGAGAGAGAGAGAGAGAGAGAGAGAGAGAGAGAGAGGGGACAGAGAGAGGGGACAGAGAGAGGGGAGAGAGAGTGAGTCGGCCTGTGCTCACCCTAGAGAGGAATTTTCTTTCAAAGAGCACCGGGGACTAAGGGAGGGGAACGGAATGGTGACCTCGCCACTTTGACCTTTGACATTACTGGACCGTCCTCAAAAAATGTGGTCATTTCTGAGGGTGTAACTTTTTCATGATGGAATAGCACGCTCCTAGTACGTAGCCTGAACATGTTGTTTGAATTTAGGGGCATTCCATTATTAGAGGAACAGAAAATAGTAGAGGAATACTTTCAACATTAAACTTTTGTGACAGTAATGAACTTACTTGCGGGTATCTGAACGTATGTCAGGACTTTCCCTTACGTACAGCTGCCTTGTAACGTCCACATCAGACAGTCCTTCCTAGGATTCTGAGGAGCTCAAGGATGAGGGAATGTTGAATCTGTTTTAGTGCCACAGACCGCTGGTGAATAAGTCAGTGTGATTACGTCCCAAAGGGCACCCGTTTACCTATCTTGGGCACTACTGTTGACCACGGCTCATAGGGTGCACTTTATAAGGAGCAGGCGTGCCATTTGGGATGCATCCTGTGTGATTGCACAGCCGGATACCTGAGGGCAATATAAAATCATATGATTTATGAAACGTGTTGTTTAATAAATGTGAGGCTTTTGGCGTGGAGTGGCTGACACCTATCACTTCATATCAGTGCATCTACTGTCACTGTCAGGAGACCCACAGCTCTGGTCGCATCCTGAATCTCCATCCTTGGGACATAGTCCAGGGAGATAACCAGGGGGGAAGGCCCTTGGGACATAGTCCAGGGAGATAACCAGGGGGGAAGGCCCTTGGGACATAGTCCAGGGAGATAACCAGGGGGGAAGGCCCTTGGGACATAGTCCAGGGAGATAACCATAAGGAATGTCCCCCTCTGAGTAACAGACAGCTAAACTGTCCTGGAAATTAAGGTAAAATCAAATCAAAATCAAATTATTATTGGTCACATACACATATTTAGCAGATGTTATTGCGGGTGTAGCGAAATGCTTGTGTTCCGAGCTCCAACAGTGCACTAGTATGGAGAGAGGAAGAAGACGAGAGAATACTTGACTAACTTGACTTACCAATAACTCATCAATATTCGTCAAGCCCTTTAATTGAATGCGGTGTGTTAGAACTGGCCTGGTGCACACATGTCCTCTCCAGTGAAGCAAAGGGTTGTCATGTGACTTCCATCTGTCTGTCTGTCAGTCAATCAGTCAGTCAGTCAGATGTTCAGTCATTTCAGTCAGGCATCTGGAGGACAGCTTATCTGGAGCTTGGCCACAGTACAGTCTGGTCTTCTGGCAAACCTTTACAGATGACCTTGTGATTGAGATGCCGTTGAGTTTTAGCCGTCTTCTGCATTCTGCCTCTAGAAACAGCCTGCTATTTTCTTTGATCGTTGTTCTACAGTAACTAGACTTGGCCAGGTAGAGTGAAACAGTTGATGAATCATGAATAACGTCACTGTTAGCCGGGAACTCATCGTTCATTATTTTGAGTCCCCCAATCAGTAATTTGTACATTAACTCAGGAAATCTTGTTAATCGATTTCCACGCGAGAGAGATTAAAACATTTCTTTCCACCAGAATGTTCCCTGCGAGAGACCGAGAGAACTAGAGAAAAAAGGAGAGTTGAGATAAGGACCAAAGGAGAGAAAAAAAATATCCAATGAGAATGAGACAAATACCTTGAGCCTCAGGAAGGAAAATATTTGACCTGGCCTCTTAATTTGGGGGAAAAAATGTAAGAAGGCCCGGAGCCCAGATGGCAGGAAGTACTGAATTGAATCACTCACAGATAGACCTAACAAGACCAGTGGGGATAGGTATTGTAGCTGAACAGACCTGCGTCTAACTAGGGGGATAGGTATTGTAGCTGAACAGACCTGCGTCTAACTAGGGGGATAGGTATTGTAGCTGAACAGAGCTGCGTCTAACTAGGGGGATAGGTATTGTAGCTGAACAGACCTGCGTCTAACTAGGGGGATAGGTAGATAGCAGAAGAGACCTGGGTCTAACTAGGGGGATAGGTAGATAGCAGAACAGACCTGTGTTTAACTAGTGGGATAGGTAAACAGGAGATCCGACCTGGGTCTAACTAGGGGGATAGGTAGATAGCAGAACATACCTTAGTTTAACTAGGGGGATAGGTAGATAGCAGAACAGACCTGGGTCTAACTAGGGGGACAGGTAGACAGGAGATCCGACCTGGGTCTAACTAGGGGGATAGGTAGATAGCAGAACATACCTGTGTTTAACTAGTGGGATAGGTAGACAGGAGATCCGACCTGGGTCTAACTAGGGATAGGTAGATAGCAGAACATACCTTAGTTTAACTAGGGGATAGGTAGATAGCAGAACAGACCTGGGTCTAACTAGGGGACAGGTAGACAGGAGATCCGACCTGGGTCTAACTAGGGGGATAGGTAGATAGCAGAACATACCTGTGTTTAACTAGTGGGATAGGTAGACAGGAGATCCGACCTGGGTCTAACTAGGGGGATAGGTAGATAGCAGAACATACCTTAGTTTAACTAGGGGGATAGGTAGATAGCAGAACAGACCTGGGTCTAACTAGGGGGACAGGTAGACAGGAGATCCGACCTGGGTCTAACTAGGGGGATAGGTAGATAGCAGAACAGACCTGGGTTTAACTAGGGGGATAGGTAGATAGCAGAACAGACCTGGGTCTAACTAGGGGGATAGGTAGATAGCAGAACAGACCTGGGTCTAACTAGGGGGATAGGTAGATAGCAGAACAGACCTGGGTCTAACCAGGGGGATAGATAGATAGCAGAACATACCTGTGTTTAACTAGTGGGATAGGTAGACAGGAGATCCGACCTGGGTCTAACTAGGGGGACAGGTAGATAGCAGAACAGACCTGGGTCTAACTAGGGGGATAGGTAGATAGCAGAACAGACCTGTGTTTAACTAGTGGGATAGGTAGACAGGAGATCCGACCTGGGTCTAACTAGGGGGATAGGTAGATAGCAGAACAGACCTGGGTTTAACTAGGGGGATAGGTAGATAGCAGAACAGACCTGGGTCTAACTAGGGGGACAGGTAGACAAGAGATCCGACCTGGGTCTAACTAGGGGGATAGGTAGATAGCAGAACAGACCTGGGTCTAACTAGGGGGATAGGTAGATAGCAGAACAGACCTGGGTCTAACTAGGGGGATAGGTAGATAGCAGAACAGACCTGGGTCTAACCAGGGGGATAGATAGA
Organism: Brachymystax lenok tsinlingensis; assembly: GCA_030435695.1. Lineage (NCBI taxonomy): Eukaryota > Metazoa > Chordata > Actinopteri > Salmoniformes > Salmonidae > Brachymystax > Brachymystax lenok. Next base: position 36,909,241 of record CM059784.1, read on the forward strand.
TAGCAGAACAGACCTGGGTCTAACTAGGGGGATAGGTAGACAGGAGATCCGACCTGGGTTTAACTAGGGGGACAGGTAGATAGCAGAACAGACCTGGGTCTAACTAGGGGGATAGGTAGATAGCAGAACAGACCTGTGTTTAACTAGTGGGATAGGTAGACAGGAGATCCGACCTGGGTCTAACTAGGGGGATAGGTAGATAGCAGAACAGACCTTAGTTTAACTAGGGGGATAGGTAGATAGCAGAACAGACCTGGGTCTAACTAGGGGGACAGGTAGACAAGAGATCCGACCTGGGTCTAACTAGGGGGATAGGTAGATAGCAGAACAGACCTGGGTTTAACTAGGGGGATAGGTAGATAGCAGAACAGACCTGTGTTTAACTAGGGGGATAGGTAGATAGCAGAACAGACCTTAGTTTAACTAGGGGGATAGGTAGATAGCAGAACAGACCTGGGTCTAACTAGGGGGACAGGTAGACAAGAGATCCGACCTGGGTCTAACTAGGGGGATAGGTAGATAGCAGAACAGACCTGGGTTTAACTAGGGGGATAGGTAGATAGCAGAACAGACCTGTGTTTAACTAGGGGGATAGGTAGATAGCAGAACAGACCTGGGTCTAACTAGGGGGATAGGTAGATAGCAGAACAGACCTGGGTCTAACTAGGGGGATAGGTAGACAGCAGAACAGACCTGGGTCTAACCAGGGGGATAGATAGATAGCAGAACAGACCTGGGTCTAACTAGGGGAATAGGTAGATAGCAGAACAGACCTGGGTCTAACTAGGGGGATAGGTAGATAGCAGAACAGACCTGGGTCTAACTAGGGGGATAAGTAGATAGCAGAACAGACCTGGGTCTAACTAGGGGGATAGGTAGATAGCAGAACAGACCTGGGTCTAACTAGGGGGATAGGTAGATAGCAGAACAGACCTGGGTCTAACTAGGGGGATAGGTAGATAGGAGATCATTCATATAAATCAGAAATTATAGAAGTCCAGGAATCGATCAAAGTCTGCTTGTCGAACCTCTCATTTCAAAATCATGGACATTAATATGGAGTTGGTCCCCCCTTTGTTGCTATAACTCTTCTTGGAAGGCTCTTCACTAGATGTTGGAACATTGCTGCGGGGACTTGCTTCCATCCAGCCACAAGAGTATTAGTGAGGTCGGGTCACGGATGTTGGGCGATTAGGCCTGGCTCGCAGTCGGCGTTCCAATTCATCCCAAAGGTGATCGATGGGGTTGAGGTCAGGGCTCTGTGCAGGCCAGTCAAGTTCTTCCAAACCGATCTCGACAAACCATTTATGTATGGACCTCGCTTTGTGCATGGGGGCTTTGTCATGCTGAAACAGAAAAGGACCTTCCCCAAACTGTTGCCACATACATAGTTGTAAGCACAGAATCGTCTACAATGTCATTGTATGCTGTAGCGTTAAGATTTCCCTAATGGGCAGAGCCAGAACCATGAAAAACAGCCTCAGATCATTATTCCTCCTCCACCAAACTTTACAGTTGGCACTATGCATTGGGGCAGGTAGTGTTCTCCTGGCATACGCCCAACCCAGATTCGTTAGTCGAACTGCTAGATCCGTGATTCATCACGTTTCCACTGCTCCAGAGTCCAATGGCGGCGAGCTTTACACCACTCCAGCCGACGCTTGGCATTGTGCATAATAGTGATCTTAGGCTGCTCGGCCATGGAAACCCATTTCATGAAGCTCCCGACGAACAGTTATTGTGCTGACGTTGCTTCCAGAGGCAGTTTGGAACTCGGTAGTGAGTGTTGCAACCGAGGACAGATGATGTTTAAGCGCTACGTGCTTCAGCACTTGGCAGTCCTGTTCTGTGAGCTTGTGTGGCCTGCCACTTCGCGGCTGAGTCGTTGTTGCTCCTAGACGTTTCCACTTCACAATAACAGCACTTACAGTTGACCCGGGGCAGCTCTAGCAGGGCAGAAATTTGACGAACTGACTTATTGGAAAGGTGGCATCCTATGACGGTGCCATGTTGAAAGTCACTGAGCTCTTCAGTAAGGCCATTCTACTGCCAATGTTTGTCTATGGAGATTGCATGGCTGGGCGCTCGATTTTATACACCTGTCAGCAACGGGTGTGCCTGAAATAGCCGAATCCACTCATTTGAAGGGGAGTCCACATACTTTTGTATATAGTGTATAAAGAGGATTGTTCACTATTTGGGTCAGGGCATTTCAACTCCACAGCTGGAAAGCTGAAACACATTTCCTCATTCCAAAATGGCTGCTATTCTCTATATAGTGCAATTCCATTGAGCAATCTATTCAAAAGTAGTGCACTATATAGGAGATAGTGTGCCGTTTGGGAAGCACACATTCTCCTCATTAATCAGGGACTGATTCAGACCTGGGGACACCTGATGTGAGGAGTCTCTGGCCAATCAAATCAACCAATAAACTACTGCATCAGGGAGAAGAGGAACACTTAGACCCTGGAGGTCCCGGGAGCTGAATAGGCTTCATCTGATCTGGGTCACTTAGGAAGTGAGTTATCGGAGAGAAACAGAACCCACATCAAACTGTGAATGGAAGTTTTGTTTTCTGCACCGTGGACATTTTACTGAGGCTAGGCGTGGTTGGATGTTAAATATCGTCATCTCTGTTGATGTAAATGCTGTCGATTGATCTCGCCACAACCTGCACCTCAGAGAGACACACAGCAGGGACAAAAGATCCCTTCTTCCCACACACTGCAGGCACGCAGGCACACCCACTGCTGTGTTGCCTTTGGATCGTGATGTGTGGATTGATGCCATGTGTTTGAGGCTTTCTAGCAGTGGGAATGAAGGACTCACCTCAATATAATTATCATCAGAATGAAGGCCTGACTTAATGACATACTAGTGAGTAAAACGATTGTGCACACAAACACACCTGCACGCATACACACACACACACACACACACACACACACGCTTCTGATTTCCTGGAATGCCATGGTCTACAGTGATTGCTGATATTTCAGGCTCAGTCACTAATGTCCTTTAGGGCAGTTAGTGGAGAAGAGAAGAATAGATATTTTGTTGAGACCAAGTTGCTGTGTGACTCAGATTAAGCCTTTAACGTGTGTGTGTGTGTGTGTGTGTGTGTGTGTGTGTGTGTGTGTGTGTGTGTGTGTGTGTGTGTGTGTGTGTGTGTGTGTGTGTGTGTGTGTGTGTGTGTGTGTGGGTGTGTGGGTCAGGGCAGGACTGAACTCGGACCGTTGCTCTGGTTGTGTTGTTTGTGTCTCCTCGTTGGCATGATTTTGATTCGATTCTAGAGAGCATTGAATCAAACAAAGAGAGAACTTCTTGTTGGGAGAAAAATTCCACCATTGTTCCCAGCAAAGCAGGCCCACAGAGGCCCTGCTAGAGATGGGAAGTGAAGGCATGGACCGAACCAAACAGATAGAGGGAGGAGTGAAGGCATGGACCGAACCAAACAGTTAGAGGGAGGAGTGAAGGCATGGACCGAACCAAACCGTTAGAGGGAGGAGTGAAGGCATGGACCGAACCAAACAGTTAGAGGGAGGAGTGAAGGCATGGACCGAACCAAACAGCTAGAGGGAGGAGTGAAGGCATGGACTGAACCAAACAGTTAGAGGGAGGAGTGAAGGCATGGACCGAACCAAACAGTTAGAGAGTGGAGTGAAGGCATGGACCGAACCAAACAGATAGAGGGAGGAGTGAAGGCATGGACCGAACCAAACAGTTAGAGGGAGGAGTGAAGGCATGTACCGAACCAAACAGATAGAGGGAGGAGTGAAGGCATGGACCGAACCAAACAGTTAGAGAGGGAGGAGTGAAGGCATGGACCGAACCAAACAGATAGAGGGAGGAGTGAAGGCATGGACCGAACCAAACAGATAGAGGGAGGAGTGAAGGCATGGACCGAACCAAACAGTTAGAGAGGGAGGAGTGAAGGCATGGCCCGAACGAAACAGTTAGAGGGAGGAGTGAAGGCATGGACCGAACCAAACAGATAGAGGGAGGAGTGAAGGCATGGACCGAACCAAACAGATAGAGGGAGGAGTGAAGGCATGGACCGAACCAAACAGATAGAGGGAGGAGTGAAGGCATGGACCGAACCAAACAGTTAGAGGGAGGAGTGAAGGCATGGACCGAACCAAACAGATAGAGGGAGGAGTGAAGGCATGGACCGAACCAAACAGTTAGAGGGAGGAGTGAAGGCATGGACCGAACGAAACAGATAGAGGGAGGAGTGAAGGCATGGACCGAACCAAACAGATAGAGGGAGGAGTGAAGGCATGGACCGAACCAAACAGATAGAGGGAGGAGTGAAGGCATGGACCGAACCAAACAGTTAGAGGGAGGAGTGAAGGCATGGACCGAACCAAACAGATAGAGGGAGGAGTGAAGGCATGGACCGAACCAAACAGTTAGAGGGAGGAGTGAAGGCATGGACCGAACCAAACAGATAGAAGGAGGAGTGAAGGCATGGACCGAACCAAACAGTTAGAGAGGAAAGACATGGACCGAACCAAACAGTTAGAGGGAGGAGTGAAATTATGGACCGAACCAAACAGTTAGAGGGAGGAGTGAAGGCATGGAACGAACCAAACAGTTAGAGGGAGGAGTGAAGGCATGGACCGAACCAAACAGATAGAAGGAGGAGTGAAGGCATGGACCGAACCAAACAGTTAGAGGGAGGAGTGAAGGCATGGACCGAACCAAACAGATAGAGGGAGGAATGAAGGCATGGACCGAACCATACAGATAGAGGGAGGAATGAAGGCATGGACCGAACCAAATAGATAGAGAGGAAAGACATGAACCGAACCAAACAGTTAGAGGGAGGAGTGAAGACATGGACCGAACCAAACAGATAGAGGGAGGAGTGAAGGCATGGACCGAACCAAACAGTTAGAGAGGGAAGAGGGAAGGCATGGACCGAACCAAACAGTTAGAGGGAGGAGTGAAGGCATGGACCGAACCAAACAGTTAGAGAGGGAGGAGTGAAGGCATGGACCGAACCAAACAGTTAGAGAGGGAGGAGTGAAGGCATGGACCGAACCAAACAGTTAGAGAGGGAAGAGGGAAGGCACGGACCGAACCAAACAGTTAGAGGGAGGAGTGAAGGCATGGACCGAACAAAACAGTTAGAGGGAGGAGTGAAGGCATGGACCGAACCAAACAGTTAGAGAGTAAAGACATGGACCGAACAAAACAGTTAGAGGGAGGAGTGAAGGCATGGACCGAACCAAACAGTTAGAGGGAGGAGTGAAGGCATGGCCCGAACCAAACAGTTAGAGAGGGAGGAGTGAAGGCACGGACCGAACCAAACAGTTAGAGGGAGGAGTGAAGGCATGGACCGAACCAAACAGTTAGAGAGGGAGGAGTGAAGACATGGACCGAACCAAACAGTTAGAAAGAGGAACAACGACATGGACCGAACCAAACAGTTAGAGAGGGAGGAGTGAAGGCATGGACCGAACCAAACAGTTAGAGAGGGAGGAGTGAAGGCATGGACCGAACGAAACAGTTAGAGGGAGGAGTGAAGGCATGGACCGAACCAAACAGATAGAGGGAGGAGTGAAGGCATGGACCGAACCAAACAGATAGAGGGAGGAGTGAAGGCATGGACCGAACCAAACAGATAGAGGGAGGAGTGAAGGCATGGACCGAACCAAACAGTTAGAGGGAGGAGTGAAGGCATGGACCGAACCAAACAGATAGAGGGAGGAGTGAAGGCATGGACCAAACCAAACAGTTAGAGGGAGGAGTGAAGGCATGGACCGAACCAAACAGATAGAAGGAGGAGTGAAGGCATGGACCGAACCAAACAGTTAAAGGGAGGAGTGAAGTCATGGACCGAACCAAACAGTTAGAGAGGAAAGACATGGACCGAACCAAACAGTTAGAGGGAGGAGTGAAATTATGGACCGAACCAAACAGTTAGAGGGAGGAGTGAAGGCATGGAACGAACCAAACAGTTAGAGGGAGGAGTGAAGGCATGGACCGAACCAAACAGATAGAAGGAGGAGTGAAGGCATGGACCGAACCAAACAGTTAGAGGGAGGAGTGAAGGCATGGACCGAACCAAACAGATAGAAGGAGGAGTGAAGGCATGGACCAAACCATACAGATAGAGGGAGGAATGAAGGCATGGACCGAACCAAACAGATAGAGAGGAAAGACCTGAACCGAACCAAACAGTTAGAGGGAGGAGTGAAGACATGGACCGAACCAAACAGATAGAGGGAGGAGTGAAGGCATGGACCGAACCAAACAGTTAGAGAGGGAAGAGGGAAGGCACGGACCGAACCAAACAGTTAGAGGGAGGAGTGAAGGCATGGACAGAACCAAACAGTTAGAGAGGAAAGACATGGACCGAACCAAACAGTTAGAGGGAGGAGTGAAGGCATGGACCGAACCAAAGAGTTAGAGGGAGGAGTGAAGGCATGGCCGAACCAAACAGTTAGAGAGGGAGGAGTGAAGGCACGGACCGAACCAAACAGTTAGAGGGAGGAGTGAAGGCATGGACCGAACCAAACAGTTAGAGAGGGAGGAGTGAAGACATGGACCGAACCAAACAGTTAGAAAGAGGAACAACGACATGGACCGAACCAAACAGTTAGAGAGGGAGGAGTGAAGGCATGGACCGAAACAAACAGCTAGAGGGAGGAGTGAAGGCATGGACCGAACCAAACAGCTAGAGGGAGGAGTGAAGGCATGGACCGAACCAAACAGTTAGAGAGGGAAGAGGGAAGGCACGGACCGAACCAAACAGTTAGAGGGAGGAGTGAAGGCATGGACCGAACCAAACAGTTAGAGGGAGGAGTGAAGGCATGGACCGAACCAAACAGTTAGAGGGAGGAGTGAAGGCATGGACCGAACCAAACAGTTAGAGAGGGAGGAGTGAAGGCACGGACCGAACCAAACAGTTAGAAGGAGGAGTGAAGGCATGGCCCGAACCAAACAGTTAGAGAGGGAGGAGTGAAGGCATGGACCGAACCAAACAGTTAGAAGGAGGAGTGAAGGCATGGACCGAAACAAACAGTTAGAGGGAGGACTGAAGGCATGGACCAAACCAAACGGTTAGAGAGGGAGGAGTGAAGGAATGGACCGAACCAAACAGTTAAAGGGAGGACTGAAGGCATGGACCGAACCATACATTTAGAGGGAGGAGTGAAGGCATGGACTGAACCAAACAGTTAGAGATAGGAGTGACGACATGGACCGAACCAAATGGTTATAGGGAGGAGTGAAGGCATGGACCGAACCAAATGGTTATAGGAAGAGTGAAGGCATGGACCAAACCAAACAGTTAGAGGGAGGAGTGAAGGCATGGACCGAACCATACTGTTAGAGGGAGGAGTGAAGGCATGGACCGAACCAAACAGTTAGAGAGGGAGGAGTGAAGGCATGGACCGAACCAAACAGTTAGAGGGAAGAGTGAAGGCATAGACCGAACCAAACAGTTAGAGGGAGGAGTGAAGGCATGGACCGAACCATACAGTTAGAAAGAGGAACAACGACATGGACCGAACCAAACAGTTAGAAGGAGGAGTGAAGGCATGGACCGAACCAAACAGTCAGAAAGAGGAAGGATGGCATGGACCAAACCAAACAGTTAGAGGGAGGACTGAAGGCATGGACCAAACCAAACGGTTAGAGAGGAAAGAGTGAAGGCATGGACCGAACCAAACAGTTAGAGGGAGGAGTGAAGACATGGACCGAACCAAACAGTTAGAGGGAGGAACAAAGACATGGACCGAACCATACATTTTGAGGGAGGAGTGAAGGCATGGACCGAACCAAACAGTTAGAGGGAGGAGTGAAGACATGGACCGAACCAAACAGTTAGAGGGAGGAGTGAAGACATGGACCGAACCAAACAGTTAGAGATTGGAGTGACGACATGGACCGAACCAAACAGTTAGAGGGAGGAACAAAGACATGGACCGAACCATACATTTTGAGGGAGGAGTGAAGGCATGGACCGAACCAAACAGTTAGAGGGAGGAGTGACGACATGGACCGAACCAAACAGTTAGAGGGAGGAGTGAAGACATGGACCGAACCAAACAGTTAGAGATTGGAGTGACGACATGGACCGAACCAAACAGTTAGAGGGAGGGTTGAAGGCATGGACCGAACCAAACAGTTAGAGGGAGGAGTGAAGGCATGGACCGAACCAAACAGTTAGAGATAGGAGTGACGACATGGACTGAACCAAACAGTTAGAGGGAGGAGTGAAGGCATGGACCGAACCAAGCAGTTAGAGGGAGGAGTGAAGGCATGGACCAAACCATACAGATACTTAGAGGAATGAAGACATGGACCGAACCAAACAGATAGAAGGAGGAGTGAAGGCATGGACCGAACCAAACAGTTAGAAGGAGGAGTGAAGGCATGGACCGAACCAAACAGTTAGAAGGAGGAGTGAAGGCATGGACCGAACCATACATTTTGAGGGAGGAGTGAAGGCATGGACCGAACCAAACAGTTAGAGGGAGGAGTGAAGACATGGACCGAACCAAACAGTTAGAGGGAGGAGTGAAGACATGGACCGAACCAAACAGTTAGAGATTGGAGTGACGACATGGACCGAACCAAACAGTTAGAGGGAGGAACAAAGACATGGACCGAACCATACATTTTGAGGGAGGAGTGAAGGCATGGACCGAACCAAACAGTTAGAGGGAGGAGTGACGACATGGACCGAACCAAACAGTTAGAGGGAGGAGTGAAGACATGGACCGAACCAAACAGTTAGAGATTGGAGTGACGACATGGACCGAACCAAACAGTTAGAGGGAGGGTTGAAGGCATGGACCTAACCAAACAGTTAGAGGGAGGAGTGAAGGCATGGACCGAACCAAACAGTTAGAGATAGGAGTGACGACATGGACTGAACCAAACAGTTAGAGGGAGGAGTGAAGGCATGGACCGAACCAAGCAGTTAGAGGGAGGAGTGAAGGCATGGACCAAACCATACAGATACTTAGAGGAATGAAGACATGGACCGAACCAAACAGATAGAAGGAGGAGTGAAGGCATGGACCGAACCAAACAGTTAGAAGGAGGAGTGAAGGCATGGACCGAACCAAACAGTTAGAAGGAGGAGTGAAGGCATGGACCGAACCAAACAGTTAGAAGGAGGAGTGAAGGCATGGACCGAACCAAACAGTTAGAGAGGGAGGAGTGAAGGCACGGACCGAACCAAACAGTTAGAAGGAGGAGTGAAGGCATGGACCGAACCAAACAGTTAGAAGGAGGAGTGAAGGCATGGACCGAACCAAACAGTTAGAAGGAGGAGTGAAGGCATGGACCGAACCAAACAGTTAGAGAGGGAGGAGTGAAGGCATGGACCGAACCAAACAGTTAGAAGGAGGAGTGAAGGCATGGACCGAACCAAACAGTTAGAAGGAGGAGTGAAGGCATGGACCGAACCAAACAGATAGAGGGAGGAGTGAAGGCATGGACCGAACCAAACAGATAGAGGGAGGAGTGAAGGCATGGACCGAACCAAACAGTTAGAGGGAGGAGTGAAGGCATGGACCGAACCAAACAGATAGAGGGAGGAGTGAAGGCATGGACCAAACCAAACAGTTAGAGGGAGGAGTGAAGGCATGGACCGAACCAAACAGATAGAAGGAGGAGTGAAGGCATGGACCGAACCAAACAGTTAAAGGGAGGAGTGAAGTCATGGACCGAACCAAACAGTTAGAGAGGAAAGACATGGACCGAACCAAACAGTTAGAGGGAGGAGTGAAATTATGGACCGAACCAAACAGTTAGAGGGAGGAGTGAAGGCATGGAACGAACCAAACAGTTAGAGGGAGGAGTGAAGGCATGGACCGAACCAAACAGATAGAAGGAGGAGTGAAGGCATGGATTGAACCAAACAGTTAGAGGGAGGAGTGAAGGCATGGACCGAACCAAACAGATAGAAGGAGGAGTGAAGGCATGGACCAAACCATACAGATAGAGGGAGGAATGAAGGCATGGACCGAACCAAATAGATAGAGAGGAAAGACCTGAACCGAACCAAACAGTTAGAGGGAGGAGTGAAGACATGGACCGAACCAAACAGATAGAGGGAGGAGTGAAGGCATGGACCGAACCAAACAGTTAGAGAGGGAAGAGGGAAGGCACGGACCGAACCAAACAGTTAGAGGGAGGAGTGAAGGCATGGACAGAACCAAACAGTTAGAGAGGAAAGACGTGGACCGAACCAAACAGTTAGAGGGAGGAGTGAAGGCATGGACCGAACCAAAGAGTTAGAGGGAGGAGTGAAGGCATGGCCCGAACCAAACAGTTAGAGAGGGAGGAGTGAAGGCACGGACCGAACCAAACAGTTAGAGGGAGGAGTGAAGGCATGGACCGAACCAAACAGTTAGAGAGGGAGGAGTGAAGACATGGACCGAACCAAACAGTTAGAAAGAGGAACAACGACATGGACCGAACCAAACAGTTAGAGAGGGAGGAGTGAAGGCATGGACCGAAACAAACAGCTAGAGGGAGGAGTGAAGGCATGGACCGAACCAAACAGCTAGAGGGAGGAGTGAAGGCATGGACCGAACCAAACAGTTAGAGAGGGAAGAGGGAAGGCACGGACCGAACCAAACAGTTAGAGGGAGGAGTGAAGGCATGGACCGAACCAAACAGTTAGAGAGGGATGAGTGAAGACATGGACCGAACCAAACAGTTAGAGGGAGGAGTGAAGGCATGGACCGAACCAAACAGTTAGAGGGAGGAGTGAAGGCATGGACCGAACCAAACAGTTAGAGGGAGGAGTGAAGGCATGGACCGAACCAAACAGTTAGAGAGGGAGGAGTGAAGGCACGGACCGAACCAAACAGTTAGAAGGAGGAGTGAAGGCATGGCCCGAACCAAACAGTTAGAGAGGGAGGAGTGAAGGCACGGACCGACAGAGATGGCAGCCTCGCTTCACGTTCTCAGGAAACCATGCAGTATTTTGTTTTTTTATGTATTACTTCTTACATTGTTACCCCGGAAAATATTAAGTTTTATTACATACAACCGGGAGGAACTATTGGATATAAGAGCAACGTCAACTTACCAACATTACGACCAGGAATACGACTTTCCCAAAGAGGATTCTCCTTTCGTTAACCCAAACACAACAACAGACTGGATAGCACGTGGCTACTCAAAACAACGGCGGCGCCGAGAAGAGGGAAACGCGCCGGTCTTTTGGTCAAGCTTACGCCGACGGGCGCATCGTGCACCTCTCCCGAGTATTTTAATCGCCAATGTACAGTCTCTTGACAACAAAGTAGACGAAATCCGATCGAGGGTTGCCTTTCAGAGAGACATTCGAGACTGCAACGTTCTTTGCTTCACGGAAACATGGCTCACTCAGGACACGTTATCAGAGTCGGTACAGCCACCTGGTTTCTCCACGCATCGCTACCGACAGAAACAAACATCTCTCTGGTAAGAAGAAGGGCGGGGTGTGTGTCTTATGATTAACGAGACGTGGTGTGATCATAACAACATACAGGAACTCAAGTCCTTTTGTTCACCTGACATAGAATTCCTTACAATCAAATGCAGACCGCATTATCTACCAAGAGAATTCTCTTCGATTATAATCACAGCCGTGTACATCCCCCCTCAAGCTAATACATCGACGGCACTGAAAGAAATTCATCGGACTCTATGTAAACTGGAAACCACATATCCTGAGGCTGCATTTATTGTGGCTGGGGATTTTAATAAGGCTAATTTAAGAACAAGGCTCCCGAAATTTTACCAGCATATCGAATGTGCCACCCGGGCTGGTAAAATCCTGGACCACTGTTATTCCAACTTCCGTGATGCATACAAGGCTATTCTCCGCCCTCCTTTCGGCAAGTCTGACCATGACTCCATTTTGTTGCTCCCAGCCTACAAACAGAAACTAAAACAGGAAACGCCCGTTCTCAGGTCTGTTCAACGCTGGTCCGACCAATCTGATTCCATGCTGCAAGATTGCTTGAGCACGTGGACTGGGATATGTTCCGGATAGCATCTGACAACAACATTGATGTATCACGCTGATTCGGTGAGCGAGTTTATTAGCAAATGCATTGGTGATGTTGTACCCATAGCAAATATCAAAACCTTCCCCAACCAGAAACCATGGATTGATGGCAGCATTCGCGCAAAACTGAAAGCGCGAACCACTGCTTTTAACCAGGTAAAGGCTACCGGAAACATGACTGAATACAAACAGTGCAGCTACTCCCTCCGCAAGGCAATCAAACAAGCTAAGCGTCAATATAGAGACAAAGTAGAGTCACAATTCAATGGCTCAGACACAAGAGGAATGTGGCAGGGTCTACAGTCAATCACGGACTACAAAAAGAAAACCAGCCCCGTCGCGCGACCATGACGTCCTGCTCCCAGACAAACTAAACAACTTCTTTGCTCGCTTTGAGGACAATACAGTGCCACCGACACGGCCCGCTACCAAAACCTGCGGGCTCACCTTCACCGCAGCCAATGTGAGAAAAACATTTAAATGTGTTAACCCTCGCAAGGCTGCCGGCCCAGATGGCATCCCTGGCCGTGTCCTCAGAGCATGCGCAGACCAGCTGGCTGGTGTGTTTACGGACATATTCAATCAGTCCCTATCCCAGTCTGCTGTTCCCACATGCTTCAAGAGGGCCACCATTGTTCCTGTTCCCAAGAAAGCTAAGGTGACTGAGCTAAATGACTATCGCCCGTAGCACTCACTTCCGTCATCATGAAGTGCTTTGAGAGATTAGTCAAGGATCATATCACCTCCATCCTGCCAGACACCCTGGACCCACTCCAATTTGCTTACCGTCCCAATAGGTCCACAGACGACGCAATCGCAATCACACTGCATACTGCCCTAACCCATCTGGACAAGAGGAATACTTATGTAAGAATGCTGTTCATCGACTACAGCTCAGCATTTAACACCATAGTTCCCTCCAAGCTCGTCATTAAGCTCGAGACCCTGGGTCTCGACTCCAGCCCTGTGCAACTGGGTCCTGGACTTCCTGACGGGCCGGTCCCAGGTGGTGAGGGTAGGAAACAACATCTCCACCCCGCTGATCCTCAACACTGGGGCCCCACAAGGGTGCGTTCTCAGCCCTCTCCTGTACTCCCTGTTTACCCATGACTGCGTGGCCAAGCACGCATCCAACTCAATCATCAAGTTTGCTGACGACACTACAGTGGTAGGCTTGATTACCAACAACGACGAGACGGCCTACAGAGAGGAGGTGAGGGCCCTCGGAGTGTGGTGTCAGGAAAATAACCTCTCACTCAATGTCAACAAAACAAAGGAGATGATCGTGGACTTCAGGAAACAGGAGAGGGAGCACCCCTATCCACATCGAGGGGACAGTAGTGGAGAAGGTGGAAAGTTTTAAGTTCCTCGGCGTACACATCACGGACAAACTGAATTGGTCCACCCACACAGACAGCGTGGTAAAGAAGGCGCACAGCGCCTCTTCAACCTCAGGAGGCTGAAGAAATTTGGCTTGTCACCAAAATCACTCACAAACTTTTACAGATGCACAATCGAGAGCATCCTGTCGGGCTGTATCACCGCCTGGTACGGCAACTGCTCCGCCCACAACCGTAAGGCTCTCCAGAGGGTAGTGAGGACTGCACAACGCATCACCGGGTTAAACTACCTGCCCTCCAGGACACCTACACCACCCGATGTCACAGAAAGGCCAAAAAGATCATCAAGGACAACAACCACCCGAGCCACTGCCTGTTCACCCCGCTATCATCCAGAAGGCGAGGTCAGTACAGGTGCATCAAAGCTGGGACCGAGAGACTGAAAAACAGCTTCTACCTCAAGGCCATCAGACTGTTAAACAGCCATCACTAACATTGAGTGGCTGCTGCCAACATACTGACTTAAATCTCTAGCCACTTTATACATAGGAATTGGATGTAACAAATGTATCACTAGCCACTTTAAACAATTTTGTATATAATGTTTACGTATCCGACATACTCATATCAAATGTATACACTGTACTCTAAACCATCTACTGTATCTTGCCTATGCCGTTCGGGTCATCGACCCAAATCTCTAGCCACTTTAATAATTATAATTGGATGAAATAATGTATCACTAGCCACTTTAAACAATGCCATTTATATAATGTTTACATATCCTACATTACTCATCTCATATATATGTGTATATACTGTACTCCATACCATCTACTGCATCTTGCCTATGCCGGTCAGCCATCGCTCATCCATATATTTATATGTACATACTCGTATTCATTCCTTTACTCTTGTGTGTATAAGGTAGTTGTTGTGAATTTGTTAGATTACTTGTTAGATACTACTGCATGGTCGGAACTAGAAGCACAAGCATTTCGCTACACTCGCATTAACATCTGCTAACCATGTGTATGTGACAAATAAAATTTGATTTTGATTTGATTTGAACCAAACAGTTAGAAGGAGGAGTGAAGGCATGGACCGAAACAAACAGTTAGAGGGAGGACTGAAGGCATGGACCAAACCAAACGGTTAGAGAGGGAGGAGTGAAGGAATGGACCGAACCAAACAGTTAAAGGGAGGACTGAAGGCATGGACCGAACCATACATTTAGAGGGAGGAGTGAAGGCATGGACTGAACCAAACAGTTAGAGATAGGAGTGACGACATGGACCGAACCAAATGGTTATAGGGAGGAGTGAAGGCATGGACCGAACCAAATGGTTATAGGAAGAGTGAAGGCATGGACCAAACCAAACAGTTAGAGGGAGGAGTGAAGGCATGGACCGAACCATACTGTTAGAGGGAGGAGTGAAGGCATGGACCGAACCAAACAGTTAGAGAGGGAGGAGTGAAGGCATGGACCGAACCAAACAGTTAGAGGGAGGAGTGAAGGCATAGACCGAACCAAACAGTTAGAGGGAGGAGTGAAGGCATGGACCGAACCATACAGTTAGAAAGAGGAACAACGACATGGACCGAACCAAACAGTTAGAAGGAGGAGTGAAGGCATGGACCGAACCAAACAGTCAGAAAAGAGGAAGGATGGCATGGACCAAACCAAACAGTTAGAGGGAGGACTGAAGGCATGGACCAAACCAAACGGTTAGAGAGGAAAGAGTGAAGGCATGGACCGAACCAAACAGTTAGAGGGAGGAGTGAAGACATGGACCGAACCAAACAGTTAGAGGGAGGAACAAAGACATGGACCGAACCATACATTTTGAGGGAGGAGTGAAGGCATGGACCGAACCAAACAGTTAGAGGGAGGAGTGAAGACATGGACCGAACCAAACAGTTAGAGGGAGGAGTGAAGACATGGACCGAACCAAACAGTTAGAGATTGGAGGACATGGACCGAACCAAACAGTTAGAGGGAGGAACAAAGACATGGACCGAACCATACATTTTGAGGGAGGAGTGAAGGCATGGACCGAACCAAACAGTTAGAGGGAGGAGTGACGACATGGACCGAACCAAACAGTTAGAGGGAGGAGTGAAGACATGGACCGAACCAAACAGTTAGAGATTGGAGTGACGACATGGACCGAACCAAACAGTTAGAGGGAGGGTTGAAGGCATGGACCGAACCAAACAGTTAGAGGGAGGAGTGAAGGCATGGACCGAACCAAACAGTTAGAGATAGGAGTGACGACATGGACTGAACCAAACAGTTAGAGGGAGGAGTGAAGGCATGGACCGAACCAAGCAGTTAGAGGGAGGAGTGAAGGCATGGACCGAACCATACAGATACTTAGAGGAATGAAGACATGGACCGAACCAAACAGATAGAAGGAGGAGTGAAGGCATGGACCGAACCAAACAGTTAGAAGGAGGAGTGAAGGCATGGACCGAACCAAACAGTTAGAAGGAGGAGTGAAGGCATGGACCGAACCAAACAGTTAGAAGGAGGAGTGAAGGCATGGACCGAACCAAACAGTTAGAGAGGGAGGAGTGAAGGCACGGACCGAACCAAACAGTTAGAAGGAGGAGTGAAGGCATGGACCGAACCAAACAGTTAGAAGGAGGAGTGAAGGCATGGACCGAACCAAACAGTTAGAAGGAGGAGTGAAGGCATGGACCGAACCAAACAGTTAGAGAGGGAGGAGTGAAGGCACGGACCGAACCAAACAGTTAGAAGGAGGAGTGAAGGCATGGACCGAACCAAACAGTTAGAAGGAGGAGTGAAGGCATGGACCGAACCAAACAGTTAGAGGGAGGAGTGAAGGCTTGGACCGAACCAAACAGATAGAGGGGGATTGCATAGAGGTGGGACCAGACCCAATCTGCTTGGCTTGGTGTTTTTGTTGTTAGGTAAATCCATTTGAATTCAATCACCTTTTTGACAGCACCCTTTTTGATTTTAACAAAACTTTCCAGACATATTTGCCCAATGTAGAAGTGCTCAGAAAGTAACTTTTTTGACCTGAATGCCAGAACATTCTAGAGATAAATGTGCTCAACATTCTCTTGAATACAGGATGAATGTCATGTTCTGGCTGATAAATATACTAAAATGGAAATAAAATATAAATTTCAACTTTCAAGTGGTACCATAAAGGATGGTTGGAGGTCCAGACATCACAAAATGTTGACTTTAAGGGGATTAATTATACTGCCAATCATCCATAGAAAACCTACTGAAATCATAGAACTATAGACAGTACAATAGACATGACCATTTAAGTCACACGTGTCAAACTCATTCCCGTGTTTGACATGAGTGGAGCAGTTGTCTAATGCACTGCGTCTCAGTGCAAGAGGCGTCGCTACAGTTCCTGGATTGAATCCAGGCTGAATCACATCCATGTGATTGGGAGTCCCATAGGGCTGTGCACAGTTGGCCCAGCGTCGTCCGGGTTTGGCCGGGGTAGACCGTCATTGTAAATAAGAATTTGTTCTTAACTGACTTAACTGAATACAGGACTAGTAAAGGCCCAGTGTTACAGACGTCTATATAGGTCCACTAATACAGGACTAGTAAAGGCCCAGTGTTACAGACGTCTATATAGGTCCACTAATACAGGACTAGTAAAGGCCCAGTGTTACAGACGTCTATATAGGTCCACTAATACAGGACTAGTAAAGGCCCAGTGTTACAGACGTCTATATAGGTCCACTAATACAGGACTAGTAAAGGCCCAGTGTTACAGACGTCTATATAGGTCCACTAATACAGGACTAGTAAAGGCCCAGTGTTACAGACGTCTATATAGGTCTGTTAATAGAGTTCTAGTAAAGGCCCAGTGCACTACTTTTGCGAAATAATATTTTTCTCCGATATTTCAGGGACCCTCAGCACTATGTTCCGATGTCAAAGCAGTCCTGAAACACTGGAGGAAAAAACGCTCCCACTCATTTACTTTCATTCTTTACCGCAGTCAGACGTAATAGAGTGAATAAAGAGAGAGATGGTTGCCGAGCTACATTCTTATGACATCAGCCACATCCTGTTTGAGATAGGAACTACATCCTGTACTTTACATGCCCGTCATTAACACAACCACACCCTTTGATTGGCCTAGCTAGCACACACTGTCTGAATGATCACTAAACATCAGTAAATATTGCAGAGCGTACCTTTGTTAAGGTATTACTCAGAGGGTGTAATAGCCAGGAAATTAAAGAGGATGGTGAGGTGACACTGTTAGGAACGTTGGAAAGACGTCTTATTTTCTCCCTAATAAACGAAAAGCTCATTTATTTGGTGATTTCACAGCAGCGTCCGGTGTTTGTTTGTGTTGGCGGCCAACAGTAACCTGCTGTAGCCTGTCTCTGTTTAACGAGTGTGATTATGTACTGGGAACTGGAGCCTATGTGTTATATTATGAACCAATAGAAACTAGGAGGGAGAGGGAGAGAGAGAGAGAGAGAGAGAGAGAGAGAGAGAGAGAGAGAGAGAGGGAGGGAGGGAGGGAGGGAGGGAGGGAGAGAAACAGGGTCGTGTCCCACAGGATTCTTTTGTGTGTATTTATAATGATGCACGTCTTCACAGTAGTCTGTCCTGGAGTACACTCAGGAGGGAGTACACTCAGGAGGGAAAACACTCAGGAGGGAGTACACTCAGGAGGGAGTACACTCAGGAGGGAGTACACTCAGGAGGGAGAACACTCAGGAGGGAGTACACTCAGGAGGGAGTACACTCAGGAAGGAGGGAGCACTATAAATTGATGTGGAGAGAGACAGCACTATACATTGATGTGGAGAGAGACAGCACTATACATTGATGTGGAGAGAGACAGCACTATACATTGATGTGGAGAGAGACAGCACTATACATTGATGTGGAGAGAGACAGCACTATACATTGTATTTCAACCTGGTCTCTGCAGCTCTCTGAACACCCCACTGAATATGTCCCTGGTCTCTGAACACCCCACTGAATATATCCCTGGTCTCTGAACACCCCACTGAATATGTCCCTGGTCTCTGAACACCCCACTGAATATATCCCTGGTCTCTGAACACCCCACTGAATATGTCCCTGGTCTCTGAACACCCCACTGAATATATCCCTGGTCTCTGAACACCCCACTGAATATGTCCCTGGTCTCTGAACACCCCACTGAATATATCCCTGGTCTCTGAACACCCCACTGAATATGTCCCTGGTCTCTGAACACCCCACTGAATATATCCCTGGTCTCTGAACACCCCACTGAATATATCCCTGGTCTCTGAACACCCCACTGAATATATCCCTGGTCTCTGAACACCCCACTGAATATGTCCCTGGTCTCTGAACACCCCACTGAATATGTCCCTGGTCTCTGAACACCCCACTGAATATATCCCTGGTCTCTGAACACCCCACTGAATATATCCCTGGTCTCTGAACAAAAAAAGTATTTAGTCAGCCACCAATTGTGCAAGTTCTTTCACTTAAAAAGATGAGAGAGGCCTGTAATTTTCATCATAGGTACACTTCAACTATGACAGACAAAATGAGGGAAAAAAATCCAGAAAATCACATTGTAGGATTTTTTATGAATTTATTTGCAAATTATGGTGGAAAATAAGTATTTGGTCACATACAAACAAGCAAGATTTCTGGCTCTCACAGACCTGTAACTTCTTCTTTAAGAGGCTCCTCTGTCCTCCACTCGTTACCTGTATTAATGGAACCTGTTTGAACTTGTTATCAGTATAAAAGACACCTGTCCACAACCTCAAACAGTCACACTCCAAACTCCACTATGGCCAAGACCAAAGAGCTGTCAAAGGACACCAGAAACAAAATTGTAGACCTGCACCAGGTTGGGAAGACTGAATCTGCAATAGGTAAGCAGCTTGGTTTGAAGAAATCAATTGTGGGAGCAATTATTAGGAAATGGAAGACATGCAAGACCACTGATAATCTTCCTCGATCTGGGGTTCCACGCAAGATCTCACCCTGTGGGGTCAAGATGATCCCAGAACCAAAAATCCCAGAACCACACGGGGGGACCTAGTGAATGACCTGCAGAGAGCTGGGACCAAAGTAACAAAGCCTACCATCAGTAACACACTACTCCGCCAGGGACTCAAATCCTGCAGTGCCAGACGTGTCCCCCTGCTTAAGCCAGTACATGTTCAGGCCCGTCTAAAGTTTGCTAGAGAGCATTTGGATGATCCAGATGAGGATTGGGAGAATGTCAGATGAAACCAAAATATAACTTTTTGGTAAAAACTCAACTCGTCGTGTTTGGAGGACAAAGAATGCTGAGTTGCATCCAAAGAACACCATACCTACTGTGAAGCATGGGGGTGGAAACATCATGCTTTGGGGCTGTTTTTCTGCAAAGGGACCAGGACGACTGATCCGTGTAAAGGAAAGAATGAATGGGGCCATGTATCGTGAGATTTTGAGTGAAAACCTCCTTCCATAATTTGCAAATAAATTCATAAAAAATCCTACAATGTGATTTTCTGGATTTTCTTTCCTCATTTTGTCTGTCATAGTTGAAGTGTACCTATGATGAAAATTACAGGCCTCTCTCATCTTTTTAAGTGAGAGAACTTGCACAATTGGTGGCTGACTAAATACTTTTTTCCCCCACTGTATATCCCTGGTCTCTGAACACCCCACTGAATATATCCCTGGTCTCTGAACACACCATCTTTGTTTCAATCAAGGGTTGGGTTCTCTCATAAACTCCACTTAACTAAATCCACAAATAAAAAAATGCATTCATTAATCAATCCTCCCTCCCACTCTGATGAGTGTCTCAAGAATATAAAGGGTGTGGAGTTCTACCTTTTGAAGTGCATCCTACCGTATTCATCCAGAGGCAGAGGAGAAGAGAGCAAGTTATTCTAAGGTCTCTGAGGAGGAGAGCGAGGGAGACAGCTGTAGCTAGGAGAGAGAGGGAGAGAGAGGGAGAGCGAGGGAGACAGCTGTAGCTAGGAGAAAGAGGGAGAGAGAGAGAGAGAGAGAGAGAGAGAGAGAGAGAGAGGGAGAGACAGGACAGTGTTCATAGCATCTCAGAAAAAAAAACTAATCTGACACCAACGGCAGGGAGAAAGAGAGAGAGAGAAAGAGAGAGATAGTGAGAGAGAAAGAGTGAGAGAGAAAGAGAGAGAGTTGTAGCCAGCTGACTGTGGTCAGGCAGACCTTGCCAAGCCAAGGACATCCCCACCACATCACCAGCTATATGTCGGAGCAGGCCCACAGCACTCAGAACAGACCCACAGCATTCAGAACAGACCCAAAGCACTCAGAACAGGCCCAAAGCACTCACAACAGTCCCACAGCACTCAGAACAGGCCAACAGCACTCAGAACAGACCCACAGCACTCAGAACAGTCCCACAGCACTCAGAACAGACCCATAGCACTCAGAACAGACACACAGCACTCAGAACAGGCCAACAGCACTCAGAACAGTCCCACAAAACTAAGAACAGGCCAACAGCACTTAGAACAGTCCCACAGCACTCAAAACAGACCCACAGCACTCAGAACAGACACACAGCACTCAGAACAGGCCAACAGCACTCAGAACAGACCCACAGCACTCAGAACAGTCCCACAGCACTCAGAACAGACCCACAGCACTCAGAACAGACACACAGCACTCAGAACAGTCCCACAGCACTCAGAACAGTCCCACAGCACTCAGAACAGGCCCACAGCACTCAGAGCAGGCCAACAGCCCTCAGAACAGTCCCACAGCACTCAGAACAGGCCCACAGAACTCAGAGCAGGCCCACAGTCTTTGTAGCAGAATGAGTGGCTATATACAGGGAGTACCAGGTAATAACGTGGCTATATACAGGGAGTACCAGGTAATAACGAGGCTGTATACAGGGAGTACCAGGTAATAACATGGCTATATACAGGGAGTACCAGGTAATAACGAGGCTATATACAGGGAGTACCAGGTAGTAACATGGCTATATACAGGGAGTACCAGGTAATAACATGGCTATATACAGGGAGTACCAGGTAATAACATGGCTATATACAGGGAGTACCAGATAATAATGAGGCTGTATACAGTGAATACCAGGTAATAACGTGGCTATATACAGGGAGTACCAGGTAATAACATGGCTATATACAGGGAGTACCAGGTAATAACATGGCTATATACAGGGAGTACCAGGTAATAACATGGCTATATACAGGGAGTACCAGGTAATAACGTGGCTATATACAGGGAGTACCAGGTAATAACGTGGCTATATACAGGGAGTACAAGGTAGTAACGTGGCTATATACAGGGAGTACCAGGTAATAACATGGCTATATACAGGAGTACCAGGTAATAACATGGCTATATACAGGGAGTACCAGGTAATAACATGGCTATATACAGGAGTACCAGGTAATAACATTGGCTATATACAGGGAGTACCAGGTAGTAACA
Source organism: Brachymystax lenok tsinlingensis (assembly GCA_030435695.1). Taxonomy (NCBI): domain Eukaryota; kingdom Metazoa; phylum Chordata; class Actinopteri; order Salmoniformes; family Salmonidae; genus Brachymystax; species Brachymystax lenok. Next base: position 36,931,085 of record CM059784.1, read on the forward strand.
TGGCTATATACAGGGAGTACCAGGTAATAACGTGGCTATATACAGGGAGTACCAGGTAGTAACGTGGCTATATACAGGGAGTACCAGGTAGTAACGTGGCTATATACAGGGAGTACCAGGTAATAACATGGCTATATACAGGGAGTACCAGGTAATAACGTGGCTATATACAGGGAGTACCAGGTAATAACGTGGCTATATACAGGGAGTACCAGGTAATAACGTGGCTATATACAGGGAGTACCAGGTAGTAACATGGCTATATACAGGGAGTACCAGGTAATAACATGGCTATATACAGGGAGTACCAGGTAGTAACGAGGTTGTATACAGGGAGTACCAGGTAATAACATGGCTATATACAGGGAGTACCAGGTAATAACGAGGCTATATACAGGGAGTACCATGTAATAACATGGCTATATACAGGGAGTACCAGATAATAATGAGGCTGTATACAGTGAGTACCAGGTAATAACGTGGCTATATACAGGGAGTACCAGGTAATAACGTGGCTATATACAGGGAGTACCAGGTTAATAACGTGGCTATATACAGGGAGTACCAGGTAATAACATGGCTATATACAGGGAGTACCAGATAATAACATGGTTATATACAGGGAGTACCAGGTAATAACGTGGCTATATACAGGGAGTACCAGGTAATAACGTGGCTATATACAGGGAGTACCAGGTAATAACATGGCTATATACAGGGAGTACCAGGTAATAACATGGCTATATACAGGGAGTACCAGGTAATAACGAGGCTATATACAGGGAGTACCAGGTAATAACATGGCTATATACAGGGAGTACCAGGTAATAACATGGCTATATACAGGGAGTACCAGATAATAATAAGGCTGTATACAGTGAGTACCAGGTAATAACGTGGCTATATACAGGGAGCACCAGGTAATAACATGGCTATATACAGGGAGTACCAGGTAATAATGAGGCTATATACAGGGAGTACCAGGTAATGACGTGGCTATATACAGGGAGCACCAGGTAATAACATGGCTATATACAGGGAGTACCAGGTAATAACGTGGCTATATACAGGGAGTACCAGGTAATAACGTGGCTATATACAGGGAGTACCAGGTAATAACATGGCTATATACAGGGAGTACCAGGTAATAACATGGCTATATACAGGGAGTACCAGGTTATAACGTGGCTATATACAGGGAGTACCAGGTAATAACATGGCTATATACAGGGAGTACCAGGTAATAACATGGCTATATACAGGGAGTACCAGGTAATAACGAGGCTATATACAGGGAGTACCAGGTAATAACATGGCTATATACAGGGAGTACCAGGTAATAACATGGCTATATACAGGGAGTACCAGATAATAATAAGGCTGTATACAGTGAGTACCAGGTAATAACGTGGCTATATACAGGGAGCACCAGGTAATAACATGGCTATATACAGGGAGTACCAGGTAATAATGAGGCTATATACAGGGAGTACCAGGTAATGACGTGGCTATATACAGGGAGCACCAGGTAATAACATGGCTATATACAGGGAGTACCAGGTAATAACGTGGCTATATACAGGGAGTACCAGGTAATAACGTGGCTATATACAGGGAGTACCAGGTAATAACATGGCTATATACAGGGAGTACCAGGTTATAACGTGGCTATATACAGGGAGTACCAGGTTATAACATGGCTATATACAGGGAGTACCAGGTAATAACATGGCTATATACAGGGAGTACCAGGTAATAACATGGCTATATACAGGGAGTACCAGGTTATAACGTGGCTATATACAGGGAGTACCAGGTAATAACATGGCTATATACAGGGAGTACCAGGTAATAACATGGCTATATACAGGGAGTAACAGGTAATAACGAGGCAAAAATTTTTATTTTACTTTTATTTTACTAGGCAAGTCAGTTAAGAACAAATTCTTCTTTTCAATGATGGCCTAGGAACAGTGGGTTAACTGCTATGTTCAGGGGCAGAACAGCAGATTTCAGCTCTGGGATTCGATCTTGCAACCTTTCGGTTACAAGTCCAACGCTCTAACCACCAGGCTACCTGCAGCCACTTAAATACAAGGAGTACCAGTACCAAGTCAATGTGCAGGGATACAAGGTAGTTGAGGTAATATGTAATTATAGGTAGGGGTAAAAGTGACTAGACATTCAGGATATATAATAAACAGAGTAGCAGCAGCGTATGTGAAGACTGTGGAATAATGTCTATGTGTGAGTGTGTGTTGCATTAAGATGCATGTGTGTGTGTGTGTTTTATGTGTGTATACATGTGTGTTGGAGTATTAGTGTAGTATGTGTGAGTGTGTGTGGGTAGAGCCTAGTCAGTGTGTGGGTAGAGTCTAGTCAGTGTGTGGGTAGAGTCTAGTCAGTGTGGGTAGAGTCCAGTCAGTGTGTGGGTAGAGTCTAGTCAGTGTGTGGGTAGAGTCTAGTCAGTGTGTGGGTAGAGTCTAGTCAGTGTGGGTAGAGTCCAGTCAGTGTGTGGGTAGAGTCTAGTCAGTGTGTTGGTCGAGTCCAGTCAGTGTGTGGGTAGAGTCCAGTCAGTGTGGATAGAGTCTAGTCAGTGTGGGTAGAGTCTAGTCAGTGTGTGGGTAGAGTCTAGTCAGTGTGTGGGTAGAGTCTAGTCAGTGTGTGGGTAGAGTCTAGTCAGTGTGTGGGTAGAGTCCAGTCAGTGTGGGTAGAGTCTAATCAGTGTGTGGGTAGAGTCCAGTCAGTGTGTGGGTAGAGTCCAGTCAGTGTGGGTAGAGTCTAGTCAGTGTGGGTAGAGTCTAGTCAGTGTGGGTAGAGTCTAGTCAGTGTGTGGGTAGAGTCAGGTCAGTGTGTGGGTAGAGTCTAGTCAGTGTGTGGGTAGAGTCTAGTCAGTGTGGGTAGAGTCTAGTCAGTGTGGGTAGAGTCTAGTCAGTGTGTGGGTAGAGTCTAGTCAGTGTGTGGGTAGAGTCTAGTCAGTGTGGGTAGAGTCTAGTCAGTGTGTGGGTAGAGTCTAGTCAGTGTGTGGGTAGAGTCTAGTCAGTGTGTGGGTAGAGTCTAGTCAGTGTGTGGGTAGAGTCCAGTCAGTGTGTGGGTAGAGTCTAGTCAGTGTGTGGGTAGAGTCTAGTCAGTGTGTGGGTAGAGTCTAGTCAGTGTGTGGGTAGAGTCTAGTCAGTATGTGGGTAGAGTCTAGTCAGTGTGTGGGTAGAGTCTAGTCAGTGTGGGTAGAGTCCAGTCAGTGTGTGGGTAGAGTCTAGTCAGTGTGTTGGTCGAGTCTAGTCAGTGTGTGGGTAGAGTCAGTGTGTGGGTAGAGTCTAGTCAGTGTGTGGGTAGAGTCTAGTCAGTGTGTGGGTAGAGTCCAGTCAGTGTGTGGGTAGAGTCCAGTCAGTGTGTGGGTAGAGTCTAGTCAGTGTGTGGGTAGAGTCTAGTCAGTGTGTGGGTAGAGTCCAGTCAGTGTGGGTAGAGTCTAGTCAGTGTGTGGGTAGAGTCTAGTCAGTGTGTGGGTAGAGTCTAGTCAGTGTGTGGGTAGAGTCTAGTCAGTGTGTGGGTAGAGTCCAGTCAGTGTGGGTAGAGTCTAATCAGTGTGTGGGTAGAGTCCAGTCAGTGTGTGGGTAGAGTCTAGTCAGTGTGTGGGTAGAGTCCAGTCAGTGTGGGTAGAGTCTAGTCAGTGTGGGTAGAGTCCAGTCAGTGTGTGGGTAGAGTCTAGTCAGTGTGTGGGTAGAGTCCAGTCAGTGTGTGGGTAGAGTCTAGTCAGTGTGGGTAGAGTCCAGTCAGTGTGTGGGTAGAGTCTAGTCAGTGTGTTGGTCGAGTCCAGTCAGTGTGTGGGTAGAGTCCAGTCAGTGTGTGGGTAGAGTCCAGTCAGTGTGTGGGTAGAGTCTAGTCAGTGTGTGGGTAGAGTCTAGTCAGTGTGTGGGAAGCGTCTAGTCAGTGTGTGGGTAGAGTCTAGTCAGTGTGTGGGTAGAGTCTAGTCAGTGTGTGGGTAGAGTCCAGTCAGTGTGGGTAGAGTCTAGTCAGTGTGGGTAGAGTCTAGTCAGTGTGGGTAGAGTCTAGTCAGTGTGGGTAGAGTCTAGTCAGTGTGTGGGTAGAGTCCAGTCAGTGTGTGGGTAGAGTCTAGTCAGTGTGTGGGTAGAGTCCAGTCAGTGTGGGTAGAGTCTAGTCAGTGTGGGTAGAGTCTAGTCAGTGTGGGTAGAGTCTAGTCAGTGTGTGGGTAGAGTCCAGTCAGTGTGTGGGTAGAGTCTAGTCAGTGTGTGGGTAGAGTCTAGTCAGTGTGGGTAGAGTCTAGTCAGTGTGTGGGTAGAGTCTAGTCAGTGTGTGGGTAGAGTCTAGTCAGTGTGTGGGTAGAGTCTAGTCAGTGTGTGGGTAGAGTCCAGTCAGTGTGTGGGTAGAGTCTAGTCAGTGTGTGGGTAGAGTCCAGTCAGTGTGTGGGTAGAGTCTAGTCAGTGTGTGGGTAGAGTCCAGTCAGTGTGGGTAGAGTCTAGTCAGTGTGGGTAGAGTCTAGTCAGTGTGGATAGAGTCTAGTCAGTGTGTGGGTAGAGTCTAGTCAGTGTGTGGGTAGAGTCTAGTCAGTGTGTGGGTAGAGTCTAGTCAGTGTGTGGGTAGAGTCCAGTCAGTGTGGGTAGAGTCTAATCAGTGTGTGGGTAGAGTCCAGTCAGTGTGTGGGTAGAGTCTAGTCAGTGTGTGGGTAGAGTCCAGTCAGTGTGGGTAGAGTCTAGTCAGTGTGGGTAGAGTCTAGTCAGTGTGTGGGTAGAGTCTAGTCAGTGTGTGGGTAGAGTCTAGTCAGTGTGTGGGTAGAGTCTAGTCAGTGTGTGGGTAGAGTCCAGTCAGTGTGGGTAGAGTCTAATCAGTGTGTGGGTAGAGTCCAGTCAGTGTGTGGGTAGAGTCTAGTCAGTGTGTGGGTAGAGTCCAGTCAGTGTGGGTAGAGTCTAGTCAGTGTGGGTAGAGTCTAGTCAGTGTGGGTAGAGTCTAGTCAGTGTGTGGGTAGAGTCAGGTCAGTGTGTGGGTAGAGTCTAGTCAGTGTGTGGGTAGAGTCTAGTCAGTGTGGGTAGAGTCTAGTCAGTGTGGGTAGAGTCTAGTCAGTGTGTGGGTAGAGTCTAGTCAGTGTGTGGGTAGAGTCTAGTCAGTGTGGGTAGAGTCTAGTCAGTGTGTGGGTATAGTCTAGTCAGTGTGTGGGTAGAGTCTAGTCAGTGTGTGGGTAGAGTCTAGTCAGTGTGTGGGTAGAGTCTAGTCAGTGTGTGGGTAGAGTCCAGTCAGTGTGTGGGTAGAGTCTAGTCAGTGTGTGGGTAGAGTCCAGTCAGTGTGTGGGTAGAGTCTAGTCAGTGTGTGGGTAGAGTCCAGTCAGTGTGGGTAGAGTCTAGTCAGTGTGGGTAGAGTCTAGTCAGTGTGGGTAGAGTCTAGTCAGTGTGTGGGTAGAGTCCAGTCAGTGTGTGGGTAGAGTCTAGTCAGTGTGTGGGTAGAGTCCAGTCAGTGTGGGTAGAGTCTAGTCAGTGTGGTTAGAATCCAGTCAGTGTGTGGGTAGAGTCTAGTCAGTGTGTGGGTAGAGTCTAGTCAGTGTGTGGGTAGAGTCTAGTCAGTGTGGGTAGAGTCCAGTCAGTGTGTGGGTAGAGTCTAGTCAGTGTGTTGGTCGAGTCCAGTCAGTGTGTGGGTAGAGTCCAGTCAGTGTGTGGGTAGAGTCAGTGTGTGGGTAGAGTCTAGTCAGTGTGTGGGTAGAGTCTAGTCAGTGTGTGGGTAGAGTCTAGTCAGTGTGTGGGTAGAGTCAGTGTGTGGGTAGAGTCCAGTCAGTGTGGGTAGAGTCTAGTCAGTGTGGGTAGAGTCTAGTCAGTGTGGGTAGAGTCTAGTCAGTGTGTGGGTAGAGTCCAGTCAGTGTGTGGGTAGAGTCTAGCCAGTGTGTGGGTAGAGTCCAGTCAGTCGTGTGTGGGTAGAGTCTAGTCAGTGTGTGGGTGAGAGTCTAGTCAGTGTGTGGGTAGAGTCTAGTCAGTGTGTGGGTAGAGTCCAGTCAGTGTGGGTAGAGTCTAGTCAGTGTGGTTAGAATCCAGTCAGTGTGTGGGTAGAGTCTAGTCAGTGTGTGGGTAGAGTCTAGTCAGTGTGTGGGTAGAGTCTAGTCAGTGTGGGTAGAGTCCAGTCAGTGTGTGGGTAGAGTCTAGTCAGTGTGTTGGTCGAGTCCAGTCAGTGTGTGGGTAGAGTCCAGTCAGTGTGTGGGTAGAGTCTAGTCAGTGTGTGGGTAGAGTCTAGTCAGTGTGTGGGTAGAGTCTAGTCAGTGTGTGGGTAGAGTCTAGTCAGTGTGTGGGTAGAGTCTAGTCAGTGTGTGGGTAGAGTCTAGTCAGTGTGTGGGTAGAGTCTAGTCAGTGTGTGGGTAGAGTCTAGTCAGTGTGGGTAGAGTCTAGTCAGTGTGTGGGTAGAGTCTAGTCAGTGTGTGGGTAGAGTCTAGTCAGTGTGTGGGTAGAGTCTAGCCAGTGTGTGGGTAGAGTCCAGTCAGTGTGTGGGTAGAGTCTAGCCAGTGTGTGGGTAGAGTCTAGTCAGTGTGTGGGTAGAGTCTAGTCAGTGTGTGGGTAGAGTCCAGTCAGTGTGTGGGTAGAGTCTAGCTGTGTGGGTAGAGTCTAGTCAGTGTGTGGGTAGAGTCTAGTCAGTGTGTGGGTAGAGTCTAGTCAGTGTGGAGTGGGTAGAGTCTAGTCAGTGTGGGTAGAGTCAGTCAGTGTGGGTAGAGTCTAGTCAGTGTGTGGGTAGAGTCCAGTCAGTGTGTGGGTAGAGTCTAGTCAGTGTGTGGGTAGAGTCCAGTCAGTGTGGGTAGAGTCTAGTCAGTGTGGTTAGAATCCAGTCAGTGTGTGGGTAGAGTCTAGTCAGTGTGTGGGTAGAGTCTAGTCAGTGTGTGGGTAGAGTCTAGTCAGTGTGGGTAGAGTCCAGTCAGTGTGTGGGTAGAGTCTAGTCAGTGTGTTGGTCGAGTCCAGTCAGTGTGTGGGTAGAGTCCAGTCAGTGTGTGGGTAGAGTCTAGTCAGTGTGTGGGTAGAGTCTAGTCAGTGTGTGGGTAGAGTCTAGTCAGTGTGTGGGTAGAGTCTAGTCAGTGTGTGGGTAGAGTCAGTGTGTGGGTAGAGTCCAGTCAGTGTGTGGGTAGAGTCTAGTCAGTGTGGGTAGAGTCCAGTCAGTGTGTGGGTAGAGTCCAGTCAGTGTGTGGGTAGAGTCTAGTCAGTGTGTGGGTAGAGTCTAGTCAGTGTGTGGGTAGAGTCTAGTCAGTGTGTGGGTAGAGTCAGTGTGTGGGTAGAGTCTAGTCAGTGTGTGGGTAGAGTCTAGTCAGTGTGGGTAGAGTCTAGTCAGTGTGTGGGTATAGTCTAGTCAGTGTGTGGGTAGAGTCTAGTCAGTGTGTGGGTAGAGTCTAGTCAGTGTGTGGGTAGAGTCTAGTCAGTGTGTGGGTAGAGTCCAGTCAGTGTGTGGGTAGAGTCTAGTCAGTGTGTGGGTAGAGTCCAGTCAGTGTGTGGGTAGAGTCTAGTCAGTGTGTGGGTAGAGTCCAGTCAGTGTGGGTAGAGTCTAGTCAGTGTGGGTAGAGTCTAGTCAGTGTGGGTAGAGTCTAGTCAGTGTGTGGGTAGAGTCCAGTCAGTGTGTGGGTAGAGTCTAGTCAGTGTGTGGGTAGAGTCCAGTCAGTGTGGGTAGAGTCTAGTCAGTGTGGGTAGAATCCAGTCAGTGTGTGGGTAGAGTCTAGTCAGTGTGTGGGTAGAGTCTAGTCAGTGTGTGGGTAGAGTCTAGTCAGTGTGGGTAGAGTCCAGTCAGTGTGTGGGTAGAGTCTAGTCAGTGTGTGGGTAGAGTCTAGTCAGTGTGTGGGTAGAGTCTAGTCAGTGTGGGTAGAGTCCAGTCAGTGTGTGGGTAGAGTCTAGTCAGTGTGTTGGTCGAGTCCAGTCAGTGTGTGGGTAGAGTCCAGTCAGTGTGTTGGTCGAGTCCAGTCAGTGTGTGGGTAGAGTCCAGTCAGTGTGGGTAGAGTCTAGTCAGTGTGTGGGTAGAGTCTAGTCAGTGTGTGGGTAGAGTCCAGTCAGTGTGGGTAGAGTCTAATCAGTGTGTGGGTAGAGTCTAGTCAGTGTGTGGGTAGAGTCTAGTCAGTGTGTGGGTAGAGTCTAGTCAGTGTGTGGGTAGAGTCCAGTCAGTGTGGGTAGAGTCTAATCAGTGTGTGGGTAGAGTCCAGTCAGTGTGTGGGTAGAGTCTAGTCAGTGTGTGGGTAGAGTCCAGTCAGTGTGTGGGTAGAGTCTAGTCAGTGTGTGGGTAGAGTCTAGTCAGTGTGTGGGTAGAGTCTAGTCAGTGTGGGTAGAGTCCAGTCAGTGTGTGGGTAGAGTCTAGTCAGTGTGTGGGTAGAGTCTAGTCAGTGTGTGGGTAGAGTCCAGTCAGTGTGGGTAGAGTCTAATCAGTGTGTGGGTAGAGTCTAGTCAGTGTGTGGGTAGAGTCTAGTCAGTGTGGGTAGAGTCCAGTCAGTGTGTGGGTAGAGTCTAGTCAGTGTGGGTAGAGTCTAGTCAGTGTGGGTAGAGTCTAGTCAGTGTGGGTAGAGTCTAGTCAGTGTGTGGGTAGAGTCCAGTCAGTGTGTGGGTAGAGTCTAGTCAGTGTGTGGGTAGAGTCCAGTCAGTGTGGGTAGAGTCTAGTCAGTGTGGGTAGAGTCCAGTCAGTGTGTGGGTAGAGTCTAGTCAGTGTGTGGGTAGAGTCTAGTCAGTGTGTGGGTAGAGTCTAGTCAGTGTGGGTAGAGTCTAGTCAGTGTGGGTAGAGTCTAGTCAGTGTGTGGGTAGAGTCTAGTCAGTGTGTGGGTAGAGTCCAGTCAGTGTGTGGGTAGAGTCTAGTCAGTGTGGGTAGAGTCTAGTCAGTGTGTGGGTAGAGTCTAGTCAGTGTGTGGGTAGAGTCCAGTCAGTGTGTGGGTAGAGTCTAGTCAGTGTGTGGGTAGAGTCCAGTCAGTGTGTGGGTAGAGTCTAGTCAGTGTGTGGGTAGAGTCTAGTCCGCGTGGGTAGAGTCTAGTCAGTGTGGGTAGAGTCTAGTCAGTGTGTGGGTAGAGTCCAGTCAGTGTGGGTAGAGTCTAGTCAGTGTGTGGGTAGAGTCTAGTCAGTGTGTGGGTAGAGTCCAGTCAGTGTGGGTAGAGTCTAGTCAGTGTGTGGGTAGAGTCTAATCAGTGTGTGGGTGGAGTCTATTCAGTGTGTGGGTAGAGTCTAGTCAGTGTGTGGGTAGAGTCTAGTCAGTGTGTGGGTAGAGTCTAGTCAGTGTGTGGGTAGAGTCTAATCAGTGTGTAGGTAGAGTCTAGTCAGTGTGTGGGTAGAGTCCAGTCAGTGTGTGGGTAGAGTCTAGTCTAGTCAGTGTGTGGGTAGAATCTAGTCTAGTCAGTGTGTGGGTAGAGTCTAGTCAGTGTGTGGGTAGAGTCCAGTCAGTGTGTGGGTAGAGTCTAGTCAGTGTGGGTAGAGTCTAGTCAGTGTGTGGGTAGAGTCTAGTCAGTGTGTGGGTAGAGTCTAGTCAGTGTGTGGGTAGAGTCTAGTCAGTGTGGGTAGAGTCTAATCAGTGTGTGGGTAGAGTCTAGTCAGTGTGTGGGTAGAGTCTAGTCAGTGTGTGGGTAGAGTCTAGTCAGTGTGGGTAGAGTCTAGTCAGTGTGTGGGTAGAGTCTAGTCAGTGTGGGTAGAGTCTAGTCAGTGTGTGGGTAGAGTCTAGTCAGTGTGTGGGTAGAGTCCAGTCAGTGTGGGTAGAGTCTAGTCAGTGTGGGTAGAGTCTAGTCAGTGTGTGGGTAGAGTCTAGTCAGTGTGTGGGTAGAGTCCAGTGAGTGTGCATAGAGCCAGTACAAGAGAGTCAGTGCCCAAAAAAGGGGGTCAATGCAGTCTTATGTTCAGCAGCTGTTCAGGAAGCTGTTCAGGAAGCTGTTCAGGAAGCTGTTCAGGAAGCTGTTCAGAAGCCTTTGCTGTCCGGTAACAGAGTGAACAGCCTGTGATTTTGTACGGCCTTCCACTGACACCGCCTGGTATAAATTGATGTATTGGACCGTACGCACTACCCTCCGTTGAGCCTTGCGGTCGGATGCCAAGTAGTTGCAATACCAATCGGTGATGCAGCCAGTCAAGATGCTCTCAGTGATCCTTTTTGAGGATCTGAGGGCCCATGCCAAATCTTTTCAGCTTCCTGAGGGGTAAGAGGTGTTTTCGTGCCCTGTTCACGACTGTGTTGCTGTGTTTGGATCAAGATAGGTCCTTAGTTATGTGGATACCGAGGAACCTGGAGCTCTCAACCCGCTCCACTACAGCCCTGTCGATGTGAATGGGGGGTGTGCTTGGCCTTCCGTTTCCTGTAGTCCACGATCATCTCCTTTGTCTTGCTGACATTGAGGGAGAGGTTGTTGTCCTGGCACCACACGGCCAGGTCTCTGACCCCCTTCCCTATAGGCTGTCTCATTGTCGTCAGTGATCAGACCTACCACCGTCATGTCATCGACAAACGTAACAATGCTGTTGGAGTCGTGCGCGGCCACGCAGTCGTGGGTAAACAGGAAGTACAGCAGGGGGATAAGCATGCACCCCTAAGGGCCCCTCCCCCGTGTTGAGGGTCAGCGTGGCGCATGTGTTGTTGCCTACCCTCACCACCTGGGGGGCGGTCCGTCACGAAGTCCAGGATCCAGTTGCTGTGGGATGGGTTTAACACTGAGCTGTAGTCAATGAACAGCATTCATGCGTAGGTGTTCCTTTTGTCCAGGTGGGAAAGGGGCAGTGTGGAGTGCGATTGAGATTGCATCATCTGTGGATCTGTTGGTGCGGTATGCAAATTGGAGTGGGTCCAGGGTGTCTGGGAGGATGCTGTTGATGTGAGCCATGACCAACCTTTCAAATCACCTCATGGCTACCGAAGTGCACAATATTATACAGACATGGAGTACAGCTACAACTCTTTTACCATCCACGATTTTGACAATGTTTACAATTGTATTCACCCCTCCTGCGTTGTTGAATATCTAAAATATCTCCCTATATTATGGTGACACTGAAAGGCCATGTAGAGAGAAGTCCCTCTACGTTCTCCCTCTGAGTTTAGGTCCCAAATGACACCCTATTCCCTATATAGTGCACTTCTTCTGACCAGGGCCCTATAGGGATTTGCTCAAATGTAGTGAACTACAAGGGAATACGTGGCGCTAAAGAGTCAGCAGTTTTAAGTTCCTCTGTGTCCAAATCATCAGGACAACAACACCACCACAACTGACTCTACTTCCTAAGATAGCTGAAGAAACCCTCCCGGGTCCTCTCCAAATACTACCGCTGTGCCGGCGAGGGCGTCATGATCGGTTGCATCACGGCCTTGTACAGGAATTTCACCACCCAGCTCCACTCATCCAGTACATCACTGGGACCGTGCTCCACTCATCCAGTACATCACTGGGACCGTGCTCCACTCATCCAGTATATCACTGGGACTGTGCTCCACTCATCCAGTACATCACTGGGACCGTGCTCCACTCATCCAGTACATCACTGGGACCGTGCCCCCTTCTCCCTCTCTCCCCAGCCCCCCCTCTCTCCCCAGCCCCCTTCTCCCTCTCTCCCAGCCCCCTTCTCCCTCTCTCCCCCAGCCCCCTTTCCCTCTCTCCCCCAGCCCCCTTCTCCCTCTCTCCCCAGCCCCCTTCTCCCTCTCTCCCCAGCCCCCTTCTCTCTCTCTCCCCAGCCCCCTTCTCCCTCTCTCCCCCAGCCCCCCCTTTCCCTCTCTCCCCAGCCCTTCTCCTCTCTCCCCCAGCCCCCTTCTCCCTCTCTCCCCCAGCCCCCTTCTCTCTCTCTCCCCCAGCCCCCTTCTCTCTCTCTCCCCAGCCCCCTTCTCTCTCTCTCCCCAGCCCCCTTCTCCTCTCTCCCCAGCCCCCTTCTCCCTCTCTCCCCCAGCCCCCTTCTCCCTCTCTCCCCAGCCCCCTTCTCTCTCTCCCCCAGCCCCCTTCTCTCTCTCTCCCCAGCCCCCTTCTCTCTCTCTCCCCCAGCCCCCTTCTTCCTCTCTCCCCAGCCCCCTTCTCCCTCTCTCCCCCAGCCCCCTTCTCCCTCTCTCCCCAGCCCCCTTCTCTCTCTCTCCCAGCCCCCCTTCTCTCTCTCTCCCCCAGCCCCCTTCACCCTCTCTCCCCAGCCCCCTTTTCCCTCTCTCCCCAGCCCCCTTCTCCCTCTCTCCCCAGCCCCCTTCTCCCTCTCTCCCCCAGCCCCCCTTCTCTCTCTCCCCCAGCCCCCTTCTCCCTCTCTCCCCAGCCCCCTTCTCTCTCTCTCCCCAGCCCCCTTCTCCCTCTCTCCCCAGCCCCCTTCTCCCTCTCTCCCCAGCCCCTCCATCACTATTGTTACTATACAGCTCCTTTGAACTGTCCCATGGCTGTATCATATTGCCTACAGTGAGCCGAGCTGATGGCGTCTGGTGGTAGGGTAGTGACTTAAGGAGCAGACCAGACCAGAGGAGATGTGTATGATTTTAGTCAGAGCAGGCCAGGGCTCAGGCTGTTAGGGCAGGCCAGGGCTCAGGCTGTTCCTTAGGGAATAGGCTCAGACCTATTCCCTAAGTAGTGCACTACTTTTGACCAGAGCCCTAAGGGTGCACTATATAGGGAAAAGGGTGCCATTTGGGGCATAGTCTCAGTAATAACCTCTCCTCTGCATGGTGGAGGGAAGGATCTAGCTGACTTGTGAGGAAATGAAAACAAGAGAAGTTAGGACATTTTAAGTCTCTCTCTCTCTCTCTCTCTCTCTCTCTCTCTCTCTCTCTCTCTCTCTCTCTCTAGCAAAAGTCCCCTCATTCTTTTGATGGAATGTGTGCTAGCATTTCCTCTCATCTCATCTCGCTCCCTCACTCTTTCATTTTCTCTCCCACACACACAGCTGCCCCTATGAGAGGAGAGAGAGGAGAGAGAGAGGGAGGGGGAGAGAGGAAGAGACCTCAGGGGAGAGAGAGTTTGGTATGGAAGGGGGACATGGAGGGAGGGGGACAAGAAGGGGGACATGGAGGGAGTTGGGTGGGGAGAGGGAAAAGAAGGAGGGAGGGAGAGGGAGGTAGGGAGGTATGGAGGGAGAGGGAGGGAGATATGGAGGCAGTTCGGGTGGGGAGAGGGAAGGAGGGAGGTATGGAGAGAGAGGGAGGTAGGGAGGTATGGAGAGAGAGGGAGGGAGATATGGAGGGAGTTGGGTGGGGAGAGGGAGGTAGAGAGGTATGGAGAGAGAGGGAGGTAGGGAGGTATGGAGAGAGAGGGAGGGAGATATGGAGGGAGTTGGGTGGGGAGAGGGAGGTAAAGGGAGGGAGATATGGAGGGAGTTGGGTGGGGAGAGGGAGGTAGGGAGGTATGGAGAGAGAGGGAGGTAGGGAGGTATGGAGAGAGAGGGAGGCAGATATGTGGGAGTTGGGTGTGGAGAGGGAGGTAGAGAGGTATGGAGAGAGAGGGAGGCAGATATGGAGGGAGTTGGGTGGGGAGAGGGAGGTAGGGAGGTATGGAGAGAGAGGGAGGGAGATATGGAGGGAGAGAGGGAGATATGGAGGGAGTTGGGTGGGGAGAGGGAAGGAGGGAGGTATGGAGAGAGAGGGAGGTAGGGAGGTATGGAGGGAGAGGGAGGGAGATATGGAGGGAGTTCGGTGGGGAGAGGGAAGGAGGGAGGTATGGAGAGAGAGGGAGGTAGGGAGGTATGGAGAGAGAGGGAGGGAGGTAGGGAGGTATGGAGGGAGAGGGAGGGAGATATGGAGGGAGTTGGGTGGGGAGAGGGAAGGAAGGAGGTATGGAGAGAGAAATACAATGCTCTTAGTTTTAGAGATTTTCAGGACCAGTTTATTACTGGCCACCTATTCCAAAACAGACTGCAACTCTTTGTTAAGGGTTTCAGTGACTTCATTAGCTGTGGTTGCTGATGCATATATGGTTGAATCATCATCATACATGCTTTGTTAATGCCAGTTGCAGGTCATTGGTAGAAATAGAAAAGAGTAGAGGGCCAAGAGACCTGCCCTGCGGTACACCACACTTTACATGTTTGACATAAAAAAAAATCTTTGAGTTCTATTTGATAAATATCTCTGAATCCACGATATGGCAGAGGTTGAAAAGCCATAACACATAATGTTTTTCAACAACAGGTTATGGTCAATAATATCAAAGGCTGCACTGAAATCGAACAGTACAGTTCTCACAATCTTCTTATTATCAATTTATTTCAACCAATCATCAGTCATTTGTGTCAGTGCAGTACATGTTGAGTGCCCTTCTCTATAAGCATGCTGAAAGTCTGTTGTTAATTTGTTTACAGAGAAATAGCATTGTATTTGGTCAAACACATGTTTTTCCAACAGTTTGCTAAGAGCTGGCAAGCAAGCTGAAAGGTTTGCTGTTAGAACCAGTAAATGCCGCTTTACCACTCTTAGGTAGCGGAATGACTTTGGCTTCCCTCCAGGCCTGAGGACAAAGACTTTCCTCTAGGCTCAGATTAAAGATATGACAGATAGGAGTGGCTATAGAGTCAGCTACCATCCTCAGTAGATTTCCATCTAAGTTGTAAATGCCAGGAGGTTTGTTATTACTGATTGATAACAATACCTTTTCCACCTCTCCCAGACTAACTTTACAAAATTCAAACTTGCAACGCTTTTCTTTAATCATTTGTTTTTTTATGCATGAATATGATGGCTCACTGTTCGTTGTTGGCATTTTCTGCATTAGTTTGCCCACTTTGCCAGTGGAGTAATCATTAAAATAATTGGCCACATAAAATGTTCTTGTGATGAATAAGCCATCTGATTTGATGAAAGGTGGAGTTGAATTTGACTTTCTGCCCATCATTTAATTTAAAGTACTCCAAAGTTTTTTCCCATCATTCTTTATATCATTGATCTTGATTTCATAATACAGTTTCTTCTTCTTTTTGTTGAGTTTAGTCACATAATTTCTCAATTTGCAGAAAGTCAGCCAATCAGATGTGCAGACAGACTCATTAGCCACTCCTTTTGCCCCATCTCTTTCAACCATACAGTTTTTCAATTCCTCATTAATCCGTGGAGCCTTAACAGTTCTAACAGTCAGTTTCATAAGAGGTGCATGATTATCAATAATTGGTTGAAGCAATTTCATAAATTAATCAAGTGCAGCGTCTGGACACTCTTCAACACTATTTTAAGTCCAGCTTTTGGAACTTTGACTTTCCTGTATATAGCCACTATATTGTGATCACTGCATCCAATGGGTACGGATACAGCTTTAGAACAAAGCTCTACAGTATTAGTGAAAATGTGATCAGTATATGTGGATGATCTTGTTCCTGTAGTGTTTGTAAACACCCTGGTAGGTTGATTAATAACCTGAACCAGAATACAGCCACTGGTTACGGTGAAAAGCTTCCTGTTGAGCGGACAGCTTGATGAAAACCAGTCAATATTCAGGTCTCTGTTTACATCACGTACACTATCAAGCATTTCACACATATTATTTAGATACTGACTGTTAGCACTTGGTGGCCTATAGCAACACCTCAAAAGAAAAGTCTTTAGATGTGCCAAGTGAACCTGCAACCACAACGTTTCAATAATACTTGACATTCTCTAAGCATTACAGGGACATGGCTCTGAATATATATAGCAACACCTCCCCATAAGCATTTCTGTCTCTTCTATAGATGTTATATTCCTTTATTGCTACTGCTGTATCATCAAATGAAGAGGGAGGGATGGAGAGAGTTGGGTGGGGAGAGGGGAGGGAGGTATGCTCTAACTTCTAGTGGCTTCTAAAAAGCCCTGTTTCAAAACAGTGTACCGCGTGCTAAAGAAATGCACCATTAAGGAAAGTGAGTTTATGCTATATGGCTGCAGCCTGATTAAGTTACTAGTGCTACAGTGCTTTATCTGCGAAATTACTTTTCTATTTTGCTAAGCCTATGGGACCGAGTCGGTTTTAGCCCAAGTAGTATGATTAGGGACAGTTTGACATTTACTGGGTAAGGGTTCCAAAATAGGGGAGGGTTATCTAGCTCTTTTTTTGGGGCTTTTGTGAGGATTGTGTGTTTTGTTATTGGACACAGGGGAGAGTAGTGCATTTTTTCCCTGATTTACAGTTGCCATTTTTCCGGTTTTAATATATAATGTCTTCCATATGTGACCCGATTCAGGAAACTAGGCGTACAGTATGTCGCAAGTCACGACTTCACAGGAGAGACGTTTGAACGTAAAACATATATTTTTTTATCAAAATGCGTTTTTTGGCAGAAATGCCTTCTCGAACATGTGAACTTTCATGTGCCTTAATATCAAATGTGTATTCCATCTGTAAATACAAATAAAATGAATGGCCTAGTTGGTTTAGCCACAGAAAAAGGGAGCTACCTTCCCACTAGCCATGATTGGCTGAGATAATGAGTGGGCTAACATGCCGAGACATGAGTCTGCCATATAGAACGCATCTGTCTATTGGAGCTGGTCAGTATGTCTTGATAATTGTCGAACGCGGCTTTAAAAAAAAAATGTATTGCGTAATAAAACTGCATAAACCTAATGTCAAGTTAAAGTGTTCTGTTAGCTAGTTAACGTTAGCTGGCAGGCTCTTTAGCTAACGTTATGTGTATGCTCTCCCCTTTCTGGAGGACCGAGTTTTGAAAGGGTAGTAACGTCATGAGTTGTGATTATGGTTAATTGTTTAGCTAGCAAGTTACATGTCGAAACAAAAGAATCCACTCTAATTTTGACAAAGTATTTTCATTTCAAGTTAAAGTGTTTTTGTTAGCTAGCTAGCTAACGCTAGCTGGCTGGCTCGCTGTCTAACGTTATGTCATGCGTTGGGATTCATTGTTTACCTAGCTAGCTATCTAAGCTACATTTTTAACAATAGACTCTCGTTTTATTGTGCCAGAGCGCAGAATAACTGATTCATTTTTGAACGCTCAACACCCGTTGAATATGTCCAGTGTCAGTAAAGGTCAGCAACAAAGCGTAATTCAATTGTTGCCTGCAGGACAGTTACAGTCACCAACGCTCTGGATAACATGAAAACCGCCTAACCAGCTCTGCTAGGGTGAGTGAAATGGTCAGAGTGGGGTGTTCTCTCATTATGTGTCTGGAAGTAGCTAGGCCAATGTTAGCAAGTTAGCTTGGGTGCTTGACTGTCGTTGTGAGGTCAGAGCTTTCGGAACAACCCTACTTAATGGGCCGAGTGTCCAGTATGTGCTCTGAATGCGAAACGCTCTGAATTTACGAACTGACAATCTGACAGCACAGTTGTAGTCACCAACGCTCTGGATAACATAACAGCCTAATCAGCTCTGCTAGGGTGAGTAATGTTCAGTGAGCTGTTCTCTCTCTCTTTGATGTCTGGAAGTAGCTGGCAAGTTAGTACAGAACGCACGGATCAACCCTTAAAGAGATGGGTGGGGCTAAGGCTTGAGAGGGTGTGAACAATGCTGAATGGGTGTAGACAAAGAAGGGCTCTCCAATAGTAGTACCAGAACACTGAAAGACGGTTTTCTCAAAAGTGAGTTTACAAGTTTAGCAACTTTATCAAACCAGAATTATTTTCCCATTGTTTCCTCAAATGCAGTGTATGATATACCATTTTGTAGCTCTGAGTCTCTGCTTTTATCCAATGTAAAAAAACAGAAATTAAAATGTTGCTACATAAGACCGAATCCAGGTGGTGAGTCACATATAGTCACATTTCCTCTGCTGCTTGCATCTGTCTCACCCGTCAAGGTGTTTTGGTACTTCCCTTATGCACTACGCTTTTCCGCTCGCTTAGGTCAATATAGGTCAATAGGTCAATATAGTCTACCTGCCTTCTATCCATAGTGCCAATAGTGGTAGGTGGATAATAACAGGCTAACTCGCAATCATACCACACATAAAATCATTCAAATCTGCAACAGTTTTACAATATTAATAGCTGGTAGGAGAGGCCAGGTGCATCATTGTGCATTAAAGAACATTGAAGACACGCAGCTCAAAAATCTCCCCTACTGATCTTGTTTAGGGACAATGACATGATCCTACCTAGAATAGCCTACAGAACCACAATTCAATGAATAATTACTTACATTATTGTTTTCAAGTCAGTACAATTGAGGGGTCATCTTCCCCACCAACACCACGACCAGCTGGCGCAACTGGGTACGGCCATGGAGGAGGTCCTCCTCATTCTCCACTATCTCGAACACAACCAGAGCGGCTCTTCATACCCCTATCAGAGGGCCTCCTACAACTGGTTGTCACACTGAGCCAGTCCCCAAGCCTACACAGCCGTCCGCCCAGGTCAGCGATGCCTGACTATCCCTGCCGGAACACTATGACTTTACTCCATCAAAATGCCTTGGATTCCTACTCCAGTGCTCCCTCTCTTTCATCCATCAGACGGGAGCCCCCACCACTGAGAGGTCCAAGGTTTCCATGATAATTTCCCTGCTGACCGGGCGGGCGTTGGAGTGGGTTACAGCCGTCTGGGAGAGAGGAGAGGAGGAGCTGGGTTCCTGTGAGAGGTTCATGGCTCTGTTCAGGGCGGTCTTCTACCATCCTCCAGAGGGGCAGAGAGGGAGGTGAGTGACTTCTCCAACTCCAACAGGGTGCCCAGACCGCTGCGGAGTACGACCTGACCTTTCGGACTGTGGCAGCCTCCAGCGGATGAAATGAGCCGGCGCTCCGCATTCTCTTCCGGAGAGGACTGCGCGAAGAGGTTCAGATGGAGTTGGCATGTCGGGATGATAACCTATCCTTGGACTCACTCATCGCGATGGCCATCCATCTGAATAAACCTCTTTGGGAGCGCTGGTGCCCACCTCACCACTCGCCTCCCTCCTTTGGCTGTCCTAAGGCGGAGCCTGAACCCATGAAGGTAAGGGCCACACACCTCTCCGCGGCGTCACCGGAGACAGCTGGGGCTCTGTCCCTATTGTGACCAGAAGGGGCACCAGCTTCAGTGGTGTCCGGTGCTAGAGCAGAGGGGCGGCCCTGTGACCGTCCGTCTCCCAGGGTAGGTGTGAGTTTTCCATTTTCATCGTTTTCCTCCAAACCCTTTCTGGTTCCCATTTCACTGGCTGGCTGTCCCTCAAGTGTTGTCTCTACAGCTCTAGTGGACTCCAGTGCCACGGGGAATTTCCTCGATCAGGCCCTTGCCTCCACCCTGAACATAACCTCGTACCCGCTCTCCTCTACCTTTTTCCGGTCCAAGCCCTGGATAAGCGGCCATTGGGATCCGGCACAATCACGCACATCACAGCGCCCCTAACCCTCACAGTGGGACCCATGCACCAGGAAAGCCTTCCCTTCCTCATCATCACTTCACAAACAAAGTAATCCTCGGGCCACAACTCCACCATCTCCTGGTCGAGGGTGAAAATTACTGCCTGGGGACCAGGATGCCGGAGGACCTGCTTTTCCGTACCCTGTGGTTCCACGCCGGTTGAGAGTCCTGTAAGTGCCCTCCAGCCCATCAATCGGTCCTCCCGTATCGTTGGCCCCGTGTTTTGGGACATAGATTTGAACATCCGCCAGGCTCTGGAGAGGGAATATCGCTCCTGCTACCTGCCCTCCAGAACACATCTACTCCCCATCAGACACACACCTGGACTTCATCATCACCTTGATTACCTTCCATTTATTTAACCCTCAGTAGCCTCAGTCATCAGAGAGTATTGGTTTGTTTTTATGTTCATGACGCATCTTCTGTTTTGTTCATTTGCCTTTGTTATTAAACTCTCCTTCTGCACCTGCTTTCTGACTCCCTACGCATACGTGACATGCACATGTTCATCTTTTCCAACTATAATATAATTCCAGCATCAAAACCGAGCAATGGCCATTCAATTAAGGGAAACAGATATGTGAAAATATTTTTGACGTTGGGGAGGGAGGTGCATTTAATTTAATGACACCTTAAGTTGGATGAGAATCCTTTCCAGTTCCATGTAGAATCCTTTTCACTGAGGGTCCTACATGGAACCAAAAAGAGTTCAACCTCGAACCACCAAAAAATCTATCTTGAACCAAGAAAGGGACAGTTGAAGAACCCTTTTGGAATGCTTTTTTCCAAAGTATTTCTGCCAAATGAGTTCCCTACTTTCCTAAGCCTACTGCGTGATTGACTATTTTCAAACCTGGGTCTCTTGCGCACCACAAGACTGTGTTGGCCCCGCTGAGCTACATCCTAGGAATTAGCTCGGGGAGCTAACCCAAGTCTTCAGGTGTGAAGCAATGTTACTCATCACGCGAGCATGTTACACAGTTACGCCCACAGTACTCTCACACCTTGGCCCAAAAGAGACCAAACCCACTGTCCAATGGTGTCCACTGTAGTCTGCATGTACTGTAAAGCCTGTTTCATGGTATTTCAAAGATGCTGTCTTCTTCCACAGCCTGGTGCAAAGCAACACAGGGTAAAGGAAGAAGACACGTCTAAGGGTCAGGATATGTTTGTGTCATTTGTAACTAAGGGCGGATGCCGCCATCTTCTTTGCATGTCCCATAAATTTGCCAAGACCACAATTTAGCTGTGGGATACTCCCCAATGCGTGACAGGTTGATTGCTAATGTTCTATTTGGCACTTTGAAGTGGTTACATATCTGTGTAAATCTTAGTTATGTGACAGTAAGCTACAGCTTGGTCAAGGACCTTTGACCATGGAAGTTAGTAAGAGAGGACAAAGATCTGGAACCAGGCTAGGACACAGAGACAGAGCTGACTGGAGATCAGAAGACACCAGTATCTCTGGGTTAACATCACAACAGAGAGACCAGTATCTTTGGGTTAACATCCCAACAGAAAGGATCCAATAGCCTTGTACCACTTGAGATGTTTAACTAACTATGAGTTACTGTCCCTACTCTCAACCCTTAGCTAAACCTTCTCATGTATAACTAACTATGAGTTACTGTCCTTCTCTCAAATTTCAGCTAAACCTTCTCATCTATAACTAACTATGAGTTACTGTCCCTCCTCTCAACCTTCAGCTAAACCTTCTCATCTATAACTAACTATGAGTTACTGTCCCTACTCTCAACCCTTAGCTAAACATTCTCATGTATAACTAACTATGAGTTACTGTCCCTACTCTCAACCCTTAGCTAAACCTTCTCATCTATAACTATGAGTTACTGTCCTCATCTCAACCTTCAGCTAAACCTTCTCATCTATAACTATGAGTTACTGTCCTCATCTCAACATTCAGCTAAACCTTCTCATCTATAACTAACTATGAGTTACTGTCCTCATCTCAACCTTCAGCTAACCTTCTCATCTATAACTAACTACGAGTTACTGTCCTCATCTCAACCTTCAGCTAAACCTTCTCATCTATAACTATGAGTTACTGTCCTCATCTCAACCTTCAGCTAAACCTTCTCATCTATAACTATGAGTTACTGTCCTCATCTCAACCTTCAGCTAAACCTTCTCATCTATAACTATGAGTTACTGTCCTCATCTCAACCTTCAGCTAAACCTTCTCATCTATAACTATGAGTTACTGTCCTCATCTCAACCTTCAGATAAACCTTCTCATCTATAACTAACTATGAGTTACTGTCCTCATCTCAACCTTCAGCTAAACCTTCTCATCTATAACTATGAGTTACTGTCCTCATCTCAACCTTCAGCTAAACCTTCTCATCTATAACTATGAGTTACTGTCCTCATCTCAACCTTCAGCTAAACCTTCTCATCTATAACTAACTATGAGTTCCTGTCCTCCTCTCAACCTTCAGCTAAACCTTCTCATCTATAACTATGAGTTACTGTCCTCATCTCAACCTTCAGCTAAACCTTCTCATCTATAACTATGAGTTACTGTCCTCATCTCAACCTTCAGATAAACCTTCTCATCTATAACTAACTATGAGTTACTGTCCTCATCTCAACCTTCAGCTAAACCTTCTCATCTATAACTATGAGTTACTGTCCTCATCTCAACCTTCAGCTAAACCTTCTCATCTATAACTAACTACGAGTTACTGTCCTCATCTCAACCTTCAGCTAAACCTTCTTATCTATAACTATGAGTTACTGTCCTCATCTCAACCTTCAGCTAAACCTTCTCATCTATAACTATGAGTTACTGTCCTCATCTCAACCTTCAGCTAAACCTTCTCATCTATAACTAACTATGAGTTCCTGTCCTCCTCTCAACCTTCAGCTAAACCTTCTCATCTATAACTGACCAATGCCTACATCCCAAATGGCACCCTATTCCCTAAAATAGGTCCTGGTCAAAAGTAATGCATCTTACAGGGAATAGAGTGCCATTTGAGACACAGGCCATGAGTTATTGTGATGGTCTTCCTCCCCAGTCCCATGCCTGCTAAACCTATCTGTAAGATCCTTCTGCCCTGGGGTCTATATCTGTCTACTGATCTAAATCTCTAGAGGAAATACTCCCCTGTCCTCGACGCTGACTTCTCTGTTCTGTAACTCACAACAGTCAGGGAACCATGTAAACACCTGGCTCTTAAGGCTTGGTCTTTGGTACTACTTTATAGTTACATTTCCTTGCATATATCTTTCATC
Source organism: Brachymystax lenok tsinlingensis (assembly GCA_030435695.1). Lineage (NCBI taxonomy): Eukaryota > Metazoa > Chordata > Actinopteri > Salmoniformes > Salmonidae > Brachymystax > Brachymystax lenok. The sequence goes on from CM059784.1 coordinate 36,953,532, forward strand.
CTTTGTTCGGCAGATTCTTGTCCCTGAGTTTATGGAGGGAAAAACAGGGTTGAAAAAGAGAAAATGGGGGGATGAAGAGAGGAGAGGGTGGCTCCCTCCTAGGTCCCCTCCATACATCCCTGTATTGAATATGAAAATATATGAAGGCATAATGTGTTCAGTATGCAAGCATGAAGGAAACCATATGAACAGGAGTCCAGACAAAGAGCCTACTGTGCTCCAAGTATGACCACTCCCCCTTCTCTTTTCCCCCTCTGTCTTATTCAATTGAGGGAGCAGGAGGAGAGAGAGAGAGAGATGAGAACAGTCCTTCTCAGGGAGAGAGAGAGAGAGAGAGAGAGAGAGAGAGAGAGAGAGAGAGAGAGAGAGAGAGAGAGAGAGAGAGAGAGAGAGAGAGAGAGAGAGAGATGAGAACAGAGTCCTTCTCAGGGAGAGAGAGAAAGTCCTACTCAGAGAGAGAGATGAGAGAGAGAGAGAGAGAGAGAGAGAGAGAGAGAGAGAGAGAGAGAGAGATGAGAACAGAGTCCTTCTCAGGGAGAGAGAGAGAGAGAGAGAGAGAGAGAGAGAGAAAGTCCTACTCAGAGAGAGAGAGAGAGAGAGATATGAGAGAGGCCGACCCAGACAGAGGTAGAAGGGGGAGCCCTGAGGAGCTGAAAAGGGGCAGGACAAACTAGCCACGCGCCTCGCACACACAGACCCACCGGAGTACAGGTGAGCTGCAACTACTACTGTACAGCTGCTATCTGTTATACAGGAAACATCTACAATCAGTTGCTTTGTAACGGCTAGATTATACTTTTTGGCACAGTGACGTTTAGATGCATGTGGACTTGTACTTTGAGTTTTTTCCTACAGTTAATGATGTTGATCTGTAAGTGAGACTTTATCTCTCTGAGGGGGGACTGGAGAGAGTGCATGGGACTGAAAGGGACAAATGGGGGAAAACATGAACTCTGAAATGTTAACCTTTAAACTAACTGATGACAAACATCTGTCGGTGCTGTTTTGTCAGTTTCCCTTTGTGCCGGCTGCAGGTTTGCAGAGGGCTGGTTAACTGGTGGTTACATTAGCACTGTGGTCAGCTATAGCTGACACTGATAGACAGCCTATTGTCTTGACTGTGACTGTGCGGAGCCTTGATGTGGCCAGCCCTGGTTAGGGACTCAGAGCAGCGGTGTAGTGTAACGTTAGACGGTGTATCAGATGGAGGGTTCGCTAGCTGGAGACTGTATTGTCTTATCTTCCTGTGATACAGCAGGTGAGGAACCTGTATAATGATTAAAGAGAGCAATTACAGTGAGATGTTTTTGCCATATGTTAATTGATTAATTAATTAGTTATTACAGATGTACCGTATTCATGCCGATGCATGAAATCGACACCTGAGACAGTGTAACACGACTCATTTACATAACTTTTTAATAAACAGCTAATTCATTGTTTTGCTCTAACAAAAGTGGCACAATGCCCCCAAAGATTTGCACATTTTTCTCACAATGGCTTTCGTGTTGTTGTTTTAGAGTGCTGCCCAGCCCACACATACACTGAACAAAAATATTAACACAACATGCAACAATTTCAAGCTTTTACTGGGGCTCCCAAGTGGCGAAGCCCGGTCTAATGCACTGCATCTCAGTGCAAGAGGTGTCACTACAGTCCTGGTTCAAATCCAGGCTGTATCAAATTGAGCTGTGATTGGGAGTCCAATAGGGTGGTGCACAATTGTCTGAGGTAGGCTGTCATTGTCAATAAGTTTTTGTTCTTAACTGATTAGCCTAGTTAAATAAAGGTTAAATTAAAACATTAAAAAAAGGAAATTTGTCATTTGAAATTAATTAATTAGGCCCTAATCTATGAATTTCACATGACTGGGCATGGGTGGACCTTGTAATGCATAGGCCCACTCTCTGGGGAGCCAGGTCCAGCCAATCAGAATTAGTTTTCCCTACAAAAGGGTGTAATTACGGACAGAAATACTCCCAGCACCCTTGGAGATGGCTTATGGTAGAGAAATTAACATTACATTATCTGGAAACAGCTCTGGTGGACATTCCTGCAGTCAGCAGGCCAATTGCACGCTCCTCAAAACGTGAGACAAAACTGCACATTTTAGAATGGCCTTTTATTGTCCTCGGCACAAGGTGCACATGTGTAATGATCATGCTGTTTAATCAGCTTCTTGATGTACCACACCTGTCAGGTTGATAGATTATATTGGCTCACTAACAGGGATGTTAACAAATTTGTGCACACAAAAAATGTGCACAAAAAAGATAAATATGCTTTTTGTGCGTATAGAACATTTCTGGGATCTTTTATTTCAGCTAATGAAACATGAGACCAACACTTAACATGTTCGCGTTTATATTGTTGTTAAATTTTCTGACAAAATTAAATCTGCATATTTCAGCACCTCCCTTCTCTGAAGATTTAAACTTTTAAGTGTTTTAGGTTTTACACACCTATTGTAGGTCATCTATCTCTTATCATCATTTTAAGTTCTCCACCTGCAGCTCCCAGTGTGGGCCGTGCTGCACATCTCACACACTGAATTACAGCCTTTATTCTCACATAATGTAGAGAGAGAGAGAGAGAGAGAGAGAGAGAGAGAGAGAGAGAGAGAGAGAGAGAGAGAGATGAGAACAGAGTCCTTCTCAGGAGAGAGAGAGAGAGAGAGAGAGAGAGAGAGAGAGAGAGAGAGAGAGAGTCCTACTCAGAGAGAGAGAGAGAGAGAGAGAGAGATATGAGAGAGGCCGACCCAGACAGAGGTAGAAGGGGAGCCCTGAGGGAGCTGAAAAGGGGCAGGACAAACTAGCCACGCCTCGCACACACAGACCCACCGGAGTACAGGTGAGCTGCAACTACTACTGTACAGCTGCTATCTGTTATACAGGAAACATCTACAATCAGTTGCTTTGTAACGGCTAGATTATACTTTTTGGCACAGTGACGTTTAGATGCATGTGGACTTGTACTTTGAGTTTTTTCCTACAGTTAATGATGTTGATCTGTAAGTGAGACTTTATCTCTGAGGGGGACTGGAGAGAGTGCATGGGACTGAAAGGGACAAATGGGGGAAAACATGAACTCTGAAATGTTAACCTTTAAACTAACTGATGACAAACATCTGTCGGTGCTGTTTTGTCAGTTTCCCTTTGTGCCGGCTGCAGGTTTGCAGAGGGGGCTGGTTAACTGGTGGTTACATTAGCACTGTGGTCAGCTATAGCTGACACTGATAGACTAGCCTATTGTCTTGACTGTGACTGTGCGGAGCCTTGATGTGGCCAGCCCTGGTTAGGGACTCAGAGCAGCGGTGTAGTGTAACGTTAGACGGTGTATCAGATGGAGGGTTCGCTAGCTGGAGACTGTATTGTCTTATCTTCCTGTGATACAGCAGGTGAGGAACCTGTATAATGATTAAAGAGAGCAATAACAGTGAGATGTTTTGCCATATGTTAATTGATTAATTAATTAGTTATTACAGATGTACCGTATTCATGCCGATGCATGAAATCGACACCTGAGACAGTGTAACACGACTCATTTACATAACTTTTAATAAACAGCTAATTCATTGTTTTGCTCTAACAAAAGTGGCACAATGCCCCCCCCCAAAGATTTGCACATTTTTCTCACAATGGCTTTCGTGTTGTTGTTTTAGAGTGCTGCCCAGCCCACACATACACTGAACAAAAATATTAACACAACATGCAACAATTTCAAGCTTTTTACTGGGGCTCCCGAGTGGCGCAGCGGTCTAATGCACTGCATCTCAGTGCAAGAGGTGTCACTACAGTCCCTGGTTCAAATCCAGGCTGTATCAAATTGAGCTGTGATTGGGAGTCCAATAGGGTGGTGCACAATTGTCTGAGGTAGGCTGTCATTGTCAATAAGTTTTTGTTCTTAACTGATTAGCCTAGTTAAATAAAGGTTAAATTAAAACATTAAAAAAAGGAAATTTGTCATTTGAAATTAATTAATTAGGCCCTAATCTATGAATTTCACATGACTGGGCATGGGTGGACCTTGTAATGCATAGGCCCACTCTCTGGGGAGCCAGGTCCAGCCAATCAGAATTAGTTTTCCCTACAAAGGGTGTAATTACGGACAGAAATACTCCCAGCACCCTTGGAGATGGCTTATGGTAGAGAAATTAACATTACATTATCTGGAAACAGCTCTGGTGGACATTCCTGCAGTCAGCAGGCCAATTGCACGCTCCTCAAAACGTGAGACAAAAACTGCACATTTTAGAATGGCCTTTTATTGTCCTCGGCACAAGGTGCACATGTGTAATGATCATGCTGTTTAATCAGCTTCTTGATGTACCACACCTGTCAGGTTGATAGATTATATTGGCTCACTAACAGGGATGTTAACAAATTTGTGCACACAAAAAAATGTGCACAAAAAAGATAAATATGCTTTTGTGCGTATAGAACATTTCTGGGATCTTTTATTTCAGCTAATGAAACATGAGACCAACACTTAACATGTTGCGTTTATATTGTTGTTAAATTTTCTGGACAAAAATTAAATCTGCATATTTCAGCACCTCCCTTCTCTGAAGATTTAAACTTTTAAGTGTTTTAGGTTTTACACACCTATTGTAGGTCATCTATCTCTTATCATCATTTTAAGTTCTCCACCTGCAGCTCCCAGTGTGGGCCGTGCTGCACATCTCACACACTGAATTACAGCCTTTATTCTCACATAATGTAGAGAGAGAGAGAGAGAGAGAGAGAGAGAGAGAGAGAGAGAGAGAGAGAGAGAGAGAGAGAGAGAGAGAGAGAGAGTGAGAACAGAGTCCTTCTCAGGAGAGAGAGAGAGAGAGAGAGAGAGAGAGAGAGAGAAAGTCCTACTCAGAGAGAGAGAGAGAGAGATGTGAGAGAGGCCGACCCAGACAGAGGTAGAAGGGGAGCCCTGAGGAGCTGAAAAGGGGCAGGACAAACTAGCCACTGCCTGCACACACAGACCCACCGGAGTACAGGTGAGCTGCAACTACTACTGTACAGCTGCTATCTGTTATACAGGAAACATCTACAATCAGTTGCTTTGTAACGGCTAGATTATACTTTTTGGCACAGTGACGTTTAGATGCATGTGGACTTGTACTTTGAGTTTTTTCCTACAGTTAATGATGTTGATCTGTAAGTGAGACTTTATCTCTCTGAGGGGGGACTGGAGAGAGTGCATGGGACTGAAAGGGACAAATGGGGGAAAACATGAACTCTGAAATGTTAACCTTTAAACTAACTGATGACAAACATCTGTCGGTGCTGTTTGTCAGTTTCCCTTTGTGCCGGCTGCAGGTTTGCAGAGGGGCTGGTTAACTGGTGGTTACATTAGCACTGTGGTCAGCTATAGCTGACACTGATAGACTAGCCTATTGTCTTGACTGTGACTGTGCGGAGCCTTGACGTGGCCAGCCCTGGTTAGGGACTCAGAGCAGCGGTGTAGTGTAACGTTAGACGGTGTATCAGATGGAGGGTTCGCTAGCTGGAGACTGTATTGTCTTATCTTCCTGTGATACAGCAGGTGAGGAACCTGTATAATGATTAAAGAGAGCAATAACAGTGAGATGTTTTGCCATATGTTAATTGATTAATTAATTAGTTATTACAGATGTACCGTATTCATGCGATGCATGAAATCGACACCTGAGACAGTGTAACACGACTCATTTACATAACTTTTAATAAACAGCTAATTCATTGTTTTGCTCTAACAAAAGTGGCACAATGCCCCCCAAAGATTTGCACATTTTTCTCACAATGGCTTTCGTGTTGTTGTTTTAGAGTGCTGCCCAGCCCACACATACACTGAACAAAAATATTAACACAACATGCAACAATTTCAAGCTTTTTACTGGGGCTCCCGAGTGGCGCAGCGGTCTAATGCACTGCATCTCAGTGCAAGAGGTGTCACTACAGTCCCTGGTTCAAATCCAGGCTGTATCAAATTGAGCTGTGATTGGGAGTCCAATAGGGTGGTGCACAATTGTCTGAGAGTAGGCTGTCATTGTCAATAAGTTTTTGTTCTTAACTGATTAGCCTAGTTAAATAAAGGTTAAATTAAAACATTAAAAAAAGGAAATTTGTCATTTGAAATTAATTAATTAGGCCCTAATCTATGAATTTCACATGACTGGGCATGGGTGGACCTTGTAATGCATAGGCCCACTCTCTGGGAGCCAGGTCCAGCCAATCAGAATTAGTTTTCCTACAAAAGGGTGTAATTACGGACAGAAATACTCCCCAGCACCCTTGGAGATGGCTTATGGTAGAGAAATTAACATTACATTATCTGGAAACAGCTCTGGTGGACATTCCTGCAGTCAGCAGGCCAATTGCACGCTCCCTCAAAGCATTGAGACAAAACTGCACATTTTAGAATGGCCTTTTATTGTCCTCGGCACAAGGTGCACATGTGTAATGATCATGCTGTTTAATCAGCTTCTTGATGTACCACACCTGTCAGGTTGATAGATTATATTGGCTCACTAACAGGGATGTTAACAAATTTGTGCACACAAAAAAAATGTGCACAAAAAAAGATAAATATGCTTTTTGTGCGTATAGAACATTTCTGGGATCTTTTATTTCAGCTAATGAAACATGAGACCAACACTTAACATGTTGCGTTTATATTGTTGTTAAATTTTCTGACAAAATTAAATCTGCATATTTCAGCACCTCCCTTCTCTGAAGATTTAAACTTTTAAGTGTTTTAGGTTTTACACACCTATTGTAGAGTCATCTATCTCTTATCATCATTTTAAGTTCTCCACCTGCAGCTCCCAGTGTGGGCCGTGCTGCACATCTCACACACTGAATTACAGCCTTTATTCTCACATAATGTAGAGAGAGAGAGAGAGAGAGAGAGAGAGAGAGAGAGAGAGAGAGAGAGAGAGAGAGAGATGAGAACAGAGTCCTTCTCAGGGAGAGAGAGAGAGAGAGAGAGAGAGAGAGAGAGAGAGAGAGAAAGACCTACACAGAGAGAGAGAGAGAGAGAGAGATATGAGAGAGGCCGACCCAGACAGAGGTAGAAGGGGGAGCCCTGAGGAGCTGAAAAGGGGCAGGACAAACTAGCCACGCGCCTCGCACACACAGACCCACCGGAGTACAGGTGAGCTGCAACTACTACTGTACAGCTGCTATCTGTTATACAGGAAACATCTACAATCAGTTGCTTTGTAACGGCTAGATTATACTTTTTGGCACAGTGACGTTTAGATGCATGTGGACTTGTACTTTGAGTTTTCCTACAGTTAATGATGTTGATCTGTAAGTGAGACTTTATCTCTCTGAGGGGGGACTGGAGAGAGTGCATGGGACTGAAAGGGACAAATGGGGGAAAACATGAACTCTGAAATGTTAACCTTTAAACTAACTGATGACAAACATCTGTCGGTGCTGTTTTTGTCAGTTTCCCTTTGTGCCAGCTGCAGGTTTGCAGAGGGGGCTGGTTAACTGGTGGTTACATTAGCACTGTGGTCAGCTATAGCTGACACTGATAGACTAGCCTATTGTCTTGACTGTGACTGTGCGGAGCCTTGACGTAGCCAGCCCTGGTTAGGGACTCAGAGCAGCGGTGTATTGTCTTGACTGTGACTGTGTGGAGCCTTGACGTGGCCAGCCCTGGTTAGGGACTCAGAGCAGCGGTGTATTGTCTTGACTGTGACTGTGTGGAGCCTTGACGTGGCCAGCCCTGGTTAGGGACTCAGAGCAGCGGTGTAGTGTAACGTGTATCAGATGGAGGGTTAAGCTAGCTGGAGACTGTATTGTCTTATCTTCCTGTGATACAGCAGGTGAGAACCTGTATAATGATTAAAGAGAGCAATTACAGTGAGATGTTTTGCCATATGTTAATTGATTAATTAATTAGTTATTACAGATGTACCGTATTCATGCCGATGCATGAAATCGACACCTGAGACAGTGTAACACCGACTCATTTACATAACTTTTAATAAACAGCTAATTCATTGTTTTGCTCTAACAAAAGTGGCACAATGGCCCCCCCCCAAAGAATTGCACATTTTTCTCACAATGGCTTTCGTGTTGTTGTTTTAGAGTGCTGCCCAGCCCACACATACACTGAACAAAAATATTAACACAACATGCAACAATTTCAAGCTTTTTACTGGGGCTCCCGAGTGGTGCAGCGGTCTAATGCACTGCATCTCAGTGCAAGAGGTGTCACTACAGTCCCTGGTTCCAAATCCAGAGCTGTATCACATTGAGCTGTGATTGGGAGTCCAATAGGGTGGTGCACAATTGTCTGAGGTAGGCTGTCATTGTCAATAAGTTTTTGTTCTTAACTGATTAGCCTAGTTAAATAAAGGTTAAATTAAAACATTAAAAAAAGGAAATGTGTCATTTGAAATTAATTAATTAGGCCCTAATCTATGAATTTCACATGACTGGGCATGGGTGGACCTTGTAATGCATAGGCCCACTCTCTGGGGAGCCAGGTCCAGCCAATCAGAATTAGTTTTCCCTACAAAGGGTGTAATTACGGACAGAAATACTCCCCAGCACCCTTGGAGATGGCTTATGGTAGAGAAATTAACATTACATTATCTGGAAACAGCTCTGGTGGACATTCCTGCAGTCAGCAGGCCAATTGCACGCTCCCTCAAAACGTGAGACAAAACTGCACATTTTAGAATGGCCTTTTATTGTCCTCGGCACAAGGTGCACATGTGTAATGATCATGCTGTTTAATCAGCTTCTTGATGTACCACACCTGTCAGGTTGATAGATTATATTGGCTCACTAACAGGGATGTTAACAAATTTGTGCACACAAAAAAAAATGTGCACAAAAAAAGATAAATATGCTTTTTGTGCGTATAGAACATTTCTGGGATCTTTTATTTCCAGCTAATGAAACATGAGACCAACACTTAACATGTTAGTTTATATTGTTGTTAAATTTTCTACAATAAAATTAAATCTGCATATTTCAGCACCTCCTTCTCTGAAGATTTAAACTTTTAAGTGTTTTAGGTTTTACACACCTATTGTAGGTCATCTATCTCTTATCATCATTTTAAGTTCTCCACCTGCAGCTCCCAGTGTGGGCGTGCGTGCACATCTCACACACTGAATTACAGCCTTTATTCTCACATAATGTAGAGAGAGAGAGAGAGAGAGAGATGAGAACAGAGTCCTTCTCAGGAGAGAGAGAGAGAGAGAGAGAGAGAGAGAGAGAGAGAGAGAGAGAAAGTCCTACTCAGAGAGAGAGAGAGAGAGATATGAGAGAGGCCGACCCAGACAGAGGTAGAAGGGGAGCCCTGAGGAGCTGAAAAGGGGCAGGACAAACTAGCCACGCGCCTGCACACACAGACCCACCGGAGTACAGGTGAGCTGCAACTACTACTGTACAGCTGCTATCTGTTATACAGGAAACATCTACAATCAGTTGCTTTGTAACGGCTAGATTATACTTTTTGGCACAGTGACGTTTAGATGCATGTGGACTTGTACTTTGAGTTTTTTCCTACAGTTAATGATGTTGATCTGTAAGTGAGACTTTATCTCTCTGAGGGGGGACTGGAGAGAGTGCATGGGACTGAAAGGGACAAATGGGGGAAAACATGAACTCTGAAATGTTAACCTTTAAACTAACTGATGACAAACATCTGTCGGTGCTGTTTTGTCAGTTTCCCTTTGTGCCGGCTGCAGGTTTGCAGAGGGGGCTGGTTAACTGGTGGTTACATTAGCACTGTGGTCAGCTATAGCTGACACTGATAGACTAGCCTATTGTCTTGACTGTGACTGTGCGGAGCCTTGACGTGGCCAGCCCTGGTTAGGGACTCAGAGCAGCGGTGTATTGTCTTGACTGTGACTGTGTGGAGCCTTGACGTGGCCAGCCCTGGTTAGGGACTCAGAGCAGCGGTGTAGTGTAACGTGTATCAGATGGAGGGTTCGCTAGCTGGAGACTGTATTGTCTTATCTTCCTGTGATACAGCAGGTGAGGAACCTGTATAATGATTAAAGAGAGCAATTACAGTGAGATGTTTTGCCATATGTTAATTGATTAATTAATTAGTTATTACAGATGTACCGTATTCATGCCGATGCATGAAATCGACACCTGAGACAGTGTAACACGACTCATTTACATAACTTTTAATAAACAGCTAATTCATTGTTTTGCTCTAACAAAAGTGGCACAATGGCCCCCCCCCAAAGAATTGCACATTTTTCTCACAATGGCTTTCGTGTTGTTGTTTTAGAGTGCTGCCCAGCCCACACATACACTGAACAAAAATATTAACACAACATGCAACAATTTCAAGCTTTTACTGGGGCTCCCAGTGGTGCAGCGGTCTAATGCACTGCATCTCAGTGCAAGAGGTGTCACTACAGTCCCTGGTTCAAATCCAGGCTGTATCACATTGAGCTGTGATTGGGAGTCCAATAGGGTGGTGCACAATTGTCTGAGGTAGGCTGTCATTGTCAATAAGTTTTTGTTCTTAACTGATTAGCCTAGTTAAATAAAGGTTAAATTAAAACATTAAAAAAAGGAAATGTGTCATTTGAAATTAATTAATTAGGCCCTAATCTATGAATTTCACATGACTGGGCATGGGTGGACCTTGTAATGCATAGGCCCACTCTCTGGGAGCCAGGTCCAGCCAATCAGAATTAGTTTTCCCTACAAAGGGTGTAATTCACAGGACAGAAATACTCCCCAGCACCCTTGGAGATGGCTTATGGTAGAGAAATTAACATTACATTATCTGGAAACAGCTCTGGTGGACATTCCTGCAGTCAGCAGGCCAATTGCACGCTCCTCAAAACGTGAGACAAAACTGCACATTTTAGAATGGCCTTTTATTGTCCTCGGCACAAGGTGCACATGTGTAATGATCATGCTGTTTAATCAGCTTCTTGATGTACCACACCTGTCAGGTTGATAGATTATATTGGCTCACTAACAGGGATGTTAACAAATTTGTGCACACAAAAAAATGTGCACAAAAAGATAAATATGCTTTTTGTGCGTATAGAACATTTCTGGGATCTTTTATTTCAGCTAATGAAACATGAGACCAACACTTAACATGTTGCGTTTATATTGTTGTTAAATTTTCTGACAAAATTAAATCTGCATATTTCAGCACCTCCCTTCTCTGAAGATTTAAACTTTTAAGTGTTTTAGGTTTTACACACCTATTGTAGGTCATCTATCTCTTATCATCATTTTAAGTTCTCCACCTGCAGCTCCCAGTGTGGGCCGTGCTGCACATCTCACACACTGAATTACAGCCTTTATTCTCACATAATGTAGAGAGAGAGAGAGAGAGAGAGAGAGAGAGAGAGAGAGATGAGAACAGAGTCCTTCTCAGGAGAGAGAGAGAGAGAGAGAGAGAGAGAGAGAGAAAGTCCTACTCCAGAGAGAGAGAGAGAGAGAGAGATATGAGAGAGGCCGACCCAGACAGAGGTAGAAGGGGGAGCCCTGAGGAGCTGAAAAGGGGCAGGACAAACTAGCCACGCGCCTCGCACACACAGACCCACCGGAGTGCAGGTGAGCTGCAACTACTACTGTACAGCTGCTATCTGTTATACAGGAAACATCTACAATCAGTTGCTTTGTAACGGCTAGATTATACTTTTGGCACAGTGACGTTTAGATGCATGTGGACTTGTACTTTGAGTTTTTTCCTACAGTTAATGATGTTGATCTGTAAGTGAGACTTTATCTCTCTGAGGGGGGACTGGAGAGAGTGCATGGGACTGAAAGGGACAAATGGGGGAAAACATGAACTCTGAAATGTTAACCTTTAAACTAACTGATGACAAACATCTGTCGGTGCTGTTTTGTCAGTTTCCCTTTGTGCCGGCTGCAGGTTTGCAGAGGGGGCTGGTTAACTGGTGGTTACATTAGCACTGTGGTCAGCTATAGCTGACACTGATAGACTAGCCTATTGTCTTGACTGTGACTGTGCGGAGCCTTGACGTGGCCAGCCCTGGTTAGGGACTCAGAGCAGCGGTGTAGTGTAACGTTAGACGGTGTATCAGATGGAGGGTTCGCTAGCTGGAGACTGTATTGTCTTATCTTCCTGTGATACAGCAGGTGAGGAACCTGTATAATGATTAAAGAGAGCAATTACAGTGAGATGTTTTGCCATATGTTAATTGATTAATTAATTAGTTATTACAGATGTACCGTATTCATGCCGATGCATGAAATCGACACCTGAGACAGTGTAACACGACTCATTTACATAACTTTTAATAAACAGCTAATTCATTGTTTTGCTCTAACAAAAGTGGCACAATGGCCCCCCCCCAAAGAATTGCACATTTTTCTCACAATGGCTTTCGTGTTGTTGTTTTAGAGTGCTGCCCAGCCCACACATACACTGAACAAAAATATTAACACAACATGCAACAATTTCAAGCTTTTTACTGGGGCTCCCGAGTGGTGCAGCGGTCTAATGCACTGCATCTCAGTGCAAGAGGTGTCACTACAGTCCCTGGTTCAAATCCAGGCTGTATCACATTGAGCTGTGATTGGGAGTCCAATAGGGTGGTGCACAATTGTCTGAGGTAGGCTGTCATTGTCAATAAGTTTTTGTTCTTAACTGATTAGCCTAGTTAAATAAAGGTTAAATTAAAACATTAAAAAAAGGAAATTTGTCATTTGAAATTAATTAATTAGGCCCTAATCTATGAATTTCACATGACTGGGCATGGGTGGACCTTGTAATGCATAGGCCCACTCTCTGGGGAGCCAGGTCCAGCCAATCAGAATTAGTTTTCCCTACAAAAGGGTGTAATTACGGACAGAAATACTCCCCAGCACCCTTGGAGATGGCTTATGGTAGAGAAATTAACATTACATTATCTGGAAACAGCTCTGGTGGACACATTCCTGCAGTCAGCAGGCCAATTGCAACTCCTCAAAACGTGAGACAAAACTGCACATTTTAGAATGGCCTTTTATTGTCCTCGGCACAAGGTGCACATGTGTAATGATCATGCTGTTTAATCAGCTTCTTGATGTACCACACCTGTCAGGTTGATAGATTATATTGGCTCACTAACAGGGATGTTAACAAATTTGTGCACACAAAAAAAAATGTGCACAAAAAAAGATAAATATGCTTTTTGTGCGTATAGAACATTTCTGGGATCTTTTATTTCAGCTAATGAAACATGAGACCAACACTTAACATGTTGCGTTTATATTGTTGTTAAATTTTCTGACAAAATTAAATCTGCATATTTCAGCACCTCCCTTCTCTGAAGATTTAAACTTTTAAGTGTTTTAGGTTTTACACACCTATTGTAGGTCATCTATCTCTTATCATCATTTTAAGTTCTCCACCTGCAGCTCCCAGTGTGGGCCGTGCTGCACATCTCACACACTGAATTACAGCCTTTATTCTCACATAATGTAGAGAGAGAGAGAGAGAGAGAGAGAGAGAGAGAGAGAGAGAGAGAGAGAGAGAGAGAGAGATGAGAACAGAGTCCTTCTCAGGGAGAGAGAGAGAGAGAGAGAGAGAGAGAGAGAGAGAGAGAGAAAGTCCTACTCAGAGAGAGAGAGAGAGAGAGAGAGAGATATGAGAGAGGCCGACCCAGACAGAGGTAGAAGGGGGAGCCCTGAGGAGCTGAAAAGGGGCAGGACAAACTAGCCACGCCTCACACACAGACCCACCGGAGTACAGGTGAGCTGCAACTACTACTGTACAGCTGCTATCTGTTATACAGGAAACATCTACAATCAGTTGCTTTGTAACGGCTAGATTATACTTTTTGGCACAGTGACGTTTAGATGCATGTGGACTTGTACTTTGAGTTTTTCCTACAGTTAATGATGTTGATCTGTAAGTGAGACTTTATCTCTCTGAGGGGGGACTGGAGAGAGTGCATGGGACTGAAAGGGACAAATGGGGGAAAACATGAACTCTGAAATGTTAACCTTTAAACTAACTGATGACAAACATCTGTCGGTGCTGTTTTGTCAGTTTCCCTTTGTGCCGGCTGCAGGTTTGCAGAGGGGGCTGGTTAACTGGTGGTTACATTAGCACTGTGGTCAGCTATAGCTGACACTGATAGACTAGCCTATTGTCTTGACTGTGACTGTGCGGAGCCTTGACGTGGCCAGCCCTGGTTAGGGACTCAGAGCAGCGGTGTATTGTCTTGACTGTGACTGTGTGGAGCCTTGACGTGGCCAGCCCTGGTTAGGGACTCAGAGCAGCGGTGTAGTGTAACGTGTATCAGATGGAGGGTTCGCTAGCTGGAGACTGTATTGTCTTATCTTCCTGTGATACAGCAGGTGAGGAACCTGTATAATGATTAAAGAGAGCAATAACAGTGAGATGTTTTGCCATATGTTAATTGATTAATTAATTAGTTATTACAGATGTACCGTATTCATGCCGATGCATGAAATCGACACCTGAGACAGTGTAACCACGACTCATTTACATAACTTTTTAATAAACAGCTAATTCATTGTTTTGCTCTAACAAAAGTGGCACAATGCCCCCCAAAGATTTGCACATTTTTCTCACAATGGCTTTCGTGTTGTTGTTTTAGAGTGCTGCCCAGCCCACACATACACTGAACAAAAATATTAACACAACATGCAACAATTTCAAGCTTTTACTGGGGCTCCCGAGTGGCGCTTGTGGTCTAATGCACTGCATCTCAGTGCTAAGAGGTGTCACTACAGTCCCTGGTTCAAATCCAGGCTGTATCACATTGAGCTGTGATTGGGGAGTCCAATAGGGTGGTGCACAATTGTCTGAGGTAGGCTGTCATTGTCAATAAGTTTTTGTTCTTAACTGATTAGCCTAGTTAAATAAAGGTTAAATTAAAACATTAAAAAAAGGAAATGTGTCATTTGAAATTAATTAATTAGGCCCTAATCTATGAATTTCACATGACTGGGCATGGGTGGACCTTGTAATGCATAGGCCCACTCTCTGGGGAGCCAGGTCCAGCCAATCAGAATTAGTTTTCCCTACAAAAGGGTGTAATTACGGACAGAAATACTCCCCAGCACCCTTGGAGATGGCTTATGGTAGAGAAATTAACATTACATTATCTGGAAACAGCTCTGGTGGACATTCCTGCAGTCAGCAGGCCAATTGCACGCTCCCTCAAAACGTGAGACAAAACTGCACATTTTAGAATGGCCTTTTATTGTCCTCGGCACAAGGTGCACATGTGTAATGATCATGCTGTTTAATCAGCTTCTTGATGTACCACACCTGTCAGGTTGATAGATTATATTGGCTCACTAACAGGGATGTTAACAAATTTGTGCACACAAAAAAAATTGTGCACAAAAAAAGATAAATATGCTTTTTGTGCGTATAGAACATTTCTGGGATCTTTTATTTCAGCTAATGAAACATGAGACCAACACTTAACATGTTGCATTTATATTGTTGTTAAATTTTCTGACAAAATTAAATCTGCATATTTCAGCACCTCCCTTCTCTGAAGATTTAAACTTTTAAGTGTTTTAGGTTTTACACACCTATTGTAGGTCATCTATCTCTTATCATCATTTTAAGTTCTCCACCTGCAGCTCCCAGTGTGGGCCGTGCTGCACATCTCACACACTGAATTACAGCCTTTATTCTCACATAATGTAGAGAGAGAGAGAGAGAGAGAGAGAGAGAGAGAGAGAGAGAGAGAGAGAGAGAGAGAGAGAGAGAGAGAAAATTCTGAGGTTGATTGAAGTCTGTGCTTGACTTTGTTTTGCTTTTCAGTCATCACCTCCAACACAAGCCAAGGCATGCCGGGGCTATCACTGCCCCCCTCCCGCCACCCCACCACCCCATTCTTCTCACTCTTCCTCCTCCTCTTCTGAAGAGCAATCACGAACCAGGAATGCAATTATTTTTGCAAAATCCAAAATTTTTGGGAAGTTATTGAATGACCCTTTGTCTGAACAGGGGAGAGTAGAGTAGAGCCTGCTAAACCCCTGTCTGTGCTGTGTGTGTATTTGTTATACATGTGTCTGTGCTGTGTGCGTACAGCCCCCAGGGGATCGTCATGGCAACCTGTCAGTCAAGGTATGCACCAGCCTGAATAATATGGGATAGGTAACGGATACACTTGAAATCCTCTCAGGAATGCTCTCTCTCACTCATCTGACATTCAAACTCACATCTCACATTATTATATAATTACTTAGAGGGGGTACTACATAGAGTGGGTACTGCATAGAGTGGGTATTACATAGAGTGGGTATTACATAGAGTGGGTACTGCATAGAGTGGGTACTACATAGAGTGGGTACTACATAGAGTGGGTACTACATAGAGTGGGTTTTACATAGAGTGTGTACTACATAGAGTGGGTATTACATAGAGTGGGTATTACATAGAGTGGGTACTACATAGAGTGGGTACTGCATAGAGTGGGTACTATATAGAGTGGGTACTACATAGAGTGAGTATTACATAGGGTGGGTACTACATAGAGTGGGTATTACATAGTGTGGGTACTGAATAAAGTGGGTGTTACATAGTGTGGGTACTGTATAAAGTGGGTACTACATAGAGTCGTTACTACATAGAGTGCGTACTGCATAAAGTGGGTAAAGCATAGAGTGGGTACTACATAGAGTGGGTACTACATAGAATGGAAACTGCATAGAGTGGGTATTACATAGAGTGTGTACTGTACAGAGTGGGTACTGCATAGAGTGGGTACTGCATACTGCATACAGTCAGTCAAGGTATGCTCCAGCCTGAATAATATGGGATAGGTAACGGATACACTTGAAATCCTCTCAGGAATGCTCTCTCTCACTCATCTGACATTCAAACTCACATCTCACATTATTACATAATTACTTAGAGGGGGTACTACATAGAGTGGGTACTGCATAGAGTGGGTATTACATAGAGTGGGTACTGCATAGAGTGGGTACTGCATAGAGTGGGTACTGCATAGAGTGGGTACTGCATAGAGTGGGTATTACATAGAGTGGGTACTACATAGAGTGGGTACTACATAGAGTGGGTATTACATAGAGTGGGTATTACATAGAGTGGGTACTACATAGAGTGGGTACTGCATAGAGTGGGTACTATATAGAGTGGGTACTACATAGAGTGGGTACTACATAGAGTGGGTATTACATAGAGTGGGTATTACATAGAGTGGTTACTGCATAGAATGGGTACTACATAGAGTGAGTATTACATAGGGTGGGTACTACATAGAGTGGGTATTACATAGGGTGGGTACTACATAGAGTGGGTATTACATAGTGTGGGTACTGAATAAAGTGGGTGTTACATAGTGTGGGTACTGTATAAAGTGGGTACTACATAGAGTCGTTACTACATAGAGTGCGTACTGCATAAAGTGGGTAAAGCATAGAGTGGGTACTACATAGAATGGAAACTGCATAGAGTGGGTATTACATAGAGTGTGTACTGTACAGAGTGGGTACTGCATACTGCATACAGTCAGTCAAGGTATGCTCCAGCCTGAATAATATGGGACAGGTAACGGATACACTTGAAATCCTCTCAGGAATTCTCTCTCTCACTCATCTGACATTCAAACTCACATCTCACATTATTCTATTATTACTTAGAGGGGGTACTACATAGAGTGGGTACTGCATAGAGTGGGTACTGCATAGAGTGGGTATTACATAGAGTGGGTATTGCATAGAACGGGTATTACATAGAGTGGGTACTACATAGAGTGGGTACTGCATAGAGTGGGTACTGCATAGAGTGGGTATTACATAGAGTGGGTATTGCATAGAGTGGGTACTGCATAGAGGGGGTACTACACAGAGTGGGTACTGCATAGAGTGGGTACTGCATAGAGGGGGTACTGCATAGAGTGGGTACTACATAGAGTGGGTATTACATAGAGTGGGTACTGCATAGAGTGGGTACTGCATAGAGGGGGTACTACATAGGGTGGATACTGCATAGAGTGTGTTTTACATAGAGTGTGTACTGCATAGAGTGGGTACTGCATAGAGTGGGTACTACATAGAGGGTGTACTAAATAGAGTGGGTACTGCATAGAGTGGGTATTACACAGAGTGGGTACTGCATAGAGTGGATACTTTATAGAGTGGGTACTGCAGGGAGGGGTTTATAGACATATGTACTGAACACAGTAATGTATGGCCGTATATAGACATGTGAACTGTACACAGGTGAACTGTATGCCAGTACTGTTAAGGTAAACTGATAGACAGGTGAACTGTGGACAGGTGAACTGATAGACAGGTGAACTGTGGACAGGTGAACTGATAGACACGTAAACCGATAGACAAGTAAACCGATACACAGGTAAACCGATAAACAGGTTAGCTGATAGACAGGCGAACTGATAGACAGGCGAACTGATAGACAGGTGAACTGATAGACAGGTAAACTGATAGACAGGTGAACTGATAGGCAGGTGAACTGATAGACAGGTGAACTGATAGGCAGGTGAACTGATAGACAGGTTAGCTGATAGACAGGTTAGCTGATAGACAGGCGAACTGATAGACAGGCGAACTGATAGACAGGTAAACTGATAGACAGGTGAACTGATAGGCAGGTGAACTGATAGACAGGTGAACTGATAGACAGGTAAGCTGATAGACAGGTGAATTGATAGACAGGTGAACTGATAGACAGATAAGCTGATAGACAGGTGAACTGATAGACAGGTGAACTGATAGACAGTTAAGCTGATAGACAGGTAAACTGATAGACAGGTAAGCTGACAGACAGGTGAACTGATAGACAGGTGAACTGATAGACAGGTAAGCTGACAGACTGGTAAACTGATAGACAGGTAAGCTGACAGACAGGTGAACTGATAGACAGGTGAACTGATAGACAGGTAAACTGAAGGACAGGTAAGCTGATAGACAGGTAAGCTGATAGACAGGCGAACTGATTGACTGGCAAGCTGATAGACAGGTAAGCTGATAGACAGGTAAACTGATAGACAAGTGAACTGATAGACAGGTGAACTGATAGACAGGTGAGCTGATAGATAGGTAAGCTGATAGACAGGTAAGCTGATGGACAGGTAAACTGAAGGACAGGTAAGCTTATAGACAGGTAAGCTTATAGACAGGTAAGCTGATAGACAGGAAAGCTGATAGACAGGTAAGCTGATAGACAGGTAAACTTATAGACAGGTGAACTGATAGACAGGTGAACTGATAGACAGGTGAACTGTATGACAGTACTGTGAAGGTAAACTGATAGACAGGTGAACAGATAGACAGGTAAGCTGATAGACAGGTGAACTGATAGACAGGTAAGCTGATAGACAGGTAAGCTGATAGACAGGTGAACTGATAGACATGTAAGCTGATAGACAGGTGGGCTGATAGACAGGTGAACTGATAGACAGGTAAATTGATAGACAGGTAAACTTATAGACAGGTTTGCTGATAGGCAGGTGAACTGATTGACAGGAAATTTTCTATTAAAACATGAACAACTGTTTAAGGTACCCAGAACAGCTATTGTATCTGGGGGTCAGGGGACGATGGGGTACAGGGGGCGATGGGGTCAGCGGGCGATGGGATAAGTGATCGATGGGGTCAGGGGGCGATGGGGTCAGGGGCGATGGGGTCAGAGAGCGATGGGGTCAGGGGCGATGGGGTCAGGGGGCGATGGGATCAGGGGACGATGGGGTCAGGGGGCGATGGGGTCAGGGGCGATGGGGTCAGGGGGCGATGGGGTCAGAGAGCGATGGGGTCAGGGGACGATGGGGTCAGGGGCGATGGGGTAAGTGATCGATGGGGTCAGGGAGCGATGGGGTCAGTGGCGATGGGGTCAGGGGCGATGGGGTCAGGGGGCGATGGGGTAAGTGATCGATGGGGTCAGGGAGCGATGGGGTCAGTGAGCGATGGGGTCAGGGGACGATGGGGTCAGGGGCGATGGGTCAGGGAGAGATGCGGTCAGGGGGCGATGGGGTCAGTGAGTGTTGGATAGCGGGATGTTCCTGAACTTCAAATCCACAATTACATCATAATTCTACACACATCCAAAACCTTATCTCGGTACCCAGAACCAAATCTCCTGCATGAGAAACTATCCACAACCAGATCACTGGTGGATTTACTGGTAGTTCTGAATAATAAGCCTAAACACCAGGGTTGTATAGTTAAGTTCAGGATTTGAGGGATAATATTAAGCTAGCGGGACACCTATCCCAGAGAGGTTGTTTAAGACATGTTGATATGCTTGTAGAATACATCCAAGCAGCATGACTGTAGTTGTATTGGTAGTTATGAATGTTGGAATACGGACACAAAACAGGTTGTGGAGGTTATGTCTAGGTTATGAAGTTATGCATCATGAGAAACACAAAGTTCAGGATTTTATGGAAGCTTTCCCAGTGATTTCACTGTAGAGTTAGTGGTATTTCTGAGTAAAGACAGACAGAGGTAGTGCAGTCCAGGATTTGAGAGACATTAAGACATTTGTGACTTCTTGCTCATGTTTTTCTGAACTATGAAGTTGTCTAAAATTGTCTAAATTGTGAAGGGGTCGTGTAGTTCTGTATTTGAAGGATATATTAAGACAACTGAACATCCTGCTGATGTTTGCCTGCCAGATTTAGAAACTTAGTGCTTTCCCAGTGATTTCATGTCAGTCTGAAGGACTCCAACTCCAACACATGTTCACGGTCTTGTGGTGAACAAATATTTACAGATTACATTAAAAGATTTTAATCAGAACCCGAATTCTAGACATTCTTCCAACAGATGTCCTCAACGGAACAGATGGTCGCCACTTTGTAGATCCAAGATTGGAAAACATCAACTTGATGTGAACGTGTTGAAATTTACTAAACTGTGTCAACATCCGTATCTCAAACTTCCCTTGTGATGAAATCTGTCAGAATGACGGTGTACAGTATACAGAAATAATGCAAACCCAATCGTGTATGAAATAAACCGTGGCAAACTCGGTTCATAAAGGCAGCTGAAAAAAAATGATGTCGTAAAATCTAAACGATTGATGTCAGCACATCTGTCCTCAATCCTTCACACATCAACAGGAATCAAAGACAACCGCTTGTCATTAATGAGTTCCAAATGATATACTATAACGTAAGTAGTGTACTATATAGGGGATAGGGAGAAAGTTGTTGAGCAGACATTGTGTCTAAACAATGTAACCCTTTCAACGTGGTGGAGAATTGGGTCATATTTGGTAGATACGTTGATCAACGAGATTCCCAACCTATTTTCACCCACTCAAAAATAAAGGCAAAAGTTTGTTGAATTCCAAATGTGTTATCACTATGCTATCAACCATTTAAAAAGCACAGAAAAAGTGTGTAACACAACTTTGCATGTGTTATCACTGGTGCTTGATCTTATAGCAGGACCAAATGATCTGGGTTGGAGTTAGTTGATATTACACTAAAGTACACGGTGCAAGTGATCAAGGCCGTTTGAGATTCTGTGCAGATTACTATAGCAATAGTGAAGATTTCCACTGACCTGACCCATGACCCTTGACCCATGACCCTGAACGCTTTCTATGATTACATAAGAAGACATTCATTGTTACAGTAAATTCAGAATGTGGCCGTGGATGTGTTAACTCATTTTCAGGTTGAATAAATACTGCTACATTTGTTTGTAAGATAGCCTTAACATTAAACGTATAATTGAATTGTGTTTGGTTGACAACGCAACCAAATATCAACATTTAAAGGAGATGTATCTACTGCTTTGATAGTTCCATCTGAGCCACTGGCTTAATCCAGTGGCTAATAACGTTTTATTTTGGTTGAGATGGAGACGTGAATCCAACATTTAATTTTGTTAACTTGTCGACAAGTTAATAGTCTATTTACTGTACTGCAAAAGTGATATTGAATTGTGTTTGGTTGTCAACACAACAAAACATCAACTTTTGAAGGAGATGTGTCTTCTGCTTGGATAGCTCCATCTGTGCCGCTGAGTGTGTCTTTAATTCCAATTAGTCTACAAATACAAATGAATAATAATAATTCACATACCCATTTCAACCAAAAATGTAAGTTAAAGAATAGGACTATATCAAATCAAATCAAATGTTATATGCACGTTAAATACCGTTTAATTTGATTTAATTCAATTCTTTAATTTCCATTTTTAGTTGAGATTGAGACTTGAATCCAATGTATCAAAACAAGTTTGATTTGTCACATACACATATTTAGCAGATGTTATTGCGGGTGTAGCGAAGTGCTTGTGTTCCTAGCTCCAACAGTCCAGTAATATTTAACGATTCACAACAATGCACACATCTAAAAGTAAAATAATGGAATTAAGAAATATATAAATATTAGGACGAGCAATGTCGGAGTGGCATTGACTAAAATACAGTAGAATAGAATACAGTAGAATAAAAAACAGTAGAATAAATACAGTAGAATAGAATCCCCCGATGATGCGTTGGGCAGACCGCACCACCCTCTGGAGAGCCCTGTGGTTGTGGGCGGTGCATTTGCCATACCAGGTGGTGATACGGCCGACAGGATGCTATTAATTGTGCATCTGAGGTTGAAGAAGTGCTGTTGTGCCTTCTTCACCCCACTGTCTGAGTGGGTGGACCATATCAGAAGGTCAGTGATGTGTACGCCGAGGAACCTGAAGCTTTCCACCTTCTCCACTGTGGTTCTGTCCATGTTGATCGGGGCATGCTCTTTCGTTTTGTTGACTTTGAGGGAGAGGTTATTTTCCTGGCACCAGGGCCCTCACCTCCTCTCTGTAGGCTGTCTCGTCATTGTTGGTAATCAGGCCTACTACTGTTGTGTAGTCTGCTAACATGATGATTGAGTTGGAGGCGTGAATGGCCACGCAGTCATGGGTGAAAAGGGAGTACAAGAAGGGGGCTGAGCACGCACCCTTGTGGAGCCCCTTGTGTTGAGGATCAGCGAAGTGGAGGTGTTGTTTCTTACCTTCACCACCTGGGGGCGGCCCGTCAGGAAGTCCAGGACCCAGTTGAACAGGGCTGGGTTCAGACCCAGGGTCCGAGCTTAATGATGAGCTTGGAGTGTACTATGGTGTTGAATGCTAAGGTATAGTAAATGTATTATTTACTTTATTATCGACTTTGAAATCAACCAGTGCTTGAAAACCCTAGGCCTACATGTCTTGAAATTGAAACAGTATTTGTTGATGACTTCCATAATGCCATATAGGCCTAAATGGTATCATTGATGAAAGAGTGATAAAGTATGGTTACATTTCGTTTGCTCTGTTGAACCTACCACCCTTTGGAATGACTCTGATAGCAACAGTGAATCTACTAAGTGGAGATCAGTCAGTAGTTATTCTCACAATAGCACATTGGTAGCAGTCAGTGATAAATATCAATGCTAAACAGGACTGGTCTTGGTTGAAACCCTGGATGAGAGATCAAATCAATAACTGAAGTTACATCACCTCTCCAGTAGGAGTTTTTTTTTATAGCGGATATTACTTTGAGGATCTGACATTGTTTCAAAGGTACAAATTCAACATATTTTATACAAGGTTTGTCTATGTTGAAAATTGGTTACCATGATTACATGAACCTTACCCTACCAAAACATTTGTATTACTTTTTCCTCAAATCCAATGTTTTTTCCACATAGATTCCATGTCACAGTATGTTGACAAATTACATTGAAACGATGTTGATTTGACCAGTTTGTGCCCAGTGAATAGTGTGTGAAATGCATTGTTTTGGAGGAGTGTGTCAGTGGTGTAAATTACATAAGTAAACATACTTTAAAGTACTACTTAAGTAGTTTTTTGGGGTATCTGTACTTTACTACTTATATTTTTGACAACTTTTACTTTTACTTCATTACATTCCAAAAGGAAATAATACACTTTCTACTCCATACATTTTCCCTGACAACCAAAAGTACTTGTTACATTTTGAATGTTTAGCAGGACAGGAAAAAGGTCTGTATAGTTGGCCAGCTGTCTTTATAACTCACCTGGTGAGTAGTTCACTGGTACAGCTGTCTATATAACTCACCTGGGGACTAGTTCACTGGTACAGCTGTCTATATAACTCACCTGGGGAGTAGATCACTGGTACAGCTGTCTTTATAACTCACCTGGGGAGTAGTTCACTGGTACAGCTGTCTTTATAACTCACCTGGGGAGCAGTTCACTGGTACAGCTGTCTTTATAACTCACCTGGGGAGTAGTTCACTGGTACAGCTGTCTTTATAACTCACCTGGGGAGTAGTTCACTGGTACAACTGTCTATATAATTCACCTGGGGAGTAGTTCACTGGTACAGCTGTCTTTATAACCCACCTGGGAAGTAGTTCACTGGTACAGCTGTCTTTATAACTCACCTGGGGAGTAGTTCACTGGTATAGCTGTCTTTATAACTCACCTGGGGAGTAGTTCACTGGTACAGCTGTCTTTATAACCCACCTGGGGAGTAGTTCACTGGTACAGCTGTCTTTATAACCCACCTGGGGACTAGTTCACTGGTACAGCTGTCTTTATAACCCACCTGGGGACTAGTTCACTGGTACAGCTGTCTATATAACTCACCTGGGGAGTAGATCACTGGTACAGTACAGCTGTCTTTATAACTCACCTGGGGAGTAGTTCACTGGTACAGCTGCCTTTATAACTCACCTGGGGACTAGTTCACTGGTACAGCTGTCTTTATAACTCACCTGGGGAGTAGTTCACTGGTACAGCTGTCTTTATAACCCACCTGGGGAGTAGTTCACTGGTACAGCTGTCTTTATAACCCACCTGGGGAGTAGTTCACTGGTACAGCTGTCTTTATAACCCACCTGGGGACTAGTTCACTGGTACAGCTGTCTATATAACTCACCTGGGGAGTAG
Organism: Brachymystax lenok tsinlingensis; assembly: GCA_030435695.1. NCBI lineage: Eukaryota > Metazoa > Chordata > Actinopteri > Salmoniformes > Salmonidae > Brachymystax > Brachymystax lenok. The sequence goes on from CM059784.1 coordinate 36,978,365, forward strand.
TTCACTGGTACAGTACAGCTGTCTTTATAACTCACCTGGGGAGTAGTTCACTGGTACAGCTACCTTTATAACTCACCTGGGGACTAGTTCACTGGTACAGCTGTCTTTATAACTCACCTGGGGGGTAGTTCACTGGTACAGCTGTCTTTATAACCCACCTGGGGAGTAGTTCACTGGTACAGCTGTCTTTATAACTCACCTGGGGAGTAGTTCACTGGTACAGCTGTCTTTATAACTCACCTGGGGAGTAGTTCACTGGTACAGCTGTCTTCATAACCCACCTGGGGACTAGTTCACTGGTACAGCTGTCTTTATAACTCACCTGGGGGGTAGTTCACTGGTACAGCTGTCTTTATAACCCACCTGGGGAGTAGTTCACTGGTACAGCTGTCTTTATAACTCACCTGGGGAGTAGTTCACTGGTACAGCTGTCTTTATAACTCACCTGGGGAGTAGTTCACTGGTACAGCTGTCTTTATAACCCACCTGGGGACTAGTTCACTGGTACAGCTGTCTTTATAACTCACCTGGGGAGTAGATCACTGGTACAGCTGTCTTTATAACTCACCTGGGGGGTAGTTCACTGGTACAGCTGTCTTTAGAACTCACCTGGGGAGTAGTTCACTGGTACAGCTGTCTTTATAACTCACCTGGGGTGTAGTTCACTGGTACAGCTGTCTTTATAACCCACCTGGGGACTAGTTCACTGGTACAGCTGTCTTTATAACTCACCTGGGGAGTAGTTCACTGGTACAGCTGTCTTTATAACTCACCTGGGGAGTAGTTCACTGGTACAGCTGTCTTTATAACCCACATGGGGAGTAGTTCACTGGTACAGCTGTCTTTATAACTCACCTGGGGGGTAGTTCACTGGTACAGCTGTCTTTATAACCCACCTGGGGAGTAGTTCACTGGTACAGCTGTCTTTATAACTCACCTGGGAGTAGTTCACTGGTACAGCTGTCTTTATAACTCACCTGGGGAGTAGTTCACTGGTACAGCTGTCTTTATAACTCACCTGGGGGTAGTTCACTGGTACAGCTGTCTTTATAACTCACCTGGGGGTAGTTCACTGGTACAGCTGTCTTTATAACTCACCTGGGGAGTAGTTCACTGGTACAGCTGTCTTTATAACCCACCTGGGGACTAGTTCACTGGTACAGCTGTCTATATAACTCACCTGGGGAGTAGTTCACTGGTACAGTACAGCTGTCTTTATAACTCACCTGGGGGGTAGTTCACTGGTACAGCTGTCTATATAATTCACCTGGGGAGTAGTTCACTGGTACAGCTGTCTTTATAACTCACCTGGGGAGTAGTTCACTGGTACAGCTGTCTTTATAACCCACCTGGGGAGTAGATCACTGGTAAAGCTGAAAATGAATATGGTCAAGTTCAAGCACTTATCAAGAGAACACGTAGTCATCCCTATTGCCTCTGATCTGACGGACTCACGAAACACAAATGCTTCGTTAGTAAATAATGTCTGAGTGTTGGAGTGTGACCCTGGCTGTCCATATATTACAAAAACAAGAAAATGGTGACGTCTGCTTTGCTTAATATGAGGAATTTTAAATGATTTATTCTGGCCCATGCGGCTACCCTCCTCTTCCTTAATGGTATCCTGTCTAAGGCCTGGGAGTCCAAGCCAGCTCTCTGAACAGTGTATGGGTTTGCATCTGATTCTGTGAACTGATTATATTCTGCTCTGTTTGTGTCTGTTGGCGTCTGCTCTGTTACTGTAGAAAACGTCTGGTTAGATTGTTTAATGTAATTCATTAGCTGTTTTTAATTATGTTTCTGAAGCAACATACAAGTTCATCCAGTTCATCCTGAATCCTGACCGTGAAAACCCAAAGGGTTCAGGCTTTAGTTTAACTAACTCATTAAAAGTTAGTCATTCAAACTCAAAACCAGATGTTTGCATGTGATTCAAACAGCAGAGGTAAACTAACCTACTCATGTCAATGCAGAACAGTGGACTTCTTGTACCCAGCAGTTATACCTCTACAACTAGTACGCACACCTGCGTTCTGTCTGGAGCTTTTCTCCTCTCCCTGCGGTCACATTACTTATGGGGACAAAGAGAAAGCAGTACGGTGGTGGACAGATGGCGTGCGGCCCAAATCACATCCTTTCCCCCTATATACAGACAGTAGTGCACTATGTTTGACCAGAGCCCCATACGTGAACTATAGGGAATAAAGGATGTCATTTGGGAATCAGAAACAGGCTGGTCTGACGAATAGGATCTGTTCCATTGTGTTATCTGTCTCTATCAGTAATACATTATGACGAGGATCTGTTCCATTGTGTTATCTGTCTCTATCAGTAATAGATTATGAAGAGGATCTGTTCCATTGTGTTATCTGTCTCTATCAGTAATACATTATGACGAGGATCTGTTCCATTGTGTTATCTGTCTCTATCAGTAATAGATTATGAAGAGGATCTGTTCCATTGTGTTATCTGTCTCTATCAGTAATACATTATGAAGAGGATCTGTTCCATTGTGTTATCTGTCTCTATCAGTAATACATTATGAAGAGGATCTGTTCCATTGTGTTATCTGTCTCTAACAGTAATACATTATGAAGAGGATCTGTTCCATTGTGTTATCTGTCTCTTATCAATAATACATTATGAAGAGGATCTGTTCCATTGTGTTATCTGGCTCTATCAGTAATACATTATGAAGAGGATCTGTTCCATTGTGTTATCTGTCTCTATCAGTAATATATTATGAAAAGGATCTGTTCCATTGTGTTATCTGTCTCTATCAGTAATACATTATGAAGAGGATCTGTTCCATTGTGTTATCTGTCTCTATCAGTAATACATTATGACGAGGATCTGTTCCATTGTGTTATCTGGCTCTATCAGTAATACATTATGAAGAGGATCTGTTCCATTGTGTTATCTGTCTCTATCAGTAATACATTATGAAGAGGATCTGTTCCATTGTGTTATCTGTCTCTATCAGTAATACATTATGAAGAGGATCTGTTCCATTGTGTTATCTGTCTCTATCAGTAATACATTATGAAGAGAATCTGTTCCATTGTGTTATCTGTCTCTATCAGTAATACATTATGAAGAGGATCTGTTCCATTGTGTTATCTGGCTCTATCAGTAATACATTATGAAGAGGATCTGTTCCATTGTGTTATCTGTCTCTTATCAGTAATACATTATGAAGAGGATCTGTTCCATTGTGTTATCTGTCTCTATCAGTAATACATTATGAAGAGGATCTGTTCCATTGTGTTATCTGTCTCTATCAGTAATACATTATGAAGAGGATCTGTTCCATTGTGTTATCTGTCTCTAACAGTAATACATTATGAAGAGGATCTGTTCCATTGTGTTATCTGTCTCTTATCAATAATACATTATGAAGAGGATCTGTTCCATTGTGTTATCTGGCTCTATCAGTAATACATTATGAAGAGGATCTGTTCCATTGTGTTATCTGTCTCTATCAGTAATACATTATGAAAAGGATCTGTTCCATTGTGTTATCTGTCTCTATCAGTAATACATTATGAAGAGGATCTGTTCCATTGTGTTATCTGTCTCTATCAGTAATACATTATGACGAGGATCTGTTCCATTGTGTTATCTGGCTCTATCAGTAATACATTATGAAGAGGATCTGTTCCATTGTGTTATCTGTCTCTATCAGTAATACATTATGAAGAGGATCTGTTCCATTGTGTTATCTGTCTCTATCAGTAATACATTATGAAGAGGATCTGTTCCATTGTGTTATCTGTCTCTATCAGTAATACATTATGAAGAGGATCTGTTCCATTGTGTTATCTGTCTCTTATCAGTAATACATTATGAAGAGGATCTGTTCCATTGTGTTATCTGGCTCTATCAGTAATACATTATGAAGAGGATCTGTTCCATTGTGTTATCTGTCTCTTATCAGTAATACATTATGAAGAGGATCTGTTCCATTGTGTTATCTGTCTCTTATCAGTAATACATTATGAAGAGGATCTGTTCCATTGTGTTATCTGTCTCTATCAGTAATACATTATGAAGAGGATCTGTTCCATTGTGTTATCTGTCTCTTATCAGTAATACATTATGAAGAGGATCTGTTCCATTGTGTTATCTGTCTCTTATCAGTAATACATTATGAAGAGGATCTGTTCCATTGTGTTATCTGTCTCTTATCAGTAATACATTATGAAGAGGATCTGTTCCATTGTGTTATCTGTCTCTTATCAGTAATACATTATGAAGAGGATCTGTTCCATTGTGTTATCTGTCTCTTATCAGTAATACATTATGAAGAGGATCTGTTCCATTGTGTTATCTGTCTCTATCAGTAATACATTATGAAGAGGATCTGTTCCATTGTGTTATCTGTCTCTATCAATAATACATTATGAGGAGGATCTGTTCCATTGTGTTATCTGTCTCTAACAGTAATACATTATGAAGAGGATCTGTTCCATTGTGTTATCTGTCTCTTATCAATAATACATTATGAAGAGGTTCTGTTCCATTGTGTTATCTGGTTCTATCAGTAATACATTATGAAGAGGATCTGTTCCATTGTGTTATCTGTCTCTATCAGTAATACATTATGAAAAGGATCTGTTCCATTGTGTTATCTGTCTCTATCAGTAATACATTATGAAGAGGATCTGTTCCATTGTGTTATCTGTCTCTATCAGTAATACATTATGACGAGGATCTGTTCCATTGTGTTACCTGGCTCTATCAGTAATACATTATGAAGAGGATCTGTTCCATTGTGTTATCTGTCTCTATCAGTAATACATTATGAAGAGGATCTGTTCCATTGTGTTATCTGTCTCTATCAGTAATACATTATGAAGAGGATCTGTTCCATTGTGTTATCTGTCTCTTATCAGTAATACATTATGAAGAGGATCTGTTCCATTGTGTTATCTGTCTCTTATCAGTAATACATTATGAAGAGGATCTGTTCCATTGTGTTATCTGGCTCTTATCAGTAATACATTATGAAGAGGATCTGTTCCATTGTGTTATCTGTCTCTTATCAGTAATACATTATGAAGAGGATCTGTTCCATTGTGTTATCTGTCTCTATCAGTAATACATTATGAAGAGGATCTGTTCCATTGTGTTATCTGTCTCTTATCAGTAATACATTATGAAGAGGATCTGTTCCATTGTGTTATCTGTCTCTATCAATAATACATTATGAGGAGGATCTGTGCAATGAGCAGCCAGACTGATCTGAAAACATTCCTGTATATCATCAGATGATGAATCACTACTTAAAGCAGCCTGATCACAAGAAATGTACTTTGATCTCGGACGTTTGAAAAGGTCCTGAACAAGTCGCTCCTTTCCTTCCTCGGCATATAGAGAATACCAACCAGGAAACCCAAACAACAGTCCCAGTTCAGTCCTTTTCCTCACACACACACACACACACACACACACACACACACACACACACACACACACACACACACACACACACACACACACACACACAGTTTCATTCCTCCTTGTCTAATTTAATCCTTTATAGACTGAGACATGTCCCTCCTTGTCTAATGTAATCCTTTATAGACTGAGACATGTCCCTCCTTGTCTAATGTAATCCGTTATAGACTGAGACATGTCCCTCCTTGTCTAATGTAATCCTTTACAGACTGAGACATGTCCCTCCTTGTCTAATGTAATCCTTTATAGACCGAGACATGTCCCTCCTTGTCTAATATAATCCTTTACAGACTGAGACATGTCCCTCCTTGTCTAATGTAATCCTTTATAGACTGAGTCATGTCCCTCCTTGTCTAATGTAATCCTTTATAGACTGAGACATGTCCCTCCTTGTCTAATGTAATCCTTTATAGACTGAGACATGTCCCTCCTTGTCTAATGTAATCCTTTACAGACCGAGACATGTCCCTCCTTGTCTAATGTAATCCTTTACAGACTGAGACATGTCCCTCCTTGTCTAATGTAATCCTTTATAGACTGAGACATGCCAGGTGATAGTTGTAACACAGGAGACTGGAGTATAGATCAAGCATGTCATCATTAATCCACATTAACCTTGTCAGCGCCTGTGTGTTACACAATACAATATATCTCCCCTCACCACCAGGGCTGAGGCGGATAGAGATAAAGCCAATAGCTGGCAGCTTTAGTCGTTTAGTGAGATTTCCTGACATTAATGACTCCTGACCTTTCCTTCACCTGTAGGAGAACACTGGGGTTGTCCTTCCTCATGTTCACAACTATTATTGTCCTGACCTGTCCTTCACCTGTAGGAGAACACTGGGGTTGTCCTTCCTCATGTTCACAACTATTATTGTCCTGACCTGTCCTTCACCTGTAGGAGAACACTGGGGTTGTCCTTCCTCATGTTCACAACTATTATTGTCCTGACCTGTCCTTCACCTGTAGGAGAACACTGGGGTTGTCCTTCCTCATGTTCACAACTATTATTGTCCTGACCTGTCCTTCACCTGTAGGAGAACACTGGGGTTGTCCTTCCTCATGTTCACAACTATTATTGTCCTGACCTGTCCTTCACCTGTAGGAGAACACTGGGGTTGTCCTTCCTCATGTTCACAACTATTATTGTCCTGACCTGTCCTTCACCTGTAGGAGAACACTGGGGTTGTCCTTCCTCATGTTCACAACTATTATTGTCCTGACCTGTCCTTCACCTGTAGGAGAACACTGGGGTTGTCCTTCCTCATGTTCACAACTATTATTGTCCTGACCTGTCCTTCACCTGTAGGAGAACACTGGGGTTGTCCTTCCTCATGTTCACAACTATTATTGTCCTGACCTGTCCTTCACCTGTAGGAGAACACTGGGGTTGTCCTTCCTCATGTTCACAACTATTATTGTCCTGACCTGTCCTTCACCTGTAGGAGAACACTGGGGTTGTCCTTCCTCATGTTCACAACTATTATTGTCCTGACCTGTCCTTCACCTGTAGGAGAACACTGGGGTTGTCCTTCCTCATGTTCACAACTATTATTGTCCTGACCTGTCCTTCACCTGTAGGAGAACACTGGGGTTATGTCACGTCCAGGCCTGAGAAGACAGGCTGGAGTGTTTTGTTTTGTTTTTGGTGTAGGGTTTTTTATGTTCTAGGTGTTATATTTCTATGTTGGGGTAATGGTTCCCAATTAGAGGCAGCTGAGTGTCGTTGTCTCTAATTGGGAACCATATATATGTTTGTAGTTTTCACTTGGGGTTTGTGGGTAATTGTTTGAGCATAGCTGTGTTTGTTTTGTTAGTTATGGTTCAACGGCACGATCTTCGTTTAGTTTTTGTTATTTTTCCCAGTTACGTTCGAAATTTAATAAAATGTATACTAGAAGCATCGCTGCGTCTTGGTCTGTCCATCCCGAAGATCGTGACAGGTTGTCCTTCCTCATGTTCCTCACAACTCTTATTGTTCTGACCTTTCCTTCACCTGTAGGAGAACACTGTGGTTCCTTTCCAGAACTGTGAAAATTGCAGACCTTTTTTCGACTCAAAACCCGGGAACTTTACAGTTCCTTTTGAATTTGTTTCCTACACTCTTAGAATTAGTGGTGACTCGAGGACCCCTGGAGATCCTCATATTTGCACCTTCGGTTAGTTGAAGGGGTCATTGGAGAAACCTTTAATGGGTCAATGTGGCAACAAGGTCTCGGAAGAACCCTGGAGTGGAGGAGTGGCTTAGTAGGGGCGTGGCTTAGTAGGGGCGTGGCTTAGATTTTTTTTGGGGGGGCCACCTCGTTAGAGTAAATGTCATTCATGTTCATCTGTTCTGTTGAATTGTCATCACATGTCACAGGTAAACACTGACAGTTTTGTAGTTTCAATGAGGCTAACACAAATACACTTTTTGAACTGGAATGGTTCTTCCAAGCATCTTTACTTCTAAGATGGTAAATCTAGGAGCAATGCACGGCCACTCTTCTTTCTGTACCAAGCAGTAGTTATCAGTGGCGCACCGCAGATTTGCCAGAAAATGAATTCTGTTTACAGATGAATACATCCGTGAGTCAGGGAGGGTAGAAATGAATTCCGTTTACAGATGAATACATCCGTGAGTCAGGGAGGGTAGAAATGAATTCCGTTTACAGATGAATACATCCGTGAGTCAGGGAGGGTAGAAATGAATTCAGTTTACAGATGAATACATCAGTGAGTCAGGGAGGGTAGAAATGAATTCAGTTTACAGATGAATACATCCGTGAGTCAGGGAGGGTAGAAATGAATTCCGTTTACAGATGAATACATCAGTGAGTCAGGGAGGGTAGAAATGAATTCCGTTTACAGATGAATACATCCGTGAGTCAGGGAGGGTAGAAATGAATTCAGTTTACAGATGAATACATCCGTGAGTCAGGGAGGGTAGAAATGAATTCAGTTTACAGATGAATACATCCGTGAGTCAGGGAGGGTAGAAATGAATTCAGTTTACAGATGAATACATCCGTGAGTCAGGGAGGGTAGAAATGAATTCCGTTTACAGATGAATACATCAGTGAGTCAGGGAGGGTAGAAATGAATTCCGTTTACACATCTTATTTTTCTTCTTATTATTATTATTTTTGTCCTGTCTTCCAGGTGGTAGTGTTCCAGACCTGGACACTGCACGGGCTTGGAGACAGAACCAGTGGAGATCAGCCTCTCATGACAACAACAAGCTTTACTCTTCCTGAATTCTACAGAACCATGTTCTACCATAGACTCCTTCAATAGGGGACTGGAGACAGATCACCCAGAGTAAGAGTTGAAGTATCACCCAGACTGGATAAACAACTTCCCTCCTCCAAAACAACCTAAATACACCAACTGACAGCTGGAATTGCAGAGGGATCAGACTGAGAACTCTGCTGCCTGGGCCTCAGCTCAAATGACAATGTATGGATATAATGGTAATGTGTGGATATAATGGTAATGCATGGATATAATGGTAATGTGTGGATATAATGGTAATGTATGGATATAATGGTAATGTGTGGATATAATGGTAATGCATGGATATAATGGTAATGCATGGATATAATGGCAATGTATGGATATAATGGTAATGTGTTGATATAATGGTAATGCATGGATATAATGGTAATGTATGGATATAATGGTAATGTGTGGATATAATGGTAATGTATGGATATAATGGTAATGCATGGATATAATGGTAATGTGTGGATATAATGGTAATGTGTGGATATAATGGTAATGTGTGGATATAATGGTAATGTGTGGATATAATGGTAATGTATGGATATAATGGTAATGTATGGATATAATGGTAATGCATGGATATAATGGTAATGTGTGGATATAATGGTAATGTGTGGATATAATGGTAATGTGTGGATATAATGGTAATGTGTGGATATAATGGTAATGTATGGATATAATGGTAATGTGTGGATATAATGGTAATGTGTGGATATAATGGTAATGTGTGGATATAATGGTAACATACTCTATAATCTCTGCATCTAATCCAAACCAATATCCATCAGGACTAAAACGTGACTCCCAGCATTGACTCCTGGATGCATGGATGGATGAGAATAATAAAAGTAATAAAGAAATAAAAGATATAGCTGAAGTATCGGCCAGTGGCGCTCGGCGACTCCTAACTGCTCTTAGGAGTGACCTTTCTAGAGTGAAATGTTTTTTCTCACTCCGTCAGAACCAAACGACAGGAAGCTTTGAAACACACACGGCCACCCTGGTCACGCCCTCCTTGGCATTGTTGAGTCTAAAGAGCTGCTCGCTTTCTCCACAAGGAAAATAATCTGTCAGGGAGAGATTGCAATGCAGTCAACAGGCATGTTTGGGTGACTGGACTAAGAAAGGAAGAATGATTCGAAGAAAGGGGGAGGGAGAGAAGAGAAACGTCTGTGTTTTGGAGAAAGAGAAAGATTTAGAGGGAGGGAAGACAGACACAAACAGAAATAGAAACGTTTGATGGTTTCTCAGCCTTTCTTCTTTAGCTGGAGATTTGCAGTGGAGCACATCGTTATTGTGAAAGCGTCTTGGCTGTGATCCATGGGAACTGATCCAGCGTGCTGTGTGTCTGTGGAGCTCCCAGCCTGCTTTGGTCTCCTGGGCGACGTCCCAGGATACTGTTTCTGGTAGGTCCTGAGTACACTTCTCCCATCTGTAACCCTCCCTCCCTGCTAGCTAGCTAGCTACAGGACTAAGGGACTAAAGGAAACCTTAAGGAGGAATACTGAAGAAAGTCCAAGGGAAGTGGTGTCCAGCAACAGGAGAAGCAACATGGACAGCTAAGATTCTCCTTATCCCCACTGGCGATTAACTTTTTTGCTCCACTCGCTCCAAAAGAGGACTGTCTGAACTCCCTCTGAATGCTCCACAAACGGTGATCCTCAAACTGACACACAGACCAAGCCGGGGAGGGCTGCAGACGGTCTGGGTAGAAGAAGAGACAGAAACTGTGGAGCAAAACAGAGGAGAAGCAGACGAGCTCCAGAACTCCCCAGCAGAGCAGCAAAGAGATGGAGACGGAGAGGGGTCATATGTCTGTGAGGAGAGGGGTATGCTGGAGCCCAGGTGGAGGGAGGAAGCCCCTTCAGGGGGGGCATGGTGGGAACACGGACACCGGCAAAAGAGAGAGTGACGCATCTTTGGAAAGGCGGGACTACAAAGGGATCAAAGAACAGGTGACATCGACCTCCACCAATCAGCTGGCTCGGAAAAACAGTAAGTTTGATGTTTATTCTATTTACATGGTTTTGGTTTCTAGTTACCTGCTGGTTTCTTTTTGGATAACTAACCTGCCACAGGGCAACAGCAGGAGGGAATGTGGAACATGATGAAAGTACACTGATGGGACTGAGATTCAGTAGTTTAAAGTGGCTGAGAATTTCCTTTTGTGAGGGTGGAGACGTATATTTTTCCCGGAACTCTCAATTTAAAAAATGTATTATTATTATAAAAAAAAATTACCACTTTTTTCTCCCCAATTTCGATCTGGTCTTGTTGCTGCAATTTCCCAACGGGATTGGGAGGCAAAGGTCGAGTCATGTGTCCTCTGAAACATGACCCGCCAAACCGCACTCTTAACAGCCACCCGTTTAACCCAGAAGCACCAATGTGTCGGGGGGAAACACCGTTCACCTGATGACCGAGTCAGCCTGCAGGCGCACGGCCCGCCACAAGGAGTCGCTAGAGCGCGATGAGCCCCCCCCGGCCAAACCCTCCCCTAACCCGGGACGAAGCTGGGCCAAGGGACTCCCGATCACAGCCGGTTGTGATACGGCCGGGATCTAACCCGGGTCTGTAGTGACGCCTCTAGCACTGCGATGCAGTGCCTTAGACCGCTGCGCCACTCGGGAGGTCGAAACTCTCAATTTCTAACATGTATGAACACAGAAGCTGATCACACAGCTGACCAAATTACATGAGATATTACTTCTGGGTTACAGAGATTATCCTCCATGTTATGTCAGAGATGGTTAAACGCGCAAAGAAACATCTGTTTCCCATAAAACCGCACACTGGGCTACCATGACACACACACATGCACACAAACACACACACACATATCCAGAAACTGGACTGCTCTGAGATGGAAAGGGAATACTGCACCCCAACCTAAAGGGCAATCTCAGAAAGACTTCATTCCCAGGACCAGTCCAGACCATAATGGACTAAGCTGAGACTTCATAATATGTTATTTCCAGATCATTATCATTATCCTGCCATAGTGGGAGTTGTTACTTGTGTGACAGAGCAGGAGGGTTAAACACGTCAGTGATAAAGGAAAAACGTTGTGAACTCCTTAGAGTAACGTGGAAAACCCCTCTGATAGCGCGCGCATGTGTGTGTGTTTTCCTACACAACTGATTAGCCTACTATACTGAGCTGAAGCAGTGAACCTAATATGGTCAGAACAGATGAGCTAATTACAGATTTACATTGTTGTGCAGTAATTGAGAAACACAACAGAAAACGTAGGCTTAATGACTCTGTAACAAACTATAGTTAGTAGATGCAGTCATTCAATTAAAGTCTATAGTTCACCTAACTGGAGAATAAACATAATACATATTAGAGTACATGCAAGCATTGCATCGATCTGACAGAGCTTAGTTTTAACCCTGGACTAATTCCTTGTCGGATTTGGAGAGGGGAAAGTCCTATTCGGATTTGGAGAGGGGCTGAGTCCTATTCTGATTTGGAGAGGGACTAAATCCTATTCGGATTTGGAGAGGGGCTGAGTCCTATTCGGATTTGGAGAGGGGCTGAATCCTATTCTGATTTGGAGAGGGACTAAGTCCTTTTCTGATTTGGAGAGGGACTAAGTCCTATTCGGATTTGGAGAGGGACTGAGTCCTATTCGGATTTGGAGAGGGGCTGAGTCCTATTCGGATTTGGAGAGGGGCTGAGTCTTATTCGGATTTGGAGAGGGGCTGAGTCCTATTCGGATTTGGAGAGGGGTAAGTCCTATTCAGATTTGGAGAGGGGCTGAGTCCTATTCTGATTTGGAGAGGGGCTGAGTCCTATTCTGATTTGGAGAGGGGCTAAGTCCTATTCTGATTTGGAGAGGGGCTGAGTCCTATTCAGATTTGGAGAGGGACTGAGTCCTATTCGGATTTGGAGAGGGGCTGAGTCCTATTCTGATTTGGAGAGGGGCTGAGTCCTATTCTGATTTGGAGAGGGACTAAGTCCTATTCGGATTTGGAGAGGGGCTGAGTCCTATTCGGATTCGGAGAGGGACTGAGTCCTATTCTGATTTGGAGAGGGACTAAGTCCTATTCGGATTTGGAGAGGGGCTGAGTCCTATTCGGATTTGGAGAGGGACTAAGTCCTATTCGGATTTGGAGAGGGGCTGAGTCCTATTCTGATTTGGAGAGGGACTGAGTCCTATTTGGATTTGGAGAGGGGCTGAGTCCTATTCGGATTTGGAGAGGGGCCGAGTCCTATTCTGAATTGGAGAGGGGCTAATTCTGATTTGGAGAGGGGCTGTCCTATTCTGATTTGGAGAGGGGCTGAGTCCTATTCTGATTTGGAGAGGGGCTAAGTCCTATTCTGATTTGGAGAGGGGCTGAGTCCTATTCGGATTTGGAGAGGGGCTGAGTCCTATTCGGATTTGGAGAGGGGCTGAGTCCTATTCTGATTTGGAGAGGGACTAAGTTCTTTTCTGATTTGGAGAGGGACTAAGTCCTATTTGGATTTGGAGAGGGGCTGAGTCCTATTCGGATTTGGAGAGGGGCTGAGTCTTATTCGGATTTGGAGAGGGACTAAGTCCTATTCGGATTTGGAGAGGGGTAAGTCCTACTCAGATTTGGAGAGGGGCTGAGTCCTATTCTGAATTGGAGAGGGGCTAATTCTGATTTGGAGAGGGGCTGAGTCCTATTCGGATTTGGAGAGGGGCTGAGTCCTATTCGGATTTGGAGAGGGACTGAGTCCTATTCTGATTTGGAGAGGGGCTGAGTCCTATTCGGATTCGGAGAGGGGCTGAGTCCTATTCGGATTTGGAGAGGGACTAAGTCCTATTCGGATTGGGAGAGGGGTAAGTCCTATTCGGATTTAGAGAGGGGCTGAGTCCTATTCTGATTTGGAGAGGGGCTGAGTCCTATTCTGATTTGGAGAGGGACTAAGTCCTATTCTGATTTGGAGAGGGACTAAGTCCTATTCGGATTTGGAGAGGGACTGAGTCCTATTCGGATTTGGAGAGGGGTAAGTCCTATTCAGATTTGGAGAGGGGCTGAGTCCTATTCTGAATTGGAGAGGGGCTAATTCTGATTTGGAGAGGGGCTGAATCCTATTCTGATTTGGAGAGGGGCTAAGTCCTATTCTGATTTGGAGAGGGGCTGAGTCCTATTCTGATTTGGAGAGGGGCTGAGTCCTATTCTGATTTGGAGAGGGGCTGAGTCCTATTCGGAGTTGGAGAGGGACTCAGTCCTATTCGGATTGGGAGAGGGGTAAGTCCTATTCGGATTTGGAGAGGAGCTGAGTCCTATTCTGATTTGGAGAGGGGCTAAGTCCTATTCTGATTTGGAGAGGGGCTGAGTCCTATTCTGATTTGGAGAGGGGCTGAGTCCTATTCGGATTTGGAGAGGGGCTGAGTCCTATTCTGATTTGAAGAGGGACTGAGTCCTATTCTGATTTGGAGAGGGGCTGAGTCCTATTCGGATTTGGAGAGGGGCTGAGTCCTATTCGGATTTGGAGAGGGACTAAATCCTATTCGGATTGGGAGAGGGGTAAGTCCTATTCGGATTTGGAGAGGCGCTGAGTCCTATTCTGATTTGGAGAGGGGCTGAATCCTATTCGGATTTGGAGAGGGACTAAGTCCTATTCGGATTTGGAGAGGGGCTGAGTCCTATTCGGATTTGGAGAGGGGCTGAATCCTATTCGGATTTGGATTTGCTGTGTCGTCTGCAAACTTGATCATTGACTCAGAGGACAGACTTGGGGGTCCCCAGCCACATCATAATTCACATGGGCACAAATGACTTGAGGGCCCAGCAGAAAAGGGTGGCCAAAGCACTCAAGGAGTGATTGAAAAACCTTCTTCCACTTTCCCCAAAGCGTGGTTATCTCTGCCCTGCTACCACAAAAAGATGTTCACCCTGCCACCATACAGCGGGTGAATGCAAGCATTTCGCGAAACTGTGCCTCAAAATGTCTAATGTATACCTGGCCCACCACTCCACCCTGGACCTGAACAGCCTTTACGACCAGGTCCAAGGCAGCAATCACTACTTTGCCAGGACCCTAAAGGACGTCACCCTCAACCGTAGCCACAGCACCTCACACAGGAGCAACAGAGCAACGGATACCCCTCCCAGACCTGCAAGACCCCCTCCTGAAGGACTGAGAGAACCCACGCCAAGAGGACCTACAGTGAGGGAAAAAAGTATTTGATCCCCTGCTGATTTTGTACGTTTGCCCACTGACAAAGAAATGATCAGTCTATAATTTTAATGGTAGGTTTATTTGAACAGTGAGAGACAGAATAACAACAAAAATATCCAGAAAAACGCATGTGAAAAATGTTATAAATTGATTTGCATTTTAATGAGGGAAATAAGTATTTGACCCCCTCTAAATCAGAAAGATTTCTGGTATCTTTTATACAGGTAACGAGCTGAGATTAGGAGCACACTCTTAAAGGGAGTGCTCTTAATCTCAGCTTGTTACCTGTATAAAAGACACCTGTCCACAGAAGCAATCAAACAATCAGATTCCAAACTCTCCACCATAGCCAAGACCAAAGAGCTCTCCAAGGATGTCAGGGACAAGATTGTAGACCTACACAAGGCTGGAATGGGCTACAAGACCATCGCCAAGCAGCTTGGTGAGAAGGTGACAACAATTGGTAACACACTACACCGTGAAGGACTGAAACCCTGCAGCGCCTGCAAGGTCCCTCTGCTCAAGAAAGCACATATACATGCCCGTCTGAAGTTTGCCAATAAACATCTGAATGATTCAGAGGACAACTGAGTGAAAGTGTTGTGGTCAGATGAGACCAAAATGGAGCTCTTTGGCATCAACTCAACTCGCCGTGTTTGGAGGAGGAGGAATGCTGCCTATGACCCCAAGAACACCATCCCCACTGTCAAACATGAGGGGGAAACATTATGCTTTGGGGGTGTTTTTCTGCTAAGTGGACAGGACAACTTCACCGCATCAAAGGGACGATGGACGGGGCCATGTACCGTCAAATCTTCGGTGAGAACTTCCTTCCCTCAGCCAGAGCATTGAAAATGGGTCGTGGATGGGTATTCCAGCATGACAATGACCCAAAACACACGGCCAAGGCAACAAAGGAGTGGATCCAGAAGAAGCACATTAAGGTCCTGGAGTGGCCTAGCCAGTCTCCAGACCTTAATCCCATTAGAAAATCTGTGGAGGGAGCTGAAGGTTCGAGTTGCCAAATGTCAGCCTCGAAACCTTAATGACTCGGAGAAGATCTGCAAAGAGGAGTGGGACAAAATCCCTCCTGATATGTGTGCAAACCTGGTGGCCAACTACAAGAAACGTCTGACTTCTGTGATTGCCAACAAGGGTTTTGCCACCAAGTACTAAGTCATGTTTTGCATTAAAATGCAAATCAATTTATACAATTTTTCACATGCATTTTTCTGGATTTTTTTAATGTTATTCTGTCTCTCACTGTTCAAATAAACCTACCATTAAAATGATAGACTGATCATTTCTTTGTCAGTGGGCAAACGTACAAAATCAAATACTTTTTTCCTTCACTGTACACCCAGACAACAGCATCACAAACTAAGACCACCCCAAGCAAACCCTGGCCACACCCTATATAGCCCCCATATCAGACCTATGCCCCTTCTGCCCACCCCATGCGCCCCGCCACTGAGGCAAGGACCTCAACATGACAGCAGGACATATAGCCCCGGCCGTGAGCAGAGCAACAGGCCCAACCCCTACTATTACACCCGCCCCCAAGCCCCATACTGCGACCTAAGAGTTCTGTATCAGATGCTCAACATACTCTGCTCACATCTACTGTGAAGGTTTGATGCCTAAACCACACAAAAACAACACTAGACACTATGGAACACAAAGCTTTTACTTTGTCATCCTGGAATATACAAGGTCTGAGGCCATCTGCCTTTGGCCTAAAGAGCAGGAACCCAGACTTCATCAAAGAAATTGGAAATACAGACATTGTCATCTTACAAGAAACACGGTATAAAGGAGTAGGACCCACTGGTTGCCCTCTAGGTTACGGATCCCTGTTAGTCCCATCCACCAAACTACCAGGTGTGAAACAGGGAAGGGACTCAGGGGGTATGCTAATTTGGTATAGAGCAGACCTAACCCACTCTATTAAATTTGTCAAAACAGGAACATTTTACATCTGGCTAGAAATGAATAAGGAAATGATCTCAACAGAGACAAATGTCCTCATTTGTGCTGCCTATATCCCAACAATAGAATCCCCATACTTTAACGATGACAGCTTCTCCATCCTAGAGGGGGAGATCAACAATTTCCAGGCCCTGGGACATGTACTAGTCTGTGGCGACCTAAATGCCAGAACTGGACAAGAACCTGACACCCTCAGCACACAGGGGGACAAACACATACCTGGAGGTGACAGCATTCCCTCCCTCATATGCCCCCTTAACATAACTACGGTAACATAACCAACAAAAATGGGTCACAACTCCTGCAGCTCTGTCGGATGCTGGGTATGTACATAGTCAATGGTAGGCTTCGAGGGGACTTCTTTGGTAGGTACACCTATAGCTCATCGCTTGGCAGTAGTACTGTAGACAACTTTATCACTGACCTCAACACAGAGTCTCTCAGAGCGTTCAAAGTCAGTCCACTGACACCCCTATCAGATCACAGCAAAATCACACTCTACTTGAACAGAGCAATACTCAATCATGAGCTATCAAAGCCAAAGGAACTAAATAATATTAAGAAAATCTATAGATGGAAAGAAAGTAATGTGGAAATCTACCAAAAAACAATTAGGAAACAACAAATTCAATCCCTTCTAGACAATTTCCTGGCTAAAATGTTTCACTGTAATAGTGAAGGTGTACACTTAGCAGTAGAAAACATAAACAGTATATTTGACCTCTCAGCTTCCCTTTCAAATCTAAAAATGTCAAGCAGACAACCGAAGACAATTAACAACAATGACAAATGGTTTGATGAAGAATGTAAAAACGTAAGAAATAATTGAGAAACCTATCCAACCAAAAACATAGAGACCCAGAAAACCTGAGCCTACGCCTTCACTATGGTGAATCACTAAAACAATACAGAAATACACTACGGAAAAAGACGGAACAGCACGTCAGAAATCAGATCAATTCATAGAACCACTTCTGGCAAAATTGGAAAACTCTAAACAAACAACAACAAAAACGGAGATGAATGTGTCACGACTTCCGCCGAAGTCGGTCCCTCTCCTTGTTCGGGCGGTTTTCGGCGGTCGATGTCACCGGCCTTCTAGCTATCGCCGATCCATTTTTCATGTTCCATTTGTTTTGTCTTTGTTTTACACACCTGGTTTCAATTCCCCAATTACATGTTCATTATTTAACCCTCTGTTTTACCCATGTTTTTTGTGCGTGATTGTTTGTTGTTCTTTGTCTGTTTATTTACGGCTGGTTATTTCGCCCGTGTGTTATTGGGCACATTGGATTTGTTACCTTTTTTCCGTATTTTTATTAAATACGTTGTTCACTCATCTCTGCTTTCCTGCGCCTGACTTTTACACCAGCTACACACACCGGCATGGACAGTATGGATAAACCACTTCTCCAATCTTTTTGGCTCTAATACAAAGAACAAACAGCAAAAAAATACACATCTTTGAATCAACTATTAAAGACTACCAGAACCCACTTGATTCTCCAATTACATTGAATGAACTGCAGGAAAAAAGTACAAACCCTCCAACCCAAAAAGGCCTGTGGGGTTGATGGTACCCTAAACTAAATGATAAAATATACAGACCACAAATTCCAATTGGCTATACTTAAACTCTTTAACATCATCCTCAGCTCTGGCATCTTCCCCAATATTTGGAGCCAAGGACTGATCACCCCAGATCCACAAAAGTGGAGAAAAATCTGACCCCAATAACCACCGTGGGATATGCGTCAACAGCAACCTTGGGAAAATCCTCTGCATTATCATTAACAGCAGACTCGTACATTTCCTCAGAGAAAACAATGTACTGTGCAAATGTCAAATTGGCTTTTTACCAAATTACTGTACGACAGACCACGTATTCACCCTGCACACCCTAATTGACAAACAAACAAAACAAAACAAAGAAAAAGTATTCTCATGCTTTGTTGATTTCAAAAAAGCTTTTGACTCAATTTGTCATGAGGGCATGCTATGCAAATTGATGGTAAGTGGTGTTGGGGAGAATCACCATTGAGACTCCGCATGCAGAATTCTGCAAAAACATCCTATGTGTACAACGTAAAACACCAAATAATGCATGCAGAGCAGAATTAGGCCGATACCCGCTAATTATCAAAATACAGAAAATAGCCGTTAAATTCTACAACAACCTAAAAGGAAGTGATTCCAAAACCTTCCGTAACAAAGCCATCACCTACAGAGAGATTAACCTGGAGAAGAGCCCCTAAGTAAGCTGGTCCTGGGGCTCTGTTCACAAACACAAACAGACCCGACAGAGCCCCAGGGACAGCAGCACAATTAGACCCAACCAAATCATGTGAAAATAAAAATATAATTACTTGACACATTGGAAATAATTTATAAAAGAACAGAGCAAACTAGAATGCTATTTGGCCCTAAACAGAGAGTACACAGTGGCAGAATACCTGACCACTGTGAATGACCCAAAATTAAGGCAATTTTTGACTATGTACAGACTCAGTGTGCCTAGGCTTGCGATTGAGAAAGGCCACCGAAGGCAGACCTGGTTCTCAGGAGAAGACAGGCTATGCGCACACTGCTCTCAAAATGAGGTGGAAACTGAGCTGCAAACCTCTTGCCAAATGTATGATCATATTAGAGACACATATTTCCCTCAGATTACACAGACCCACAAGGAATTCGAAAAACAAATCCAATTTTGATAAACTCCCATATCTATTGGGTGAAATACCACAGTGTGCAATCACAGCAGCAAGTGACCTGTTGCCACAAGAAAAGGGCAACCAGTGAATAACAAACAACATTGTAAATACAACCTATATTTATGTTTATTTATTTTCCCTTTTGTACTTTAACAGTTTGCACATCATTACACCACTGTATATAGACATAATATGACATTTTTAATGTCTTTATTCTTTTAGAACTTTTTTTAGTGTACTTTTTAGTGTTATTTTGTTTATTTCAGTTTTGTTGTATTATCTATTCCATGCTAATTAAGCCGTTACATTGAATTGAAGAGAGAGAGAGAGAGAGAGAGAGAGAGAGAGAGAGAGAGAGAGAGAGAGAGAGAGAGAGAGAGAGAGAGAGAGAGAGAGAGAGAGAGAGAGAGAGAGAGAGAGAGAGAGAGAGAGAGAGAGAGAGAGAGAGAGAGAGAGAGGGAGAGAGCGAAGGCAAGCGGGCAGGAAGGCACTCCCCCTCTCTTTCCCTCCAGACATAGGTTAGGCTTCTCAGTTAGGTTTCTCTAACTGTCCTATAGGGCCTGGAGGATCTTCCTATGGTCTAATTCACCAGCTGTACACACAGTCTTTACCTTCCTCTGGTACGAAGATGGATTCATGTAGAGATGTTTCTGTAACATATGGATTCATGTAGAGATGTTTCTGTAGCATATGGATTCATGTAGAGATGTTTCTGTAGCATATGGATTCATGTAGAGATGTTTCTGTAGCATATGGATTCATGTAGAGATGTTTCTGTAGCATGTGGATTCATGTAGATATTTAACATGGCTTGTCATGTGTCTTCTGCACTCAGTTCTTCCCCTCCACAAACACAAATAAATCAATATCAATAACACTCAGAGTGAAACCAGAGAGATGAACACAGAAATCCCCTTGAACACCAGTGAGGTGTAGACATCATATGGGGGGGTTGGTACAATATTTCAAAACTATTGTACCAACCCCCATATGATGTCCACACCTCACTGGTGTTCAAGGGGATTTCTGTGTTCATCTCTCTGGTTTCACTCTGAGTGTTTTTATAGTTTTCTTAATTCCATCTGAAAGACAGGGTTGCTTTGGGAAATGTGAAATCATCTGCGAGTTACTCGACTCTATGATGGCACTATCCAACCTCTGGAACTAGACAAACTCACCGCTGTACTCTCTCTCTGCGTCACAGTCAATGTGAAGTCAGTCAGTTTGTGTGTGTGCGCTGGTCTGGGTGGAGGGGAGTTGAGCCAGTGCTGTGCGCGCTGTAGGGACCAGCAGCGTTTTGCAACGAAAACGAAATCCGATCCTCTGTCAAGCAGAGAAGCAGAAGGGTGTGCGGGGGAAGCGGATACAGATAAATTGGAAAAGCTTGTGGAACGGCAACTAAAGAGCGCTCTGACTTTTAAAAAAGGTAAGGAAAGACTGAAAAAAAGAGAGTGGGACAGTTACTTTGTAACTTCATCATAGAGCAGAACATTTATCAGTAAATGTCTTTCCACCCTAAACTCTGAATGTTTCCTTTGGTTTTGAGAGCTTTAGGGATACGTTTTTTTTAAATTACTTTTAATGTGCGTGCGCTTTATTTATCCAGCTCTGTGCGGTGAAATACGGGTTTTAGTGGACTTTTCCATATTGTAACTTTTGCTGTAGCAAATCGGCTAAACGTCTCAGTTTAATTCATGCATGATGAATGTTCCCACCATGTTGATGCGGTCATTTCAATGTACTGAAAAGTGAATCCACGGTATTTCATGGCCATATGGCATCTGCGATTTCTGTCCGTCTACAGACTCGCATGACGGTTTAGAATTTGGCAGAAACGTTTGGAAAAATGGTTGTCTGTCATCATAGATCTGCTTTTGGAGACGTTTTGCGTAATATATTATTTAAATAACGTAGCCTGGGACATGTCATTCAATTCCTAATCTTGACCATTTACAGAATTGTAATGCACACACATAACTCAGTGTACTACCATTCCATAACATACATGTCAGGAGATCATCTTCCAAGGTAACTATTTTGGTTGTCATATCAGAATGCTCATGATTGGTTGTTTGCATGTTTTCGCAACTAGTCACCTGATAGGTGGGATGCATCCCAAATGGCACCTTATTCCCTACATTAAATTATCTCTTGCTCACGCCCCCTCTCCTCCTCTCTCTCTCTCTCTCTCTCTGTCTCTCTCTCTCCCATTGTGGGTTAATTTAATTAAGGTCCAGATTCAGTCTGTAAAATCTTAAACACAGATGCAGATTATTCCTGGTCTGGTCGGCTGGCTGTAAACTGTATTTGGAGATATCACCATGCTATTTAATGGAAGACCCACTCAGAGCCAGGAAAATCTGCCTTTAATATGAACACCCTGGGAAAGACAGGCGTCCCAAATAGCGCCCTATTTCCCTATATAGTGCCCTAATTTTCCATAGGGCTCTGGTCAAAAGCAGTCCACTATAGGTAGGGGATAGGGTGTCATTTGAGAAGTGACCCAGTCAGAGTTTGGAGCCAGCTGGTTGGCTGCTTTGGGGATATTGTGATTGGCTCGTACACTGTGGTTCCCATCAGTTGATATACAGTACCTGTGGAGTGCCTGTCTGGATGGTCATGGTGTGGAAAGAGGTTGAAGGTTTGCCTGTCTGGATAGTCATGGTGTGGGGAGAGGTTGAAGGTTTGCCTGTCTGGATAGTCATGGTGTGGGGAGAGGTTGAAGGTTTGCCTGTCTGGATAGTCATGGTGTGGGGAGAGGTTGAAGGTTTGCCTGTCTGGATAGTCATGGTGTGGGGAGAGGTTGAAGGTTTGCCTGTCTGGATGGTCATGGTCATGCCTGTTTGATCTGTACTCCAGTGAATCACAGTCAGTGATGTTGATGGTGTGTGGACAGAGGCAGAGCTGGATCTGTACTCCAGTGAATCACAGTCAGAAGCAGAGTTGGAGATCTTCACCTACTAAAACCAGGATGTCAGGATGGAAAACAGAATAGCCATGGTATGTGTATGCATCACCGGAAGATACATGCTTAACAATTACAATAGTCACTGAGGATTGTTTGTGATTGGCTATCCAGCAATTTATCAGAATAACACACACACACACACACGCGCACACACACACACACACACAGTAGAAATTTCTTCACATTTCATTCAGCATAAAATATATTTTAGAGAAGTATTCAACCCTTAGAGCTGTGGCTGAAATTGAGAGGTACATAGAGCTGTGGCTGAAATTGAGAAGTACATAGAGTTGTGGCTGAAATTGAGCGGTACATAGAGCTGTGGCTGAAATGGAGAGGTACATAGAGCTGTGGCTGTAATGGGGCAGTACATAGAGCTGTGGCTGAAATTGAGAGGTACATAGAGCTGTGGCTGAAATGGAGCGGTACATAGAGCTGTGGCTGAAATGGAGCGGTACATAGAGCTGTGGCTGAAATTGAGAGGTACTTAGGGCTGTGGCTGAAATGGAGAGGTACATAGAGCTGTGGCTGAAATGTGGTGGTACATAGAGCTGTGGCTGAAATGGAGCGGTACATAGAGCTGTGGCTGAAATGGAGCGGTACATAGAGCTGTGGCTGAAATTGAGAGGTACATAGAGCTGTGGCTGAAATGGAGCGGTACATAGAGCTGTGGCTGAAATGGAGCGATACATAGAGCTGTGGCTGAAATGGAGCGATACATAGAGCTGTGGCTGAAATGGTGCGGTACATAGAGCTGTGGCTGAAATTGAGAGATACGTAGAGCTGTGGCTGAAATGGAGAGGTACATAGAGCTGTGGCTGAAATGGAGCGGTACGTAGAGCTGTGGCTGAAATGGAGAGGTACATAGAGCTGTGGCTGAAATGGTGCGGTACGTAGAGCTGTGGCTGAAATTGAGAGGTACATAGAGCTGTGGCTGAAATGGAGCAGGTACATAAAGCTGTGGCTGAAATGGAGCGGTACATAGAGCTGTGGCTGAAACGGAGCGGTACATAGAGCTGTGGCTGAAATGGAGCGGTACATAGAGCTGTGGCTGAAACGGAGCGGTACATAGAGCTGTGGCTGAAATGGAGCGGTACATAGAGCTGTGGCTGAAATGGAGATGTACATAGACCTGTGGCTGAAATTATTTATGATTAATAAAGGTTTGATCTATAGCCTTGAAGACATTATAAACTGACTGAGGCAGGGAATTAGTCCCAAATAGAATCATATTCCCTATCCCATTCCTTGAGACAGTGCAACATAGGGCTCTGGTCAAAAGTAGTGCACTATGTAGGGAATAGGGAATCTGTGTTGCTGACAGGGAATGTTCTCGGCTGCTGAGGAATGCTTGGTGAGGGAGCAGATGGTAGGGAGGAAGTACTTTCCCCTGCTCTGAACAGAGCTCTTAAACTATAAGCCAAGCCTCCATTTTCAACAGAAACACTGTTGTTTTTTGAACCATCACATTGTCTAAAGAATGAGCCACAGTGCCAAGTCGTCGTAGTCAACGTATTTTATTACTGAAACATTGCTGATTTGTCTGAAATGCCTGCCTCATTGCTAAACATGAACTTCTCAAGGATCTTACCCTTTTAAAAAAAATGTTTTGCCTAAAATGACATATGTGAAAATTAATGTAGGAGAATAAAACACATTAGATCTGGTTATGTGCCGAATTGGTAAATTGATACATTTTATTTATAAAAAAAAGAGAATTCTTTTTAGCCCTTTTTCTTCCAATTGATAGTTACAGTCTTGTCTCATCGCTGCAACTCCCGTATGGACTCGGGAGAGGCGAAGGTCGAGAGCCGTGCGTCCTCCGAAACACGACCCAGCCAAGCCGCACTGCTTCCTGACACAACGCCCACCTAACCCGGAAGCCAGCCGCACCAACGTGTCAGAGGAAACACCGTACACCTGGCGACCGTGTCAGCGTGCACTGCGACCGGCCTGCCACAGGAGTGGCTAGTGTGCGATGGGACAAGGACATCCCTGCCGGCCAAACCCTCCCCTAACCCAAACGATGCTGGGCCAATTGTGCACCACCCCATGGGTCTCCCTGTCGCGACAGAGCCTGGACTCAAACCCAGAATCTCTAGTGGCACAGCTGGCACTGTGATGCAGTGTCTTAGACCACTGCGCCACTCGGGAGGCCAATTGATACATTTTCAAGTACATAACTATAGAGAACATTCAAAAATGCTATGGTAATAAAAAATGAAAGTTTACACACTCCCAGGAATGTCATACATGATGGATAATTAGCTTATACACTAACTTCCACACATCTAGATGGCCGGGTGGGGTGGGTGTGAAGCCGAAGATCAGCAGTAGGGTCAAACTAGTTCCTACATTTGAACATTAAAATAGATTTATCAAACAAAACTATGCTACATTTTATCTTTGGGATCTTCAGGATGACAAATCAGAGCAAGATTACTGAATGTAAGTACATTATTTACCTTCAGAGATAAACGTATCAAACCAGTTGCCTTGATAAAAGTGTTTTGTTGTTGTGCACTCTCCTCAAACAATAGCATGGTATTTTTTCACTGTAATAGCTACTGTAAATTGGACAGTTCAGTCATATTAACAAGAATTGAAGCTTTCTGCCCATATAAGACGTGTCTATGTCCCGGAAAGTTGGCTGTTGTTTACAACGTCATTCTAGTCACATTAGTGCACATTAGCAACAACCATCCCAGTTTAGGGACACCCAATCCGGTAGAGGTTAAAGGTCCAATGCAGCCATTTCTATCTCAGTATCAAAAAAATGTGGGTACAAATTAAGTACCTTACTGTAATTATTTTCAATTAAATGGTCAAAAATAAACAAAAATAGCTTCTTAGCAAAAAGCAATTTCTCAGGCAATAATTTTTTGCTAGGACTGTCTTGGAATGGTCTGAGAGGGAAGGGTAAAATTTAAAACTAGCTGTTATTGGCAGAGAAGTTTGGAACTTTTTCTTATTGTTCTATAAACTAATTTACAGCATGGTGATGTCGCAATGGAAAGGCCAAAGCTCCATCCCACCAAAACAGGCAGAAATTTCAGGCAGTCTTTTCAAACAGTTTTTACACTAAAAGTGCATTATGATCATTTATGTGTGGAAATATACAGTGGGGCAAAAAAGTATTTAGTCAGCCACCAATTGTGCAAGTTCTCTCACTTAAAAAGATGAGAGAGGCCTGTAATTTTCATCATAGGTACACTTCAACTATGACCGACAAATTGAGGAAAAAAAATCCAGAAAATCACATTGTAGGATTTTGAATGAATTTATTTGCAAATTATGGTGGAAAATAAGTATTTGGTCACATACAAACAAGCAAGATTTCTGGCTCTCACAGACCTGTAACTTCTTCTTTAAGAGGCTCCTCTGTCCTCCACTCGTTACCTGTATTAATGGCACCTGTTTGAACTTGTTATCAGTATAAAAGACACCTGTCCACAACCTCAAACAGTCACACTCCAAACTCCACTATGGCCAAGACCAAAGAGCTGTCAAAGGACACCAGAAACAAAATTGTAGACCTGCACCAGGTTGGGAAGACTGAATCTGCAATAGGTACGCAGCTTGGTTTGAAGAAATCAACTGTGGGAGCAATTATTAGGAAATGGAAGACATACAAGACCACTGATAATCTTCCTCGATCTTGGGCTCCACGCAAGATCTCACCCCGTGGGGTCAAAATGATCACAAGAACGGTGAGCAAAAATCCCAGAACCACACAGGGGACCTAGTGAATGACCTGCAGAAAGCTGGGACCAAAGTAACAAAGCCTACCATCAGTAACACACTACGCCGCCAGGGACTCAAATCCTGCAGTGCCAGACGTGTCCCCTGCTTAAGCCAGTACATGTTCAGGCCCGTCTGAAATTTGCTAGAGAGCATTTGGATGATCCAGATGAGGATTGGGAGAATGTCATATGGTCAGATGAAACCAAAATAGAACTTTTTGGTAAAAACTCAACTCGTGTGTTTGGAGGACAAAGAATGCTGAGTTGCATCCAAAGAACACCATACCTACTGTGAAGCATGGGGGTGGAAACATCATGCTTTGGGGCTGTTTTTCTGCAAAGGGTCCAGGACGACTGATCCGTGTAAAGGAAAGAATGAATGGGGCCATGTATCGTGAGATTTTGAGTGAAAACCTCCTTCCATCAGCAAGGGCATTGAAGATGAAACGTGGCTGGGTCTTTCAGCATGACAATGATCCCAAACACACCGCCTGGGCAGCGAAGGAGTGGCTTCGTAAGAAGCATTTCAAGGTCCTGGAGTGGCCTAGCCAGTCTCCAGATCTCAACCCCATAGAAAATCTTTGGAGGGAGTTGAAAGTCCATGTTGCCCAGCGACAGCCCCAAAACATCACTGCTCTAGAGGAGATCTGCATGGAGGAATGGGCCAAAATACCAGCAACAGTGTGTGAAAACCTTGTGAAGACTTACAGAAAACGTTTGACCTCTGTCATTGCCAACAAAGGGTATATAACAAAGTATTGAGATAAACTTTTGTTATTGACCAAATACTTATTTTCCACCATAATTTGCAAATAAATAAATTAAAAATCCTACAATGTGATTTTCTGGGTTTCTTTTTCTCATTTCGTCTGTCATAGTTGAAGTGTACCTATGATGAAAATTACAGGCCTCTCTCATCTTTTTAAGTTGGAGAACTTGCACAATTGGTGGCTGACTAAATACTTTTTTGCCCCACTGTATATAAAACCCCGGAAAATCACGTTTTTTACTACACTGGGCCTGTAGCCCTTTCCTGAAGTCAAATGACTTAGTGGCCACTTGGGTGGAATGTATTAATATTTTTCATAATTTCATAATTAATAAAAATAAAGAAAATCTTCTAAAAACTGGAAATCCGGTGTTTCTATGACAAACAGTTTTGTTATATTTTCAGTCATCTGTGATGTACAGTACCAGTCAAAAGTTTGGACACACCTACTCATTCAAGGGTTTTTTGTTATTTTGACTATTTTCTACATTATAGAATAATAGTGAAGACATCAAAACTATGAAATAACACATATGGAATCATGTAGTAACCAAAAAAGTGTTAAACAAATCAAAATATATTTTATATTTGAGATTCTTCAATGTAGCCACCCTTTACCTTGATGACAGCTTTGCACACTCTTGGCATTCTCTCAACCAGCTTAACCTGGAATGCTTTTCCAACAGTTTGAAGGAGTTCCCACGTGCTGGGAACTTGTCGGCTGCTTTTCCTTCACTTTGCGGTCCAACTCATCCCAAACCATCTCAATTGGGTAGGGCTTGGCAGGGTTGTGTTTCGGGGAGAACGCATGGCTTTCGAACTTCACCTATACAGGAGTTGCAGCAATGGGACAAGACTGCAACTACCAATTGGGCTGAAAAAGGGGTAAAAAGTACCACAACAAAGTTGCATGGACTCACTCTTTGTGCAATATTAGTGTTTAACATGATTTTAGAATGACTACCTTATCTATTTACCCCACACATACAATTATCTGTAAGGTCTCTCAGTCAAGCAGTGAATTTCAACCACAAAGACCAGAAAGATTTTCCAATGAATAGCAAAGAAGGTTACCTCTTGATAGATGGGTAAAAAAAAAAAGCAAACATTGACTATCCCTTTGAGCACGGTGAAGTTATTAATTACACTTTGGATGGTGTATCAATACACCCAGTCACTACAAAGATACAGGCGTCCTGCCTAACTCAGTTGCCGGAGAGGAAGGAAACTGCTCAGGGATTTCACCATGAGGCCAATGGTGATTTTAAACAGTTACAGAGTTTAATGGCTGTAATAGGAGAACTGAGGATAGATCAACAACATTGTAGTTACTCTACAATAACCTACATGACAGAGTGAAAATAAGGAAGCCTGTGCACAATAAACATATTCAAAAACATGCATCCTGTTTGCAATAAGGTAAAACTTGAAGAATAATGGGCAGATAAATTAACTTCATGTCCTGAATACAAAGCGTTATGTTTGTGGCAACTCCAACACAGTACCAATCTTCATATTTTTTCAAGCATGGTGGTGGCTGCATCATGTTATGCCTGTCATTGGCAAGGACTAGGGAGTTTTTTTTAGGATAAAAAAAGCTAAGCACAGGCAAAATTCTAGAGTAAAACCTGGTTCAGTCTGCTTTCCAACAAACAGTGGTTAAATTCACCTTTCAGCAGGACAATAACCTATAACACAAGGCAAAAATATACACTGGAGTTGCTTACCAAGATGACATTAACGGTTCCTGAGTGACCTAGTTACAGTTTTGACTGAAATCGGCTTGAAAATCTATGGCAAGACTAGAAAATGGCAACTTGACAGAGCTTGAAGAATTTTGAAAAGCATATTGTGCAAATATTGTATAATCCAGGTATGCAAAGCTCTTAGAGACTTACCCAGAAAGACTCACAGCTCTAATAGCTGCCTTTTGACATTATGTGGTTTTGTGTGTAGATTGGTGAGAAAAATATAATATATTTATTTAATATATTTAATTCATTATGAATTCAGGCTGTAACACAACTAAATGTGGAATAAATCAAGGAGTAAGAATGCTTTGTTATGGCACTGTATATACCTCCTCAAACTTGTCCTCGTTGGTTCACCTAAGACCTTGTCCTCGTTGGTTCACATTAGTTTGAATATTTACAAGCTCATATTTTTTATTTATTTAACCTTTATTTAACTAGACAAGTCAGTTAACTACTTACGGAGTGGTGGGGCGCTAGCGAAATTCAAAATCCAAAGGTTGAATTATTAAACATTCATCAATATACAAGTGTTGCATAGTCATCAAAAAGCTCTGCTTCTTGGCAATGCCACAGCGTTGTCAGATTTCAAAAAGGCTTTACGGCGAAAACACAACATTTGATTGTTTGAGGGTAGCACCTCCAATATTTTTCCTTTAGCATAAATTCATAAACCATTGTGGTTCACACAAAACACATTTCACAGCAAAAACAAATCCCTTACCTTTTGAAGAACTTCTGCTGAGGGCTTCCCAAGTGTCCATCGAAGACATCCAATGGTTCTTTTGTTAGAAAAAGTCATTTATTATATCCATAAATCTCAGTTTGGTTGGCGCGTTATGATCATAAAATACAGCGTCCACTCGCCCATTGAACCGTGAAGAGAACGCGTTCAACCTATACCTATACACTTGTCCAAGAACAATCAAACATCATTGATAATGTATCCTTAGGAACATTTTTATGTATATTTACTATAATATTTCAACCGGATTATAAACTGGACGATAGGAAAGGAAAAAACCACAGCGCGCGCGAGCCCCTGAACGCGCATCCTCTTCTGTTTACATCCGATGACCAGTTTGAAATTCTTCTTCTATTACCATCCAGAGCAACTATAACATCACCAAACACTGTCTAGAGACTGTTGACATCCAGTGGAAGCAATAGGTACTGCAATCTTACTCCCAGAAATGGCTGTTTTCAATAGGGAGGGGTTCAAAATGAGGCAATGTGTGAAAAAAAAACTTTTTCCAGGACAGAAATGCCTAGGGTTTTCACCTGCTATATCCGTTCTGTTATACTCAGATATTATGTTAACACTTTTAGAAACTTCAGAGTGTTTCCTATCCAATAGTACTAATTATGTGCATATCCTATTTTATGGGCCTGAGTGGGAGGCATTTTACTTTGGGCACGCCAGACTCTCCAAAACCGTCACCTCGGGAGCCGCTCCCTAAGAAGTTAAGAACAAATTCTTATTTACAATGACGACCTACACTGGCCAAACCCAGATGATGCTGGGCCAATTGTGCGCCGCCCCATGGGACTCTCAATCACGGCCGGTTGTGATACAGCATGGAATCAAACCAGGGTGTCTATAGTGACGCCTCAAGCACTGAGATGCAGTGCCTCAGAACGCTCCGCCACTCGGGAGCCCTGTTGGAACCAGTCCAGAACTGCTCAAATAGGGGACTTAACATCTAAGATTGACTTACCCATTAAGCTCATTGTTGAGGCAACACTTTTAACAGAGGTGTTTCCTATAATAGGTGTTAGTTTTCTGTATTAGAGGATAGCTAACTAACACATGTCTATTCTGGGGTTATGAGTTCAATTAATGTGTCCAAGCTTTTGTTGCTATCATCAAATAACCATCTTGATTTCTCTCTCCCCCTCCTCTCTCTCTCTATTACTCTCTCTCTCTCTCTCTCTCTCTCTCTCTCTCTCTCTCTCTCTCTCTCTCTCTCTCTCTCTCTCTCTCTCTCTCTCTCTCACTTCCTGCATTCCCCCCCCCCCTCCAGACCTGGACGCGTAGTGCCAGCCTATCAGAGAAGGAGTTGAAGGAGGCTAGGGTGAGGTCACAGATCATCGCGTCCCAGCTGACCGTCCCGTCTGGCTGCTCCAACTCTCGAGGCGTCCAGCTCTTCAACCGCCGCAAGCAGAGGGTCAACGCCTTCACACTAGAGAGCTGCGGGGAAAGAACGAGGGAAGAGGAGAGAGACGGAGATACCAGGAACAACAACCTGACATGGGAAGAGGAGAGGGAGGGACCTAGTGAGGGGACAGAGACAGACAGACAACTGAACTGGAAGAACAGCAGCGGGACAAAACCTCCACTCTGGTCGCCACTCTCTGGAAGTGAGGTCACAGGAAGTGACATCATGGAGGACCCATGTGACGAGCACATCTACGAGGAAGTGGACGTGATACAAGAGAGACACTTCCAGCCGGTGAACGAGAGAGAAGAGGAGGAGGAAGAGAGGAGTGGAGAGAGAGAAAGAGAGGAGATATATGAGGATATTGAGGGTGAAGTGAAGGATGAGATTATACCAGAAAATGACAACAACACTGGTCCAGTCAGAGAGGAAGTGGGGATGAATAGGGGATCATACACATACCCCACAGCTCCCCCTGAGACTCGTAATAGCTTCCACAGCACCCAGGGCTCTGCTGGAGAGATCCAGAATGGCCTGCGAGTTTCTATGTCCCTGTCCAGACAGACCCCCACCATTGTCAACCGGACAGCCAGACCCTTCTTCTCCCCGCCCACCGTACAACTTAAGTCCCCAGAGGCCAGGAGTACTGTCATGGATAACAACATACTCCCAGCCCCCTCCTATCCTACCCACACTCTTCCCCCAGCCCCCTCCTACTCCACTCCCCCTTTCCCTGCTTTCAATGCCACTCTCCCTGTCGCCTTCTCCCCTCCGTCTTGCCCTGTCGCCTTCTCCCCTCCGTCTTGCCCTGTCGCCTTCTCCCCTCCTCCTCCTCTTGCCTCATGCTCCATGCCTCCTCTCCCAGCCTTCCCCATCCATCCTCCTCCTCCCTCCCAGTCTCTCTCCAGTCCTCCCCCCAAGTCTACCGTCATGTGCCCTAGATCTACACCCGTCCCCCAGTACAACCCTCCTACAGCTGCTCCAGTGTCCCAGTATCTACCCCCCAACCCTCCTGTCACCCAATACATCCCTCCTCCAACCTCCCCCAGGCCCAAAACCTTTGTCCCCTTCACCCCTCAGCCTGTTGGTCAACACAATCAGCAGAAGCCAATCAAAACGGGCATCCTGGAGGAAGGGGCGGCGGCCATCAGACGATCGTCGACAGCCAGGAAGTCCATGTTCACCTTTAAGGAGAAGCCTGTCATGGCACCCAACCCTGAACTCCTCTCCCTGGTCCAGGGGAACGATGATAGGAAGAAGCACGGCCTCCGCTCCGCTCCCGACCCAGCCCCAGAGGATGAGCTGCTGGCTCTGGGGGCCGAGGCCTCTAACTTCCTAGCCAGGGAGGAGGGTAAGGCGGAGGCTGCCAACGTGCCGGAGTGGTCCTCCTGTCTCAAGAGCTCCAGGACCAGGGAGCCCAGAGGGCAGCACCAGCCAGAGCAGACCCTGACCAACGCATCAGGGAAGGGGGCCGAGCTGTTTGCCAAGCGCCAGTTCAGGATGGAGAAGTACGTAGTGGAGAACCAGAATGTCTCCGGTGGTGGAGGTGGTCAGACGAGGTCTCCGTCTCCCACCGCGTCTCTGCCGCCGTCTTGGATCTATCCATCTAATATGCCTGGCCGGGTCAAAGCTATCGCTAACAACACTGACCTCAGCTCCAGGCTGACCCGGACCCTCCAGACCCCTCAGCCTGGGAACAGGAGGCCCAGCCAGCAGGCTTCAACCCCAGCCCCGGTCTTCGAGGAACCACCCCTGGAGAACGGCTGCACCAAGATAGAGATGGACCTCTCCAGGCACCAGCCCTACCAGCTCAACTCCTCCCTGTTCATCTTCAACCCAGTCCAGGACTCTACCAGCTCCCTGGTGAGCGCTCTACCCCGAGGGGCCCATCCACCACCCAAACCCCTGGTCTCATCTGAGGCCTACTCCAGGCAGGCCTCCCTGTCCTCCACCAACCCTCCATCACACAACTACAACAGCCTGCCCCGCTTCAGGCCTACCATGTCCCCGTCACATCAGGCCCCATCAGGAGGAATTGGAGGTGGGGATAACTATCCTCCACAACACGGGGGGACTTCACAGCTGATGGACCCCAGGATCACCTCTCATGTCTCTGCCTTCTCTCCGGAGAGAGTGGCCTCTCCTCGGTTGAGCGTCCAGGCACCCAGACCCACCTTCTCTGCCAAGAGGGCAGGGATCGAACCCCAGGTGTGGAGGCCTTCTTTCTTCTTCTACCAATAGCCTCTACTCTGTTTCTACTCTGCTTTGACTCTTTCTTCTCTGAACTGTGTTAACATGACCAAAGTACAACAGATAGACAGACTGGAAGAGCCTTATTTTACTATATTGCACAAAACAGATACTGGATACACACACAAGATTTATTGGATACCTAGATACTACAGGGTTAGACGTCACTGTTGATGTTATTTCACAGTACAAAGCTCAACATAGATTATTTTTCTATACCCAAACGCAAATATTTGGTTGGAGTTCCTTGTGGAATCCTGATTTTGTGGTTTGGATTTTTGCTGCTTCATTAGTGGTTAAACAAAACAAGTCTGCTATGCGACTGACAAACACCCTCTGTATGCTACAGATCCAGAGATCAACAAACACTATGCTATAGATCCATAGATCAACAAACACTATGCTACAGATCCAGAGATCAACAAAAACTGTCTGTATGCTGTAGATCCAGAGCTCAAATCTAAACATTCAAAGGAACACTATTTAATTTTCAGTTAACAGGGGAATATTTGGTACTATTGGCCGAATAGTACCAAATATTAAAACCACTAAGTGCACTTGAGGAGAATTTGGAAAAGCCCAATTTTCTGTCAGCTCCTAAATAACTTTGGGATGAGAAATCAGTTCACACTTTTTTTTTTCATTGTTTCAGAAAGACTTGAGACAGAGAGACACAAAGCCCTTTAACAGATGCACTGGCGTCTATTTTATGATCTATAATTTGTAATTTAATACAAGCTTACAGACATGAAAGTATCAGGCAGGGAACTCCCTTAATGTCTCTGTTTGTAATATAGACTGACTGCTGTTTGAAATGGCACCTCATTCCCTTAATAGCACTATATAGGAAATAGGGTGCCATTTGGGACTCAGCCTAGACTTCTGATTCTCAGTTTCTCTGCGCTTAGTCGAGAACTACCAAATGATATACAACTACTACCGTCCTGTGAGCCCTGGCTCTGAGACCATTGATGTCAGTCATTTACACACTGCTGCATGCCATGTGACGTAATGTAACTTCTATGGTTTTACGACTCGACTGATTTATACATAGAGCAACTTGAATGAAAATATATCTCAACAGTGTTTTTACATTCACACTGTTGATCACTAAACCCGCTAGCTGACAACAACGACTCTGTTTCTCTTTTCTCTGTTTCTGATTTCTTTCCTATTACAATTCTGCATCTACAAACTTCTCTTTTCTGTTGGACTGTTTCTGTTTCTCTCCTGGTTAAAGCTGTATCCTTTCTGTTTCTCTCCTGGTTAAAGCTGTATCCTTTCTGTTTCTCTCCTGGTTAAAGCTGTATCCTTTCTGTTTCTCTCCTGGTTAAAGCTGTATCCTTTCTGTTTCTCTCCTGGTTAAAGCTGTATCCTTTCTGTTTCTCTCCTGGTTAAAGCTGTATCCGTTCTGTTTCTCTCCTGGTTAAAGCTGTATCCTTTCTGTTTCTCTCCTGGTTAAAGCTGTATCATTTCTGTTTCTCTCCTGGTTAAAGCTGTATCCTTTCTGTTTCTCTCCTGGTTAAAGCTGTATCCTTTCTGTTTCTCTCCTGGTTAAAGCTGTATCCTTTCTGTTTCTCTCCTGGTTAAAGCTGTATCATTTCTGTTTCTCTCCTGGTTAAAGCTGTTTCCTTTCTGTTTCTCTCCTGGTTAAAGCTGTTTCCGTTCTGTTTCTCTCCTGGTTAAAGCTGTATCCTTTCTGTTTCTCTCCTGGTTAAAGCTGTATCCTTTCTGTTTCTCTCCTGGTTAAAGCTGTATCCTTTCTGTTTCTCTCCTGGTTAAAGCTGTATCCTTTCTGTTTCTCTCCTGGTTAAAGCTGTATCCTTTCTGTTTCTCTCCTGGTTAAAGCTGTATCCTTTCTGTTTCTCTCCTGGTTAAAGCTGTATCCTTTCTGTTTCTCTCCTGGTTAAAGCTGTATCCTTTCTGTTTCTCTCCTGGTTAAAGCTGTATCCTTTCTGTTTCTCTCCTGGTTAAAGCTGTATCCTTTCTGTTTCTCTCCTGGTTAAAGCTGTATCCTTTCTGTTTCTCTCCTGGTTAAAGCTGTATCCTTTCTGTTTCTCTCCTGGTTAAAGCTGTATCCTTTCTGTTTCTCTCCTGGTTAAAGCTGTATCCTTTCTGTTTCTCTCATGGTTAAAGCTGTATCCTTTCTGTTTCTCTCCTGGTTAAAGCTGTATCCTTTCTGTCTCTCTCCTGGTTAAAGCTGTATCCTTTCTGTTTCTCTCCTGGTTAAAGCTGTTTCCTTTCTGTTTCTCTCCTGGTTAAAGCTGTATCCTTTCTGTTTCTCTCCTGGTTAAAGCTGTATCCTTTCTGTTTCTCTCCTGGTTAAAGCTGTATCCTTTCTGTTTCTCTCCTGGTTAAAGCTGTATCCTTTCTGTTTCTCTCCTGGTTAAAGCTGTATCCTTTCTGTTTCTCTCCTGGTTAAAGCTGTATCCTTTCTGTTTCTCTACTGGTTAAAGCTGTATCCTTTCTGTTTCTCTCCTGGTTAAAGCTGTATCCTTTCTGTTTCTCTCCTGGTTAAAGCTGTATCCTTTCTGTTTCTCTCCTGGTTAAAGCTGTATCCTTTCTGTTTCTCTCCTGGTTAAAGCTGTATCCGTTCTGTTTCTCTCATGGTTAAAGCTGTATCCTTTCTGTTTCTCTCCTGGTTAAAGCTGTATCCTTTCTGTCTCTCTCCTGGTTAAAGCTGTATCCTTTCTGTTTCTCTCCTGGTTAAAGCTGTTTCCTTTCTGTTTCTCTCCTGGTTAAAGCTGTATCCTTTCTGTTTCTCTCCTGGTTAAAGCTGTATCCTTTCTGTTTCTCTCCTGGTTAAAGCTGTTTCCTTTCTGTTTCTCTCCTGGTTAAAGCTGTTTCCGTTCTGTTTCTCTCCTGGTTAAAGCTGTATCCTTTCTGTTTCTCTCCTGGTTAAAGCTGTATCCTTTCTGTTTCTCTCCTGGTTAAAGCTGTATCCTTTCTGTTTCTCTCCTGGTTAAAGCTGTATCCTTTCTGTTTCTCTCCTGGTTAAAGCTGTATCCTTTCTGTTTCTCTCCTGGTTAAAGCTGTATCCTTTCTGTTTCTCTCCTGGTTAAAGCTGTATCCTTTCTGTCTCTCTCCTGGTTAAAGCTGTATCCTTTCTGTCTCTCTCCTGGTTAAAGCTGTTTCCTTTCTGTTTCTCTCCTGGTTAAAGCTGTATCCTTTCTGTTTCTCTCCTGGTTAAAGCTGTATCCTTTCTGTTTCTCTCCTGGTTAAATCTGTATCCTTTCTGTTTCTCTCCTGGTTAAAGCTGTATCCTTTCTGTTTCTCTCCTGGTTAAAGCTGTATCCTTTCTGTTTCTCTCCTGGTTAAAGCTGTATCCTTTCTGTTTCTCTCCTGGTTAAAGCTGTATCCTTCCTGTTTTTCTCCTGGTTAAAGCTGTATCCTTTCTGTTTCTCTCCTGGTTAAAGCTGTATCCTTTCTGTTTCTCTCCTGGTTAAAGCTGTATCCTTTCTGTTTCTCTCCTTGTTAAAGCTGTATCCTTTCTGTTTCTCTCCTGGTTAAAGCTGTATCCTTTCTGTTTCTCTCCTGGTTAAAGCTGTATCCTTTCTGTCTCTCTCCTGGTTAAAGCTGTATCCTTTCTGTTTCTCTCCTGGTTAAAGCTGTTTCCTTTCTGTTTCTCTCCTGGTTAAAGCTGTATCCTTTCTGTTTCTCTCCTGGTTAAAGCTGTATCCTTTCTGTTTCTCTCCTGGTTAAAGCTGTATCCTTTCTGTTTCTCTCCTGGTTAAAGCTGTTTCCTTTCTGTTTCTCTCCTGGTTAAAGCTGTTTCCTTTCTGTTTCTCTCCTGGTTAAAGCTGTATCCTTTCTGTTTCTCTCCTGGTTAAAGCTGTATCCTTTCTGTTTCTCTCCTGGTTAAAGCTGTATCCTTTCTGTTTCTCTCCTGGTTAAAGCTGTATCCTTTCTGTTTCTCTCCTGGTTAAAGCTGTATCCTTTCTGTTTCTCTCCTGGTTAAAGCTGTATCCTTTCTGTTTTCCTGGGACCTGCTTTCTTTTGTTTTGTCTTTCTACCTTTCCTTCTATGCTGCTGTCTTCCATTCATCTACTTGTATTGTTCCTTAAACGTTCGGTTCATTTGCTGCCCTGACTTTTCTGTTGTCGTAGTTTACTGAAGCATATAGTACATTGAACAAATGTATATCTCTGCAGGAAAACATTTGAAAGCGGTTAATAGACACAGAATAAATGTTTATTCCTGAAGGCTAACACCCAGTTTAACAGTCAAAGAGCTGGCAAGAGTACACAACAGATACATACATCAAGGCAAAACCGACAATCAACCTTTTTTAAGAAGTAACAGTTTTAAAAGATTCTCCCTGAAGGGAAAGGAAACAACCTGTACAGTATGAGTGATTACACTGCATTCCACACCCTGTTTTTTTTTGTGAAGAAAGGGTCTTAGCTTTCTAAAAGCCCCAGAGAGTTAAAACCATTCAGACAAATGGTATTACCCATGGCCCCTTACCTTCAAAAGAATGGTATGACCCATTGGCCTTTCTTGTCTAGCATGAAAACACTCCAGGCTCAAGGTATAAGTTACCCTTAGCCTGACCTGGTGAAATATACATAGCGGAACACTCAATCAAGCTAGTAGTCTAGACTACTTTCTTATTTAATTCTCGCTGGCACCAAAAGTAAAAAAAGTGTTGATAGGCGACAGAATGCAGTCAGACCATCAAATAATTGGCATATACATTACTCTTACTCTTTTTTTACCTTTATTTAACTAGGCAAGTCAGTTAAGAACAAATTCTTATTTTCAATGACGGCTTAGTGGGTTAACTGCCTTGTTCAGGGGCAGCTCGGGGAATTGAACTTGCAACCTTTTGGTTAGTAGTCCAACCACTAGGCTACCCTGCCCGCCCCAATTGTCACGTGGGTGAGGATATTGGACATTTAATCCAAGCCTATTGGTTGACAACTTGTTTGTAACGTGTTACAAATGGAGTCACCCGTGATTCATCAAACAATGTTTTTGAAAGAAGAAGCAATGTACTTTAAGCATATGTTTTCATTTCAGTCTCCTCCATCTCCACTAACCAAAGTTAATTGTATGGATTTATTTCCCCTGTTAATAATGTAAAATGAACAGCTGTACAGAAAGACCAATGTGAAGTCTAAATGACAGAGGAGGAACCTATAAGTGGTAAATAGAAATCAAAACTGGATGGTGTTCAGAGATCTATGGGAGAGGTTGAGTGGAGCTGAAGGATGGGACTAAAAACACACAAAAGATAACTAATGTAAAATATACTGTGTCCGTAACATGTACATACACTGAAAAAAATATATAAACGTAATATGCAACAATTTCAAAGATTTTACTGAGTTTCAGTTCATATAAGGAAATCAGTCAATTGAAATCAATTCATTAGGCCTTAATCTATGGATTTCACATGACTGGGAATACAGATATGCATCTGTTGGTCACAGATACCTTAACAAAAAGATAGGGGCGTGGATCAGAAAACCAGTCAGTATCTGGTGTGACCACCATTTGCCTCATGCAGCGCGACACATCTCCTTCACTTAGAGTTGATCAGGCTGTTCATTGTGGCCTGTGGAAATGTTGTCCCACTCTTCTTCAATGGCTGTGAGAAGTTGCTGGATATTGGAACTGGATCACGCTGTCGTACACGTCGATCCAGAGTATCCCAAACATGCTTAATGGGTGACATGTCTGGTGAGTATGCATGTCTTGGAAGAACTGGGACATTTTCAGCTTCCAGAATTTGTGTACAGATCCTTGTGACATGTTGCCGTGCGTTATCAAGCTGAAACATGAGGTGACGGCGGCGGATGATTGGCACGACAATGGGCCTCAGGATCTCGTCACGGTATCTCTGTGCATTCAAACTGCCATCAATAAAATGCAATGCCCATATCATAGCCCCACCACCATCATGGGGCACTCTGTTCACAACGTTGACATCAGCAAACCCACACTAATACACGTTGTGTGCCACCTATGTAATAGTCATGCTGTTAAATCAGCTTCTTGATATGCCACACCTGTCAGGTGGATGGATTATCTTGACAAAGGAGAAATGCTTACTAACAGGGATGTAACCAAATTTGTGCACAAAATGATAAATACGCTTTGTGTGCATATTAAAAATTTCAGGGATCTTTTATTTCAGCTCATGAAACATGGGACCAACACTTTACATGTTGCATTTATATTTTGGTTCAGTATAGTATGTATAAGCTAGAAGTAGAAGCCTAAGTGTTGTTGTCCATTAGTATACTCCAATTAGGGGAGGGGTGGTAAGGGTTAGGGGAAAATAATAATGGAAAATATATTTAAAAATATATATTTTATATATTTACAAAAAAAAGATATGGGTGATTGGAAATGATGCAGACAATTACATTGATGGAAGCCACAAACTTTCTGCAAGAGTTACCCTTAGGGCCTAGGTACAGATCTAGGATCAGCCTACTCTTTCCAAATCCTAACCTTCACCATTATGGA
The DNA here is from genome assembly GCA_030435695.1 of Brachymystax lenok tsinlingensis. NCBI lineage: Eukaryota > Metazoa > Chordata > Actinopteri > Salmoniformes > Salmonidae > Brachymystax > Brachymystax lenok. The sequence continues at coordinate 37,018,062 of CM059784.1, forward strand.
GTTGAACGCAAATGGTCAAAACTGACCTTAGATCAGTCTATCCTGTCTATACACACCATTCACATACAGTGGCTTGAGAAAGTATTCACCCCCCTTGGCATTTTTCCTATTTTGTTGCCTTACAACCTGGAATTAAAATAGATTTTTGGGGGGTTTGTATCATTTGATTTACACAACATGCCTACCACTTTGAAGATGCAAAATATTTTTTCTTGTGAAACAAACAAGAAATAAGAAAAAAAACTGAAAACTTGAGCGTGCACAACTATTCACCCCCAAAGTCAATACTTTGTAGAGCCACCTTTTGCAGTATTTACAGCTGCAAGTCTCTTTAGGTATGTCTCTATAAGCTTGGCACATCTAGCCACTGGGATTTTTGCTCATTCTTCAAGGCTAAACTGCTCCATCTCCTTCAAGTTCGATGGGTTCCGCTGGTGTACAGCAATCTTTAAGTCATACCACAGACTCTCAGTTGGATTGAGGTCGGCGCTTTGACTAGGCCATTCCAAGATGTTTAAATGTTTCCCCTTAAACCACTCAAGGTTTGTTTTAGCAGTATGCTTAGGGTCATTGTCCTGCTGGAAGGGGAACCTCCGTCTCAGTCTCAAATCTCTGGAAGACTGAAACAGGTTTCCCTCAACAATTTCCCTGTATTTAGCGCCATCCATCATTCCTTCAATCCTGACAAATTTCCCAGTCCCTGCCAATGAAAAACATCCCCACAGCATGATGCTGCCACCACCATGGGGATGCTATTCTCGGGGTGATGAGAGGTGTTGGGTTTGCGCCAGACATAGTGTTTTCCTTGATTGCCAAAAAGCACAATTTTAGTCTCATCTGACCAGAGTACCTTCTTTCCATATGTTTTGGGAGTCTCCCACATGCCTTTTGGCGAACACCAAACGTGTTTGCTTTTTTTTTTCTGGACACTCTCCCGTAAAGCCCAGCTTGCTTGGTGGTGGCCCTTGCTTAGTGGTGTTGCAGACTCTGGGGCCTTTCAGAACAGGTGTATATATACTGAGATTATGTGACAGATCTTGTGACACTTAGATTGCACACAGGTGGACTTTATTTAACTAATTATGTGACTTCTGAAGGTAATTGGTTGCACCAGATCTTATTTAGGGGCCTAATAGCAAAGGCAGTGAATACACCAAGCTCATCAGGAGTCTAGGGAACAGCAGACCTACCAAGCTCTTCAGGAGCCTAGAGAACAGCATATCTACCAAGCTCTTCAGGAGCCTAGAGAACAGCAGACCTACCAAGCTCTTCAGGAGCCTAGAGAACAGCATATCTACTAAGCTCTTCAGGAGCCTAGAGAACAGCAGACCTACCAAGTCCTTCGGGAGTCTAGGAAACATAATATCTACCAAGCTCTTCAGGAGCCTAGGAAACAGTGTATCTACCAAGCTCTTCAGGAGCCTAGGGAACAGCAGATCTACCAAGTCCTTTGGGAGTCTAGGAAACATATTATCTACCAAGCTCTTCAGGAGCCTAGGAAACAGCAAACCTACCAAGATCTTCAGGAGCCTAGGGAACAGCATATCTACCAAGCTCTTCAGGAGCCTAGAGAACAGCAGACCTACCAAGCTCTTCAGGAGTCTAGGGAACAGCAGACCTACCAAGCACTTCAGGAGTCTAGGGAACAGCAGACCTACCAAGCTCTTCAGGAGTCTAGGGAACAGCAAATCTACCAAGCTCTTCGGGAGTCTAGGGAACAGCAGATCTACCAAGCCCTTCATGAGTCTAGGGAACAGCAGACCTACCAAGCTCTTCAAGAGCCTAGGGAACAGCATATCTACCAAGCTCTTCAGGAGCCTAGGGAACAGCAGATCTACCAAGTTCTTCGGGAGTCTAGGAAACAGCATATCTACCAAGCTCTTCAGGAGTCTAGGGAACAGCAGACGTACCAAGCTCTTCAGGAGCCTAGGGAACAGCAGTCTGTTTTCAGCACAACTAGTTGTTTTCTTGTCAAGGAAACCATGTAGCATTGTTAAAAACAGTTAGATAGCCAAGTTTGTGAGCTGAATGAATAGAGCTAAATTCCTCTGTAGATCATGATCAATATATTCAAACATTTTAAATGGAGAGTTCACAATCTTTTCCCTATATACACCCAGTGGTGGAAAAGGTACTCAAATGTCATAATTGAGTAAAAGTAAAGATACATTAATAGAAAATGACACAAGTAAAAGTGAAAGTCACCCAGTGAAATACAACTTGAGTAAAAGTCTAAAAGTAAATAAATAAATATACTGCTAAAATGTACTTAAGTATCAAAAGTAAAAGTATAAACCATTTCAAATTCCTTATATTAAGTAAACCAGACGGCACAATTTATTTAGATTTTTTATTCACGGATAGCACGCTCCAACACTCAGACATAATTTACAAACGAAGCATTTGTGTTTAGTCTGCCAGATCAGAGGCAGTAGGGATGACCAGGGATGTTCTCTTGATAAGTGTGTATTGGACCATTTTCCTGTCAAAATGTAACGAGTACTTTTGGGTGTAGTAGTAAAAAGTACATAATTATTTTTAAGGAATGTAGTGAAGTAAAAGTAAAAGTTGTCAAGAACATAAATAGCAAAGTAAAGTACAGATACGCCAAAAAACGACAAGTTGTACTTTAAAGTATTTTTACTGAAGTACTTTACACCCCTGTATACACCATGTGTGTATACCATATGTTGCAGCTCTTGTGAAAGGCTTCTCTCGTGAAATGTGAATCACCAAGCTGCACAACACCATGCAAATAACTGCTTTACTGTTGCTGGATCCCCCGGAGGATCCTTAATCCCCCAGAGATCCCCCGGGGACCCTCCCGTGGTTCCCTAATATCCCGTGGATCCCTAATCCCCCGGGGGATCCTTAAACAAATTACCTTCATTTACAACAATGTTCTGAGGTCATTCTGTAGCCTGTACACTAAGTACTACCACTGCTGTTCTGTTTGGTCTGTTATAGATTTCACTTCTTACAGCACTGTCAGTCATTTTTCATGGTGTCTTACATTCATGCCTCTTTAATCTAGTTTAACATTATCATGGTGTTTTACATTCATGTCTCTTTACCCTAGTTTAACATTATCATGGTGTTTTACATTCATGTCTCTTTACCCTAATTTAACATTATCATGGTGTCTTACATTCATGCCTCTTTAATCTAGTTTAACATTATCATGGTGTCTTACATTCATGTCTCTACCCTAATTTAACATTATCATGGTGTCTTACATTCATGTCTCTGTACTTTTACTCTCTCTCCACAGACGAGGGAGGAGTCTTCTCCAACCCTGACCCCCACCCCCACTCCCACCAGGACACCGCAGTTCACCCGTCGGTTCAGCAGCCCAGAGGGAACCCCCACTTCCAGGCCCCTCCACCAGGCGACAGCCACCTCCCCAGCCTCCCCACCAAGGGAGACGAGGTGCAAGTCACCCGTGGTGGTCAACCAGACCACCAAACCCTTCTCTACAGCCTCTTTATCCAGGCCTAAACCATCCACTGCCACCTCACCAATATCGCCTGTATCTCCCTGGGGGTCCCGCTGTCAATCCCCTAACATCAACCAGACAACCAAGCCTTTCTCCACCACCATCTCCTACTCTTCCTCCTCTAGACCCTCTCACCCAGGCACCATCACCTCTTCTCTCTCCCCCTCACCCCTGTCCCCTCCCTGGGGTTCCAGATGCCAGTCTCCCATCGTCAGCCCCAGCCCCAACAACTCCAAGGCAAACCACCGCCTTTTAGCCAAGAACATCATCAACGCTGCCAAACGTAAAAACAGCCCGTCCCCAGGTGCTCTGAGCGGCCACAACCTCCCAATCTCCCCACTAGGTGACAACACCACCCACAAGCACCACCAAGGCTATGACCACCAGCTCCACCACAGCAGCTCCAAACCACCCTTCAGCCCTTACCAGTCCAGGGCCACGGGGTGCCAGTCTCCCCCCTTCGCCAGCCCTCCTCCCACCCCTACAGGGGTGATACGGTCCCCAATAAGGCTCTACAACACCAGGTCCCTCACTGACTCGGATGCTTCGGTGGAGTCGGAGGACTCTGGGCTGAGGTCTCCAGGACTGCAGCGTACCCACAACACCTGTCCCCGGGGCTGGGGCGGCAGCCTGAGGGTGAAGAGGGGCAGTTTGGGCACCGACCTGTAGGGGTGCCGGGGAGAGAGGGTCAGGAGTAAGGACAATTGAGTTTACCCAATAAGAGAAGAAGAAAACCCAGACAGGACATTGATAAAGAGACTGGTGGGTTTTGGGCAATTCTTATATTCATGGACATATAGGAGCATCTAAGATGGAAGGCTCAGAGCTTGCCCCACAGGGGAGATATGGAAAGGACTTTGACAGGAACTGACCTTGTGTGTTTGTCCACTAAAGTCCACTAAAACCCACTAATTTGTCTGGCTGGCTATAGAAGAGTCCAGAACCATCGAGCTCAGAGCTAGCTCAACGGTGGGATTACTGAGAGGAGATTGAAGGGACAATTCACTGTTGCCTCTGCCTCTCATTCTTACGTCTTATAAAATACTTTATACATTTATTTCACAAAAAAAAAGAAATTTAAGGGATTCTAAAATCCAAAGCGACTTGTCTGCAACTTTATATTTGGACCTTGTCATTGAAAAACGAAATGTATTGAATTCAGGAATTGCTGAAATGTTAAATGAGCTTACTGGCATTTGACTACGACAAAAGTTCCATGAAAAATACAATTATTTTATGTTTACTATAAATAATTGTTTATTCTAATTTGTAGCCCCCAAAACAAAATCTAAGGGCTAGAAAAAAATACCAAAGACAATATTTGGAATGATGCCGTGTTTTCAAAACAGTGTTACACTTTTCCTCCCCACATAATGTCATAGATAGGCTTTTGAAGTTATTTCGTAAATATATGTTTTAATGTTGTTGGGTATACATTGGAGTAGAAAGGAAGGCAGTTAAACCATAGGTTGACATGATGTTTGCAGGTCTGACACAGGTCGAGAGAGAGAGAGCGAGAGCGAGAGCGAGAGAGAGAGAAAGAGACTGTATTCTAAATGGAACTCTATTCTCTACAGTATATAGTGCACTTTCGTTGACCCAAGCATTATGGAACCTGGTCAATAGTAGTGCACTATATAGGGAATAGGTTGTCATTTGGGATATTGACAGAGTATTGATGGGTCAGTTTCAGTACCGTAGTAGTAGTGGCTACAGGGAGGCAGGTATAAGAGTTTGTAATATAATATTATAGCTTACTGGACTATGCTTTCATCAAGAAATCCCTTTGAAAGTTGACGTGATAGTTAGTAGATTATGAAAACAAAGATGTACTATACTCTTCACTCTGAATGAGTACGTAAAGATAGAATGGGTAGAGTCAGAGCCATATATTTACACTGACATTTTATAGATATGCTTCTGGTTACAATGTAGTTTCTCTACCTATTCCATAACCTTACTATGCAAAGACTCAAGGAACAGTGGCGTTATTGTGGTATTGATAGCATCACAAATGGCCAAAAACATACCACTACCAGTACAGTATATCCTTTTTAATGAACAGGAAAACAAAAACACTTCTTATGCAGTCTTTACCTATCGCAGTGCAATAATGCATCTATCCCCTCTATATACTGTACATACAAAATACTGTATGTTGTTTTATGTACTGCTTTGTTTCAAATGAATGTACAGATTGGCAGGTAGCAAGGTAGAAGAGAGACAGAGACAGACAAAGAGGAAGTTTGTGTAGGTTTACAGTATATGTTAACCAACGGGACACAATGTTATCGTTTCTAATACTGATATGTCTACTGTCCGGGCACAAACAACAAACTAACAATGGCTGGGGACATCAAAATGACAACAAATACAGTATGTAGAAATACTGCATTCTGAGAGATCTATAGGAAACCAAGGGTTGTTGTCACTAATCTTGTAGGGACAAACATCTGTGTGTACCCTAAAGATCAAGGTAGCCAATAGGAAAGATTAATAAAAAAGAGTCATTCCACAAGAGATGGTTGAGAGTAGGTTGCAGTCAGACGTTAGGTTGGGATCGGGGTTGGGATCGGACGATAGGAGTAGGTTTGTCAAATGACCAAAACACTTGCTGAAGCAAGGCCTGTATTCCGCATTCAATACTCTAAATGCACACGCACATTTCAGTTTGCTTTTAGATTTTGTATTTGATCAAGTTTCGCTTGATTTTGCACTTCTTTGATTCATTCCATATTCCTATGGTGCACAGTATTGGACTGACTTTGATTGGCTGAAACAGGTGTCATTCACACACAACAAAAAAAAATCACACCGTTCTCCATAATTGTCATAGTAACAGTCAGAACCCGCCGCCACACACTAAACACAACACACTATAATAGCCTGTTTATGTTATACAGTAAAAAAACAAAAAATAAACGATTATCAGTAAATGTAACCGTTGCACTTCAACCCTCTGGAGGCGTTGTATTTCAAGGCGGGGGGGTAGGGTCCACCAAGGCCACCGACATCATTCCACATCTTTCCCTCTGGACCCCGTAGCGGATCACAAACAGAACAGGACCACAGGACATACAGGAGTGACCCTGATGTGTTGCGTCTCTGACGGACAGGGACAGCTGGTATTATGGTGACTTGGCACCTTGGGTAAAGCAAGAATAACCTTTTCACTGACATGTATGTGTCTTAAATGGCACCCTATTCAGAGTAAACACATTTTTTGCTACTTGGTTTTCCTTGTGACAGCGAAGGTTGTTGTCAGAACATTCACAACAAGAAAGGTGATGTGTAAAAACGTCCAAATGCTACGAACGGGAGAAATCAACAATATATCAACAAAACAATATAGAGGTAGGGTGGCATTTCAACACAGGAGCCACTGTGGGTTTGTTTAAGCCTTGAGTAAACCCCCCTGCCCTGAGAGTCCCATATGCCAATCAACACAGAATGGCTATGTCCCAATCCCAAGTGTTAATTGTAATTAGTTCTTTGGGACACAGATTTGGTAATATGACTAACAACCAATGATGTTGTGTGTATCAACAATAGGTCTCATGTACCCCTCCTTAATTCTGTGTTATTTAAATAACTGAACACAAAACAAAATAAAAGTGCTAACACTAATTATATCAATGTTGTGGTCTCTGTATCTCTGTCCACTTTTATTATGATATATTTTTTTACAAGGTAAATTGACTGAGAACACATTCTCATTTACAGCAATGACCTGGGGAATAGTTACATCAGAGAGGAGGGATGAGCCAATTGTAAGCTGGGGATGACTAAGTGACCCTGATGTATGAGGGACAGCTTGGGAATTTAGCCAGGACACCAGGGTTAACACCCCTACTCTTACAATAAGTGCCATGGGATCTTTAATGACCTCAGAGAGTCAGGATGCCCATTTAACATCCCATCTGAAAGATTGCACCCTACACATGGCAATGTGCCCAATCACAGACCTGTGGATTTGGGATATTCTTTTAGTCCTGAGGAAAGAGTGCCTCCTACTGGCCCTCCAACACCACTTCCAGCAGCATCTGGTCTCCCATCCAGGGACTGACCAGGACCAACCATGCTTAGCATCAGAAGCAAGCCAGCAGTGGGATGCAGGGTGGTATGCAGCTGCCACTTTAGCTCATTTAACACTTGAGTTACATTACAACTGTAGGAAGGGCCTATGTAGATGTTGTAGAGGCTAATCTGGGATAGTACAACAGGAAGAAGACTATGTAGAATTTAAAACAGGCTAATCTGGGAATACCTAAATTCATGGTGTTCTGTCATGATACATAATGCTATGCTCATAGTCTTGTATAGTATATGACAGGGGAGAAGGACTAAAACGACACACTAACAGTTAGAATCATTTAATGCAGCACAAACAGCAGCCACCACGAGAAAATCAATACAGATAGCAGCTAACAAGCAAACACAGTCTGTCAGGCAGACCTCTGGGCTTTCTGAGCCCCCTTCAGCTATCTCACGGGTGTCTGTAAGAGATACTCTCTCTCTGCATCTTAAATGACACCCTATTCCCTAAATAGTGCACTAGTTTTGACCACGACCCATAGGTTTCTGGTCAAAAGCAGTGCACTATACTGCATAGGGAATAGAGAGTGTCATTTGAGACGCAGCTCTCTCCATCTCACAAGATGAATGTATTCATGAGGGAAATTTGTCATTCACACAGCCAGCTAGTGAGGACAAACTATATTAATTCTAGAGTTAGATATCCACTGGCTTTATTCACATTTCAAGAACTATGCAGTAAGTTTTTAAGAACAAATTCTTATTTACAATGACTGCCTAGCTGGACAATTGTGCACCACCCTATGGGACTCCCAATCACAGCCGGTTGTGATACAGACTGGATTCAAACCAGGGTGTCTGTAGTGATACCTCTAGCACAGAGATGCAGTGCCTTAGACGACTGTGCCACTCGGGAGCCCAAAGTTAGTGTCAGGCAATCCTAGAGTACTGTTGTATCTATTTTGATAACTCATTTTGTCATGAGAACTAGCCAGACAGTAGCTACACATCATCTTGGCGATACTGATTAATGGAAATCTGATTTGATGTAGCCTACATATTGGGCAGATATACACATGTAAATGAAGGAGGATAATTATTGGAATTATCATGATTAAGTGATTTACAGCCATGCATAGACTGCCACCTGCAGGACTAAAGAGAGGATTTTTTTAATGATCAGTATCTCGCCCTGTAGTAATCTACCGTAACACCAGGTGGCAGTACAACACAGGTCAGATACGGACAGGTCAGGAATCACTGATACACCCTGCCTGGAAGGAGGCCATTTGTTAAATGCAATATTCGCTCAGAAATTGATCGACGGGTTTTGATTGGTTCTCTCAAAAGTTTTCTTTCCCTCAAGCGGTTGAGACTTGTTGTTTCAAATCAAATACATTTTGGGGGATTTTAAAATCCAACCGTTGTTATGGAAGCGGGGGCTGTGTGTGGTTATGCTTGTGGGTGTTTGAGTGAGAATAGACACAGAGAGACAACCAGTAAAATCACAACCCCCTTTATTATAGATGCATTGTGTCGGGCGACGTCAAAGAGCCATTCCTTCCACACTCTTGACATCAGGACGATTTGGACAGTTAAATGTTAGTCAGTCTATCACTGATAGGCTCACAACCACAGCACAATCTTTTCCCCCCATCAGTTTAAAGTTGATAATTGCTGCACATTTCGTCTTATTCTGTATTGCTTAATTGTAGTTCTAGTTTAGGAGTTGAACAAGGTTTACATGTCATTAAAAAAAAGTCACATTTTAAACTGTCTAATAACAAATGCAAGAATTGCCAGGTGACGTATATATTTATGTTGTACACATATTACCTGGTGAGTATGTCTTCATGTTGTACACATATTACCTGGTGAGTATGTCTTCATGTTGTACACATATTACCTGGTGAGTATGTCTTCATGTTGTACACATATTACCTGGTGAGTATGTCTTCATGTTGTACACATATCACCTGGTGAGTATGTATATATGTTGTACACATATTACCTGGTGAGTATGTATATATGTTGTACACATATTACCTGGTGAGTATGTCTTCATGTTGTACACATATCACCTGGTGCCGTATGTCTTCATGTTGTACACATATCACCTGGTGAGTATGTCTTCATGTTGTACACATATCACCTGGTGCCGTATGTCTTCATGTTGTACACATATCACCTGGTGAGTATGTCTTCATGTTGTACACATATCACCTGGTGAGTATGTCTTCATGTTGTACACATATCACCTGGTGAGTATGTCTTCATGTTGTACACATATCACCTGGTGAGTATGTCTTCATGTTGTACACATATCACCTGGTGAGTATGTCTTCATGTTGTACACATATCACCTGGTGAGTATGTGTTGATGTTGTACACATATTACCTGGTGAGTATGTCTTCATGTTGTACACATATTACCTGGTGAGTATGTGTTGATGTTGTACACATATTACCTGGTGAGTATGTGTTGATGTTGTACACAGAGCTAGATAGTTTTCAGAGGGTGCTGTTCATCAGTCCCCGTTGTTCTGTCCGGTGCAGAGCAGCAGTGCAGAGCAGCAGTGCGGTTCCCCGGCGGTTCCACTGCAGGTCGCTCTAGGTGGCTTCCCTCTGCTCGGCTCCTATGACAGACAGACAGAGAGAGAGAGAGAGAGAGAGAGAGAGGCTTGTTGTCAACAACAAAAGGTGAAATGCGAAACAAACCCAGTGCTGGAGAAACCGACCATTATATACAACAACGAGACAAGAATGATTTTGGATGGTATATCTCTTTAGTTGTGTAGAGTAAGGTTATTACGTTGAGCCGCAGATGAATGTAATGTCTTGTGTACACATCCAAACAAAGTGCTTTCTGGATCTGTTGGTAGCCAAGCTAGTCAGCTAACCGACGATGTATTTATGATTTGGCTGGCTAGCTAGCTAGACTAGTTAGCTGATGTGTTTGTTGTTCAAGTTGTTTTCTGGAGCTAGCTAGCCTGTGTGTGTGTGTTACACAAATAATAGTAGTTTAGTTCGTCATTGTCGTGGATTTGTAGGTTAGTTTAGCGAGCGAACTGACCGGCGGCGTCTACATAGCCCGCTAGCCCGCTAGCCCCGGCGGTCCACAGGATGAGTAACGGCAGCGGTCAAAAACGGCCGCGTTTTAAAGGAGCCGAAGTCAGCTGCAGTGTCAAATACTTCTTGTTTGGATTTAACATCATATTCTGGGTAAGTAGATCACATTATTTTTGTGTATTTCTTCTTCTAGCGCTCTAGCCACCGGTATGAGGTTGATTTGAAACGGTACATTTTCCCATTTCCTCTCTAGCTATATATATATATATGTGTGTGTGTATATATATAAAATAAATTATGTTGTTTTGATGATCCATCTGCTAATATTTGACCCAATGGGCAATATTGTGCGTGTTTGTGTGGAGTCTATTGTGTGGTTCCCAGCAGCCAACAACAGTAGGTAGTAAATTACACTGTGGGTGGGTACTCCCTGTAGTTCTGATGAATAGCTAGTTTGTAGGGTAGGTTTGGGGGGTGTTGTAGGCCTTGTGTGTGTTGGTATGCATGGCTGGGCTGTTGGAGTAAGACAGCTAGCTAACTGTCTCTGTACTCTACTGCCTGAATGCCTGTCCTATCCTTGACTGTTAACCTCATACAATAGCCACTCTCACTCTGAGCTAACCTATTCCGCCCATACACACCTCTTAAAGCATGGCTTAGACTTTGAGCTAGTATACAGTACACAGTAGCCACTGAGTCCGTGTCAGCGACACTGTCATGGTCACACACAAGGAGCTGCTAGGCTACTAGTCAGGGACAGGGTTATTTCATGTTGCAAGCCTAAGTAGTAATTATAAAACTGGTTGTTTGGATGCTGATTGGTTGATAGCAGGGAGTTATAGCGCCACAATCCCTGCATTCTTCGGGTAATACCTGTGAACAGTTCTATTAGATTTAATAATTATCTTCCACTGTCCCACATCCCAGCCAGTCAATTTATAAACTTAATCTCCCCTAGTAAAAAGTGTCTAGACAATATTTCCCCATGCTATTAGACTAGCATTTGGTTTGCAACATTTGGATTTTGTCTAAATCTTGCCGTCTGCCTCTCTGACCTTTTATTTATTTATTTTTTATTTCACCTTTATTTAACCAGGTAGTTCTATATGATGTCATAATACAGGTAGGCCAGTTGAGAACAAGTTCTCATTTACAACTGCGACCTGGCCAAGATAAAGCAAAGCAGTTCGACACATACAACAACACAGTTACACATTGGAGTAAACAAACACTCAGTCAATAATACAGTAGGGAAAAAAACAAATCTATATACAATGTGTGCAAATGAGGTAGGATAAGGAACATAAGGCAATAAATAGGCCACGGTGGCAAAGTAACTACAGTATAGCAATTTAACACTGGAATGGTAAATGTGCAGTAGATGAATGTGCAAAGTAAAAATACTGGGGTGCAAAGGAGCAACATAAATAAATGACTATGGTAGGGGATGAGGTAGTTGGTTGGGCTATTAACAGATGGGCTATGTACAGGTGCAGTGATCTGTGAGCTTCTCTGACAGCTGGTGCTGTGTTAATATCTGGTCTCCACTGTAACATTATACAACTCTGTTAATATCTGGTCTCCGCTGTAACATTATACAACTCTGTTAATATCTGGTCTCCACTGTAACATTATACAACTCTGTTAATATCTGGTCTCCACTGTAACATTATACAACTCTGTTAATATCTGGTCTCCACTGTAACATTATACAACTCTGTTAATATCTGGTCTCCACTGTAACATTATACAACTCTGTTAATATCTGGTCTCCACTGTAACATTATACAACTCTGTTAATATCTGGTCTCCACTATAACATTGTACAACTCTGTTAATATCTGGTCTCCACTGTAACATTATACAACTCTGTTAATATCTGGTCTCCGCTGTAACATTATACAACTCTGTTAATATCTGGTCTCCGCTGTAACATTATACAACTCTGTTAATATCTGGTCTCCGCTGTAACATTATACAACTCTGTTAATATCTGGTCTCCGCTGTAACATTATACAACTCTGTTAATATCTGGTCTCCGCTGTAACATTATACAACTCTGTTAATATCTGGTCTCCGCTGTAACATTATACAACTCTGTTAATATCTGGTCTCCGCTGTAACATTATACAACTCTGTTAATATCGTATTGTAGTCTAGTCCCTGAGAAAGGCAGTTGTGTGGTTTGTTGCGCTCCAGATAGGCCCTACATTGATTACAAAGTATGAGATGTGGTGAATTGGGAATGTGTGAATCTTTTTTGTGTGTGTGTCATATCATCAGCAGAGTATATCACCAATGATTGTGGTTGGCTTTGAAAGGTCATTCATTCATCTGTTGATGAAAGTGTCCTAGTATGTAGGCCCTTCCCTAGTTTATTTAAAGCGCTGAGCTGAGCATGGGACTTGGCTGTGTAGCCCGGGGTTAAGGTTGGGTAAACTGCGGTTAACACACACTCACAGTCTGAGGCTAAGGTTAACAGGATCACATGGATTAAGGAGGGCTCCCCCAACTGCCTATAATCCAACTGTCCACATGGAGATAGGATGGAATCCCTAGCCGCGGTGTGATTATTACACATACACCCAAACATATGAGAGGGAGGTGGAGCGAGAGCAGTTGAGTGAGCGTCTCTATCTCGCTAATCCCACTGGATTAGTTTGATGGGACTACACTAACCTCTGATCTCCAACTAATACCTTACCTGGACTCACTCTGGTATACTCCCCAGTCACAGCCAGGCTCCCAGGGGCATCCTGACCTTCAATATAGGATTTATCGGTCCAACAGAAAGGACTGGAAAATAGCTTTCCTTTTTAGGTAGCAATATATACAATAGACAATCAACCTAATTATCTCAAATAAGATGGGGGTCGTCGCTGCCTGGTCACCTGACAGATGAAACCTAATTTAATCTAGTAGATTATTTGCAAACTGTTAACAGCGAGGCTTGTGAAACTGCCTGTAACGTCCTTCATACTGCACACAGAGACATAAAAATGGTATTCACGAGTTCATCTGACTCCAGATAAAGTGCCACATTCCCAAATTATCCCTTTTGTTAAAACATTTTGTCTGAACAACCTCTCTTTTTCTCGTTAATGTCACCTCTCACAGCTCTTACTGACACCTGCCCATGTGCCACCTCTCTTTCCATTCCCTGTAACCAGCGTCCTCACCCCACTGAGCACTGACACCGGACTGGACCAAATCTGAACCTATCGTAGACATGCAGTACCACACACCTACTCATTCCAGGGTTCTTCTTAATTGTTTTACTATTTTCTACATTGTAGAATAAATAGTGAAGACATCCAAAACTATGAAATAATACATACGGATTCATGTAGTAACCAGAAAAGTGTTAATTTGAGATTCTTCAATGTAGCCACCCTTTGCCTTGTTGACAGCTTTGCACACTCTTGGCATTCTCTCAACCAGGATGGTTGGCCTCCCTGCTCACCCAGTATCTCTCCAGGAGGATGTTTGGTCTCTCCGCACACCCAGTATCTCTCCAGGAGGATGTTTGGTCTCTCCGCACACCCAGTATCTCTCCAGGAGGATGTTTGGTCTCCCTGCTCACCCAGTATCTTTCCAGGAGGATGTTTGGTCTCCCTGCTCACCCAGTATCTCTCCAGGAGGATGTTTGGTCTCCCTGCACACCCAGTATCTCTCCAGGAGGATGTTTGGTTTCCCTGCTCACCCAGTATCTCTCCAGGAGGATGTTTGGCCTCCCTGCACACCCAGTATCTCTCCTGGAGGATGGTTGGCCTCCCTGCTCACCCAGTATCTCTCCTGGAGGATGGTTGGCCACCCTGCTCACCCAGTATCTCTCCTAGAGGATGGTTGGCCTCCCTGCTCACCCAGTATCTCTCCTGGAGGATGTTTGGCCACCCTGCACACCCAGTATCTCTCCAGGAGGATGTTTGGTCTCCCTGCTCACCCAGTATCTCTCCAGGAGGATAATTTGGTCTCCCTGCTCACCCATAATATTTCCAGGAGGATGTTTGGCCTCCCTGCACACCCAGTATCTCTGTTATAGCATATTAATGCCCATGATTTTGGAATGAAATGTTCGACAAGCAGGTGTCCACATACTTTTGCTAATGTACTATATGTGTGTACAGTCAGTTTACTTTGATGGATGTCATCTGACCTTCTGTTTTTGTGTTTTATTCAACAGTTACTGGGAGCAGCCTTCCTGGGCATAGGACTGTGGGCATGGGCCGAGAAGGTAAGTTAAATACATACTGATGTCAGGGCAGCCTGGAGGGTTAAATACATACTGATGTCAGGGCAGCCTGGAGGGTTAAATACATACTGATGTCAGGACAGCCTGGAGGGTTAAATACATACTGCTGTCAGGACAGCCTGGAGGGTTAAATACATACTGATGTCAGGACAGCCTGGAGGGTTAAATACATACTGCTGTCAGGACAGCCTGGAGGGTTAAATACATACTGCTGTCAGGACAGCCTGGAGGGTTAAATACATACTGCTGTCAGGACAGCCTGGAGGGTTAAATACATACTGATGTCAGGACAGCCTGGAGGGTTAAATACATACTGCTGTCAGGACAGCCTGGAGGGTTAAATACATACTGCTGTCAGGGCAGCCTGGAGGGTTAAATACATACTGATGTCAGGGCAGCCTGGAGGGTTAAATACAGCCCAGCACTGTGACTTTACCCTGACCTCCCTTCAGCCCAGCACTGTGCTGGGCACATTTCCATTACAATGACATTACTTTTAATGTATGGGAATTGGCATTGTGTGCACCGAAACCCTCGCACAACAACCAATACCACCACCACTGCCACAATGAGAAACCATATGCTTTACATTAGAAATTAATTTGAGAGGCAGCTATCACCATCAGACATATTATTTATGTCTTTGTATCTAGGACGCAGTATGTCTGACCGCAGATTACATTAGATTTGATTACATATTTTTAATGTCAGTCTGGGTAATAATGTTGTGGATTCTCGCTTTCTTTGTCCCTCTCTGTCTCTAACCTTGCTCTCTCTTTCTCTCCTATTCTCCCTCTCCCTCTTTCTGTCTGTCTACCTCTACCTTCATCTCTTTCTCTCCTCTCCTCTCTCTCCCTCTCTGTCTGTCTGTCGGTCGGTCTGTCTGTCTACATCTACCTTCATCTCTTTCTCTCCTCTTCTCCCTCTCTCTACACCGTAGATGATAGATGAGTCTGTGGTGCCGTAGCCTCAGGTTGAGGTCAATGCTCATGGCCCAGTTTCTTTCTGTATTACAACACCTGAGAAGGCTACATAATGGAGAAACTAGAACTCTGATTTCCACCAGAAGCCAAATTCCAATGTCAATCAATCAATCAAATGTATTTATAAAGCCCTTTTTAAATCAGCCGATGTCACAGAGTGCTGTACAGAAACCCAGCCTAAAACCCCAAAGAGCAAGCATTGCAGATGTAGAATCACGGTGTCTAGGAAAAACTCCCTAGAAAGGCAGGAACCTAGGAAGAAACCTAGAGAGGAACCAGGCTATGAGGGGTGGCCAAGATGGTCCTCTTCTGGCTGTGCCGGGTGGATAGTATAACAGTACATGGCCAAGATGTTCAAACTACTCTGTGTTAGGGGGAAGCAGAGTGTTAGGGGGAAGCAGGGCGTTAGGGGGAAGCAGGGCGTTAGGGGGAAGCAGGGCGTTAGGGGGAAGCAGGGCGTTAGGGGGAGGCAGGGGGAGGGCTGCCTGTCCGGCTGTCTGTTCGGCTGTCTGTCAGTGTTTATTGTCCTGGAAGGCAGTGGAATGCGTCTCTCTGACAGTAAGGTCAGTAAGGTCTGACAGTAAGGTGTGTTGTTGTATTGGCTTTTTATATCATTACCAAAGAAGACGTTACACAACACTGCTTTCTTACAGAACTATCACTGACATTTCTAACTTTTTGCTGACACTTTCAGTGGTCAAAAAACACGTCTATATATCTGTAATAACCCCTTGGTCCTCCTGTCCTCCAGGGGGTGCTGTTCAACATGGCCTCCATAAAGTACCTGGGAGGTTAGGGTGCTGTCTGTCTATATATCTGTAATAACCCCTTGGTCCTCCTGTCCTCCAGGGGGTGCTTTCCAACATGGCGTCCATAACAGACCTGGGAGGCTTCGACCCTGTGTGGCTGTTCATCGTAGTGGGAGGAGTCATGTTCATCCTGGGATTCGCTGGCTGCATCGGAGCGTTAAGGGAAAACACCTTGCTGCTCAAATTTGTGAGTTTGAATTAAATATGTTTTATTCCTCCTTTTTAGAGAGTTCAACTCTTTCTTTCTGTTATAGGCCTACTCATATAGGCCTACTAGTTGAATCTCTCTGGTGGGTGGTTAAGACTGTGGCCTTGGACGATAACCTATTGAACCTCGTATGGTTCATTTCTACCTTCAGCTCTGCTATCCACACCTTTTGTGTTTGCAGTGCAGTACTCCCACCTCGGTTCACACCTTGTAGGTCTTCACGTAGGTGTTATTTAGAGGAGGGAAGAAGAGAGGGTGGGAGGGAGGGAGGGAGGGAGGTACATGCTAGATTGATTCACAAAAATGACTCTGGCTTTGTTTGATCGGAAAAAGTTGAGGTCATTTCATAGCAGTTGGCTACCTTACGGTAAATGAACACCTAGGATTGGTATTGATCTAGATGGGGAATAAGTAACCACTCGTTAATAAAAGCCTGAAACCATTATCCATTATTGAGTACACAAACCCTAAGCATGTTCTCTAAATATCTAGGGGGGGGAACAATCGTTTCAGAGAAGTTACGTCAGGTTCAACTTTGACAATGGAGTCTGAGTGACAGAGACAAACGGGGCCACTCTGTCGCTATTGCCTCCACTACTCTGTCGCTATTGACTCCTGGCCCTCTATGCATTAACGTAACCTGCTGTTTCCTCAACTTTTACAGTAAATTAATGAAACACAAGAGGCCTGGGGCATCTCAACACTGCTCCCAGCCTGTCAGTCAGTCAGGCCTGGGGCATCTCAACGCTGCTCCCAGCCTGTCAGTCAGTCAGGCCTGGGGCATCTCAACACTGCTCCCAGCCTGTCAGTCAGTCAGGCCTGGGGCATCTCAACACTGCTCCCAGCCTGTCAGTCAGTCAGGCCTGGGGCATCTCAACACTGCTCCCAGCCTGTCAGTCAGTCAGGCCTGGGGCATCTCAACACTGCTCCCAGCCTGTCAGTCAGTCAGGCCTGGGGCATCTCAACGCTGCTCCCAGCCTGTCAGTCAGTCAGGCCTGGGGCATCTCAACACTGCTCCCAGCCTGTCAGTCAGTCAGGCCTGGGGCATCTCAACACTGCTCCCAGCCTGTCAGTCAGTCAGGCCTGGGGCATCTCAACACTGCTCCCAGCCTGTCAGTCAGTCAGGCCTAGGGCATCTCAACACTGCTCCCAGCCTGTCAGTCAGTCAGGCCTGGGGCATCTCAACGCTGCTCCCAGCCTGTCAGTCAGTCAGGCCTGGGGCATCTCAACGCTGCTCCCAGCCTGTCAGTCAGTCAGGCCTGGGGCATCTCAACGCTGCTCCCAGCCTGTCAGTCAGTCAGGCCTGGGGCATCTCAACGCTGCTCCCAGCCTGTCAGTCAGTCAGGCCTGGGGCATCTCAACGCTGCTCCCAGCCAGTCAGTCAGTTTACAGACATAGCCAGAACATCACTGTAGAGGTGAAATGTACATATGTCCTATTTTCTCACATGTTCTAATGTTCTCTCACTGTGTTCTAGTTTCTCAGTGTTCCTGGGCCTGATCTTCTTCTTGGAGCTGACAGCAGGCATCATGTTCTAATGTTCTCTGTGTTCGAGTTCTCAGTGTTCCTGGGCCTGATCTTCTTCTTGGAGCTGACAGCAGGCATCATGTTCTAATGTTCTCTGTGTTCGAGTTCTCAGTGTTCCTGGGTCTGATCTTCTTCTTGGAGCTGACAGCAGGCATCCTGTTCTAATGTTCTCTGTGTTCTAGTTTCTCAGTGTTCCTTGGTTTGATCTTCTTCTTGGAGCTGACAGCAGGCATCCTGTTCTAATGTTCTCTGTGTTCTAGTTCTCAGTGTTCCTGGGCCTGATCTTCTTCTTGGAGCTGACAGCAGGCATCCTGTTCTAATGTTCTCTCACTGTGTTCTAGTTCTCAGTGTTCCTGGGCCTGATCTTCTTCCTGGAGCTGACAGCAGGCATCCTGTTCTAATGTTCTCTCACTGTGTTCTAGTTCTCAGTGTTCCTGGGCCTGATCTTCTTCCTGGAGCTGACAGCAGGCATCCTGGCCTTTGTGTTTAAAGACTGGATCAAAGACCAGCTCAACTTCTTCATAAACAACAATGTCAAGGCTTACCGCGACGACATCGACCTGCAGAACCTCATAGACTTCACACAGGAATATGTGAGTAGTACTAGATGTTATATAGTTAACATAGGAATATGTCAGTAGTACTAGATGTTATATAGTTAACATAGGAATATGTCAGTAGTACTAGATGTTATATAGTTAACAGGAATATGTGAGTAGTACTAGATGTAATAGAGTTAACATAGGAATATGTCAATAGTACTAGATGTTATATAGTTAACACAGGAATATGTGAGTAGTACTAGATGTTATATAGTTAACAGGAATATGTGAGTAGTACTAGATGTAATAGAGTTAACACAGGAATATGTGATAGGTGAAACCCAGTCAATGAAACAGTTGGATCAGTGGGTACACCGTTGTGTGGTGATCTCTTTTATGGGACAGCGGCTGTCTAGTCTATTCTGCCATTATCTTAATGCGTATAATTCTGATAACTGTACTGTACAGGAAACATGTCAAATCAAACTTTATTTGTCACATTCGCCGAATACAAGTGTAGACCTTACTGTGAAATGCTTACTTGCAAGCCCTGAACCAACAGTGCAGTTCATGAAGAGTTAAGAAAATATTTACCAAGTAGACTAAAATAAAAAATAAGTCTGCACAATAACATAACAATAACGAGGCTACATACAGGGAGTACCGGTACCGAGTCAGTGTGCAGGGGTACAGGTTAGTTGAGGTCATTTGTACATGTAGGTGGGGGTGAAGTGACTATGCACAGATAATAAACAGCCGAGTAGCAGCAGTGTACAAAACAATTTAATTTAACCTTTATTTAACTAGGCAAGTCAGTTAAGAACAAATTCTTATTTACAATGACGGCCTACCCCGGACAACGCTTCCACCCAACGGGACAAATACTGCACAAATACTGAAGCCAACAAGAGCCAGCCTCTCTATCATAGCAGACGTGGTTGTAGGAAGACTTTATGAAGGCTCAAAGATGCTTATAACATGCAAAAAAGCCTTATACCTGTCTGTCTGTGTGTGTGTGTGTGTGTGTGTGTGTGTGTGTGTGTTTTTAGTGGTCATGCTGTGGAGCCCACGGTCCTAATGACTGGAACCTGAATATCTACTTCAACTGCACTGAGTTTAACCCCAGTAGAGAGCGCTGTGGAGTCCCCTTCTCCTGCTGCGTCAAAGACCCGGCCGTGAGATACCTTACCGGGCTATAGAACTACATTATAAACCTCAGATGTAGACCGTGTTGGAAGACCTATTCAGTTTTACACATTAAACATACATATTCTACAGACCCTGCCGTAGGAGACCTTACTGTGCTATAGAACTACATTGTAAACCTCAGACTTATTCAGTTTAACACATGAACATATTCTACAGACCCTGATGGAAGACCCACATTCTTCTATTCTCATGATAGTTTTTGCTTTCATTCGTTTCAGGAAGACGTCCTCAACACACAGTGTGGCTACGACGTGAGACTTCAAGGGGTTGGTTTTTCTCTTGTGTATTTCAGTCTTTAAAACCATGCTGGCCGTTATCCAGAGAGAGAGAGAGAGAGAGAGGCGGCTGACATTTCAACCTTTCCTCTGAACATCTAGCCAGGCCATGGTAGTTAGGGGTTAAGTAGCTAGCTAGCTAGCATTCAGCCTCCTCTCCTCTGTCCTCCTCTCTTCCTAGCTAGCTAGCATTCAGCCTCCTCTCCTCTGTCCTCCTCTCTTCCTAGCTAGCTAGCATTCAGCCTCCTCTCCTCTGTTCTCCTCTCTTCCTAGCTAGCTAGCATTCAGCCTCCTCTCCTCTGTTCTCCTCTCTTCCTAGCTAGCTAGCATTCAGCCTCCTCTTCTCTGTCCTCCTCTCTTCCTAGCTAGCTAGCATTCAGCCTCCTCTCCTCTGTTCTCCTCTCTTCCTAGCTAGCTAGCATTCAGCCTCCTCTCCTCTGTTCTCCTCTCTTCCTAGCTAGCTAGCATTCAGCCTCCTCTTCTCTGTCCTCCTCTCTTCCTAGCTAGCTAGCATTCAGCCTCCTCTCCTCTGTCCTCCTCTCTTCCTAGCTAGCTAGCATTCAGCCTCCTCTCCTCTGTTCTCCTCTCTTCCTAGCTAGCTAGCTAGCATTCAGCCTCCTCTCCTCTGTCATCCTCTCTTCCTAGCTAGCTAGCATTCAGCCTCCTCTTCTCTGTCCTCCTCTCTTCCTAGCTAGCTAGCATTCAGCCTCCTCTCCTCTGTCCTCCTCTCTTCCTAGCTAGCTAGCATTCAGCCTCCTCTCCTCTGTTCTCCTCTCTTCCTAGCTAGCTAGCTAGCATTCAGCCTCCTCTCCTCTGTCCTCCTCTCTTCCTAGCTAGCTAGCATTCAGCCTCCTCTTCTCTGTCCTCCTCTCTTCCTAGCTAGCTAGCATTCAGCCTCATCTCCTCTGTTCTCCTCTCTTCCTAGCTAGCTAGCTAGCATTCAGCCTCCTCTCCTCTGTCCTCCTCTCTTCCTAGCTAGCTAGCTAGCGTTCAGCCTCCTCTCCTCTGTCCTCCTCTCTTCCTAGCTAGCTAGCTAGCGTGTTCAGCCTCCTCTCCTCTGTTCTCCTCTCTTCCTAGCTAGCTAGCATTCAGCCTCCTCTCCTCTGTCCTCCTCTCTTCCTAGCTAGCTAGCGTTCAGCCTCCTCTCCTCTGTTCTCCTCTCTTCCTAGCTAGCTAGCATTCAGCCTCCTCTCCTCTGTTCTCCTCTCTTCCTAGCTAGCTAGCGTTCAGCCTCCTCTCCTCTGTTCTCCTCTCTTCCTAGCTAGCTAGCATTCAGCCTCCTCTCCTCTGTCATCCTCTCTTCCTAGCTAGCTAGCATTCAGCCTCCTCTCCTCTGTTCTCCTCTCTTCCTAGCTAGCTAGCTAGCATTCAGCCTCCTCTCCCCTGTCCTCCTCTCTTCCTAGCTAGCTAGCTAGCGTTCAGCCTCCTCTCCTCTGTCCTCCTCTCTTCCTAGCTAGCTAGCTAGCGTGTTCAGCCTCCTCTCCTCTGTTCTCCTCTCTTCCTAGCTAGCTAGCGTTCAGCCTCCTCTCCTCTGTCCTCCTCTCTTCCTAGCTAGCTAGCGTTCAGCCTCCTCTCCTCTGTTCTCCTCTCTTCCTAGCTAGCTAGCATTCAGCCTCCTCTCCTCTGTTCTCCTCTCTTCCTAGCTAGCTAGCATTCAGCCTCCTCTCCTCTGTTCTCCTCTCTTCCTAGCTAGCTAGCATTCAGCCTCCTCTCCTCTGTTCTCCTCTCTTCCTAGCTAGCTAGCATTCAGCCTCCTCTCCTCTGTCCTCCTCTCTTCCTAGCTAGCTAGCTAGCATTCAGCCTCCTCTCCTCTGTTCTCCTCTCTTCCTAGCTAGCTAGCTAGCATTCAGCCTCCTCTCCTCTGTCCTCCTCTCTTCCTAGCTAGCTAGCATTCAGCCTCCTCTCCTCTGTCCTCCTCTCTTCCTAGCTAGCTAGCATTCAGCCTCCTCTCCTCTGTCCTCCTCTCTTCCTAGCTAGCTAGCATTCAGCCTCCTCTCCTCTGTTCTCCTCTCTTCCTAGCTAGCTAGCATTCAGCCTCCTCTCCTCTGTCCTCCTCTCTTCCTAGCTAGCTAGCATTCAGCCTCCTCTCCTCTGTCCTCCTCTCTTCCTAGCTAGCTAGCATTCAGCCTCCTCTCCTCTGTTCTCCTCTCTTCCTAGCTAGCTAGCATTCAGCCTCCTCTCCTCTGTCCTCCTCTCTTCCTAGCTAGCTAGCATTTAGCCTCCTCTCTCTGTCCTCCTCTCTTCCTAGCTAGCTAGCATTTAGCCTCCTCTTCTCTGTCCTCCTCTCTTCCTAGCTAGCTAGCATTCAGCCTCCTCTCCCCTGTCCTCTTCTCTTCCTAGCTAGCTAGCATTCAGCCTCTTCTCCTCTCTTCCTTAATAACAGTGTGTTTCTCTAGCAGTGTTGATTAGACTCCAGTTATAGCCCTGGGAAGCCTCACAGCATTACTCTCTCTATAATTGGGGATTCAGTGGGTTATGCCTCCCTCATGGGTGTGTGGGTGTGCACTCTCTCAACTAGAGCACTGTTGCTGTGCGTACTGTTGCTGTGCGTACTGTTGCTATGCCCACTGTTGCTATGCCCACTGTTGCTATGCCCACTGTTGCTATGCCCACTGTTATGTTGCGAAGCCCCCCCCCCCCACCACACCACATTTTATAGTTTTCCAAGGCTGTGCTGTGAAAATCTATTGAAACAAGCTGTGAGCTGTACTTTGTTTGTGGAGTGTTTCGGTGTGGGGGGGTTGGGGGTGGTGAGAGAGAGGGAGAGAATAGCAGAGATCAAGAAAGAGAACACAAACTGAAATGGAAATTGCTCTAGGCGAAGTTCACTGTCACCATCGGAAACATTTCATTGGACTCCCAGGGCTCAGACTTGCTGCGAAATGACAGCGAGTGACTGATTAATCATTGCTGATAAATAGGCTATGGACATTTTGTTCATACTTTAATGATTGTCAATTTCATACTATGGCATTGCTGTCTCTCTCCTCTTCAAGTCATTATCTTAAAGCCTACTTTCAGAAAGGTAGGCCTAGGTTTTTTAAATACGTTTTAAAGAAAGGAGAATTATTTGCTCTTGTCTGACATACGCTGGTGTTGTTATGGACCGGACCTTTTGCGGGGGTGTGTGCGAGTTCGCTGATTCTCTTTATAGGCCTATTTGTCCATTCACAAAGTTTCCTAAAGTAGCCTGTCTGGACTCTCTAATAAGAATCATATGCTCATGTCATGATTTAATCTGGTAAAAGGCCTGTTTTCAGTATCTTAGGCTACGTTACTTCTCTCATTACGACGTAAAGGACAAGGACAAATTAGGCATATATCTTTACTCTGTCATGCGCTAATATTGTGTCAATACAAAAATGTGATAGATCCTCTCCAACCTGGCATTTCATTTCATTTCACAACAGTAACATACATTTAAACAAAATTGACTAATTTTATTTATTTATTATTCAACCTTTATTTAACTAGGCAAGTCAGTTAAGAACAAATTCTTATTTACAATGACGGCCTAGGAACAGTGGGTTAACTGCCTTGTTCAGGGGCAGAACGACTGATTTTTACCTTGTCAGCTAAAGGATTCGAACTAGTAACCTTTTGGTTACTGGCCCAATGCTCTAACCACTAGGCTACCTGCCACCCTATACCAAAAATACATGAAAAGGGAACGAAAAGGAGAAACCAGTAACCAAATGGCACCCTATTCCCTTTACAGTGCACTTCTTTCAACTAGGTCCCATAGGAAACAGGGTGCCATTTGGGAGTCATCTGGTATTTGTTATCCTTCATGTTCTATGAGTCAGTCATTGGCCAGTGGTCTGGTTTGGTTTGGTTTGGCTTACTCAATATGTAAAATGTTTTTCTCCAAACTGTTGGTTGGAGAAACACTTTATTTAAAACATGTATCACATTTCCCCCTCTCAGGAGTTGGACCAGCAGAAATACATCTACACCAAGGGTTGTGTGGGCCAGTTTGAGAGGTGGCTTCAGGACAACCTAATCATTGTAGCTGGGATCTTTGTGGGTGTTGCACTTTTACAGGTAAGGAGGACTCCCAGAGACATTTCAAATGTATATTTAAAGAGTCAGCTTTTGTGTGAATCAGATAATGTCTGCATTTGCAGTTACCATCATGGCTGGAAGTCAGGGTTTCCGTTAGCCGGCCATTACCGACTTTTGGCCCCCCAAAAATTATATGAAAATCAGATAAAATAAAACTGTTGCTGGCCAAAATGACCTGACAAAAGAAATCCCCAAATAATGCTTTTTATTATTTGATGGAAATACATTTGACCATCATGCTTATTAGTCTGTAGGTTAATATGCATCATTTATTGTAATTAAATTGGTCTGTGTGTATTTTTGTTAGTTATCTTGTATCTTATTCATTGACTTGTCTTTTTACGGGGGTGAGTTCGACGATTCTCTCTATAGGCCTGTACAGCGCATTCAGAAAGTATTCAGTCCCCTTGTCTTTTTCCACATTTTGTTACGTTACAGCTTTATTCTAAAAATGGATTAAATAAAACATTGTCCTCATCAATCTACACACAATACCCCGTAATGACAAAGCGAAAGCACGTTTTTGTGCTCTGACATGCACTGTCAACTGTGGGACCTTATATAGACAGGTGTGTGCCTTTCCAAATCATGGCCAATACAATTAAATTTACCACAGGTGGACTCAAGGAGGTCAATTTCGAGTCTCATAGTGAAGGGTCTGAATACTGAGTAAGGTATTTTTAATCAATTTGCAAAAACTTCTAACCTCTTTTTGCTTTTTCATTATGGGGTATTGTGATGTCATTATGGGGTATTGTGATGTCATTATGATATATTGTGATGTCATTATGGGGTATTGTGATGTCATTATGGAGTATTGTGTGTAGATTGATGAGGGAAAAAAACAGTTGAATCAATTTTAGAATAAGGCTGTAAAGCAACAAAATGTGTAAAAAGTGAAGGGGTCTGAATACTTTCCGAATGTACAAGTACAGTACCAGTCAAAAGTTTGGACACACCTACTCATTCAAGGGTTTTTCTTTTTTTGTACTATTTTCTACATTGTAAAATAGTAATGAAGACATCAAAACAATGAAATGTCACGTATGGAATCATGTAGTAACAAAGAAAGTGATAAAGAAATCAAAATATATTTGAGATTCTTCAAAGTAGCCACCCTTTGCCTTGATGACAGCTTTGCACACTCTTGCTGCCCAACAGGCAGAGAGGTCTATGAGCTTGTGATTTGAAACAATCCACAGCTATTTTTTTTAAACAAGCTAATGATCCTTGATTTTTTTGGGGGGGGTAAATGATTTTGTTTCTTTAGATATAGACTGTAGTAATGATATAATTTTGGCCAATGTATTTCCATTTACTTCCCTATTGGATCCACCGCTCTGCCATTTTCTCCTGTTCTATTGGTTTTCATATCAACTTTCTTTTGTTGTCCAAAAGCCAAAGGCACAATCCTAGTCCTGTTAACAACCCATCTTAGTCCTGTTAACAACCCATCTTAGTCCTGTTAACAACCCATCTTAGTCCTGTTAACAACCCATCCTAGTCCTGTTAACAACCCATCCTAGTCCTGTTAACAACCCATCTTAGTCCTGTTAACAACCCATCTTAGTCCTGTTAACAACCCATCTTAGTCCTGTTAACAACCCATCCTAGTCCTGTTAACAACCCATCCTAGTCCTGTTAACAAACCATCCTAGTCCTGTTAACAACCCATCCTAGTCTTGTTAACAACCCATCCTAGTCCTGTTAACAACCCATCTTAGTAGTTGCCTGTTAACAAACCATCCTAGTTGTTGCCTGTTAACAACCCATCCTAGTCCTGTTAACAAACCATCCTAGTTGTTTCCTGTTGACCCATCCTAGTCCTGTTAACAACGCATCCTAGTTGTTGCCTGTTAACAACCCAGAGATTTCTTTCTCTGCCACATATGGAACCTCTGTCAGGTGTGCTGTTTCGAATGCTGTTTTCCCACGAATATCATTTTTGCAAATGTTTGAAAATTATGTTTTATTGGGCTGCTTCATTACCAAATTTGCATATTCTCTTAAGAGCCATTACCATAATCTAAATGTGATTTTTCCGGCACTGTGGTTGGACGCCCTAATGGGTTATGCACCCAATGCATATGGGTCCGGTAAATTTCTCAAATGGCTGTTAAATTAAATACTTCTCGGTCCCCTGCACCACATTTTCCTAACGGAAACCCTGCTGGGAGTGTGTGTTTAGTTTGAGACTGCCATCTGCTGGCGAGAATCATGATTACATCCTTTTCCTCGTGTGTCATTCTAAATCATTTTAACCTATGCTTTAAATGTCAGTTAGCTACGTGTCAGAGTCTGGCAGAGAGGAAATATTAGTTAGCTAACCTGTGATGTAATTTCCTGTTTAGATATTTGGGATCTGCCTGGCTCAGAACCTGGTGAGTGACGTCAAGGCCGTGAAGGCCAACTGGTGACGCCAGAACCCTGGGGGGGTACTCTGACCTTTGACCCCCAACATCCAGCTCACCTCCCGCTGAACCGCTGAGAGGTGAAAACACAAAAGAGCTGTTTACCTCTGGACCTGCTGGGCTCGGGAGCTACCACACAAAACATTGTTTACTGTCCTAAACACACACACACACACACACACACGGTTTATTACCATGCTGGCCTGGGGACTTACCGATACACTCAGCTGATCTGACTTGAGAAACTGGACTCTTTGTTGTTTATACTTTGATTCCACTGGGCGTGTTTACCTGCTCCAGGAAGATGCACCCATTGGCTGGGGAGATGACTTAAAAAGACAAATAAATAGATAAGAGGACCTGTGTGAAAGCTGAGAAGAGGATGAAAGGAGAGATTTACAACTCTCTTCTTTTATTCAGTCACGTATCAGTCTATATCGCCTGGTGTCACTTCAACCCTACTACCAGTAGGATTTCAAACACCCCTTCAGAAAGGCCTTCCAGGGCTGCTTGTTTAGATACCTACTATCCCCAATCGTACAGCCTTTCTGTCTTCTGCACAGTATAGAGTGGGCTGCTGACTGACCTACTGGCTGGCTAACAGGATGGCCTTTTTTCCGTTATACTATGACCACTGAAAGACATTAAGCTCTCTTCATGTTAGGGGAAAGAAAATCTGAAAATTCACAAGAGGGCAGTCTGGAGTCAGCAAGGCCTTGCTGCGGATGCATGTCTTTTAACCGGCTGTGTTTGAACAGCATGTTCAAACACAAATATATACTTTTTTTTTTTTTTTCTTCTGTCTGTCGATGTTTTGAGTTTTAATCAAACAGACAGACATATATGGAGAGGATTTTTTTCTCTCCCAGTATCCCTGAAGCACAGGGGGGATAGTAGGCTCGGGGCCTTTTACTTGATCTAACCTTTAACCTTATACTATCGTTAGATCTACGTTATACTGACGTGGAGTCTATGTTAAACTGACGTCGGGTCGACGTTATACTGACTACGGTTTGATGTGTTTATTCTGTCCCTCTTCTGGTCTCCCACCACTACCTTTTTTGGAAGCCTGAATTACATGACACCCTAGTTGTTATTCTGATCCGTCTGATCTGTTTAATGGATTTGTACTTTTCTCCCGTCTTAGTTTTTTTTCCTCCTAGTGTTTGTTCTGTCTGTCTGTCTGTCTGTCTTAGTTGGACTGGTTTTTAACTTGTTTGTATAGAATAACAAATACTTGTTAATGATATATATATATATATAAATAGTAACACGTTTTCTCAGTATAACATGAATGCTGCTTTATCATTTTAACTTCTTAGAGGGTTGATATTAGTAAGTTGACTTTCCGGTACATTTTCTCAGAAATCCTGGTTGTAGGATTCCGTATTTCCTGTTTCGTCCTTCCTAGATTTCACGGGACTCTTCCAACCAGGATTTCTGGGAATTTGGGGAAAGTTAAAACAAAATGTTTCAACTCTATTAGTATGTTATCAGTAGCCAGGTCCAAAGGTTACGTGGTGAAACGAAAAATGCCATATTATAACAGATAAATTGGGGGGTTGTGCCATAGTAGTGTTTTTACCTTGTCAATACAGAGTTTACACTTTACACCTACCAGTACACTTTAAGCACATTATCAGATTTGTAGCAGTATATGGTTTGAATTGTATTTATTGTGGATTTGAAAATATGTCTGGCATGAAGACATTCCCTGCAGCTTCTGTCTGGCCGCCCAAAAATATCAGCTCTTCTTCTACACAATTGTTGCTCCACTCGTTAATGTCCCTTAGGTATACCTTACCACTGTCTCGCTGTTCCTGTGGTGTGTACAAGGCCTATGTGTAGGAGCTGCAGTGTTACTCCTCTTGAGGATCCTCCCTGGTTGGCTGCTGTTGTAATAACAGGCTTGATTCGAGCTGTGTATCATTTACTTCACTGCTTGTCAGAGAACTCTCTATGTCCCACTCTTTTAAATGCTGCAGTTTAGCAGCATGGGCCCTGGGTGTTTTTAACGAACGCTTTACTGTCGTTCATCAAGTAGCCTCGAACAATGGGTTTGCCTGAATATGAGAGAAACAGTTAGTGTGGCAGGCCAGGTTTTTATGCAGAAAAAAAAAAGAAAAAGAAGAAGATTACTCTGACATTTGGAACATGATATTTAGTTTAAAGGTCCAAGTCAGCTGTTTTTATCTCTAATCAAATAAGTTCTGGGTATCAATTAAATACCTTACTGTGATTTTTGTTTATCATTAAAAATGTCAAAAAAAATAATAAAATATATATATAAAATTGGTTCTTAGCAAAGAGCAATTTCTCAAGCAAGAATTTTGCTAAGACTGTCTGTGAGTGGTCTGAGTACGGAGGGGGAAACCGAAAACTAGCGGTTTGGAACTCTTTCTTATTGGTCACCAGGCAGGCCAAAACGCCATCCCACCAAAACAGGCTCTTTTAATGCGCTGGGCCTTTCATTTCATTTGATATAGGGAGCCATTCTGGTCAAAAGTAGTGCACTATATAGGGAATAGGGTGCTATTTCGGACATACCCTTCTCTACCTAAGATAGATGACATAATTTCAGTGAGGGGAAGAGCCTCCTGCATATCATGAATGTATACCTATGGATGAATCTCAATTGTATTTCCTTGATTCCTTCCATACTCTCTCCTTGCCTCCTTCTCCAGTAAAAACACATTGAAGGAAGAGTTCCAAGGGGAAGATTGAGATTCACCCTTGTCTGTTACCATCTGTTACTAAGACCAGTTCCAATGCTTTTCACCCTACCATTTAATCACTACCCTTTAGCAGTGCAATGAACACACATCTGATGTGAAAATAAGAAATGTGGAAAAAATTAATAAATAATAATAATAAGATCTGTTATGTTAGACAATACATCATTACAAACTTTAGCATTATTTCATATTTTGTATATGAAATCAAATAGTTACATTCCATTTTCAGGTGCTTGGTTTTACTTCCTTTCACTTCCTGTGTTACTTCCTGTGTTACTTCCTGTATATGTGCATTGTCATCTCAGAAAAAGGAATCTGCAAAATATTCGTTTTTTTTTTTTTACATTGACACATCGCTTCATGAATGATTTGCTAGATTTCAAAGCACATCTGTACCTAAGTGGGGCTGTACTGTAGGCCTACCCACGTTCCTGTTGTCCGCTACGGTCTTCTCATAGATAATACTGATCTATTATAGAGACACAACATTGTCTCCGTGTTTTAGGTTCACATCATACATGTGCATTTATCAATGATTTCTAGTACATACTGGTGTCCGGTGTTTCACAGAACATGACTGAATTATTTCTCTTGTTTTATAAAATAAAAAGTATGTCTGTGGTTTACTTAACTGCTGTCATTAACTAACCTGTTTTGGTGGAGTTAAAAAAAATAATTAAAAAAAAAAATGTTTTATTTGTATTTTTATCTCAAAGCCCTTTTAAGATATTTTCTTCACGTTCCCCACATAGCTTGTACATTTCCAGAGTCGACCTCATTTTAGAGAGGTGTCCTTTTAAAAAGCTAGTGGTTGGATTTGTTCCGTCGCCTGTCACGAAGACGCCCCATTGGTGTAGAGAATCTCATCTGTTTGTTAACGCCTACTAAGATCGCTGTGACAGAAAGACAGTAGGTCCTTTTTAAGTTACAACATACAGGTGTTTTTATAGGGTTATTTTGTACTTTCCGAGGACGTAGCATAGTTTCTATTCTGATGACAAGCTACACTACAGTATGGTGATAAGGTTCATTGGTCAAATGTTTTGACAGGTTTTATCCTGAACTTGAAAGGGTGCTGTGTAATATCTACCACCGCAGTGTCAGTACCATAGCCATTCTCTTTTTTTAAGATGATTCAAAATTATATTTATCTTCCTCTTCTTCTTTATGTTGAAAATGTAACATTCTTATTGTAGCATTCATGTGTTTTTTTGTTGTTCTTTTTTTGATGTTGATGATGATGTTGATGAGAGTCAATTTTTGAAAATGTTTATTTCTCTCAATTTCTTGAATTCCATTTTGTCATTAATACAGCTGGAATGTAAACAAAACATGAATAAATAAATAAAAAAAAGTATATTAGTCCTTTACATACCTCTAAAATTGATTTATTTTGTTATTTTAGGAGTGTTTTTTTTATTGTTGTTACGTTAACGTCTTAAAGGGTAGTATTGCAAAGAAATGCTGAAAACAAAGTGAGATCGTCTTTTTTTGATTGTGGGACATGGTCTTGTTACACTGTACATTGTGTTAAATATACTTATTTTACATATTACATTAAAAAGATTTATGAAAAACATCAGGCCTCCATTGCTAGTTGGGATGCGACAACATAAAAGGATGTCTGTCTGAATGCCTGTACAGTATTTCTGTCTGTCTCTGTTTATTGGTTTGAAGAGAGAAAGGCTAGGTGGTCTTGTCCAGACTGTTGGTTTATTGGTTTGGAGAGAGAAAGGCTAGGTGGTCTTGTACAGACTGTTGGTTTGTTGGTTTGGAGAGAGAAAGGCTAGGTGGTCTTGTCCAGACTGTTGGTTTATTGGTTTGGAGAGAGAAAGGCTAGGTGGTCTTGTACAGACTGTTGGTTTGTTGGTTTGGAGAGAGAAAGGCTAGGTGGTCTTGACCAGATTGTTGTTTTAAAAAAAATGGAATGTCATAGCTGTGCCACTAGAGGGCGACACCCTTAAAGAATAGCTCTGCTCATCTGATGTTGTACTGAATGCTCATGTTTCTTGAATAGGAGTGCTGATCTAGGACCATGTTCTCCCTTCCCTGGTCATCTGTTCCTGAATCAGGTTGTGGAGGCTGATGTTAGTAAAGGCTTTTATAAGGTGAAACTGTAAAAAGATTACGCTTGCAGACTTTGTTTCTGTACTGGTGAAATGACCAGGTTGATGGATTAAATGCTGTGACAGGTGTTTAGCTGTTTCCAAATAGGACCTCCAAAGACTACCCAATAGGACCTCCAAAGACTACCCAATAGGACCTCCAAAGACTACCAGTGGGGTGGTAGTCTTTTGGAGGTTACATTACACATCCAACTATACAGAAACGCCTCTATAGAGAAGAGTCCGATCACTGTTTGTTTCTAAGGGATCTTTAAATTAAGCCAAGGCAGAAACATAAACAATGTTTTGACAGACACAGTCTTTGTTAGGTCACGTAGGCTTGTTTGTGTGAAAATGCTTTATTAAAGAGGCCTTTGAGTTTGAGGTTAAAGGGGGAAAAAAATCACTACAGAGATAACTGTCTTTTCAATCATGTATTCAAATCCAATTGTATTTGTCACATATGCTGAATACAACCGGAGTAGACCTTACAGTGAAATGCTTACTTACAAGCCTTTAACCAACAATGCAGTTTTAAGAAAATACAAAAAAAGAGGTCCTGGATGGCAGGAGGCTTGGCCCCAGTGATGTACTGGGTCGTATGCACTACCCTCTGTAGTGCCCTGCGGTCAGATGTCGAGCAGTTGCCATACCAGGCGGTGATGCAACCTGTCAGGATGCTCTCGATGGTGCAGCTGTAGAACCTTTTGAGGATTTGAGGACCCATGCCAAATCTTTTCCGTCTCCTGAGGGGGAATAGGTTTTGTCGTGCCCTCTTCACGACTGTCTTGGTGAGTTTGGACCATGTTAGTTTGTTGGTGATGTGGACGCCAAGGAACCTGAAGCTCTCAACCTGCTCCACTACAGCCCCGTCGACGAGAATGGGGGTGTGCTCGGTCCTCCTTTTCCTGTAGTCCACAATCATCTCCTTAGTCTTGATCACGTTGAGGGAGAGGTTGTTGTTCTGGCACCACACGGTCAGGTCTCTGACCTCTTCCCTATAGGCTGTCTCGTAGTTGTCAGTGGTCAGGCCTACCACTTGTGTCATCGGCAAACTTAATGATGGTGTTGGAGTCGTGCCTGACCGTGCAGTCATGAGTGAACACGGAGTACAGGAGGGGACTGAGCACTCACCCCTTAGGGGCCCCCGTGTTGAGGATCAGCTTGGCAGATGTGTTGTTGCCTACCCTTACCACCTGGGGGCGGCCCGTCAGGAAGTCCAGGATCCAGTTGCAGAGGGAGGTGTTTAGTCCCAGGGTCCTTAGCTTAGTGATGAGCTTTGAGGGCACTATGGTGTTAAACACTAAGCTGTAGTCAATGCAGACATGATCTGGTCTTCCTCTGACGGCTGGTGGATCTATAATAGAGACGTGATCTGGTCTTCCTCTGACGGCTGGTGGATCTATAATAGAGACGTGATCTGGTCTTCCTCTGACGGCTGGTGGATCTATAATAGAGACGTGATCTGGTCTTCCTCTGACGGCTGGTGGATCTATAATAGAGACGTGATCTGGTCTTCCTCTCTGACGGCTGGTGGATCTATAATAGAGACGTGATCTGGTCTTCCTCTGACGGCTGGTGGATCTATAATAGAGACGTGATCTGGTCTTCCTCTGACGGCTGGTGGATCTATAATACAGACCTTCTCTCCAGCTCAGCTGCTTCCATCCACATATCTTCTTCAGTTACGTTCCAAATGGCATTCCCTATTCCCATTTTGAAGTGGCTAGTAAAGGCTTCTATGGAATGTGGTGTTCATCTGGGTAAAGACATGTAGTTTAAAGGCTTCTATGGAATGGGGTGTTCACCTGGGTAAAGACATGTAGTATAAAGGCTTCTATGGAATGGGGTGTTCACCTGGGTAAAGACATGTAGTATAAAGGCTTCTATGGAATGGGGTGTTCACCTGGGTAAAGACATGTAGTTTAAAGGCTTCTATGGAATGTGGTGTTCACCTGGGTAAAGACATGTAGTTTAAAGGCTTCTATGGAATGTGGTGTTCATCTGGGTAAAGACATGTAGTTTAAAGGCTTCTATGGAATGGGGTGTTCACCTGGGTTAAGACATGTAGTTTAAAGGCTTCTATGGAATGGGGTGTTCACCTGGGTTAAAACATGTAATAAAAAAAATAAAGTGATGGCATCTCCCATAAATATTAGAAAAAATTGGGAAACGCAGTATGACTCTGGGTGGTATGACTTGTTAAGACATTAACATGGTATCCATGAGTTGACCTGACTCTGGGTGGTACAGTGAGTGGAAAAAAGTATTTGATCCCCTGCTGATTTTGTTTGCCCACTGACAAAGAAATGATCAGTCTATAATTTTAATGGTAGGTTTATTTGAACAGTGAGACAGAATAACAAAAAAAAATCTAGAAAAATGCTATAAATTGATTTGCATTTTAATAAGGGAAATAAGTATTTGACCCCTCTGAAAAACATGACTTAGTACTTGGTGGCAAAACCCTTGTTGGCAATCACAAGAGGTCAGATGTTTCTTGTAGTTGGCCACCAGGTTTGCACACATATCAGGAGGGATTTTGTCCCACTCCTCTTTGCAGATCTTCTCCAAGTCATTAAGGTTTCGAGGCTGACATTTGGCAACTCGAACCTTCAGCCCTTCCACAGATTTTCTATGGGATTAAGGTCTGGAGACTGGCTAGGCCACTCCAGGACCTTAATGTGCTTCTTCTTGAGCCACTCCTTTGTTGCCTTGGCCGTGTGTTTTGGGTCATTGTCATGCTGGAATACCCATCCACGACCCATTTTCAATGCCCTGGCTGAGGGAAGGAGGTTCTCACCCAAGATTTGACGGTACATGGGCCCGTCCATCGTCCCTTTGATGCAGTGAAGTTGTCCTGTCCCCTTAGCAGAAAAACACCCCCAAAGCATAATGTTTCCACCTCCATGTTTGACGGTGGGGATGGTGTTCTTGGGGTCATAGGCAGCATTCCTCCTCCTCCAAACACGGCGAGTTGAGTTGATGCCAAAGAGCTCCATTTTGGTCTCATCTGACCACAACACTTTCACCCAGTTGTCCTCTGAATCATTCAGATGTTCATTGGCAAACTTCAGACGGGCTTGTATATGTGCTTTCTTGAGCAGGGGGACCTTGCGGGCGCTGCAGGATTTCAGTCCTTCACCCCGTAGTGTGTTACCAATTGTTTTCTTGGTGACTATGGTCCCAGCTACCTTGAGATCATTGACAAGATCCTCCCATGTAGTTCTGGGCTGATTCCTCACCGTTCTCATGATCATTGCAACTCCACAAGGTGAGATCTTGCATGGAGCCCCAGGCCGAAAGAGATTGACAGTTCTTTTGTTTCTTCCATTGGCGAATAATCACACCAATTGTTGTCACCTTCTCACCAAGCTGCTTGGCGATGGTTTTGTCGCCCATTCCAGCCTTGTGTAGGTCTACAATCTTGTCCCTGACATCCTTGGAGAGCTCTTTGGTCTTGGCCATGGTGGAGAGTTTGGAATCGGATTGATTGATTGCTTCTGTGGACAGGTGTCTTTTATACAGGTAACAAACTGAGATTAGGAGCACTCCCTTTAAGAGTGTGCTCCTAATCTCAGCTCGTTACCTGTATAAAAGACACCTGGGAGCCAGAAATCTTTCTGATTGAGAGGGGGTCAAATACTTATTTCCCTCATTAAAATGCAAATCAATTTATAACATTTTTCACATGCGTTTTTGTGGATTTTTTTGTTGTTATTCTGTCTCTCACTGTTCAAATAAACCTACCATTAAAATTATAGACTGATCATTTCTTTGTCAGTAGGCAAATGTACAAAATCAGCTTGGGATCAAATACTTTTTTTCCTTCGCTGTATGACTTGTTAAGACATTAACATGATATCCATGAGTTTACCTGACTCTGGTTAAGTAGAAAAAAAGGGCTTCATTGCCAAAATGTCGCACTGTGCCTTTAACTTAAGACACTGTATAGTACACCCAAATCAACATCAATGCATGATTACAGTTTTTTTTAAATAATCGCTAACATCCTTTTGTCCAATCTGTAGTCACATTTTCAAAACTGTAAATACAATTAGCACAACATCCGTCTTGTTGTGGACCGTACCATTAACGCAATTCATGTTGTTTTCACAGAATATGCATTCAATTAACACGTTTCTAAAATGCTTACATGTTCTTTCCATTCAAACTAAACCCAATACCAAGATTATGGATCTTTTCTTTTCTTACAAATGCTTGCACACAGCATGCCAGAAATGAACACCTGATGTTCAAAACCTTAAATATAGTATAAAGACTCTGCTTCTGCAACAACAGCAGCTCTAACGCTATATTGAAACAGCTAGCAAGCATTTTTGAATGAACAGATAGATCATTGAAACTTTGAGAAATAGCTGATTTACTGTAAATTGTGTAAAATAGACCAACCACAGCTGATTCCAATCTCAATCGGAGACATAGCCAGGTGTGGAAGTTACATGGACATACACAGTAAAAAAGGGGACTCTTCGGATTGATTTTGTTAAATGTGGATACAGAACAACACAGAGGAGCAGAGAGAGAGAAAAAATAATGTCTGGACCAGGGAGAGGAGTAGCTGGACCAGGGAGAGGAGTAGCTGGACCAGGGAGAGGAGTAGTTGGACCAGGGAGAGGAGTAGCTGGACCAGGCAGAGGAGTAGCTGGACCAGGCAGAGGAGTAGTTGGACCAGGGAGAGGAGTAGTTGGACCAGGGAGAGGAGTAGCTGGACCAGGGAGAGGAGTAGCTAGACCAGGCAGAGGAGTAGTTGGACCAGGCAGAGGAGTAGCTGGACCAGGCAGAGGAGTAGTTGGACCAGGGAGAGGAGTAGCTGGACCAGGCAGAGGAGTAGTTGGACCAGGGAGAGGAGTAGTTGGACCAGGGAGAGGAGTAGTTGGACCAGGAACAGGAGTAGTTGGACCAGGAACAGGAGTAGCTGGACCAGGGAGAGGAGTAGTTGGACCAGGGAGAGGAGTAGCTGGACCAGGCAGAGGAGTAGCTGGACCAGGGAGAGGAGTAGTTGGACCAGGGAGAGGAGTAGCAGGACCAGGGAGAGGAGTAGCAGGACCAGGGAGAGGAGTAGCTGGACCAGGGAGAGGAGTAGCAGGACCAGGGAGAGAAGTAGCTGGACTAGGAACAGGAGTAGCTGGACCAGGGAGAGGAGTATCTGGACCAGGCAGAGGAGTAGCTGGACCAGGCAGAGGAGTAGCTGGACCAGGGAGAGGAGTAGTTGGACCAGGCAGAGGAGTAGCTAGACCAGGGAGAGGAGTAGCTGGACCAGGGAGAGGAGTAGTTGGACCAGGGAGAGGAGTAGCTAGACCAGGGAGAGGAGTAGCTGGACCAGGGAGAGGAGTAGCTAGA
This sequence comes from Brachymystax lenok tsinlingensis, assembly GCA_030435695.1. Taxonomy (NCBI): domain Eukaryota; kingdom Metazoa; phylum Chordata; class Actinopteri; order Salmoniformes; family Salmonidae; genus Brachymystax; species Brachymystax lenok. The sequence continues at coordinate 37,055,147 of CM059784.1, forward strand.
CCAGGGAGAGGAGTAGCTGGACCAGGGAGAGGAGTAGCTGGACCAGGGAGAGGAGTAGTTGGACCAGGGAGAGGAGTAGCTGGACCAGGGAGAGGAGTAGCTGGACCAGGGAGAGAAGTAGCTGGACTAGGAACAGGAGTAGCTGGACCAGGGAGAGGAGTAGCTGGAAATAATGAAATAATGAAATAAGAGCCACCATCATAGACCATGTGATAAACCATGATCCATCACTGAGAGAGGCTGGTGAAAGAGACCAGCCTAATACCATGATCCATCACTGAGAGAGACTGGTGAAAGAGACCAGCCTAATACCATGATCCATCACTGAGAGAGGCTGGTGAAAGAGTCCAGTCTAATACCATGATCCATCACTGAGAGAGGCTGGTGAAAGAGTCCAGTCTAATACCATGATCCATCACTGAGAGAGGCTGGTGAAAGAGTCCAGTCTAATACCATGATCCATCACTGAGAGAGGCTGGTGAAAGAGTCCAGTCTAATACCATGCCCATCACTGAGAGAGGCTGGTGAAAGAGTCCAGTCTAATACCATGATCCATCACTGAGAGAGGCTGGTGAAAGAGTCCAGTCTAATCTCAGACGGTCAACCGTGTCTTCCATTATCTGGAATTTTCAACAGACCAACAGGTAAGTAATGCATTTCACAAGGGCTTCTTCTATCATTACTGTTGCTATGTCCCACAGTAGCTGTAGGCCACCAGTCACAATGCAAATGCATACGTTGTATTTTTGTTCCTCTAAAGGACTCAACGTCTTCCTCCCTCTGGGGGAAGAGGAAAGCTCCTCAGTGAAGTCCAAGAGCTATTGTAGGATTGATCATTGCTGACAATGCAATAAAACAGAGAAATTCAGACCAGATATTGGTATTTCACAATGTGGAAAGCATCAGCATGACTACCATTGCTCGGACTCTGACCAAACACAGAGTTGGAATGAAACAGTTGTACACAGTTCCTTTTGAAAGGAACGGTGAGCGGGTCAAGGAACTCCGGCACCAATACGTCCAGGTATGGTGTCTATCCAATATGTCTTGTTCTATAGTGAGTTTTACACTATGCTACTCTACATGTAAACATGGGTTACAGTACATACTGTAGGACATACTGAAAAGCATTTACACATACTGTGTTTTATTTCTAATTTCTTGGAGGCTAATCAGACCCCACATTAAATGATTTTTCTTTTGTCGATGCAGGGTTTAACCTGGCAAAAACACGTTGGCCAGGGAAGAAACGTCATCGTGAAAAGGGCCACCGTTGACGTGCCGGGTCGGAGAGGAGCAAATATCACATTGTGTGCTGCAATCTGGAGTGCTGGTTTGGTCGTACAGAACGCCCTGATTGGTCCCTACAACACTAAGCGGCTTCTACCAACAACTGGTGCCAGAAGCAGAAAGGGAACAGATGGGTGAAAAACATGAGGACATTTCTGATTGCATGGGACAATGTAGCAATCCACCATTCACATGCAATCACAAACTGGTTTGCAGCCCATCCAAGAATGGTTTCCCTTTTCCTACCCCGCTACCCGCCTTTCCTCAACCCCGTTGAGGAATTTTGTTCTGCCTGTAGGTGGAAAACGTATGATTATCGGCCACATGACCAAATGTCCCTCCTGGATGCAATGGATGCCGGGCTGCAGAGACATCTCAGCTGAAGACTGCCAGGGGTGGATAAGGCATGCCAAGCATTTCTATCCAAGGTGCGTAGCAAGAGACGTAGCAAGAGATGTGATGTGGACGAGAACATGTGGCCAAATGCTGAACATCGTATAGATTAGAACAGGACTGGGCATTTTTGTGTTTTTTCCCTTCTGTGCCTTTTTAATGTATTTGTGTTTTATTTTTACACATTTGGAACCAAAGGCCATGTATGTTGGATGTGTTGTGGAACCAAAGGCCATGTATGTTGGATGTGTTGTTGAACCAAAGGCCATGTATGTTGGATGTGTTGTTGAACCAAAGGCCATGTATGTTGGATGTGTTGTTGAACCAAAGGCCATGTATGTTGGATGTGTTGTTGAACCAAAGGCCATGTATGTTGGATGTGTTGTTGAACCAAAGGCCATGTATGTTGGATGTGTTGTTGAACCAAAGGCCATGTATGTTGGATGTGTTGTTGAACCAAAGGCCATGTATGTTGGATGTGTTGTTGAACCAAAGGCCATGTATGTTGGATGTGTTGTTGAACCAAAGGCCATGTATGTTGGATGTGTTGTGGAACCAAAGGCCATGTATGTTGGATGTGTCGTGGAACCAAAGGCCATGTATGTTGGATGTGTTGTTGAACCAAAGGCCATGTATGTTGGATGTGTTGTTGAACCAAAGGCCATGTATGTTGGATGTGTTGTGGAACCAAAGGCCATGTATGTTGGATGTGTTGTTGAACCAAAGGCCATGTATGTTGGATGTGTTGTTGAACCAAAGGCCATGTATGTTGGATGTGTTGTTGAACCAAAGGTCATGTATGTTGGATGTGTTGTGGAACCAAAGGCCATGTATGTTGGATGTGTTGTTGAACCAAAGGCCATGTATGTTGGATGTGTTGTTGAACCAAAGGTCATGTATGTTGGATGTGTTGTTGAACCAAAGGCCATGTATGTTGGATGTGTTGTTGAACCAAAGGTCATGTATGTTGGATGTGTTGTTGAACCAAAGGCCATGTATGTTGGATGTGTTGTTGAACCAAAGGCCATGTATGTTGGATGTGTTGTTGAACCAAAGGCCATGTATGTTGGATGTGTTGTGGAACCAAAGGCCATGTATGTTGGATGTGTTGTGGAACCAAAGGCCATGTATGTTGGATGTGTTGTTGAACCAAAGGCCATGTATGTTGGATGTGTTGTGGAACCAAAGGCCATGTATGTTGGATGTGTTGTTGAACCAAAGGCCATGTATGTTGGATGTGTTGTTGAACCAAAGGCCATGTATGTTGGATGTGTTGTGGAACCAAAGGCCATGTATGTTGGATGTGTTGTTGAACCAAAGGCCATGTATGTTGGATGTGTTGTGGAACCAAAGGCCATGTATGTTGGATGTGTTGTTGAACCAAAGGCCATGTATGTTGGATGTGTTGTGGAACCAAAGGCCATGTATGTTGGATGTGTTGTTGAACCAAAGGCCATGTATGTTGGATGTGTTGTTGAACCAAAGGCCATGTATGTTGGATGTGTTGTGGAACCAAAGGCCATGTATGTTGGATGTGTTGTTGAACCAAAGGCCATGTATGTTGGATGTGTTGTGGAACCAAAGGCCATGTATGTTGGATGTGTTGTTGAACCAAAGGCCATGTATGTTGGATGTGTTGTGGAACCAAAGGCCATGTATGTTGGATGTGTTGTGGAACCAAAGGCCATGTATGTTGGATGTGTTGTTGAACCAAAGGCCATGTATGTTGGATGTGTTGTTGAACCAAAGGTCATGTATGTTGGATGTGTTGTTGAACCAAAGGCCATGTATGTTGGATGTGTTGTGGAACCAAAGGCCATGTATGTTGGATGTGTTGTTGATCACTGGCAGCAATTTCATGTTGCTAATAAAGATTTTACTGCAGCAATTCTGTCACTTACACTTTGTTTAATACTGTACGTTGTATAAAGTAAAGATGACTCATTCACTTTTAGATAGTATGTTGCCAAATATGCACACATTTGACACTCAACCAGAAGAATGTAGAGTGGTTTACAATAAAAGGAAACTGAATTATATAAAAATATGGATTTCATGTTGTCTATTGTATGCAGGTTGAACTGAAACATGAAAAGTATACAGTTTTTTGTAATGCCATCAACTGTTAGTGTTTTGAAAGTTGTTGTGCTATGATTGACTATATGTTCCTCTTGGATAGAAAACGTGTTTTGACAGAATGATTAGATATTGAGTTGGGTTTGTCGTGTTTTGATAGAGTTAGTGTATGTAGAGAGAGTTTTTTAGAATTTTGAAATGTAGAGTTGGTATTTAATGAACAAAATGTGGTTTTGAACAGAAAATTACCTATTTAGCTAATTGTGTGATGTAGGTGTGTTGCTGTGTTAAGAGTTTAGCAAAAGTATCTTCAGCATAGGTAAATGCTTGTTAGCAATTGTAAAATATATTTTTTTTAAATGTAATGTAAAAGTCCATTATTCAAGTTTGAAATTGGTTGTAAATGACTGGCATTTCTCAGAATCTTCTCAAATATTAATTGTCGAACTTCACATGGCATTCTGTGGGACGGGGTGTCGATCATATAGATTCATTTAAATCGAGTAGATTGGTTTTGTCTCTGTCAGCTGTCCGTATTGTACGTTTTATTCTACATCTCAACAACATGAAGCTGTTTTTATGGGGATCTGTTCTTATGTGGGCTATTTCTATGCTTCCTGTTAAGTTTTTGTTTTTTGAGTCTTCTACTGTGAGTTTTGTACACCAGCTTCAAATATCTGAAAAAATACTATATTTTTGGTTATTGAAAAGATACTTCACGGTTAGATGGTACAATGCTTCTCTACATTGCTTGTTTTGTCACATAAACGGAAATTAGGCGAACTATTAGAATTTTAACAACTAGGAAATTGCCGAGCGATTTCTGCATATTGCACATTTCAGAAAAACAGACTCTTTGCTAAACTAAACTATAAACTACCAAACCAACAAAATTAAGCTGGATTACACAGTTATGACTACACTACAGCCGGTCTTGGTTGTGATTTTATGGTTCCTTTTTTTGCAAAAGTAGTGTGCTGCAATCATCTCAGGAAGACACCTCCATCAGGAATGCTGCAGCTGAACTCCAGTGTTTAGTATGACCTTCCTGTGCATTTAAAGAACACAGATGCTTTCCTGGAATCATTCTCCAAAATCCAAAGTTTAACATCCCATGATTCAAATGCACTCTAACCAAGATGTCATCCCTAATCCGTCAACTGAATGCACTCTAACCAAAATAATGCACTCTCACCTAAACTTTAAATATTGTCTAGACCTCTGAAGGGGTGCTCAGTCCTAGGAATGTAAAACTGCAATTATGAAAGAAGGTTCTGGACAGCAGCTTAAATCTATTCAAGATTTAAGCAGACGACACGACAGTAGTAGGCTTGATTACCAACAACGAAGAGACAGCCAGGAGGTGAGGGCTCTCGGAGTGTGGTGTCAGGAAAATACATATTCTTATTCCATCCCTTTACATTTGTGTGTATTAGGTAGTTGTTGCGAATTTGTTAGATTACTTATTAGATATTACTTCACTGTCGGAACTAGAAGCAAAAGCATTTCGCTACACTCGCATTAACATCTGCTAACCATGTGTATGTGACCAATAAAATTGGATTTGATTTGAGGCATCGGAACATCACATTCATCAGTAACAACACCCACCCGTAGCACGCGCTCCAGCAGGTATATCTCACAAGTCATCCCCAAAGCCAACACCTCCTTTGGCCGCCTTTCCTTCCAGTTCTCTGCTGCCAATGACTGGAACAAATTACAGAAATCGCTGAAGTTGGAGACATATCTCCCTCACCAACTTTAAGCATCAGTTATCTGAGCAGCTTACCGATTGCTGCAGCTGTACACACAGCCCAGTATTTCTACTTGCACATCATCATCTGCACATCTATCACTCCAGTGTTCATTTGCTAACTTGTAGTTACTTCGGTACTATGGCCTATTTATTGCCTTACCTCCTTACTCCATTTGCACACACACAGACTTTTTTTCTATTGTGTTATTGACTGTACATTTGTTTATCCATGTGTAACTCTGTGTTGTTGTTTGTGTCGCACTGCTTTGCTTCATCTTGGCCAAGTCGCAGTTGTAAATGAGAACTTGTTCTCAACTGGCCTACCTGGTTAAATAAAGGTGAAATATAAATAAAAAATGTAATAAAAAATAAGGAACTCAATCATCTTTCTGAATTGACCAAGAGGCATCAAAACATCACATTCATCAGTAAGAAGGACCTCAATCATCTTTCTGAATTGACCAAGAGGCACCAAAACATCACATTCATCAGTAAGAAGGACCTCAATCAGCTTTCTGAATTGACCAAGAGGCACCAAAACATCACATTCATCAGTAAGAAGGACCTCAATCATCTTTCTGAATTGACCAAGAGGCATCAAAACATCACATTCATCAGTAAGAAGGACCTCAATCAGCTTTCTGAATTGACCAAGAGGCACCAAAACATCACATTCATCAGTAAGAAGGACCTCAATCAGCTTTCTGAATTGACCAAGAGGCATCAAAACATCAAATGTAAGAACATTTTGAAGATTTGTTCCACAAATAAAGTGCCGGATAACAAATCCAGTAGAGACCAAAGGAATTTCCAGAGTTCTCCATCCCTGAGACCAGTGGGACTTTTTTGTAAAAGGGCTTTATACATTTTTTATTCTCAGCTTCTTCACTAACTCATCAATATGCTTTTTTTAAATGACAGCTTTTCATCTATCCAGATGCCCAGATACTTGTTAGCAAGGACACGATCAATATGGACTCCATCCAAAGTACATATGCTTAAATCATCAGAGTTACTGTTATGCGCTCTAGAGAACAACATATACTTAGTTATACTTGCATTCAGTACTAATTTCCAGTCAATAATTTTTTTCTGTAATACAGTGAAGGCAAAACTGTAGTTCGGATAGAGCCTGGTCAACCTGTAACGCTTGGAATCAGGAAGAAGGTGATTTGAATGATAAGAACGACAGATAAACAAAAACAGGAGCAGCGTACTGAACGTGACCAACACCAATACTGCCTGATGAATGAGGCTACTGAGGGCTAAATAAAGGGAGATTAATCAAGGTGATGATAATGTCCAGGTGTGCGTAACGATGGGGTAGCAGGTGTTCGTAATGAGGATGCCAGGACCGGTTGTTAGTAGACCCGGCGACGTCGATCTGAGAATTAATCAATGATTCTAATGTTTTAGCTAGGCAAGAAAGTTTAGAAATAGGCCGATGATTATTTAGGTCACAAGGGTCACCACCTTTGTGAACGGGGAGTACATGGGCCACCTTCCAAACCTTGGGGATAGGACCAGATATAATTGTCAGGTTAAAAATATGGGTTAATGATTCAACCAATCAGCGGATTTGTTTTTTACATCAATCTTAAGCAAGGCATCGAGGACATCGCAGATAGTAAAGTGTTGAAATAAAAAACAAAGATTCACTAGAAGTTAAAGTGTTAACCGTCGAGTCAGCTAGAGGCTGTCAGAAGGAAGAGCAGTCAATCTGACAGACAAGGGTCAATTAAACCACAGTCTATTTCAAATAAAAAGCCTGCCGAGATATAATTATGATTAAAAGCATCACTAATCTTATTCTTCTCAGTTATGATGCCAGAGTGAGACAGGGAAGAAGAGGAATTTGTGCGCTTCAGTGCATGTACTGTTTTCCAAAGTTTAGAAGGATCACCAGCAGTCAGAGCTTAAAAAGTAGTTTGATTTAGCTTGTCTGAAAGACTACCAGTCCAATACAGTCATTTTCCATTGCCTTGGCCCAGGCCTCATTTCTCATCTGAATGAGCTCAGATAGCGCTGAAGAAAACCAAGGGTTAAATCTACACTAAACAAAAATACAAATACAACATGTAAAGTGTTGTTCACATGTTTACAGAGCTGAAATAAAAGATCCCAAAAAACCTTTGCTATGAGACTCAATTGAGCTCAGGTGCTTCCTGTTTCCATTGATCATTCTTGACATGTTTCTACAGCTTGATTGGAGTTCACCTGTGGTAAATTCAATTGATTGGATATGATTTGGAACTGTCTATATAAGGTTCCACAGTTGAGGTCAGACCAAAAACCAAGCCATGAGGTCGAAGGAATTGTCATTGCGCGCAGAGACAGGATTGTGTCGAGGCACAGAACTGGGGAAGGCAAAAAGTAATAATTCTGCAGCATTGAAGGGTCCCAAGAACACAGTGGCCTCCATCATTCTTAAATGAAAGAAGTTTGGAACCACCAAGACTCTTCCTAGAGCTGGCCGCCCAGCCAAACTGAATAATCGGGGGAGAAGGGCCATGGTCAGGGAGGTGACCAAGAACACGATGGTCACTCTGACAGAGCTCTAGAGTTCCTCTGTGGAGATTGGAGCACAACCATCTCCAGAAGGACAACCATCTCTGCAGCACTCCACCAATCAGGCCTTTATGGTGGAGTTGCCAGACGAAAGCCACTCCTCAGTAAAAGGCACATGACAGCCCGCTTGGAGTGGAAGACCGGATGTGGAAGAGCTGTGCTGTGATGGACCGGATGTGGAAGAGCTGTGCTGTGATGGACCGGATGTGGAAGAGCTGTGCTGTGATGGACCGGATGTGGAAGAGCTGTGCTGTGATGGACCGGATGTGGAAGAGCTGTGCTGTGATGGACCAGGTCTGGTAGAGCTGTGCTGCGATGGACCAGGTCTGGTAGAGCTGTGCTGAGGCGGCCCGGGTCTGGTAACGTGGGAGAGAGGTTGTGGGGGGGAATTCAAGAGGGTGATGTGGAGGGCAGTATTTGGTTTTATTAAGGGTCCCCATTAGCTGCTGCCTAGGCAGCAACTACTCTTCCTGGGGTCCAGCAAAATTAAGGCAGTTAAATTAATAACACTACAATACATTCACAGATTTCACAACACACTCTGTGCCCTCAGGCCCTTACTCCACCACTACCTCATATCTACAGTATATAATCCTTGTGTGTGTATAGTGCATGTGTTATCGTGTGTGCGTGTATGCATGTGTCTGTGCCTATTTTTGTGTTGCTTCATAGTCCCCGTTGTTCTATAAGGTGTATTTTTATGTTTTTTAAATCTTTATTAAACTGCTTGTCAGTTATTTGATGTGGAATATAGTTTCATGTAGTCATGGCTCTATGTAGTACTGTGCGCCTCCCATAGTCTGTTCTGGACTTGGGGAACTGTGAAGAGACCTCTTGTGGCATGTCTTGTGGGGTATGCGTGGGTGTCCGAGCTGTGTGCCAGTAGTTCAGACAGACAGCTCGGTGCATTCAACATGTCAATACCTCTCATAAATGCAAGTTGTGATGAAGTCAATCTCTCCTCCACTTTGAGCCAGGATAAATTGACATGCATATTATTGATGTCAGCTCTCTGTGTACATGCTGCCCTGTTCAGATACAATTGCAATTTTGGCCTGACTGGAATATGGGGAAAAAATGCACCAAATTATTTTTCAATATTCAACATGCTACCAGAAGAAAGTGTTAAGAAGTGTTATGTATTGGATCACAATTTTTTTTGACTTTTACATTACTGTGTAGTTTACCAATAAAATGGTCTGATAGTGATGTGGACATACTCAGTATTCAAATCCCCAAAGAAAGAAATATCGCACTGCAATACATTTTAATAGAAAGTTTGAAAAAGAGAAGATCTTGCTACCATGGAAAGGGAAAAAACGTTCTATTTGTGGAAAAATAACCCTGATTAACTCTTTAGTCATATCACAGTTTACCTATTTGGTTATGGTTTTGCCTACACCTGCTTTTTTTAAATGTTACCTTTATTTAACTAGGCAAGTCAGTTAAGAACAAATTCCTATTTACAATGATGGCCTAGGAACAGTGGGTTAACTGCCTTGTTCAGTGGCAGAACGACAAATTTTTACCTTGTCAGCTCTGGGATTCAATCTTGCAACTTTTCATTTACTAGTTCAACGCTCTAACGACTAGGCTACCTGCCGCCCCGCTCCATAGGAGATAATAGTGGTTGTTTGTGTGAGCATGTGGGTCTGGGCAGAGGAGGTGTAGTCGTTGTTTGTGTGCATCTGTAGTTTAAATTATATGAACAAAATATATTCAATTTTATTTGGAATGGCAAGCCAGAAAAAAATTAAAGGGCCTACTTATATAACGAATATGAATTCGGAGGGCAGAAATGATTAAATATTAAAGCATTAGACCTCTCACTAAAGGCTTCAGTCATACAAAGGTTATACTTAAATCCAAACTGGTTCTCTAGTAAATTAGTAAGAATGTCTCACCCCATGTTGAAGAATGGCCCTTTTCCCTTTATTCAGATTATAACAAAAAGTTGGTTGCAATTTCAGTTTAATCCACCTGAAAAGATAGAACAAATACAACAAATATTGTGGTTAAACTCAAATATACTAATTTGATAAACATTTTATTTAAATCGATAAAATGTATAATTTTTGTAAATTATATCATAAATAGGACTGGTGGAGTTATGTTACACATGCAGCTAACACAGAAATATGGAAATGTCTGCTCTACCAAAAATTACAACCAACTAATTGCAGCATTACCACAAATGGAAGAGGCAAGTAGAAGGGGGTAAAGTAAGGAACTTGTTGTCACGACTTCCAATCCCACAATTACTTGTTCATTATTTAACCCTCTGGCTTTATGTTGACGTGTATTTGTTATTGTATTTGAGTAAATTGTTATTATTACTCAATTCTGCTGTCCTGTGCCTGACTCCTCTACGCCAGCTACACACACTCGCATCCCACTTGTCTGTCGGCCCTGCATTAAAGACCATAAATGGTTAAATAAAAACATATACAAATTTCATTTAAAGACAAAAAATTTGACAGCTGGGCCATATAAATTCCAAAATAGGTGGGAAGAGATGTTCAATGTACCGATTCCATGGCACATGGTTTATGAATTGACACGCAAAACAACGCCGGATTCAAAACTTCACATTTTTCAATTTAAATTAGAGTCATTAGATCATTTATTTTGGTACTGTCCATATGTAGCTCGTTTTTGGTCACAGATCCAGGAATGGCTGAAGAATTGCAACACTTACACTGCAGATAGCAATACTGGGTGATCTGAAATGTCATAGTCAATCGATCAATAATATAATAATTATTTTAGCAACAATTTTTTTAATCTATAATTTACAATCTGTAGAAACTATGCGAATGGAAATGTTCAGTACTTTTGTGAAGCATCACAGCACAGTTGAAAAATATATGGCAAATAGAAATCCAAAATGGATGGTGTTAAGAGATAGATGGGAGGGGTTGAATGGACCTGAAGGGTGGGACTAATAACAACAAGATATTGTGAAACATACGGGGTCTGTAAAGTGTGCTAGCTGTGTGAGTGCTAGGGCAAAAATGTAAACCCTTTGTGTCCCCAGTATCGTGAGTAAGAAACAGTGTACTATACTATAAGGGGAACAGGGTGTGATTTGAGACCCATCCCAAGAAAGCAAGGCCCCTCAGGAGAGTCTAGGTTAAGCTAATGTAGGCTAATGCGATTAACATGAGGTTGTAAGTAACAAGAACATTTCCCAGGACATAGACATATCTGATATTAGCAGAAAGCTTAAATTCTTGTTAATCTAACTGCACTGTCCAATTTACAGTAGCTATTACAGTGAAATAATACCATGCTATTGTTTGAGGAGAGTGCACAATTTTGAACATGAAAAGTTATTAATAAACATATTAGGCACATTTGGGCAGTCTTGATACAACATTTTGAACAGTAATTCAGTGGTTCATTGGATCAGTCTAAAACTTTGCACATACACTGCTGCCATCTAGTGGGCTGCTGCACCTGGGCTGGAATAATACGTTATGGCCTTTCTCTTGCATTTCAAACATGATGCTACAAAAAAACATACTAAAGAACGGTTGATTTATTCTTTTGTATTATCTTTTACCAGATCTAATGTGTTATATTCTCCTACATTCCTTAAACATTTCCACAAACTTCAAAGTGTTTCCTTTCAAATGGTACCAATAATATGCAAATCCTTGCTTCAGGGCCTGAGCTACAGACAGTTAGATTTGGATATGTCATTTAGGCAAAAATTGGAAAAAAGGGGCGGATCCATAAAATGGCCACCAGCAGACAGATAGACATGGTTATTACTGTGTTGATCTGGAAACCGCTTATTCCTGGCTGAGTGGACCCATTCAGTCTGTGAGGGTTAACACCTTTAGTTGTCTTGGTTGATGTGGAGGGTCAACACCTTTAGTTGTCTTGGTAGATGTGGAGGGTTAACACCTTTAGTTGTCTTGGTAGATGTGGAGGGTTAACACCTTTAGTTGTCTTGGTAGATGTGGAGGGTTAACACCTTTAGTTGTCTTGGTTGATGTGGAGGGTTAACACCTTTAGTTGTCTTGGTTGATGTGGAGGGTTAACACCTTTAGTTGTCTTGGTTGATGTGGAGGGTTAACACCTTTAGTTGTCTTGGTTGATGTGGAGGGTTAACACCTTTAGTTGTCTTGGTTGATGTGGAGGGTTAACACCTTTAGTTGTCTTGGTAGATGTGGAGGGTTAACACCTTTAGTTGTCTTGGTTGATGTGGAGGGTTAACACCTTTAGTTGTCTTGGTAGATGTGGAGGGTCAACATCTTTAGTTGTCTTGGTAGATGTGGAGGGTCAACACCTTTAGTTGTCTTGGTTGATGTGGAGGGTCAACATCTTTAGTTGTCTTGGTTGATGTGGAGGGTCAACACCTTTAGTTGTCTTGGTTGATGTGGAGGGTTAACACCTTTAGTTGTCTTGGTAGATGTGGAGGGTTAACATCTTTAGTTGTCTTGGTTTATGTGGAGGGTTAACACCTTTAGTTGTCTTGGTAGATGTGGAGGGTCAACATCTTTAGTTGTCTTGGTAGATGTGGAGGGTCAACATCTTTAGTTGTCTTGGTAGATGTGGAGGGTTAACACCTTTAGTTGTCCTGGTAGATGTGGAGGGTTAACACCTTTAGTTGTCCTGGTAGATGTGGAGGGTTAACACCTTTAGTTGTCTTGGTTGATGTGGAGGGTCAACACCTTTAGTTGTCTTGGTTGATGTGGAGGGTTAACACCTTTAGTTGTCTTGGTTGATGTGGAGGGTTAACACCTTTAGTTGTCTTGGTTGATGTGGAGGGTTAACACCTTTAGTTGTCTTGGTTGATGTGGAGGGTTAACACCTTTAGTTGTCTTGGTTGATGTGGAGGGTTAACACCTTTAGTTGTCCTGGTAGATGTGGAGCGTTAACACCTTTAGTTGTCTTGGTAGATGTGGAGGGTTAACACCTTTAGTTGTCTTGGTAGATGTGGAGGGTTAACACCTTTAGTTGTCTTGGTTGATGTGGAGGGTTAACACCTTTAGTTGTCTTGGTTGATGTGGAGGGTCAACACCTTTAGTTGTCCTGGTAGATGTGGAGGGTCAACACCTTTAGTTGTCTTGGTAGATGTGGAGGGTTAACACCTTTAGTTGTCTTGGTAGATGTGGAGGGTCAACACCTTTAGTTGTCTTGGTAGATGTGGAGGGTCAACACCTTTAGTTGTCTTGGTAGATGTGGAGGGTCAACACCTTTAGTTGTCTTGGTAGATGTGGAGGGTTAACACCTTTAGTTGTCCTGGTAGATGTGGAGGGTTAACACCTTTAGTTGTCTTGGTAGATGTGGAGGGTTAACATCTTTAGTTGTCTTGGTTTATGTGGAGGGTTAACACCTTTAGTTGTCTTGGTAGATGTGGAGGGTCAACATCTTTAGTTGTCTTGGTAGATGTGGAGGGTTAACATCTTTAGTTGTCTTGGTAGATGTGGAGGGTTAACACCTTTAGTTGTCTTGGTAGATGTGGAGGGTCAACATCTTTAGTTGTCTTGGTAGATGTGGAGGGTCAACATCTTTAGTTGTCTTGGTAGATGTGGAGGGTCAACATCTTTAGTTGTCCTGGTAGATGTGGAGGGTCAACATCTTTAGTTGTCTTGGTAGATGTGGAGGGTCAACATCTTTAGTTGTCTTGGTAGATGTGGAGGGTCAACATCTTTAGTTGTCCTGGTAGATGTGGAGGGTCAACACCTTTAGTTGTCTTGGTAGATGTGGAGGGTTAACATCTTTAGTTGTCTTGGTAGATGTGGAGGGTCAACACATTTAGTTGTCTTGGTAGATGTGGAGGGTTAACATCTTTAGTTAGTGTTCCCTATTTTGATTTCTAGACTACCAATCCTTTATCTGATTTTGTTTTGTGCCACCATTTTGGTTTGCTTCCTGTCTATGTTTGGTGTGGGGTTTTTCTTTTGTTTGCCTCTTCGGTATATTTAGTGGGTTTCTTTTAGTGGGCGCTCATGGTGGGTGTCTTTTGGGTTTCAGTGGTTGTTGCTAGTCAACTTTCAGTGGACACTCCAATAATTGTCTTTCAGAAACCTTCTTTAAACCCCACCTGTTTTGTTTTGGTTGTTGTCAGTGACTCCTTGTTAGTTTCCCTTTCTGTTTGAGTGACATTACTTGATTTTCTTGCTGGGGAATGTAACAACGTGAAATGTGAAGAGTGTCAGTGTTGGTGTGTGTGTGGCTGAGTGATAGAGACCTAAAGATGGGAGTGTGTGTTTACCTTCTTAACCAGGTCCTTCCAGTACTATGACTACGGACAGCCTCCTAGAGATTAAACAAGAATCAGAATTCTTAGAAGAGATAGCTGCTTGGAACTGGAATGATGGTGCAAATTTTGAGTAAGACATTTCTCTCTCTCTCTCTCGTGTTAAATCCTGGTTTCGTCAGGGACTTAAGGATTAAAGGTTGTTCTGTAATTTACACAGCCACAGTTTATATTCACAGTATTACTATTTTACCTCTCATAAGCACTAGTCTGGACTTCGTTTAGATACGGTTCGCTGTGTGACCTACAGGGGCATGAAATTATGTCATCACCAGCGATGAAAAGTTCATGGTATTTATTGTGCCCCTAATTCTCTGTGATTGGTTGATTGCCTAATTGAATTGGAACTTTAAGGGGTTTACCAGGAAGTAGTCATCAATTGAATAAGAGAGCTATTCAATTAATGGAGAGTTGGATAAGATAGGATGAGGATGATGAGTTGGGCTGTGCCCCAAATGGCACCCTGTTCCTTATAACATAGTGAACTACTTTTGATCAGAGCCCTATGAGCCCTGGTCATATGTAGTGCACTTCATAGGAAAATGGGTGCCATTTGGGATACAGATTAATGGTTTTTAACCTTTAGATGCGTATGGAGTCCCCATGTCAAAAGGATGACCTGTCCCCCCACACCAGATGCTTTCTACCAAGCTTGGAAGCCCCTAGTAGAAGGTCTGGTATATCAAATCTTCAAGTGGCCTTCAATAACCTAGTACAGTAGTCATTGTACAGTTGTACAGCCTGTCAATGTTCCACCCCCACTGTTGACACACTGGCCACTCATACACACTGTACACAATCTTGATTTTGAAAAGATAAACAGATCTTGCTTGTTAGCCGGTGTGTTGGACATTGATTTTGTATTTTTATTTAACTTTTTTTAACTAGGCAAGTCAGTTGAGAACAAATTCTTATTCATAATGACGGCCTACCAAAAGGCCTCCTGCGGGGATTCAAAATAAAAAATATCGGACAAAACACACATCATGACAAGAGACACCACAACACTGCATAAAGAGAAATTAGCCAATGAGACGTGATAATGGTGTGGTTGACTCCAGGACAGGTGTCAAAGGGTCTCAGTGTAGCAGGTAAAGTGGAGTCAGGCGCAGGACAACAGAGATGAGTAGTCATAAATCTTTACTCAATTTAACTACAAATTCCATGTAGCACAAATAAATCACGCTCACAAAATACAGACCAACTTTACAAATAACAAACACGCACAAAATATGGGGGGAAACAGAGGGTTTAAATAAGGAACATGTAATTATGGGATAGAAACCAGGTGTGTGTATAATGAAGACAAAAAAACATAGAAAATGAAAAGTAGCTTGTTTACATCCTAGAAAAAAATGAATAGTTAAAATAAATAATCTTTTTAAAAGAAGTGTAGAAAACTGAACTAAAACATCAGAGCCTGCTGGCGGAGGTTTGTAGATGAACGAGGCTCTCCAAGTAGCAAAGAAAAGGTTTCGGTCAAATAAATCTTTCTCTCTTTTGAGGCGATACAGTTCACTGAAGTTCAAATGGAGAGAAGAGTATGCTACCAAGTTATATTCTGTTGTTTTTCCTGAGTTCTAAATGATACAGTATGTTACACAAGTCAGCACCTCTGTTCACCACAAAATCTGAATCTGTTATCATTTATGTGTCTGAACTCCTTAGTTGTCATGACATTAGTAGGCGTTCCTCTCCAACAGACTGTACTGGTTTAGGGTTGACTGAAAGCCATTAGGCTGGATGGATGGCTAGTAGTGGCCAAGGAAACATCTGTCTTCCCCCCAGCCATGACTTCAGTATCACAGTATCCCCCCCCACCCCCAGCCATCACTTCAGTTGCAGACTCACAAGCTGTTCATAACACAAACACTGTGTCTCTGATTGAGCTGGTCATGACACAGACACTGTGTCTCTCTGATTGAGCTGGTCATAACACAGACACTGTTATTATTTGGTCCCATATTCCTAGCACGCAATGATTACTCAATAGAATATGTTCCTAAACACTTAATATAGATGCTACCATGATTACGGATAATCCTGAGTGAATTGTGAATAATGATTAGTGAGAAAGTTAGAGGGTCAAAGATTATATCCCAAGACATGCTAACCTCTCACCATTACCAGTAACAGGGGAGGTTAAAATAAAAGTTTCTCATCTTTATCAAGGGTGTCAATAATTTGGGAGCCTGCTGTATATAAACTTAGCAAAAAAAGAAAAGTCCCTTTTTCAGGACCCTGTCATTCAAAGATAATTTGTACCAATCCAATTAACTTCACAGATCTTCATTGTAAAGGGGTTAAACACTGTTTCCCATGCTTGATCAAGAACCGTAAACAATTAATGAACATGCACCTGTGGAACGGTCATTAAGACACTAACAGCTTACAGACGGTAGGCAATTAAGGTCACAGTTATGAAAACTTAGGACACTAAAGAGGCCTTTCTACTGACTCTGAAAAACACCAAAATAAAGATGCCCAGGGTCCCTGCTCATCTGCGTGAACGTGCCTTAGGCATGCTGCAAGGAGGCTTGAGAACTGCAGATGTGGCCAGGGCAATAAATTGCAATGTCTGTACTGTGAGACGCCCAAGACAGCGCTACAGGGAGACAGGACGGACAGCTGATCGTCCTCGCAGTGGCAGACCACGTGTAACAACACCTGCACAGGATCGGTACATCCGAACACCTGTGGGACAGGTACAGGATGGCAACAACAACTGCCCGAGTTACACCAGGAACACACAATCCCTCCATCAGTGTTCAGACTGTCCGCAATAGGTTGAGAGAGGCTGGACTGAGGGCTTGTAGGCCTGTTGTAGGCAGGTCCTCACCAGACATCACCGGCAACAACGTCGCCTATGGGCACAAACCCACCGTCGCTGGACCAGACAGGACTGGCAAAAAGTGCTCTTCACTGACGATTCTCGATTTTGTCTCACCAGGGGAGATGGTCGGATTTGCGTTTATCGTCGAAGGAATGAGCGCTACA